>JARQOD010000001.1:207981707-208219085 GCA_033576555.1 Oophaga sylvatica | reverse complement strand
ATGTGAAATGATGATGATGTTAATGATAATGATAATGATGATGATGCTGATGCTGATATGATAATGATGATGATCATGATAGTAATGATGATATGATCATAATCATGATAAGATATTGATAATAATGATGACTGTGATAGTGATGAAATTCCTTGCAGGTGATGTTGGGAGACGAGGTGGTGGTTCTCGGGAACCGAGTGTCCCTGACTTACCTGTGTCCTGTGACAATTTTGAGAGTGAGCAGTGGCAGACCCTCTCTTAAAACGGCCCAGGAAAACATAAATGTTCTAAATGAGGTTTCCAAGAGCCTGGCTCTGAGGAGAGGTTTCCTCATGTTGCCATAAACACTCACCTGTTGTATAGGGACACTGAGTCCGGGAGAGGTCGTGAGCCAGCCTAGTACCTGAGCTATATAAGAAGTTTAGTGCTGGGTTTGTCCATAGTCACATACTTGACTTGGTGAAGTTAATGTTGTGGATGACATGTTAACTAAGGTTCCAGATCAAGTGTGATGAGATTGAATTGTATAACCCTGACAGTGAGCAGGATGTGAATGAAAATGAAGTGTATAACCTGAAAGTGAGCAGGATGTGAATGGAATGAATTGTATGGCCCTGACAGTGAGCCGGATGTGAATGAAAAGAAGTGTATAACCCTGAAGTGAGCCAGATGTGGTGAGAAAAAGGGGTCAGACGGGATAGTAGTAGTGATAGTGAATCATCTGATGACATAAGCAACCAGTGCAAATGAGAAAGGCATGGTAGCAGAGGAGGTTGAGGTCCTGAGAAGAAGCTGATGCTGACCTTACAGCGGACAGAAGATGGCATCTGAAGATGTTTTACAGTTGGCCCAATTCCCTGGCAAAGACTAAGGTGAAAGGAGGAGAGCTGAGCTTTAAGGCAGGACTCTGAAATGAACACAGCACAAGTGGATGCTGTCGAAGATGAGAGTTATCAATGTATGGTATGGAGCTGCATCATGCCCAGGACTCTGAAGGTAATGCTGCAGAGGTGGAAAAGCCATGGAAGTGGTGGTCACAAGCCAGATGCCTCATCAGAAGCTGAGGTCTCAGTGAAGCTGTGAGGACAAGACTGAAGATATGGGGGACTGACTCTGTCCAGGAATCTGTTTCTGCCGAAGACCAGCGCGTGGACGGGTTACGGTCCGGATCAGTAGCTGCAACTCGTGAAAGCTCAGGCTGGAAGTTCGGCGCCCGGAGCCCCAGCAGTGTTCCCGAGTGATTACCAAGGATTCTGGATAAATCACAAGATGAGATTTTGAGACATCAGGCTGGCATTGGTGAGCTCAAGGCACTTTCATGGAGTCTACATCGGAGCCACGTCCCAACAAATGGGAAAAGCGGTGTGTCACTCCGTTGCCCGCTGCAGACACACGGGAGCTCAGATGGGATGCAGAACGTGGTGGAAGGAAGAATCCGGCGGGTTCTGAGTATACAGATGCAGCTATCAAGGAGAACTTGAAAGCTGGAATAAATGGAGATATTGGATACATAGTGATGTGACTGAAGGTAGATGTAAGATGACGGTACGGCTTCTGAGCTTGTTCTACCAGAAGAGCCTGAAGAAGGGGCGAGGACGTAAAGGACGTTCCAACAGCTACAGGAGGAAGATGCGTCTCCATGAAGTCTCCAAAGAAATGAAGACTGAGAATGTTGCGTTTAGCGGCAGCTGCAGCAGTGTGAACTGGATGTGGATCTTTTCGCGGGAACGTGAGCGGTTCCAGCAGTTGCTCCAGAGAACACGAAATGAAGGGGAACTAGAGAAAAGTGAAGCCCCCTATGCCTCCTGTGATAGTTGGTGATACAGGGTCAGTGCCCCAAAAAACAGGAGGTACGAAAGTTTCTGAGGAAGAATCAGCAGAGGTGTTCTGACGGCTGGTGTACTTCTCTGGTGAGGCACTATACGAGGACTGAGGGCTGGCCTAAGGTCAGCTGAAAACCGTGCAGGACACCGAGGCCGCAGAGGCATAGGCCTGGGAGGGTACAGGTAGTGCGGTTGCTTTAGGTGAGATACAGATGACAATGTTGAAGATGAACTTGGTGTTGGCCATAACTGGTCCGGAGTTCACTATCTCTTTAGGATTGTTGACCAGCCCTCCGGTTGGATGACAGCCCTCCGGTCTGGAGGAAGAGGGGAGGGATATGTGAGACAGTTGAAGGAATATGTGTTTGAATGAGGTGTATATTTCAACCTAAGTACTTTGCTGACTGGTATGAGCGAAATGTGTGGCTTTGTAAACCTAGTGGTAAAGAAAGGTCACTACACTGCCATTCAGTACACGCTTGCAGCTCAGACCTGAATCCACTCAGGTGTTTGATTAGGAAGCCAGAAGTAGGTGCTTGGGAGCACAGTCAGAGAGCACGCTTAATCTGGACACAGGAGGGGTCCAGGCACAGAAGGTGTCTCCAGGAGTTTGAGCTATTCAGTCTGGGTGCTCGATGTACCCCAGACACAGGAGTAGTCTCTGTGAAAATCATGTGGTAGCTGCTGAATAGGAGGGGATCTCTCTCAAGTCTGGACGTTGGATGGCCTTCAGACACAAGGGAGGACTCTGTGAACCTCCATGCTGGTAAAATGCTGAACTATGTGTTGTTTTGGCCCCGGCTGGTAGAGTCGGGACCGGATAGATAGGGAAATCTATCTAAGTGTAGTAAGTGGCTAGACAAGCCTAGGTCTTCTGTTTATGATTTGTTTTATATCTGTTTGCTGTGGACTTTAATAAAGCTGGTTGCGGCCAGTTTTCACCAGAACTGCTGTCTGAATGAACTGTTTCCGTGCCACTCTGTCTACCGGACGGCGATCCCAGAGCTATATCCCTGAAAGCTTACACATGTTTATTTATATCGTCTTTTTGATCGCGTGTTATTCCACTTTTTGTTCGGCAGTGTGATGATAAATCATTGTTTTTTAGCCTTGTTTTTATTTTTATTTTTTAAGGGGTTCACTAAAGGGGTTAACTAATAGGACAGGTCTATAGGTCGGGTCGCTACGGACGCGGCAATACTAAATATGTGTACTTTTCTTGTTTTGTTTTTTATATTTAAAATGAAAGAAATGAATTTATTGGGGAATATTTTTTTTTCCTTTATTTTGGAATTTTTTTTTACACACCTGATTTTCATTTTTTTAACCTTTTTACTTTGTCCCAGGGTGGGACATCACAGTATAAAGTCAGATCGCTGGTCTTACAGTGTGCACAGC
The DNA here is from genome assembly GCA_033576555.1 of Oophaga sylvatica. Taxonomy (NCBI): domain Eukaryota; kingdom Metazoa; phylum Chordata; class Amphibia; order Anura; family Dendrobatidae; genus Oophaga; species Oophaga sylvatica. The sequence continues at coordinate 208,215,864 of JARQOD010000001.1, read as the reverse complement.
ACTCTGTGAGACCGCGATCTCACAGGCACTGCAGCAGGCTTTCTCAGTGCCTGCTCTCAGCAGGCACTGAGGAAGCCGCCTCCCTGCAGGACCCGGTGGCCATCTTGGATCGGGGTCTTTTTTTGTCTTTCAGGGAGAAAGGCCTTAGAACAGCGCGATCACATCATGCTGTTCTGAGGGTCTCAGGGGAGCACACAGGGAGCCCCCTCCTGCGCGATGCTCCCTGTGCCCCAGGTACACCGCGATCATGTTTGATCGCAGTGTGCCAGGGGTCAATGTGTCGGGAGCGGTCCTGGCACATAGTGCGGGTGTCAGTTGATCGCCTATGACGTACTATCTCGTCCCTGGGAATTAAGTCCCAGGGCACTGGACGGGATAGTACATCAGATGACAGAAAGGGTTTAAGGCATAAAAATAAATTTTGAAAATTGCAACATTTATAAAATTTTCGCCAAATTTTTGTTTTTTTCACAAATAAACGCAAGTTATGTCGAAGAAATTTTACCACTACCATGAAGTACAATATGTCACAAAAAAATATTCAAGAATTACCAAGATACGTTGAAGCGATCCAGAGTTATAACCTCTTAAAGGGACAGTGGACAGAATTGTAAAAATTGGCCTGGTCATTAACGTGCAAACCACCCTCGGGGTAAAGGGGTTAAAGTTATGCACATTTTATCGGCATGAACAGTGCTTTAGAAAAATATAGGAATCTTTAAAGAAAAACATGACCACATGTTTTTACATATTGAAGAAGCAGTATTGCTGTATTGAATAAGCACTTGCTCCCTTTTTTATTGCATAAATCTGATGTGCCAGTCATGTGAAATCTAGCATAAAATACTAATGCAAATTAGGCTTGAATTAAACTGGTGGAGGGTGTTACTGCACTTGAAAGAACATGTCCAAATGCAGTGACATTCCATTTGGATCTCTACTTTTTTTTTTATTTTTTATTGGTAGACAGATGTCTATGCAACCATACCGGTACTTTTTTATATGTTAAAACATGCTGTCAGATTTCCTTTAAAGACTAATATTAATACTTGAGAATACCTTAACCCTACAAATTCAATTTGCTCATTTGTATAGAATGAAGTCAGTTACTGTAGGACTAAAAAATATGGATTTTTTGTTTTGCTAGGTTCAGGACTATATTAAATGTTTCTTGGAAAAACTGTTGACACACAGTATTTTGATGCACCTGCACAAGAGATGCTTGTGATTTGTGTCAAACTAATTGGCAAATGAATGTCATAAAATTTGTTGAGACTGAGTATAAATTATCTGTCATGTCAACCTGACTCTCAAACGTACACTGGTGTTTCCAAAGTGACAGGTGCTTCTGTCACTCTTAGAATACATATATAAGTCTTTCCGCTTACCTATCTGTCTGTCTGTCTGTCTGTCTTATATATTTCTACACAAAGCCAGTCAGAGGGATATCACAGCCAGTGTCACAAATAGGTGTTGGTCAACGAACATTTTTATGCTTGTACAGTATAGGGATAGGAGGACGGAAAGCACAGCTTATTCCATTTAGCATTAGAAAAAGATCTAATCTGATTAAAGTGTGCTGCTCTCAGTGCTCAAGCAGATTGAAAATAGGAATGATAATCAGTTTGTAAATGCTAATCCAAGTATTTAAGTGTGTATAAAGAAGTGCTGAACCTTTATAGAAAGGGCAAACATATTACAGAAAAAAGTCCTTGTGCAAGAAAATTGCATGGTCCCTTTTAGCCCAATAGTTCATTGGCTGCACAGGTTTCTCCAATAGTATGTGTGCCCCTGCTTCTAGCCAGTTATTGATTGAGCTGAGGTTTATATTAACAGGTTTCTTTCTTTTAACGTTCTCTTTTTTCTCTCTCGTTTTTTCTGTTTACAAAGGCATATGACTGTGAGAGAGTATGAGGATTATGCAGAAATTCAAGATTAGAGAGGCAAATGGTTGAATTTCTGTGATGTACAAAGAAAGCTTTTTTATGTCTTGATACATGAGACAAGATAGGATTAAAAGAAAGAAAGTTACAGGAAATTTTCTTTTTTGCAATTTTTTACATTTTGTTCTTGCAATGTCTATGTTTAGTGAAGAGGATTTTTTTAAAGCCTTTCTCGATCTTTGACGTAGTTTTGGTAAGATCATCCAATCATTTCTCACACATGATGGCTGTTTTAAACAACCATCATATGCTTTTAACACCCGATGGGTGAAGGGGTGTTCCGCTTGGAAAATGTTAGTCAGTTGAATCCCGCTGTCAATCACTGATGGTGGCATTTAACACTCATTGGCTGGAAGCGTGGCATTCATCACGCCAAGCGGCATGCCTGTCACATGTTTGCTGGACACCGATGGGTTGTCTGATGATGCCGTGCCCGGCATTTTGACCTATGGCAGATGTTCATTGGAGATTGTGATGTCTGTTATACATGTCAGTGCCGATACATTGATATGTATTGCACACGTGACAAAAATTAGCCCCCTTTTGCTGCATTAAAAATAAAATATAAATAAAACACTTATTTGGTATCGCTGCGTTTGTAAAAGTCTGATCTATCAAAATATAAAATGAATCAATTTGATTGATAAACGGCGTAGCTAGAAAAAATATTAATATTTTTTGACCACAGCAACTTCAAAATAAAATGCAATAAGAGGCGATCAAAACATCATATCTACCCCAAAATGGTATTATTAAAACATCCACTCAGGGTGCAAAAAAGAAGCTAACATACAGCACCAGATACCGAAAAAGGAAAATGTTGCAAGTCTCGGAAAATGCCGACTTAAGGAAAAAAATTTCTTACAAATTTTTGAAGTTTTTTTTTTCACACGTAAATAAAACAAAAAATATATGTTTTTTATCTGCATACTCATTGTGACCTTGAGAATCATATTGCCAGGTAAAATAAAAAAGTTATTGCCCTTGGAATAATGAGAGAAAAAAATGAAAGACACAAAAAACAAAAATTGCACGGTCATGAGTGGTTAAATGATAAAGTAAGGAAGTACGGCACTCCTAGAAATGGTGCTGCTCAGATAGGGTCCCATCCATAAACATATAGAAATAATCCAGCACTCAAAGTGGGAAGGTTTTAAGAAGTTTCTTTTAATAACGTGGTCCAAAATCAGTGTAACAATCAGGAATGTTTCTGTGAAGCAGACTTTTATCAAATATACACCGTAAATGGTAAATAGAGATGGGAGGACCCTGGATGTTTGGGTCCGGCGGGTTCGGCCAAACAGTTAAAAAAAAGTTCAAGTTCGGGTACCAGAACAGTACCCGGAACAGAACCTGGATCCCAATCACTTGAATGGGGGGCCCAAACATCCAGTGTTTGCCACGCTGTCATATGCATGACAGCGTGGCAAACACTGCTTCTGATTGGCGGTAAAATCATTACTGCAAATCAGAGAGGCGCGTTTTCCACACTGTCAAATTATAACTTCAGCCAGCAACTTTGATTGGAAGCAAAAAACTTTACCTCCGGTCTCTGGAGTCAACTGATGGGGCTACTACTCTCATCAGAATACGCTTCCTGCTGCTAATAACAGCGAGAGCACGCAGTGGCTGCTGGGAGTATTCATCAGCCGGTGCCTGTACTTTAATTAAAGGGAATCTGTCCCCTAAATTGGCGGGATATTTAAATGATAGCAGTCAGGTCAGATGGGCGGTGTTTTGGGTACTTGCCTTAACATGTTGCTCCCGCTGTCTCCATTATTTCTGGGAATTGTAGTCGTTGCCCTCCATATAACGGCCCGCACATTGCAATCTGCGAGCAAAGCATACTGCTCGTGCGCAATTCAAGATTGCAATGCGCAGGTGCGTTATATGGAGGGCAACGACTACAATTCCCAGAACTAATGGAGACAGCGGCGAACAACATGTTAAGGCAAGTACCAAAACACCGCCCATCTGACCTAACTGCCATCATTTAAATATCCCACCAATTTAGGGTGACAGATTCCCTTTACATCATTTAAAGAAAAGGCCTGGGTTCCCAAGTATTTTTGATAGCCAGCCAGGCAAAACTGACAGCTGTGGGCTGCACCCCTCAGCTGTCAGCCTTAGCAAGATATTTAAGGCACCAAGGCACTATCTGCATAGCTTTATACAAAGGAAAAAACAATCTTATAATTTTCTGTTACATTAGTTTTGTAGTGCACTTACTCTCCCCTTTGTTTCACTCCAGCCTTTTCAATAACTGTTATTTAATCTAATTGATCACTAAAGGTCAGAAATCCATTAGGTTATACCTTTTTACCCAGACACTTTTGCACACTTTTTCACTGGTTTTAAACATATTTTAAATAATATTATTAAATAAAAATGTAAGTCTTTTATTATTTGGGCTTTTGATGTTCTCCCTCCTTTTTTGTTATTCCACAGTGAGAAGAAGTTTCACGGTACAGAGGTGAGATCACCGCAGTTCACGGGAGAAATTCACTACGGTGAATTTGAACTGCAGTGGACTCGCCTGCAGCATGAGACTTCTCACTGTGCTAGCGGTGATCTCACCGGAGGGAGGTCACCAAAGTTCATTGGCCTGGATGGGAACGCAGCTCAGTGACCCGCGGTAATCTTGATGAGGTCACTGCTAATCAATGATGCTGCGCTCGCAGGAGCTCATTCATCAGTGGTCCTCAGCATGGACAACGTCATCTTGACATCATCCAGGTTGAAAACTGTTTATGTTCAGACATGGATTATGGAGTGGGACAGAATTACAGACAAGTGAAGGATAGCATTGTTTTTTGTTTTTGTTTTGTTACAGGAGACGAGGGATTCAATGGAATTGGCATTAGGTAAATATAACTTTGTTTATATGTGTTAGGTTTGATTTCCCGCTGCTGCTCAAGGGGAGTCTTGAACCCGTCCCGCTGCGGTCTCCCATTCGTCTCCGGCCGCAGTGGAGGCCTGCTCAGCAGAGGCATCGGTCCAGGCGTCTTGCCCACTCCACTACTGGGCAGTGACTTGTTGCTGCCTTTCCTGGATCTGCTATTGTAGTCAATGCTGGAGCAGACGTCTTTGGGACAAAGTACTGCATTTTCCCTTCTGAGCATGCCCAGAGTGAGATCTCTCATTGGAGATCAGGGGTCACATGCTCAGGTACTGCAGCAGCTCCTATTGGCCCGCCAGGAAGGCCCTGTTAACTACGAGTCTTCTGGAACAGGTTTCTCATTGGTCCTTGTTCCTGGAAGGTCCTGTAGCTGTTGCTATAAAAGGGTAGCATGGCTGGGCCGCCATGCGCTAATATCAACCATTGTATGCTAGCGCCAGTGTGGTCATGCGTGTGTGTGGTTAGGGACCCGGCTGAAATAAGCCACTAGAATACCGACTTAATCGGTGAGGAGTTTGGTGTGCTAGCTGGTCAGGGTCGGTGTCCTAGATGCCCTAGATTACCGGCATAACGGTGAGGAGTTTGATTGCCGTATTCAGGGTCTGGCGTTCAGACGCCATAGATTGCGGGTGACTCCCGCGAGGACATTAGCGCATGACCATGTATTATGCTCGCTTAGCAATTATCCGTGTACCTGAGACCTGACAGGACACGGTACTTTTTCTCAGCGGCTCTGTGACGTAACAGGGTTCGCTTTTGACGCTAGACGTGCCCTAGCGTTTTACTTTGCGGCTCACTGAAGTTAAGTGAGTTCGCACCTATCGCCATATAGCGCTGTGGCATCCCATTAGCGGCTCTGGGATTAACAGAGTTCGCACTTACTGCCACAACGCGCTACGGCGTTTTATTTTGCGACTCTGCGGGATAACGGAGTTCACTACTTTCGCCATCTTATTAGCAGCGGGCTTCGCCTGCACGGTGGACCCCGGGCTGCGAACGACCTCTCTATTATATCTATTAGGTGCGTTCCGCAGACCCTAACATAATATTAGCGCCAGGGTCTGGCTAGTAAAATGGCGGATTACCAGCGTCTAAGGCAGTATATCAGTAGCTGGAGGGAAGGTTGGCGGCTCTTGAGCGCACAACCTCAGCTGTGAATTTACCGCAGTCGCTGTTCAGGCTGCTAGCGTGGCTGCAGCCAGTTTGTCCTCTGCTACCTCTGTCCCTACATTATCCCACTCCCGCTTCTGACAAGTTTGCCGGTGACAGCAAGCAATGTCGGGGATTCGTGAGTCAGTGCTCTATACAGCTCGAGCTTCTGGCTGCACGTTTCCCCACGGATCGGGCACAAGTGGGTTTTGTACTGTCTCTACTCTCGGGCAGAGCGTTGGAGTGGGCAACACCGCTGTGGGAGCGTGACGATCGTGTGGTGCGGAGTGCTCCTCGGTTTTTGGAGGCTCTGAAAAAGGTCTTTTTAGGACCTCAGGTCACGCACGATACGGCACTCCAACTGCTGACAATGTCACAGGGCTTGTCCATGGTCAGCCAGTTCTCAGTCCAATTTCGGACTTTGGCCTCTGAATTAGAGTGGCCAGATAAAGTTCTTATTCCAGTGTTCTGGAGAGGACTGGCAGACCATGTAAAGGACGCTTTGGCTACCAGGAGATTCCTGCCACACTGGAGAAAACTCATTTCTATATCTACCCGCATCGGACCTCCGTTTTCACGAGCGGAGGTTAGAGCGGACCCAGTGTAGGCAGAGGTTTCGCTGGCACCCACCTTTGCCAAACCTCTGGAATTTCCCATTCGGGCGTCTGACTCCCCAGAGACGTGGAGAATACTCGAGTGGGATCTAAGTCTCGGACCACTCGAGTATCCGTGGTCTGTAGAGTGTGTCAGCAGTCAGGACATTATGCCAACCGATGTCCCCAGCGAATAAGTAAACGGTCATGTTCCGTGACCATGGGTGCAGGGTCATTAACGCGAGGGATTTTGCTCCGAAGATGCTCCTTAAAGGGTTAATCTCTCTAGTTCATCCACCCTTCCCGCCAAGCTTTGTGTGGACTCTGGGGCAGAGGGGAATTTATGTCCTCCTCCTTTGCCTCTCGCCATTCCATACCGCTGGTGACGCTCGCCGAGCCAATATCGGTGAGAGTGTTGAATGGAGCAATCCTGCCCTCACAAATCACCACCAGACTGTCACTCTACCTCTGTCTATGTCTCCTTCACATCAGGAGAATATATCCTTTTGTCCTTCCTGAGGGAATAGATGAGGTTTTGAGAATACTGGGTTGGGTGATCATTGCAGAGACAAATGTCTCAGAGAGGACGTTCAGGTTTCCACAACGGAGATACCCATGATCTTGATTCCCTTCCCAAGGTTTATCGGTCATACGCAGACGTATTCTCCAAAAAGGCAGCGGAGACTCGCGCTCATCGCCCTTATGACTGTCCTATAGACCTCTTGCCTGGAACGGAGCCCCCTCGGGGAAGAGTGTATCCTCTCTCTCTTCCTGAGACGGAGGCCATGTCACAATACATCCAGGAAAATCTGGCCAGAGGGTTTATTAGGAAGTCAGTGTCACCAGCAGGGGCAGGATTTTTTCTTTGTGCGAAAGAAGAATGGAGAATTACGGCCGTGTATAGACTATAGGGGTCTTAACGCCATTACCGTTAAGAACAAATATCCTTTGCCCTAATATCTGAGCTTTTGATAGGCTCCGGGGGCAAGGGTATTACTAAGCTGGACTTCGGGTGCCTATAACCTGATCCGCATCCGTGAGGGGGACGAATGGAAGACGGCGTTCAATACCAGAGATGGACATTACGAATATCTTGTGATGCCCTTCGGGCTCTGTAATGCTCCAGCCGTCTTCCAAGATTCATAAATGACATCTTCCGGGACATGCTTGCCACCTCTGTGGTAGTCTATCTGGATGACATTCTCATCTTTTCTCCAGATATGGACACCCATCGGAGAGATGTTTGCAGGGTCTTCGACCTCTTGCGGGCAAATTCTTTATATGCGAAGTTGGAGAAGTGTGTGTTTGAGCAGGAGTCTTTGCCATTCCTGGCTATATCATCTCCACTCAGGGATTGGCTATGGATCCTGCCAAACTACAGGCTGTAATGGATTGGCAAGAACCCCACTCTCTTAAAGCGGTGCAGCGCTTTATGGGGTTCATTAATTACTATCGCCAATTCATTCCCCACTTCTCTACTTTGGTTACTCCCTTGGTAGCCCTCACCAAGAAAGGAGCCAATCCAATTGTGGTCAGAGGAGGTCTCCAAGGCCTTTACTTCAATCAAGTCCCATTTTGCTAGCGCTCCTATCCTACATGTCCCGAGGTTGATAAGCCTTTTATATTGGAGGTAGATGCCTCGTCGTTGTGCTGGAGCAGTCCTTTTTCAAAAGGATGCTCAAGGTCGTAAACATCCTTGCTTCTTCTTCTCCAAGACCTTCACACCTGCGGAGAGGAATTATTCCATTGGGGATAGGGAGTTGCTAGCCATGAAGTTGGCCTTTTCTGAGTGGAGACATCTCCTGGAGGGGGCTCGCTTTCCCTTCCAAGTGTTCACTGACCACAAAAATTTGGTCTATTTACAGACCGCCCAGCGGCTAAATTCCCGTCAGGCCAGATGGTCCCTGTTCTTCTCCCGATTCCATTTCACCCTCCATTTTCTCTCAGGGAGAAGAAAATTCTTGCTGATGCTCTGTCTCGCTCCGTGGTGTCCTCTGAGGAGGTGGAGGAGGAGCCTCGGCTGATTGTCCCCACAGAGAGCCTAAGAACTGTGGCCCCGGTTTCGCTTGAGTCTGTGCCTCCGGGCAAGACTTTTGTGCCCATCAATTTGCGACCGGAGGTTCTCTCTTGGGCACACTCGTCAGGGTGGGTGGACATTTGGGGCAAAGAGGACATCTGAGTTGCTGGCGAGGACATACTGGTGGCCACATATGGTCGTGACGTCAGGGAATACGTTCAGGCATGCGTCTCCTGCGCCAAGAATAAGTCCCCTCGACAACGGCCAGCTGGGTTACTCTTTCCTTTACCGGTGGCAGACAGGCCCTGGGAGATGGTCGGGATGGATTTTGTGGTTGGCTTACCCAAGTCTCGGGGCTGCACCATCATCTGGGTGATAACGACCACTTCTCCAAAATGGTGCACTTGGTGCCGTTACCACGGTTACCGTCTGCACGGGCCTTGGCAGCATTATTCATTAGGCATATTTTCCGCCTACACGGTATGCCAGACAAAATTGTTAGTGATCGAGGTCCCCAGTTTGCGTCTCGGTTTCTGGGAGAGCTGTGTCGTTTACTCAGCATTGAGTTGAATCTCTCCTCTGCATACCATCCCGAGACGAATGGGTTGGTAGAGAGGGCCAACCAGGACCTTGTCACATACTTGCGACATTTTGTCTCTGCCAGGCAGGATGACTGGGCATCCTTGCTACCGTGGGGCTGAGTTTGCTCTAAATAATGCTGTGGCTGACTCCACCGGACAGACCCCATTCTTCCTGAACTACGGTCAGCATCCGCGGGTACCAGTGCCTATGCCGTGTCTTCCGCCGATTCCAGGGTGGCAGACTGGGCTGTGGAGGCACGGGACATTTGGGACCGCACTCAGGATGCCATTCAGGCTCCAAAGAGAGGATGAGGTCTTCGGCCGATGCCCATCGGCGCCCGCTCTACGTTTGCTCCGGGTGACCTAGTGTGGCTTTCTGCCCGAAACTCAGGCTACGGGTAGAGTCCACCAAGTTGGCACCTCGCTTTTTGGGCCCCTTTAAAGTTCTTGAGCAGGTGAACCCGGTAGGTTACCGCCTAGCCCTTCCGCCTCGCCTTGGTATCACTGACACCTTTCACGTGTCCCTCTTGAAACCTGTGGCCATTTCCCGGTTTTCCGAGTCATCTGCTGGGACGTCGGGTTCATCTACCGACGATCATGAGGTGAACGCCATTGTTGGGTGCAAGGTGGTACGAGGCAAAAAATTTTATTTGGTGGATTTGGAGGGGTTATGGGCCTGAGGATGGATCCTGGGAGCCTGCGAGCATGTTCACGCTCCGCGTCATCGCTGCCTTTGAGCGCAGCGAGGCCAGAGAAGGGGGGGCCCTAGGAGGGGGGTAATGTTAGGGTTTGATTTCCTGCTGCTGCACAAGGGGAGTCTCGAACCCGTCCCGCTGCGGTCTCCCATTCGTCTCCAGCCGCAGTGGAGCCTGCTCAGCAGAGGCGTCGGTCCAGGCGTCTTGCCCACTCCCCTACTGGGCAGTGACTTGTTGCTGCCTTTCCTGGATCTGCTATTGTAGTCAATGCTGGAGCAGACGTCTTTGGGACAAGTACTGCATTTTCCCCTTTTGAGCATGCCAGAGTGAGATCTTCATTGGAGATCGGGGTACATGCTCAGGTACTGCAGCAGCTCCTATTGGCCCGCCAGGAAGGCCTGTTACTACGAGTCTTCTGGAACAGGTTTTCATTGGTCCTTGTTCCCGGAAGGTCCTGTAGCTGTTGCTATAAAAGGGTAGCATGGCTGGGGCCCCCATGCTAATATCAACCATTGTATGCTATGCGCCCGTGTGGTATGCGTGTGTGTGGTTAGGGACCCGGCTGAAATAAGCACTAGAATACCGACTTAATCGGTGAGGAGTTTGGTGTGCTAGCTGGTCAGGGTCGGTTCCTAGATGCCTAGATTACCGGCATAACCGGTGGGAGTTTGATTGCCGTATTCAGGGTCTGGCGTTCAGACGCCATAGATTGCGGGTGACTCCCGCGAGGACATTAGCGCATGACCACATATTATGCTCGCTTAGCAATTATCCGTGTACCTGAGAGCCTGACAGGACACGGTACTTTTTCTCAGCGGCTCTGTGACGTAACATGGTTCGCTTTTGACGCTAGACAGCGCCCTAGCGTTTTATTTGCGGCTCACTGAACGCTGTGGCATCCGTTAGCGGCTCTGGGATTAACAGAGTTCGCACTTACTGCCACAACGCGCTACGGCGTTTATTTTTGCGACTGCGGGATAACAGAGTTCGCTACTTTCGCCATCTTATTAGCAGCGGGCTTCGCCTGCACGGTGGACCCCGGGCTGCGAACGCACCTCTCTATTATATCTATTAGGTGCGTTCCGCAGACCCTAACAATATGTTTGCTTAAATAAAAAAAGAAAGTGTGTTTTTATTATCATTACAAAAAAAAGACTATAATCTTGCTGTGTTTTTATTACAATATAATATAGGATTAGTAATGGAAAGGTGTCTTATAGACGGCTCTTCATTGCTAAACCATGGGCTTGATGTCACCAGACAATACTAAAATTAACATCAACACTACAAATAAAAAAATCCACTTGCTACCCCTACAGGGCAATGAGAAGAGCTGTGCAAAGTGCCAGAATTCATGCATCTAATATATGTGCCTTTTTTGGTGGCTGTGAGCTGCTATTTTTAAGCTTGGGGCAATATCCATGGAGCCTTACCAGCCTGAGAGTACAAGCCCCAGCTGTCTGCTTTAGAAAGGCTGGTTGTCAAAATGAAGGGGTACCCATCCCTTTTTTAAAATTATTAATTTAAATAATTAAAAAATTATTCTTGATAACTGTCTTGCTAATGCTGACAGTTGAGGGTTGCAGCCTCAGCTGTCAGTTTTGCCTTACTGGTTATCAAAAATACAGGGGAACTACACCGATATTTTTTTTAAACTATTTATTTAGAGCACAGGTGCCAGCTGATGAATACTCGATCAGCCGCCTGTCATGGGGCAGTTGAAGAAATACAGGGGACGAGGAACCTAGGCCCTGAACTGCCCCTAAAGCTAAGGGAGGACCTGTCTTTCCTTAACTTGGGGTACGCTTAAAGTTAGCAAGTCCCAAGTCCTCGATCTGTCCCTGTCTCCTGTTTAGCTTGAGCTAAACCCACCAACCCACTCCCAGGAGATGAGGCAGGGAATAATGTGAATAACACAAAACAACCAAAGGAAAGACAGACACCCATGGGTTAAATCAACTAAACAATAAACACGTATCTTTCTCTGCTGTAAAGCTCCGCACTGTAGAGTAATAAGGCACCAGATGAGGGAAGCAACTGAAGTGCAACTGAAGTTCAACTGCTCTCAGCAGCTCCTGGCTCCAGCTTGGTTGTTTTCCAGAGGAAGCAATATTACCAACACCAGCTGACAACTCAGGAGACTTAATAAAGGAAGTGGGAGTGGTCGCCTCCTACTCCTGACAAGTAATCGGGCATGCAAATCCACCAGAGGCCACCGGGGGCAAAAACTGAGATTAACCCCCGCTGGCCAGACAGGAAAATGGTTTCAACATGCAGAGAGAAATCTGCCACATATCCAAATGTGGATCGTGACAGTACCCCCCTTTAATGAGGGGCCTCTGGACCCTCAACACCGCACCTCATATACCACCTAAGGTGAGGATGCCTCGATCCACCAGGGTTCACCCAGCAGTCACCTGACTCTCAGGTCTATGGCAAACGCAGACAGATGGAAGTGGCCATTATGTATGCTTCGGAGGTACCACAAATCTCCAGTTCGCTGACCTGGGGTACGGCATAACTTGGGGTAACTCAAGCTGGTAAGTCCCTGGGCTGAGAATGGCTGACACCCATATGGCCCGATCACTTGAGAACTACAGACTCCAGCAGCATACTTCCACCGGATGTTTTTGATGGACACCCATACATACTCATTTACACACAGGTCCGGACCTGAACGTTCATTGCCTCACACGCGTTTGCCACAAGATGGTGAACTCTTTGAGGAACTGACAATAGAGGCGTCCCCTGTGTCACCACACTCACACATTTCTCAGAGGAAACCTCCACCCTCCCCTAAACCCCTCCTCCCAAGAGGGCTCGACTCACAGGATTGGCTAGTGGTGAGGGTTGGGACTTGCCCCTACTCCTTGGCAGCACCTCTGCTGCCCCACTGAAGAAGAAGGGGAAGGTTGCAGAAAGACGGCAGAGACAGTGGCCCCAGGCAGCAGCCCTCAGACGACTGACCCCAGCTGACTACCTCCCGGAACACCAATCTATGACCGGTTGTGTTTTGTCAGCCAGGGGAGGCCTAAAATGATGGGTATTGGCATACTCTCCAAGACGTAGCATGACAGGGACTCCTCATGTCGAGTCTTATACGCAGGCGTATATCATGCATGACCTGGGTCATACTCTCCTGGCTGAGTGGGACAGAGTCAATGGTCTGGATGCCTAATGGTTTAGCTAGCGTCCTACACATCAGGCCACTGGTCCGTACAAAGTGAGCATCCACCAAATTGACTCCTGCTCCACTGTCCACAAGCACCGGTATTCCCTTAGATACCCCACCAATCACCACTCTCGCAGACAGGGTACACTGAGGGGAAGAAGTAGAGGAAATATACACTCCCTGGTCGCCTCCCTCCACACGACCAGGGGATGCGGCTTCTAAGATGGCACAGGTATTTTGGCACGAGCTGGCAGACCCCAATAAAATGACCAGTCTGTCCACAAAAAAAACATGCCCCACACCACGCCGAACCGCAGGCAACCTCGTTTGGGAACCAACTGCTCCCACCTGCATAGGTTTCTTCAGGCTACTCAACTGTGTCCTCCTCCCTAGTAAGGACAACAGGGGGAAATTTTGGTGTATGCCTCTCCATGAGGTGTCTATCCACCCAGATGGCAAGGGACATGGCAGCCTCCAAAGACCTGGGGGCGGCGTACTGCACCAGACTATCCTGCAACTTCAGGGACAGACCCTGCACAAAATTACTCCTAAGGGTAGGATCATTCCACTGTGTGTCAGTGGCCCATCTCCTGAACTCCGAGCAGTACTCCTCAACCGGCCGGTCCCCCTGCTTGATTTTACAGAGTCAGGATTCTGCCAGGGATACGCCATAAGGATCTCCATACACCAGCGCCAGAGCAGCAAAAAACCCATCCACCGACCGTAAAGATGGTGAATCGGCCGACAGGGAGAAGGTCCAGGATTGGGGATCACCCCTAAGAAGGGAGACAATAATCCCCACATGCTGTTCCTTACTCCTGATGAACGGGGTGGAGCCTGAAATACAATCTACAGGCCTCCTGAAAGACCAGAAATTTATCTCTTCCTCCAGAAAACCTGTCAGGGTTGAACCTGCATCTGAGCCGAGACCCAGAACCCCACAACTGCTGTAATTGCTGCACCACCTCACCCCGCAGTACCTTAAACTCATCTGTGAGGGTCTGAAGCAGCTGGGCATAGGCCTGCATTTGGGTCATGGCTCACTAGAAAGGGAAAGGTGAAAAAAAAACTGTATGGGTTGGTAATAATGTCACAGGGCAGTTGAAGAAATACAGGGGATGAGGAACCGGGGCCCCCTGAACTGCCCCTAAAGCTAAGGGAGGACCTGTCTTTCCTTAACTTGGGGGTACGCTTAGAGGTAGCAAGGCCCAAGTCCCTGACCTTTCCCTGTCTCCTGTTTAACCCTGAGCTAAACCCACCAACCCCCTCCCAGGAGATGATACAGGGAATAATGTGAATAACACAAAACAACCAAAGGAAAGACAGACACCCATGGTTAAATCAACTAAACAATAAACACTTAGCTTTCTCTGTTGTAAAGCTCAGCACTGCAGAGTAATAAGGCACCAGATGAGGGAAGCAACTGAAGTGCAACTGAAGTACAACTGCTCTCAGCAACTCCTGGCTCCAGCTTGGTTGTTTTCCAGAGGAAGCAATATAACCAACACCAGCTGACAACTCAGGAGACCTAATAAAGGAAGTGGGAGTGGTCGCCACCTACTCCTGACAAGTAATCGGGCATGCAATTCCACCAGCGGCCACGGGGGCAAAGACTGAGATTAACCCCCGCTGCCAGCTGGAAAAAGGTTTTGCAAACCTGAAAAGACAAATTGGATGTGACACCGCCTTTCTCCTCTCATTGTTATTAGCAGCAGCAGACATCGGCTGGTAGCAGTAGTAGTCCCATCATTCTAAGCAAGTGACGGAGGTAAAATTTTTACCTTCAATCACAGGTGCTGGCTAAAGCTGTCATTTGACAGCGTTGGAATGTGGCTGTCTGGATGGCAGTAATGATTTTACAGCCAATTAGAAGCAGTGTTTACCTCGCTGTCATGCACATGACATCGCGACAAACACTCGGTGTTCTTAGGGCCGAACCAGAACAGTGACATGAACTTCCTGGTTATGTTCATATTCAGTGTCCGTGCCTAAACAGTACGTGTTCGGTACGGACACCGAACTTTACTGTTCGGTTTGCCCATCTAGTGAACACAAAACATTACACAGGTCAGGAAAAAAAATAAAAAATAAAATTCAGGACTGTTTGGGTTATTCCACATAATCTTTATGTTTTTTGGTGTGCTGAATCTGAAAATGACCTCCGTTTGGTCATAGAACATCACATTTCCTGACAATTTAGGTAACTATGTTAAATAAGTAAATACAGCAAAATAAATGAAAGACTTATAAAATTAATTTTTTATTACAAGTTTTATGAAAATCATTTTTGAACTGAAATGAGCTCACTATCACTCACTAATTTTTTTCCCTGTGAGGCTCCTCTTGGTACATTTACGCTTGTAAGTAACATCTGGAATGTCTCTCTGATGCATCCAACAGTAGTCTGCCATCATTGTAATACTCCATTTTCCCTGATATCTTGTTTCTATCTCTTTAATGTCCTGGTAGAATCGTTCACCTTGCTCTTCACTCACAGCTCCCAAATTTTTAGGAAACTAGTAAATGTGGGAATGGAACAAATGCACTTTCAAACTCATCAGGCAACCTAAATGCTTGAAATGCTTTCAGCATTCGTCCTACAATCTTTTTGTAGTCTTTTTGATTGCCTAAAAATTTCTCTATGACCTCTTTAAATGCAATCCACCCTTCATTTTGAGGATCCGTCATGGTATTGACAAACTATTTATCAGCTATAAGCCTTTTAATATCTGGACTATCACACCTTCCTTCAATTTTGCCTCTGAGAGGCTTGGAAACTTGGTGACCAAGTATTTGAAGCATTCCCATCTCTTGGAAGTTATTTTGCGAATTGCCTCATTAAGCCCAATTTTATGGGGAGAGGTGGTAGAAGAACTTTATAGGGAGGTAAAAGTTTCTCAGAGGACATTTTTTTTCACAGACTGTGAGTAATAATAATAATCTTTATTTTTATATAGCACTAACATATTCCGCAGTGCTTTATAGTTTGCACACATTATCGTCGCTGTCCCTGATGGGGCTCACAATCTAGATTCCCTATCAGTATGTTTTTTGGAGTATGGGAGGAAACCGGAGTGCCCAGAGGAAACCCACGCAAACACGGGGAGAACATACAAACTCCTTGCAGATGTTGTCCTAGGTGTGATTCAAACCCAGGACTCCAATGCTGCAAGGCTGCAGTGCTATCCACTGAGCCACCGTGCTGCCCGAGTACCCTCGGCTGCCAACTTTTCTTGGTCCAGTGATTCTGTTGGCTTTGACTGTCCCACAGCACAGAAAAACAAGGGTATTTGGTATACTCAGCTTGTTGCCCTTGCAGCATGCACAACCTTCAAATAACCACACACTTGCCAACCGTGGTCTTCATATTTAAGTTTACAAAGAACCAATTTCAAGTTCTTGTAGGTTTCCTTCTAGTGTATGGAATGACCTACAGGGATGGATGCATAAAAATTTCTGTTGTGGAGTAAAACTGCTTTGAGATTTTTTGGAAGAGTCTATAAAAAGATGCCATTGCGCTGAATGAAATTGGATTTTGAATTGAATCATCAAACCTTGACATCGATGCAATAAACAAACTTGTCTTTCAGGGCAAATTAAAGATCAAGCTCCTTTTCACGATGTCTGAACCATGAAAAAGACACTCCTAGTAACATTCAATTCCTGCTTTTGAACCTTGATCCGAGATACTCAGTGGCATCTTTGGGAAGATTCAAGTCTGTTACTAAATCCTTCTTGTCCTCCTGGGAAAAAAAGATTGGTCTTGTATCATCTTCAAAGACAGAACTTGATTCGTCATCTGGTTCAGGTATGATTCCACTTCATTTGAGCTAGTTATCTCTTCCAAGGTAGCAGCAGCCTTGGGTGCTGGTATATCTGTGCCATGTGGGAAGGGATGAATTGCTGAGTTAAGATGGGAGTATGAAATTGAATACTTCCATTTGACATTAGATCCTTTCACATTGCATGAAAAAAAGTAATAGTCATCACTATGGTTCTTTTGCTCTCGCCATACCACAGTAATCCCATAATGGAATGCTTTTTCCCTTGAACCAATTTTGGAGGTCCTCAACATACCATTTGCACACTTTATGAGGCGCCTAAACTTTATGTTGATCTCCAAGTTTTAAGTCTGAAATATGCGAAGTATACTTTTTTTCACAAAGTCTGTAATATTCAGCTGTTGATTCAACACTGTATATTCACCGCAAATGAAACAGAAATGGTCAGGTTAATTATTACATTTCCACAAAGCCATAAAACTAATTAGGGGAAATATGGTTGAAAAATGAAATTCCAATGCAAGTTTCTTGAAAGCATAAGGCACTTTCATTATGTCACTAACCACCTGACTGCCACCAGCCAATCATGCAGTTCCTATTGATGTTAATGGGGAAAGAAAATAAGCTGCCTGCCGATGATTCACACCAGAGTTTTCAATATTTTTCCGTTATCAAAACACCAAAATACATGGAAATTATATGAAAATAATCAAACAGCTTTTTAGTCGCAGACCTGTGTTATTATTAATAAATTATATTGAAATATCTTAATTACTGAAGTATGTACAACACTACGAAAGTAGTTTCAATGATGAATCCATGAATTATTCACCAGTCAAAAATGTCCCTAAGAGGTACGAGGAACTTGGGTACTTGAGTATGTAAGATCATAAATAAATATACCAGAGAAAATAGGAAAGTTTAAACCCATAGTGACAGAGCCATTTTGCAGCTTAATGAACAGGCCAATTTTTACAATTCTGACCACGTTTAACAGATCCCACTGATTCTGAGACTATTTTTCGTGACATATTGTACTTCAGGCTAGTGGTAAAATTTGTTTGATATGACTTGTGTTTATTTATGAAAAAACGAAAATATGGCGAAAATTTTTAAAATTTTGCAATTTTCAAACTGTAAATTTTTATTCCCTTAAATCAGAGAGATATGTCACACAAATTACTTAATAAATAACATTTCCCACATGTCTACTTTACATCAACACAATTTTGGAAACAATTTTTTTTTGTTAGGAAGTTATAAGGCTTAAAAATTGACCAGAGATTTCTTATTTTTACAACAAAATTTACAAAACCATTTTTTTTAGGACCACATCACATTTAAAGTCACTTTGAGGGGTGTACATGACAGAAAAGACCCAAAAGTGAAACCATTCTAAATCCTGGACCCCTCAAAGTGCTAAAAACCACAT
Organism: Oophaga sylvatica; assembly: GCA_033576555.1. Lineage (NCBI taxonomy): Eukaryota > Metazoa > Chordata > Amphibia > Anura > Dendrobatidae > Oophaga > Oophaga sylvatica. Next base: position 208,197,601 of record JARQOD010000001.1, on the reverse strand, counting down.
TCAAGAAGTTAATTAACCCTTTACGTGCTTCACAGGAACTGAAGCAATATGGAAGGAAAAAAATAACATTTAACTTTTTTTTACAAAAATTTTATCAGAACCAATTTTTTGATTTTCACAAGTGTTAAATAGGAAATGAACCACAAAATTTGTTGTGCAATTTCTCCTGAATACGCAGATACCTCATATGTTGGGGTAAACTACTGTATGGGCGCAAGGCAGAACTTGGAAGGGAAGGAGCGCCATTTGACTTTTTCAATACAGAATTGGCTGGAATTGAGATCTGACGCCATGTTGCGTTTGGAGAGCTTCGGTGGGCGCACTGCGCATTTGTGCCCGCCATTTTCTTTACAGGAAAAAGACAGCGGGAGGTACACCCGGCAGCCGATACCTTGGAGAAATTCAGACTCTGGAGGTCGCTCTATATTCTTTTTCCACAGCGTTGTGAATTCACAGTGCTGTACCCTTATTTACCGCCTTTAAAAGGCGTATCAGCGGTAGTTAAAGGGTTAAAGAGAGGCCAATGGGTAATAGTGTATGTGGATTCCCCATTGTTACTGTATGCAAACTTTTTTCACTATTATTATCATATATATATATTATATATATATATATGTATATTCTTCCCTGCTTGGGATATTTCTAGAAACAACAACAGTTTGAAGAGTAACATTATGTTCTCATGGTGGTTTTTTCAAATTGATTTTGAAGTTGATTCATTTCACAATTCACATTAAAGAATATTCAAAGAATATTTGATTTGTTTTAATGTGAATTTTAAAAGCAATGTGCTTTAAAATCCATGTAAAAAGCAAACCCCGGCAGTGATTATGTCCAAGATAGGTGGAATGATCAAATAGACCTTTCAAAAGAAATCTGAGGATCAGCTTGTAAAACTAGAAATTGATAGCTTTATTGAGTTATGTTTTTGCTCCCAAAAACTAGAAAATATATCATATTTGAGGATCTAGTTAGTTATTGTTTTTTATTGTTTTTTGGTGAATAGCAGTCAATAATGTTTTATTTTTAAACGTTTTGTGCTGTTTAAATGATCTTTTTCCTTTTCTTGAAGAATATTGTTAAAATACATTAATCATTTTTGTAGTTCTACGGTTGCAGGAAATGAATAGAAAAGGTGATGACATCTTGTGACTTAAGGATGTAAGCAGACATTCACTGAAACTTAATTCCTTCTTAATTAGTCCTTGATTTCAAACCTATTACATATCTGTTAAATTAGTTGAAACCAGTGACATGCTGATTCACAATGGTAACATAACCTTTTAATGAAAGATGTCTCACAAAAAAAGCTTACATTCTGTATATTTCTCATTTAAAAGTAACCTCTTTGTAATTTTTCTTTACTGCCATAAACTAAGGGCTTTTTTTTTAAATAGTATGATCCATATATGCCATGGTTAAGAAACTGATAATTTATACCAGCTGGAAACCCTCACAGTTCCTAATATTACAGTAACAAAAATGGTGATAATATTCATATTAGCAATATTACTATAATTATGAACTATTCTAAAATTTTAAGCAGTTTCTGAAATGAGATGTAGTGCATATGCACTTAAAAAGAAGAAAAATATAAAGGAAACTTGTCTAAAACTTCTATCTCCCAAACCATTTAAGAGATTGTGTATGCCTTTAACCCCTTTACCCCCAAGGGTGGTTTGCATGTTAATGACCAGGCCAATTTTTACTGACCACTGTCCTTTTATGAGGTAATAACTCTGGAACTCTTCAATGGATCCCGGTGATTCTGACACTGTTTTCTTGAGACATATTGTACTTCATGATAGTGGTAACATTTCTTTGATGATACTTGCAATTATTTGTGAAAAAAAAGGAAATTTGGCAAAAATGTCAAACATTTTGCAATTTTCCCTCTTTGAATTTTCATGTCCTTAAATCACATAGAAATGTCAAACAAAATACTTAACAAGAAACATTTCTCACATGTTTATTTACATTAGCACAATTTTGAACCAAAATTTTTTTTGTTACGAAGTTTATAAGGGTTAAAAATTAAACAGCGATTTCTCATTTTTACAAAACCATTTCTTTTTTGAGGATCACATCACATTTGAAGTCAATTGAGGGGTCGATATGAAAGAAAATACACAAAAGTGACACCATTCTAAAACTGCACCCCTGAAGGTGCTCAAACCCACATTCAAGAAGTTTATTAACCATTCAGGTGCATCGCAGGAATTTTTGGAATGTTTAAAAAAAATGAACATTTAACTTTTTTTCACAAAAAATTTAATTCAGATCCAATTTGTTTTATTTTACCAAGGGTAACAGGAGAAATTGGACCCCAAAAGTTGTACAATTTGTCCTAAGTACGCTGACACCCCATATATGCAGGTAAACCACTGTTTGCACGTATGGCAGAGCTTGGAAGGGAAGGAACGCCGTTTGACTTTTCAGTGCAAAATTGACTGGAATTGAGATTGGATGCATGTTGCGATTGGAGAGCTCCTGATGTGCCTAAACAGTGGAAACCCCCCATAAGTGGCAACATTTTGGAAAGTAGACCCCCTAAGGAACTTATCTAGATGTGTGGTGAGCACTTTGAATCTCCAAGTGCTTCACATAAGATTTTAGCGCAGAGCCATAAAAATAAAAAATTATATTTTTTTCACAAAAATGATATTGTCACCCACAATTATTTATTTTCCCAATTGTAACAGGAGAAATTGGACCCCAAAAGTTTTGTGCAAATTGTACTGAGTATGCGTATAACTCATATGTGGGGTAAATGACTGTTTGGGTGCATGGCAGAGCTCGGTAGGGAAGGAGCACGTTTGACTTTTTCAACGCCGAATTGGCTGGAATTGAGATCAGACGCCATGTCATGTTTGGAGAGCCCCTGATGTGCCTAAACAGTGGAAAACCCCAAATTCTAACTCCATCCCCAACCCCAACACAACCCTAACCCTAATCCCAATCATAATCATAACCCTAACCACAAACCTAACCCTAACACACCACTAACCCTAATCCCAACCCTAACCCTAATACCAATGCTAACACTAACGCCAATAAACATAATCCAAACCCTAACCCCAACTCTAGCCCCAACCCTAATCCTAAGTTTAGCCCCAACCCTATCCCTAACCCTAACTTTAGCCCCAACCCTAACCCTAACTTTAGCCCCAACCCTAACTTTAGCCCGACTCAATTTAGCCCAACTCTAACCCTAATGAGAATATGGAAATAAATACAATTTTTTATTTTATTACTTTTCCCTATCTATGGGGGTGATAAAGGGGAATTTGATTTACTATTTTTTTTATTTTGATGACGTTATATCAGGTTTATATGTTTGGCAAGTGTCAAACACTAAAAGTCGCTTTTTAATGAAAAAAATAGCTTTTGCATCACTACATTTTGAAAGCTATCATTTTTCCATATTTTGGCACACAGAGTCATGTGAGGTCTTGTTTTTCGAGGGACGAGTTGTCGTTTTTATTGGTAACATTTTCGGGCACATGACTTTTTGATCACTTTCTATTCCGATCTTTTGGAGAAAGAATGAGCAAAAAACAGTAATTCATGAATTTCTTTTGAGGGGCGTTTACACCTGTTCCACGTGTGGTAAAATTGATAAGGCAGTTTTCTTCTTCGGATCAATACGATTACAGCGATACCTCATTTACACCATGTTCCAAATTATTATGCAAATTATATTTTTCACTGATTTTCCTAAGTGGTCAGTGCAAATGACAGTCAGTCTAATAAAAGTCATCACCAGTTAGAGTATACATCGAATTTTATTGAAGAAACCTCCCAATGATAACAGTTTATTCTCCAAAATGAATAAAACTCAAAATGCACTGTTCCAAATTATTAGGCACAGTAGAAATTCAAAACATTTGATATGTTTTAAAAAACTGAAAATGCTCATTTGTGGAATTTGCAGCATTAGGAGGTCACATTCACTGAACAAAAAAGCTATTTAACTCCAAAAATACTAACAGGCCAAGCTACATGTTAACATAGGAACCCTTCTTTGATATCACCTTCACAATTTTTGCATCCATTGAACTTGTGAGTTTTTAGAGAGTTTCTGCTTGTATTTCTTTGCATGAAGTCAGAAGAGCCTCCCAGAGCTGCTGTTTTGATGTGAACAGCCTCCCACCTTCATAGATCTTTTGCTTGATGATACTCCAAAGGTTTTCTATAGGGTTGAGGTCAGGGGAAGATGGCGGCCACACCATGAGTTTATCTCCTTTTATGCCCATAGCAGCCAATGATTCAGAGGTATTCTTTGCAGCATTAGATGGTGCATTGTCATGCATGAAGATGATTTTGTGCCTGAAGGCATGTGTCTGCTTTTTACACCATGGAAGAAAGTTGTCAGTCAGAAACTCTATATACTTTGCAGAGGTCATTTTCACACCTTCCGGAACCTTAAAAGGCCCTTTCACACCTACAGGAACCTTAAAAGGCCCTACCAGCTGTTTCCTCAAGATTCCAGCCCAAATTATGACACCTCCTTGCTGACATCACAGTCTTGTTGGGACATGGTGGCCATCCACCAACCATCCACTACTCCATCCATCTGGACCATCCAGGGTTGCCCGACACTCATCAGTAAAGAAGACTGTTTGAAAATTAGTCTTCAGGTATGTCTGAGCCCACTGCAACCATTTCTGCTTGTGAGCACTTTTTAGGGGTTGCCGAATAGTAGGTTTAGGCACCACAGTAAGCCTTTGAAGGATCCTACACCTTGAGGTTCGAGTGACTCCAGAGGCACCAGCAGCTTCAAATATCTTTTTGCTGGTTTGTAATGGCTTTTTAGCAGCTGCTCTCTTAATCCGATGAACTTGCCTGGCAGAAACCTTCCTCATTCTGCCTTTATCAGCACAAACACATCTGTGCTCAGAATCAGCCACAAATTTCTTAATAGTACAATGATCACGCTTAAGTTTTCGGCAAATATCTAATGTTTCATCCCTTCTCCAAGGAATTGGACTATTTGATGCTTTTCAGCAGCAGAGAATCATTTTTCTTTCCCATGTTACTTGAAAACTCTGACCTGCTTAATAGTGTGGAACATCCAGTTTTCCTTTTATTGGGCTCATATGGCAAACTAATTATCACAGGTATCTGAGATTGATTTCAGTGATCCAAAGAACCCTGAGACACAATACCATCAATGGGTTTCATTTAAAAAAAAAAACGCTATGGCACTTAAAACCAATTTGCATAATAATTTGGAACATGGTGTATATCTTTTTTATGTTTTGGCACTTTTATATAATAAAAACATTTTTAAAAAAAATAATTGTTTTTGCTTCACTTTATTCTGACAGCTATAACTTTTTTATTCTTTCACTGATGACGCTGTATCGCAGCTTCTTTTTTGCAGGACAAGGTGATGTTTTCAGCGGTACCATGATTATATATAACTGTCTTTTTGATCGTGTGTTATTCCACTTTTTGGTGGTATGTTGATAAAGCATTGTTTTTTAACTTGTTTTTTTATGATGTTCACTAAAATGTTTAATTAGTGGGATAGTTTTATAGGTCGGGTCATTACCGATGCGTCGATACCAAATATGTGTACTTTTATTGTTTGCTTTTTTATTCAAATATTTATTTAGTGATAGAATAAATATTGATTTTTTATTATTACTTTTTATTTTTTTTAAATATTTTTAAAAATATTTTAAAAAAAAAGTTGTTTCATTCATAAGTTTTACACTTTATCCCACTATGGACAATCATTTTTTGCAGCTTGATCGCTTCTATAGCATGCAGAGAAGCAGCATCTGCATGCTATAGAAGCTGTCAGGCTATAAATGTCAGCGCACTTACATAGAGACTTCCTGACAACATTGCGCATGACAGGATGTTTTTCAGCTCTGAAGACCTGTATGTCATCATGACGACATCGGTGTCCATTGCAGGGGTCGGGGACCCCACCATGCCACGGGGCTGTCCGTCCAAGGTCAAGGGGGCTGTAGCCTGTTTCGGTGGGTCCATGAGTGGCCGGTTCAGCTGTGAGAATCACTGAACAACCCGGCCCATCGACGCATAGTCCCAGAGCTCAGGAGTCAAAGACGAACATACCCTAGTAAACTATTGGAAGAATCATTTAGTTAGATTTGGTTCTAGACTTCCACAATGAATTTGAAACAAAACAAATCAATGCAGTGAATTCAACTTTCGCTTCATTTGGGTGTATCAATAAAATTGGTATGAAGGTAGGTTTGCGGTAATTAACATTGCTCGCGCTGTTTGTAAAGGACCAAAAAATTGCAATTGCTCAAATGTATTTATGCAGGGATCCTTCATTATCATTCCATTAAGCAGATAAAAGGCTGTGCTTAGGCTGAAGAATTTGTATGTCATTTTAGGTTAGTGGAAGGAAACATGCGAAAGTCTCAGCAAAAGTGAAAAACAATTTTAACTAAAAAACAAGAAAACATCGAAAAGTGCCTACAACTTAGTGTGCAAAATCTACAGTTGGTACATTCTTGTTACAAAGAAACATGAAATCAATAAATGCAAAATAGGTCTGGGATCCAAATTACATATGTGGCATGATCGCAGAGAATCTCCATGGTGATAGATTAACCCTTCACAACAGCAAACCAAAGTTACAACACTGATTAGAGGCCTTACAATATCCGAACTGCCTAATGAGAGAGTGTTGAAATTAATAGAGGTTCACGTGCAAATGTGAACCACTCATAAGAATCAAGAATAAAACGAGGTCTTGTGACTTTGCTAAAGAAATCTCACAAAAGCCACAAGATTCTGGAAGAACATTCTTTGACAGATGAAACCAAGATCATACCTAAACTGACATAGTGAAGAAAAAGTTTTGCGAAGGTTGTTATAGTTGTTCAAAGCATACCACATATCTGTTTTAACAGGGGCAAACAATTGTTTGGCCATGCTTGATGCTAGTGGCACTGGGTACTAGTGTTAATTGATGTGACACAGGACAGAAGCACCGAACTTCTATATTCAGAGCCATACTGTGCTCAAATTCAGCAAACAGCCAAACTGATTGGTCGCTTTATCTCAGTTGGAGAATGCCAAACTAAGCCAATTTACCCATGGAGTTTATTAAACGCACAAGAATTGGAATATTTGAAGGCAAATCAGTCACCTAATCTAAACCTAAATTGAACATGATCCACTTGTTAAGACTAAATTCAACAAGGCCCACAAACAAACAACCAAATCGCAAAACCACCGCGGTGAAGGCCTGGCAGAGCATCAAAAAGAAGGAAACACAGTGTCTGGTGATGTCCATAAGTTCAAGACTTCAGGCAGTCATTGCTAACAAAGGGTTTTCAACCAAGTACTAGAAATGAACATTTTATTTACAATTATTTAATCTGTCCAATTACTTTTGGTCCCTTTAAAAACAGGGTGGCACATGTTAAGGAGCTGAAACTCCTAAACCCTTCATCCAATTTTAATGTGGATACCATCAAATGAAAGCTGAAAGTCTGAACTTCAACTGCATCTGATTTGTTTTGTTTCAAATTCATTGTGGTAATGTCTAGAACCAAAATTAGATAAATGTTGTCTCTGTCCAAATATTTATGGACCTAACTGTACTATCCCATCCATGGGAATTAAATCCCAGGTCACATGGACGGGATAGTACATCTAATGTCAGAGAGGGGTTAAAAGAAGAAACCTACAATCCCTATGTGAACCCAAGGGAAATCATATTTTGAAGTTCAGTATGGAAGTGCATTAGGCCATGACGATGCACTTCCAGCTGTTAAGCCTCATGCTATATTTTCTACTGAAAAACTCCTTGTCTGACTGAAAGGTTGTGTATCAGATCAAACTACTTGTCAATCAAAAAAACATGGTAGAGGTATGGCAGGGAATACAACATAAGGCTGAGGAGATGGATGTGCCTCGTCACACTCCAGTGCACTTATGGAAATATGTGATTTTTTATTGCTAGAGCAGCACGTTGGAGTCATAAGGAGATTAAAGGTCTTATCTTAAAGCAAGGCCTAAACAATCTTACATAAATGTTATTTTTTTGGGAGGAGGAGTTAAAAGTTTCAGATAGGTTCACTTTAAAAAATAGTTAACATTTAACAATTTGTAACAAAAAATAGCATTTCTTGATCGATTTAGTCATAGGAAAAGTGTCCCCCTATGGAAATCACTCTTCAAATTTTACATACAACATACTTGTTTTCTCAATATTTGAAAATGAAATCAGAATAAACATTTCCCATTTTAGGTCAATTAGGATTACCATAATTATTCATATTTGCCAAATATCACAATAATAAGAGTGAGAATGTTTTATGGTATTTTTATTACTTACTGCAAAGTCAAAAGTTTACTTCCACTAAGATTACTATGCCTTTAAACAATTCTGGACTGCCTATATGATGATGTCATGTGTTTGAAATCTTCAGATTTTTTGGCAACATCGGAGTTAATTAGAGACACAACTGTGGATATATTTTAATGCACACCTGAAACACACTGATTCTTTGTGTAGCATGATGGGAAAGTCTCACGAAATCAGCCACTGTATATTTTGGATAGATCATCATTGATACATTAGCTCCTACTAATACCTGAAACTTTGGCTAATAGATTGCAGATAAAGTCTTCTCACAGTTTATTGTATATGTTGTTTATCTATATATAATCCTACGTAGCGTTTTTCAGAGAGGCAGTAAATTTTCTTTACCTTCAGATCTTTTTATCAGCTTAGAGAATTGTGGTCATTGAGTATAACCACTTTACGGGGAAGTGCACACGCTTCCTATTTCAGTATAATTTTCTGCTGCACAAAACAGTGTTGGCAAGGAAAATGCAATGTAAAATATGCACCTTTTTGGTGCATTTTTGCCATGTTTATGAGTGCTTTGCTAGGCCTTTTTACCTGTGCTCTTTTTCCCACTCAATGAATTGGATAAGATGAAGAAATCATCACCAAACAACTTATAACATACCTTTTCAAGCTTACTCGGTGGACCAGCAGTGTACAGCTGGCAAAATCCCAGGTGCAAAGCATAAAAAGATCAGCATCGTACAAAATCCAGGCCAAAAATGAAAAATAAGGTGGCACTCCATAATGCAGTAAAACAAACCTTTCTTTATTAAATAAAAACCCATTGAAGCATCTGATCTACATGAAACGGCCATCTCCCTCTGCTGCACCTGCTCCCCTGCATACATTTGCTACTTGTATTGAATAAAGAAAGGATTGGTTTACTGCATCACGGGGTCCACCTATTTTTTCCACTTTGGCCTAAATTTCAGAAAATTCCTGCAAAAAAGCTGAAAGAATTGAAATGCTACAGATTAAAAAAAAACAACAAAAAAGCATTTTAAAGGTTCAATTCCGCAAGAAAAAAATTACTCAGCATGTCGATTAGATTTCAGAAATCTGATTCACTTTTCTGGTATTAGAGCCAACAAGAAAAGAAAACTGAAAAAACAGGTCAATAGAGGATATACTGATAATAATAATGACAACTTCATTAATCAAGCAGTTTGTGTGTGCCATAATCGTGCCATACGATTAAAAGCATGCGCACGTCCAAATAAAACAATGATGTGGATATATTTAAAACATTGTATGATAAAAGAAAGGGACTACATGTTGTATAAGAGAATCCACATCTAACTTCGCAGATAATTTAATAAGGTAACATCAGAGTAACACAGAACAAAAAAAGTCATTAATCAGCTAGTAAACAATATAGTATATAAATAAATATATAATAAGTGATAAATAATATCTGATGAACAGGTCATTCAGTGGTAGAGAGTATATGTGTTAACTGCAGTAATAAGAGTCAATATAAATATGCCAAAGCACATGGTTATAGGTATGTAAGTATACGGGGTATCAAGCATTAAAAAATTAATGGCAATAGTAGAGATATGTAATATAGTATATGTCTACAGATTACTAATAAGTATATCCTGTGTGAATCCACCCCGCGCATTTTGGTGATGGTCTTCACCAGGAAAAAATAAACATGATGTTCATGAGATTTCAGAAATCCTATTCTCTTTGCAGGTTTTGTAAAATGCTGCAATTTTCCCAGACAAATCAAGCAAAAAAAATCACGGAAAAAAAAAATCAACATCTGAACAATCTCTAAGTGGATCGAAGTGTCACAAAACTTATTAAGTTTGGATTTCTTTACTTCTGACTAAAAGCTTTATTTTTTGAACAAAGCTTGAATAAAATGAAAAGAACTCCAAATTCAATGCTTATTTATGTGTTTATGTATCCTCGCTATGATGCATGAAGTTATATAAGTATTTTTTCTTGCTGAGCTTGTGTTATCATATTTTCACTTCTAACTTCAACTAAGTATTTCATTTTACAAGGGGATTCTCATACTTTTGCTAAATAATTTAGATGCAGATATTTACCATACAGCTTTTAATGAGCTAAACTCAATAAATTATTAGAAAACAAAGTTAAAATTTCTTCCAGTATAAATTAATATTGGTAAGCAGATTTAGTAGTACATTTGGGCTAGTTTTTTTGCAGCAAAAGTAATGAAGTACAATACTTGAGAATATAATCACAAAGAAGAAGTACTCCGTTTGCAAGTAAATTGAAAACAAGATCCAAGAGTGCCATCTAATTGTACTTATAACCTCTGCCTAATGAGAGATGGTGGAATAAATGCTTTTGGCATCTCATTATTTAAAAATCTAATAATGCAATGGACTAATAATGCCGAGCATCATCATTAGTTTTCTCATCCAGATTAAAGATCCATTCTAGTTGAAAGGTTATGATCTCGGGTGCAATTCTTCAGACAGAAAAACAAAATAACAAAAGGACAGTTGTGTTCCTGTTTGGAAAGCAAAAAATGCATGTTTTCACTATTTACATTGCTTCAGATTTACCAGAGAATTCCTATAAAATTTATTTCAGTTGTCATTCCAATGATCATTATAGATAACAAACACCAAGAGGAATGTTGTCCTTCATGACTTATGTAAAATGTAAATGAAAGTAATTGGTAAAAAGCTTGGAAAATTACACATTATTCAAAGGGATTGTTTAATTAAAAACTTGGTTGCAGTCAAATGTAGGCAGTTATAAAAAGACTTATGTTTAAACACAGACTTGTAAAATGCTTAAAGGGAACCTATCAGCAGGATAGCGCTAAGTAACCTACAGACAGTATCAGTTTGGCGCCGTTATGCTGATTACAATTACTGATGAGCGAATTTATTTGAAAAATGATCAGCAAGCATAAAATTGGCACGAATATACAAGATTCAGATTCGTGATTGGAAACTCGAGGAAAATTTTATGAAATCGGAAAAAATCAATAGCATTCAGTAAAAAGTGCAGGAAAATATTTGCGTTGCCACTAAAGTATTTTAACCCCTTAACCCCCAAGGGTGGTTTGCACGTTAATGACCTGGCCAATTTTTACAATTCTGACCACTGTCTCTTTATGAGGTTATAACTCTGGAATGCTTCAACGGATCTTCGCGATTCTGAGATTTTCTTCTCGTGACATATTGTACTTCATGTTAGTGGTAAATTTATTCGATATAACTTGTGGCTATTTTTGATAAAAACGCAAATATGGCGAAAATTTGGAAAATTTTGTGATTTTCAAACTTTGAATTTTTATTCCCTTAAAACAGAGAAATATGTCACACAAGATAGTTAAGAAATAATATTTCCCAAATGTCTACTTTACATCAGCACAATTTTGGAACAAAAATTTTTTTTGTTAGGAAATTATAAGGGTTAAAAGTTGACCAGCGATTTCTCATTTTTACAACAAAATTTACAAAGCCATTTTTTTAGGGACCACCTCACATTTGAAGTTACTTTGGGGGTCTATATGGCAGAAAATACCCAAAAGTGACACCATTCTAAAAACTGCACCACTCAAGGTACTCAAAACCACATTCAAGAAGTTTATGAACCCTTCAGGTGCTTCACAGGAGCTGAAGCAACGTGGAAGGAAAAAATGAATATTTAAATTTTTAGTCACAAAAATGAACTTTTACAAACTTTTTTTTATTTTCACAAGGGTAAAAGAGAAAATAGACAGATAAAGTTGTTGTGCAATTTCTCCTGAGTATGCCAATACCCCATATGTGGGGGAAAACCACTGTTTGGGCACACAGCAGAGCTCGTAAGGGAAGGAGCGCCGTTTGACTTTTTCAAACCAAAATTGGCTGGAATTGAGATTTGACGCTATGTCGCGTTTGGAGAGCCTCTGATGCGCCTAAACAGTTGAAACCCCCCACAAGTGACACCATTTTGGAAACTGGACCCCCTATGGAACTTAGCTAGATCTGTGATGAGCACTTTGAACCCCAAGTGTTTGACAAAAGTTTATAATGCCTGGGTGTGAAAAAAAAAAAACAATTTAGCACAAAAATTATTTTTAGTCCCAAATTTTTGATTTTCCCAAGGAAATTGGACCCCAAAAGTTGTTGTCCAATTTATCCTGAGTATCATAGAATCATAGAATGGTAGAGTTGGAAGGGACCTCCTGGGTCATCTGGTCCAACCCCCTGCTCAAAGCAGGATTCTCTAAATCATCCCAGACAGATGTCTATCCAGCCTCTGTTTGAAGACTTCCATTGAAGGAGAACTCACCACCTCTTGTGGCAGCCTGTTCCACTCATTGATCACCCTAACTGTCAAAAAGTTTTTTCTAATATCTAATCTGTGTCTCCTCCCATTCAGTTTCATCCCATTGCTTCTAGTCTTTCCTTGCGCAAATGAGAATAAAGATGATCCTTCTATAATGTGACAGCCCTTGAGATATTTGTAGACAGCTATTAAGTCTCCTCTCAGTCTTCTTTTTTGCAAGCTAAACATTCCCAAATCCTGCAACCGTTCCTCATAGGACATGGTTTGCAGACCGGTCACCATTCTGGTGGCTCTTCTCTGAACTTGCTCCAGTTTGTTGATGTCTTTTTTAAAATGTGGTGCCCAAAACTGGACACAGTATTCCAGATGAGGTCTGACCAAAGAGGAGTAGAGGGCAATAATGACCTCACGTGATCTAGACTGTATGCTTCTGTTGATACATCCTAGAATTGCATTTGCCTTTTTTGCTGCTGCATCACACTGTTGACTCATGTTAAGTCTGTGATCAATTAGTATACCCAAGTCTTTTTCACATGTGCTGTTACTTAGCCCTATTCCTCCCATTTTGTATATGCTTTTTTCATTTTTATTGCCCAGATGTAGTACTTTGCATTTTTCCCTGTTAAAATCCATTCTGTTAGTTGCTGCCCACTGCTCCAGTTTATGTATATCTTTTTGAATCCTCTCTCTCTCTTCTCTAGTATTAGCTACCCCTCCTAGCTTTGTGTCATCAGCAAATTTGATCAGTTTACCCTCAATTCCTTCATCTAAATCATTGATAAAGATGTTGAACAATACAGGGCCCAAAACAGAGCCTTGTGGTACCCCACTTGAGACATTCTTCCAACTGGATGTGCAGCCATTTACAACCACTCTTTGGGTCCGATCACTAAGCCAGTTATGAATCCACCTAACAGTTGCCTTGTCCATTCCATACTTAGTCATTTTTTCAATAAGGATTGTGTGAGATACTTTGTGGGGGGAACTGTACGCTGATATCCTATATGTGGGGGGGAACTGTTTGGGCACACGGCAGGGCTTGGAAAGGAAGTAATAACGTTTTGGAATGCAGATATTGATGGGGGTCATGTTCCATTTGCAGTGCCCCAGATGAGCCTGAACAGTGGAAACCCCCCACAAGTGACCCCATTTTGGAAACTAGACCCCCTAAGTAACTTATCTATATGTGTGGTGAGTACTTTGAACCCCGAAGTGCTTCACAGAAGTTTATAACGTACAGCCGTAAAAATAAAAAATCTTATTTTTTACAAACATTATATTTTCGCCCCTAATATTTTATGTTCACAAGGGTAACAGGAGAAATTGGACCCAAAAAGTTGTTGTCCAATTTGTACTGAGTGCATTGATACCCAATATGTGGGAGAAAACTACTGTATGGGCACACGTCGGGGCTCGGAAGGAAGTAGTGACGTTTTGGATTGCAGACTTTGATGGAATGGTCTGCGGGCGTCATGTCGCATTTGGAGAGCCCCTGATGTGCCTAAACAGTAGAAACCCCCCACAAGTGACCCCATTTTGGAAAAAAGACCCCACAAGGAACTTATCTAGTTGTGTGGTGAGCGCTATGAAGCCCCAAGTGCTTCACAGAAGTTTATAACGTACAGCCGTAAAAACAAAAAAAAACATTTTTTTAACAAACATTATATTTTCGCCCTCAATTTTTTGTTTTCCCAAGGGTAACAGAAAAAATTGGACCCCAAGAGCTATTGTGCAATTTGTCCTGAGTACGCTGATACCCCATATGTGGGTGTAAACTACTGTTTGGGGGCATGGCAGAGCTCAGAAGTGAAAGAGCACGGTTTGACTTTTTCAACACAGAATTGGCTGGAATTGAGATCAGACGCCATGTCACATTTGGAGAGCTCCTGATGTACCTAAACAGCGGAAACCCCTCAATTCAAACTCCAACCCTAACCCCAACACACCCCTAACCCTAGTCCCAACCCTAACCTTAACCCTAACCACAAACCTAACCCTAACACACCCCTAACCCTAATCCCAACCCTAACCCTAATCCTAACTATAGCCTCAACCCTTACCCTAATGTGAAAATGAAAGTAAATACATTTCTTTAATTTTATTATTTTTCCCTAACTAAGGGGGTGATAAAGTGAGGTTTGATTTACTATTTATAGCGGGTTTTTATGATTGGCAACTGTCATGCTAAAAGATGCTTTTTATTGCAAAAAATAGTTTTTTGCATCACCACATTTTGATAGCTATAATTTTTGCATATTTTGACCCACAGAGTCATATGAAGTCTTATTTTTTGCAGTACGAGTTGATGTTTTTTATTTTTGAGCACGTGACATTTTTTGATCGTTTTTTATTTCGATTTTTGGGAGGTTAGAATGAACAAAAATCAGCAATTCATGAATTTCTTTTGGGGGGGGCGTTTATACCGTTCCGCATGAGGTAAAATTGATAAAGCAATTTTATTCTTCGGGTCAGTACGATTACGGCAAGACCTCATTTATATAATTTTTTTATGTTTTGGCGTTTTTATACAATAAAAACAATGTTATATAAAAAATAATTATTTTTGCATCACTTTATTCTGCGAGCTATAACTTTTTTACTTTTTCGCTGATGATGCTGTATGGCAGCTCGTTTTTTGCAGGACGAGATGATGTTTTTAGTGGTACCATGATTATTTATATCGGTCTTTTTGATCGCGTGTTATTCCACTTTTTGGTCGGCGGTATGATGATAAAGCATTGATTTTTTGCTGTTTTTTTTAAGGGGTTCACTAAAGGGGTTAACTAGTGGGACGGTTTTATAGGTGGGATTGTTACGGACGCGGCGATACCAAATATGTGCACTTTTATTGTTTTGTTTTTTTATTTACAGGAAGAAATGAATTTATTGGGGAATTTTTTTTCCTTTATTTTGGAATTTTTTTTTTACACTTGTGATTTTCATTTTTTTAACTTTTTTACTTTGTCCCAGGGTGGGACATCACTGTATTTTATCTGATCGCTGGTCTCACAATGTGCACAGTACTCTGAGACCAGCGATCTCACAGACACTGCTGCAGGCTTCCTCAGCGCCTGCTCTCAGCAGCCACTGAGGAAGCCGCTTCCCTGCAGGACCTGGCGGCCATCTTGGATCTGGGGTCCTGCAGAGAGGATGGCCTCAGAACAGCGCGATCACATCGTGCTGTTCTGAGGGCCTCAGGGGAGCGCGCAGGGAGCCCCTTCCCTGCGCGATGCTCCCCTGTGCCCCCCGTACACCGCGATCATGTTTGATCGCGGTGTGCCAGGGGTTAATGTGCCGGGAGCGGTCCGTGACCGCTCCTGGCACATAGTGCCGGGTGTCAGCTGTGATAATCAGCTGACACTCAGCCGCGATCAGCTGCGCTCCCCCCTTGGACGTACTATCTCGTCCCTGGGAATTAAGTCCTGAGTCACATGGACGGGATAGTACGTCCGATGACAGAAAGGGGTTAAGCACTTTGACTATGATAATGATGGTGTATGATGAGTGTGGGGCACATGTTTGATGAGGCAGAGAAAAGATAAGGTGGCACTCACCAGTCTAAAAGTCCATACTTTATTAATCACTTTACCCCCAAGGGTGGTTTGCATGTTAATGACAGGGTCAATTTTTATAATTCTGACAACTGTCCCTTTAGTAACTCTGGAATGTTTCCATGGATCCTGGTGATTCTGACAATGTTTTCTCATGACTAGTGTTGAGCATTCCGATACCGCAAGTATCGGGTATCGGCCGATATTCGCGGTATCGGAATTCCGATACTGAGTTCCGGTACTTTTGCTATATCGTATACCGGAATCGGAAGTTCCCATAATGCTATGAGAGGCAGTGCAATTTTATTCAGCCAATGAGGTATCCTAAGAAATGTGGGCACATCCTGAAAGGCTGCAGTCATGTTAACTAATGGCATGGCTGTGATTGGCTGCTGAAATGATGTCATGAATGCACTATAAAAGGCGCCGCCGCCATTTTTGTTTCACTCTGCTGTGAATTCAGTTAGGGACAGAACGCTGCTCTTCTGACTCTGAGGGACAGTTAGAGATTGCGATTTTGTGAATTGTTCTTTAGGCAAGCTAGTTTAGCAACCGCTGTGTACAGCTTCCTTTTGCCTTGCAGTGCTGTTTTCACAGCTGTCTGCAAGGTCTGTGTGTGAATGCAGGTCACGCTGAAGTTAGTTCTTCATCCACTGCTGGTTGTAGTCTGCTAAGCGTGTGTCACTGCCTCATACTTTTTTTTTTTGTAATTGGTGCTACTCAATTCAATTTAAATTAACTCCTATTAGTGTGCCGCGCTTCCATCCGTATCCAATACATTGGTTGCAAACCCTATATAGGGAGCCTTTCGGCTGGTTGGCGGCCGGCAGGACCAGTCAGATTAGTATTACCCTATTTTTTGTAGCCTTATCTATTGCATTGTAGTTTCCTGCTTTATAATACCTACAAAAAGTTTGTGATACTATCGATTGTACATCTTTTGTCTCAATCACAACCTTTTTTTGTGAGAAACACAAAAAAGTTAATAAAGTTCACCAAACACTATACTTGACACTTGTTAGGCCACATTAGCTCATATTAAAGTGTAGTCCACACGTAATAAACTTAGTGTTTCTTATACCTTTTAGCAGTTGTCCAGGAATAAGCACACTAAGGCCTTAGTACTTTTCTGCCTATCTTCATCAATCTATCAAGATGAAGAAGGCAGGGAGTAAGGCACGTGGTCGTGGGTGTGGAGTTTCAGCAGGGAGAGAACGTGGGGATTCTGTGCCTGCTGCGGGCACCCGTGACACAGCATCCCCCAGCTTTCCCCGGGAGCGGTCCTTTATGCGCAGCTTTGTAGGAGCTCGCCGTACAACCTGCTGCGGGAAGAACAAATTGAAGCCGTTGTCGGATGGATGGCAGCTAACGCATCACTTCAATTACTTCCACATCCTCTCAGGACCAGAGCACTGAAGAGCAACCATCTGTCTCTTCACCACCTGCCAAATTGCCCAGGCAGTCAGAGAGCTCTGTACAGGAGCCAGCACGATCTACTTCTGTTCTCTGAATCTGTTGGCTTGGAAAGAGGGCGCCAGCCAAGCAGCATTCTAGAATGTGAAGAAGAGGGATTATGCAGTGATGAGCAACTGCTTTGTCTCTCTGAATCTGAAGAGGCAGGTGGCCCAGTGCCTATTGTCAGCACACCTCAGAACGCATCTGATGATGATGAGACTCAGGTGCCAGTTTCTGTTGCGCATGGTGCTGGCCAGATGACCCGGGAGAAGCAGGTGTTTGAAGAGGGTAGTGTAGATGATGAGGTCCTTGACCCATCATGACGTGAGGAACAGGAAGGTGGTGGGAGCAACTCTGAGTAAGAGATTCCCCCAACGGTCCAAACAGAGGGAGAGGTATGTTCAGACTCGGTTGCCTGTAGCTTCCACTTTGGAACCCGTTCGGAGCAGTTCTCTTCCAAAAGCCAAAACGGGCGCTCCCAGGACTTGCAGTGCGTGGTCCTTTTTTGACACAGTTGCAGATGACATTTGCTTTGTCAAATGCAAGCTGTGTAATCAAAAAGTAAAAAGAGGTAAAAGTGTCAGCAACCTCAATACCACAAATATGTGGAAACATGTGCGGACCAAGCACGTGGTGGAGTTACATAGACACACTGAAGATGTAGGCCAACCTACAGCACCATCTACCTCTTCAGCTCGTGTTGTAGCCTCTTCCTCCAGCTCACACACAGCTGGTTTGGCTTCCTCACAGGATTGCCCCGGAAGAACCTCTGGCACTGGTGTACAGAGACCCAGTGTAATTCCACCCACAGCACCACTTTCCCTGTCATCCTCACACTCCCAGGCCACTCTACAGCCATCGTAGCACAGGCATGGGAGAAAAGGCGGCCATACTCGGCAAACCATCCCAAGCACAGGCTCTGAATGCTGGCATTGCAAAACTCCAGTCCTTTGAAATGCTGTTATTCAGGCTAGTGGAGACTGACACCATCCTTAAATTCATGGCATTGGCAGTCCCACAATACAACGTGCCCAGCTGCTTTTATTTCAGCAGGCAAGCCGTCCCTGCCCTGCAAAAGCATGTGGAGGGAAAAATTAAACATGCGCTACTAAACGCCATCAGTAGCAAGGTCCACCTGACCACCGATGCGTGGACCAGTAACCATGGATAGGGACGATACCTTTCCCTCACTGCCCATTGGGTCAATGTTGTGGAGCCGGGTACAGATCTTGAGAGTGGCGCTGTACGTGTTCTGCCAACTACAAGGATTGCAGGATTCCAATCTGTACACATTGACTCCTCCTCCTACTCCAGTTCCTCAGAATCATCGCTGCAGGAGCCGTCACGTCTATCTCCACATGGACCCGTGAACACTTACCTGTTACGTCCGATATGAGCACAGCCGTGGCCAAACTTCAACAGGCCGTCCTGAAATTAATTTCTATGGGGAATCTAAGCCACACAGCGCAGGAGCACTGGAATGCCATCAAGCAGGAGAACGACGTGTGGTTTGTGCCAGCGAATCTCCAGCCAGGCTTGGTAGTGTGTGTGTTAGGGTACGAATTCCCACTGCTGCCCAAGGGGAGTCTCGAACCAGTCCCGCTGCGGTCCCCCATCCATCTCCGGCCGCAGTGGAGCCTGCTCAGCAAAGACGTCAGTCCCAGCGTCTCGCCCGGTCTAATACTGTGCAGAGACTTGCAGCTGCCTCTCTAGGTTCAGCTATTGTAGCCAGTACTGGTCAGCGGCGAGCAGACGTCTTTAGGACTAAGTCCTTTGTTGCTTCATCTGAGCATGCCCAGTGCAAGATCTCCCATTGGAGATCAGGGGTCACATGCTCAGATACAGCTGCCACTCCTATTGGTCCTTCAGGAAGGTCCTCTGGCTGTTGATGTTCTGAAGTAGCTTCCCATTGGTCCTTCCTGGAAGGTCTTTTTCTCGTGGCTGCTATAAAAGGCTGTCCTTACCGCACGGCCGTGCGCTAGTATCAAATCCGTTACGTGCTTGCGCCAGTGTGGTCATGTATGCATGAAATAAGCTGAATTAAGCCCCTAGAATACTGGCACCTCCGATGAGGAGATTGTATGCACGTGTTCAGGGCTCGGCTGAAAACGCCATTAGAATACCGGCTACTCCGGTGAGGAGATTACTGCTTGTGTTCTGACTGCGTGATCATGGACTGCTATTCGCACAGCAGTTAATTGTGTACCTGGACCCAGTAGGGTTCTCAGCGACTCTGTGACGCAACAGGATTCGCTGTAAAACGCTAGTCAGCGCCCTAGTGTTTTACTTTGCGGCTCACTGAAATTAAGTGAGTTTGCACTTTTCGCCATATAGTACTGTGGCATTCCCGCTGGTGGCTCTGTGGATTAACAGAGTCCGCACTAACTGCCACAGCGCACTACGTCGTTTATTTTAGCGACTCTGCTGGATAACAGAGTTCGCTACTTATGCCATCTTACTAGCAGCAGGCTCTGTAGAGGAGTTTGCCCTTAACAGGTCGAAGACTTTGCAGACATCCCTCAGGTGAGAGTCAATATCTGGGGAAAAGATGAGAATATCATCCAGATAGACTGCTACAAAGGTGAAAAGCATATCCCGGAAGATGTCATCGACAAAGTCTGGGAAAACAGCTGGGGCATTACAGAGCTCGAAGAGCATCACCAGGTATTCATAATGCCCATCCCTGGTATTAAAAGCCATCTTCCATTCGTCCCCTTCACGGATGCGAATCAGGTTAAAAGCACCACGCAGATCTAATTTAGTAAATACCCTTGCTCCCCGGAGCCTATCAAAGAGCTCAGAAATCAGGGGCAACGGGTACTTATTCTTAACGGTGATGGCGTTAAGACCTCTGTAATCTATACACGGATGTAATTCTCCACTCTTCTTCTGCACGAAGAAGAACCCCGCTCCTGCTGGTGACACCGATTTCTTAATGAACCCTCTTGCCAGATTCTCCTGGATATATTGAGACATAGCCTCCGTCTCAGGAAGAGAGAGGGGATAGACCCTTCCCCGAGGAGGTTCTGCTCCAGACAAGAGGTCAATAGGACAGTCATAGGGACGATGGGGCGGCAGAATCTCCGCAGCCTTTTTAGAGAACACGTCTGCATATGACTGATAGCACTTGGGAAGAGGAGAAAGATCTGCGGGTATCTCTGTAGTGGTAACCTGAATGCACTCCCTGACACATCTGTCCTTATATGACTCACTCCAACCCAGTATCCTACCGGAGGTCCACTCAATATGAGGGGAGTGGGAAAGGAGCCAGGGTACTCCCAGTAGGATTTGTCTATTCCCTCGGGAAGGACGAGAAGGGAAATAATTTCCTGATGGGAAGGGGGTACACACAAAATAAGAGGGACAGTCTGATGTGTAATTGGCGAGGCAATGTCACCCATTCACTACCCGGACAGTCACTGGTTTGTCGAGCGCTACCAGATGTATTGCGTGGCGACGAGCAAAGGTAGAGGACATGAAATTCCCCTCTGCTCCTGAGTCCACACAAAGCTCGACTGTAAGTGTGGAAGAGTCTACAGTGACTGTCCCTTTAAATGTCATCTTGGAGGAAAATGCCGCTGTCTCTAGTGAACCTCCTCCCAGGGCCACTAGACGCGATCGCTTCCCCGATCGCTGTGGACATTTGTTGGCCTAGTGTCCTGTCTGCTGACAAAGGTTACAGACCACGGATACTCGGACGGCCCGAGACTTAGGTCCTGCACGAGGAACCTCTGTGACCTTTTGGGGTTCGGACGCCAGATCTGGGTATTCGAGAGGTTTGGCAAAGGTGGGAGTCAACCGAATCCTCTGCCTACACTGGACCCGCTCCAACCTCCGCTCATGAAAACGGAGGTCGATGCGGGTAGATATGGAGATAAGCTTCTCCAGTGTGGTGGGAATCTCCCTGGTAGCCAAAGCATCTTTAACATGGTCAGCCAGTCCTCGCCAGTAGACTGGAATGAGAACTTTATCCGACCAGTCTAGCTCTGAGGCCAGAGTCCGAAACTGGATGGAAAACTGACTGACCAAAGACGAACCCTGTGCCAATGCCAGCAGTTGTAGCGCCGTATCGTGGGTGACCTGAGGTCCTAAAAAGACCTTTTTAAGAGCCTCCAGGAAACGAGGAGCACTCCGCACCACACGATCGTCGCGCTCCCACAGCGACGTTGCCCACTCCAACGCTCTGTCCTGAGAGTAGAGACAGTACAAAACCCACTTGTGCCTGATCCATGGGGAAACGTGCAGCCAGAAGCTCGAGCTGTATAGAGCACTGACTCACGAATTCCCGACATTGCTTGCTGTCACCGGCAAACTTGTCAGCAAGCGTGAGGTGGGATAATGTAGGGGCAGAGGTGTCAGAAGACAAACTGGCTGCAGCGACACTATCAGCCTGAACAGCGACTGCGGTAACATCCATAGCTGAGGTTGTGCGCTCAAGAGCCGCCAACCTACCCTCCAGCTGATGGATGTACCGCGGTAGACGCTGGTCATCCGCCATTTTACTAGCCAGACCCTGGCGCTAGTATTATGTTAGGGTCGCACCTAATAGATATAGTAGAGAGGTGTGTTCGCAGCCCGGGGTCCACCGTGCATGCGAAGCCCGCTGCTAGTAAGATGGCGAAAGTAGCGAACTCTGTTTTCCCGCAGAGTCACTAAAATAAATGCCGTAGCGCGCTGTGGCAATTAATGTGAACTCTGTTAATCCCCAGAGCCGCTAATGAGAATGCCACAGCGCTATATGGCGATAAGTGCGAACTCACTTAGCTTCAGTGAGCCGCAAAGTAAAACGCTAGGGCGCTGACCAGCGTTATAAAATGAACCCTGTTGCGTCACAGAGCCGCTGAGAAAAGACTGTCCTGTTAGACTCATAGGGAACACAGATGACTGCTAAGCGGATTGCAGTCTGAGGTCATGCAGTTAGAACACAAGCAACAATCTCCTCACCGGAGTAGCCGGTATTCTAATGGCGTTTTCAGCCGAGCCCTGAACACGTGCATACAATCTCCTCACCTGAGGTGCCGGTATTCTAGGGGCTTATTCCAGCCAGACCTAACCACATGCATACATGACCTCACTGGCGCAAGCACGTAACAGATTTGATACTAGCGCATGGCGGCCCAGCCATGCCATCCTTTTATAGTAACAGCTACAGGACCTGCCAGAAAAAGGACCAATGAGAAACTGTTCCAAAACACATGTAGTTTCAGGACCTTCCTGGCGGACCAATAGGAGCTGCTGCAGTACCTGAACATGTGACCCCTGATCTCCAATGAGAGATATTACCCTGGGCATGCTCAGAAGGGGAAACGCAGGACTTCGTCCCAAAGACGTCTGCTCCAGCACTGGCTATGATAGAAGATCCAGGAAGGGCAGCAGCAAGTCTCTGCACAGTATTGGAATGGGCAAGACGCTGGGACCGATGTCTCTGCTGAGCAGGCTGCAATGTGGCCGGAGATGGATGGGGGACCGCAGCGGGACTGGTTCGAGACTCCCCTTGTGCACCAGCGGGAACTCGAACCTTAACACACATGGACACCAAAATGGATATCAGCATATCTGATCAGCAGTACTAAACCTGAACTTATTGTCGTATTTGTATCAGTATGTTATGATTTGTCACTAGACATTAGGTACCTTTATACATTATAATTTACTGTAGTATTTTGATATTGTACCATATTGAGGTCAAATTTCCTTTGCGTTTTTTGCCCAGACTTTAGCCAACATCTAAGATGGCTTCCACGGCACGCACATGCGCAGTGGGCCCTGGCCTTCGCGCACGCCCTGAAAGGCGTCCAATCAGTTCAGAGTGGGTCATTGACGTCATAGGTGAAGTTTCTCTCTGACCCGCCCTGGTGCTGGAACTGCGGATGTGACGTAGCGACGACACGGGACCCGCCTCTCATGCGCTCCACGGAGCGGCAGTAATCACAGTCAGCTGCGGTGGCATGATATAAAGCCCTCCACTATACAGCAACTCACACAAGCCCCCTGACGAAGTCCAGCGCGAAACGTGCGTTGGGGACTCTGGACCCAGCGTGCACTATATTCATGTCCCACATGGGTAAGCATTAGTTTTGTTGCACCTTTCTCAACCCTTGGCACTTTACTTTGCACTATCCATCTGCCTGACTGTTAATCAGACATTATGTCCTCAGTAGATGCTGCCATTATAGTAACCCCTTGATGAGACATTTTAGATTTTTGATACTATATGGCGGTATGGACAACGTTTGGTGTATATGATATAATGGATATAGATATACATTTTGTGCAATTATGAGAATTTGGCTGCATTTTGCTAATATAGATTATTATGGTGTTGCTATTTGTGTCCGTTGTGTCATCACCACATATCCATCAATATTACTGAGTTTTTGATACATTCTCTGTCTTACTGTGTTTTTGTATTGATTAGCAAAATTTGTATAATTTTTTTCATTAAAATGGCATCTTGTTACGTTTTTGGGGCGTCATACTCCGCTCTTTCTCTACAGGATTCACTCTGTTAGGGCAGTCTGCCTAAGGCTAGTATGGCACACTGGAATAGGCTTTTATGGCAGTCTACACAATGCTGCTATGCAACACAGGAACAGGCTTTTAGACAGGCTGCAGAACGCTACTATAGCACACAGGAACAAGCTTTCAGGGCAGTCTACACAGTGCTGATATGGCACACAAGAACAGGCTTTTCGAGCCCAGAGCACAATGTTTATATAAAACACAACACAAGGCTGATATGGCACATAGAACGACACTGACAGCGCACAAGGGACAGAATGGTGGCACAACCCATGACCCATCATTTATACAGGCAGGGTCACATGATGCCCTGGCCAATCACAGTCATGCCAAATCATCTGGAACATCATGGGATAGTATGGATCTTCACAACGGACAGGTGAGATATATGGTTTATTATTTTTCTTCTTTTCCAAGGGACATGGGCATCGGTGAATTAGGCATAAAGGTGAGCATTATGGTTGTTTATTATTTTCTGTCTTTTACAGGTGACATGGACTTCAATGGATTAGGCAGAAGGAGAGAATAACTGTGTTTTTTATTTTAATTTCAAATAAAGGAGTCTGTGTCATTACTTCAATTAAAGGATTTTATTCTGGCTGTGTCTTTTTACACTCTAACTAAGGGGTTAGTAATGGAGAGGTGTCCAGGGCAAATGGGAAAAGCCAGGCAAAATGCCAGAATTAGTGCATCTTATAGGTGCGCCTTTTCTGGGGCAGCTGCGGGCTGCTATTTTTAGGCTGGGATGGCAATATCCATGGCCCCTTCCTAGTCTGAGAATACCATCCCCCAGCTATTTGCTTTAGTTTGGCATATTGTCAGAAATGGGTGGGACCCCACATTGTTTTTTTAACTATTTTTAAATAATTTTTAAGAATGGCTTGAGACCCCTCTATTCTTGATAACCAACCTTAATAAAGCTGAGGGCTGAATGTTGCAGCCCACTGCTGTCAGTTTTGTCTGCGCTGGTTCAAAAAAAGAAGAAACTCTGTCTTTTTTAATTTATTTATAGTGCATATGTGACAGCTGATGAATACTTCCATCAGCAGTGCCTGCTCTTGCTGTTATCAGCAACAATAGGCGCAGACTGGAGACAGTAGTACTCTCTCATCAGCCGGCACCTGTGTTCTGTGGAAACTGTAGCTTTGTGTCTGGTGGTAATGATCTTACCACCGATCAGAGTGCCAAGCCCAAACAGTAACACAGACTTTCTGGAGAAGTTAGTGTTCGGGTCAGTACACAAACACTAGGTGTTCGGTACAGACCCTGAACTTTACTGTTCAGTTCACCCATTTCTAGTTGTGACTAAGAACCAGGGGTCTTGTGGTTTGAAATGAATATCAGATTCCATGTCTATAAAATGTTTTTACCTTATCCATTTTTGTACCATAAGCCGATGAGTGTTTTTTAATAATTTTCTGAAATTAACATTCACTGTTTTCAAGTAGTATCAATGATTGCAGATTAACTTCTTCTTTGTAAACATTTCAACATTAAATAATTGTCCAATGCTTAAGTGCTTTCTTTTCCTATTGCTGCTGCTGAGCTGATGTCCTCTCACTATTCAAAATCACTGTAGATGTTGCAATACCTGCGCAGCTATATACAGGTGATGACAGTTCCTCCAGTTTGGCTAGGCTATATCATGTGATGTGTTGTGATAGCCGTAAAGAATTATGGGGCAGATCAAGTGATTATTCCTAATCTTTCAGGAACATGTCAGCTTTCTATTACTAATGTAATCTTCTCCAGTATGTAAAAATTTGGTAGGCATTTTTTGGCAACTCGTGCAAGTTGATTAACAAATTGCTACATTTTGCAGGGATCTACAAATCCCATACAATTTGTCTCTAATTCAATTTACATGAAACCGATTTACTCATCTCCAAAAACAATGGAAAGATGACACACTTTTACCAAATGGTGATAAAACGACATACAAAAAACTGTACAGTTTGAGGATAATTTAGGCATTTAGGCAGACAAATGTAAATCATAAACAACAGCATAGCTCAGCAAGAGAGGTAATGATTACAAAGTAGATCTCTGCTCAAAAACAAACTCATTGAATCTCATTAATGAAATCATGAGTTCAAGCCTTGATTATGCTCAGTAATTCTATCGCACACACTGCAAAAACCATCATCACCATCCTTAAATGACACTAATTTAGTCCCCAGTACTCCTGAAATGACTGCATGATTGAAAGTGGAGATTTTAATGAGCCTTTGATAACACAGCATCTCAAAATAAATGTAAAATCTGCTTCTTAAGTTGAACAGTTACTGCTCTTTACTATGAAAAAAATCATGTATTCTTTAGTAAAGTCTAAAATATTAATCACTGAATATTTTCAAATGTTGTGTCATTTTACCCTTTTGATTCACTATTACACAAAACAATGCTTGAAAATTCTGCAGTTTAGCAATAATAAATTGGTTATGGTGACAAAGTCAAATGACATACACTTTAAATTTATGCTTAGCTACATAGGATACATTAAAAAATATTTATGAATGATGTCTAATTTTTAGACAATGCAAACTTAGGGTGGAATTTATCACATGGAGATTATTGTTGTCTTTTTTTCACTCAAATAATCATTTCTTTCCATTTTTTCGATAGAATATTCAAAGTGCCTCATGATGTACATTACATCTAATGACATGTTACAATTGCATACAGGAGTCAACTAAGTCATGATAAAGAAATCTTATGTTCAAACACAATTCTCCATTGGTTTTATGGCACCTAAAAGGTGGAGTAAATGTGCAACATTTTAAATAATAACTAGAGATGGGAGACTTTGCCTCTGGGAGGGTCGAGTTGGGTTTCGGACCACCCGACTTTCACAAAAGTCAAGTCAAACAAAATCGGCCGATAATCGGCAAAAGTCGAATGTCCAACTGAAACACGAAACCCAATGCAAGGCAATGGGGAAGCAAAGTCGGCAGGGAGTGAAGGACAGTAAACACACCTACAGTGCCCATTTCAATGACAATGACATCAATTCTTATTACTTAAGCTTGTCAACCTTAATTTATTTTATAACAATAGTAACGCATTCAAAACTGGGTGTTATTTGGCTAAAGTTGTGGGGGGGCAGGGCTGGCTCCAGGTTTTCGTGGGCCCCGGGCCAAAGAGTGTCAGTGGGCCCCTTTAACACATACAACAATTCATGATGCTCCGATACGGCAGAGAAATATAGGTATAGTACAATGCCAGATACTTCACTTCTTATATTACATGACTGATATCTATTTTAAATTCTACAATAGCTCAAAAACCGGACAGTATATTCCTCCATATAGTATTATGGCCACCACATAGTGCGCCATACAGAATAATGATCCCCAAATATTGCTCCATACATAATTGGTCCCATATAATGTTCCATACAGTGTATGATGAGCTCCACATAATGCTACAGTATATGATCATCCCCATATAATGTGCCATGCAGGATAGGATGGTCACCATGGAGTATAATGAGCCCCACATATTGCTCCATACAGTATTATGAGTCGCATATAAAGCTCCATACAGTATATGATGGGCCCCATATATTGCTCCATACAGAATGGACTCCATATAATGCTCCATACAGAATAGGCCCCATATGTGCTCCATATGATGCTCCATATCCTATATGATGCCCCATAAATAATGAACCCCATATGATGCTCTAGTATATGATGGGCCCCATGGATGATGCTCCAGTGTATGATGGGCCTATATGATGCTCCATATATAATGGGCCCCATATGATGCTCCAGTGTATAATGGGCCCTGTATATGATGCTCCAGTGTATGATGGGCCCCATTTATAATACTCCAGTGTATGATGGGCCCCAAGGATGATGCTACAGTGTATGATGGGCCTATATAATGCTCCATATATAATGGGCCCCATATGATGCTCTAGTATATGATGGCCCCATGGATGATGCTCCAGTGTATGATGGGCCTATATAATGCTCCATATATAATGGGCCCCATGTGATGCTCCAATATATGATGGGCCCCATGGCTGATGCTCCAGTGTATGATGGGCCTATATAATGCTCCATATATAAAGGGCCACATATGATGCTCCAGTATATGATGGGCCCCATGGCTGATGCTCCAGTGTATGATGGGCCTATATAATGCTCCATATATAATGGGCCCCATATGATGCTCCAGTGTATGATGGGCACCATTTATAATACTCCAGTGTATGATGGGCCCCATGGATGATGCTCCAGTGTATGATGGGCCTATAAAATGCTCCATATATAATGGGCCCCATATGATGCCCCAGTACATGATTGGCCCCATGGATGATGCTCCAGTGTATGATGGGCCCCATTTATAATGCTACAGTGTATGATGGGCCCCACATATAATGCTACAGTTTATAATGGGCCCTATCTATGATGCTCAAGTGTATGATGGGCTCCATATATTATTCTCCAGTGTATAATGCTCCCCATATATTGCTGCAAACATTTAAAAAAATCAAATACCACCATCCAAACTATTTCTTTGATTGATGGGCGGTCAAGAAAGAGGAACCCATGTGGATTCTGTCGATTGACGCAGAAAAGGCTTTCAACATGGTGCACTAGGATTTTATATTTCAATCGTTAGAAGGAATTGGCTTAAAAGAAAGTATGCTCCGTAGAATTTCTGCCCTGTACTCATCTCCCAGTGCTCAAGTTAAAAGTATTGGCACATTTACAAACCCTTTTTTAAATCGGAACGGCACAAGGCAAGTCTGTCCTCTTTCACCCTTGCTGTATATACTCATTATGGAACATCTAGAAACCGCGATACGGAATAATCCCTCCATTAGAGGCATAAAAGTCCAATCAGAAGAGCACAAACTGGCACTTTTTGCAGATGATGTCCTGTTGTATGTCTCTTCCCCAACTATAAGTCTCCCAGATTTTATCTCAGAATTGCATAGATTTGGTCATCTGAGCAATTTCAAAATTAATACCCACAAATCAGAGATTCTCAATAATATCTCAATCCAACCAAGTGAGGTGGAGAGGTTGGCAGCTTCATTTCCCTGTCAGTGGTGTTCAGATTCTCTTACCTATCTAGGAATAAAAATCACTGCCAAATTATCTAATCTTTATGAAGCAAACTTTAAGACAGCTTTACATAAAGACTTATAAAAATGGCATAAACTACCGTATATACCCATGTATAAGCCGAGATTTTCAGCCCATTTTTTAGGGCTGAAAGTCCCCCTCTCGGCTTATACGCGGGTCATATACGGGGGTCGGAGGGGGAGGGGGAGCGGGGGTGTCGGATCATACTAACCACTCCGCCGGCGCGTCTCTGCAACCCCCCTGCTTCTCCCACGATCTCCGGCTCCTTCCTGCAGCAGTCACATGGCACCGTTCATTAAAGTCATGAATATGCACATATTCATGACTTTAATGAGCGGTACCACGTGACCGCTGCAGGACTGAAGCGCTGCGGAGAGCGCCGGGAGAAGAGGAGAGGCTGCAGGGACGCGCGGCGGAGGTGTGAGTATAGCGATATTTACCTGTCCCGTTCCACTGTTGCACGCTGCGTCCTCGTCTGACTCCTCTGGCTGTGAATGTTCAGGCAGAGGGCACGATGACGTCATTAGTGCGTGCCCCGCTCCCTGCCAGATCATTCACAGCCAGAGGAGTCAGACAGAGGGAGCAGCGCAGCGGTGCAGAGAGGACAGGTAAATATCTCAGGTGCTGGGGGCCTGAGCGAGCGGTGACACCGGCACCTGGCCCCCATAGCGCGCCAGTGTCACCGCCTGCTCAGGACACCGGCACCTGGCCCCCAGCGACGAGAGGCGAGTATGTCATTTTTTTTTTTTGCAGCAGCATATGAGGCCTATACTATGGGGCATAATTGTGCAGCATATGGGGGCATAAGCTGTTGAACATATGGGGCACAATCTGGAGCAAATGGGGCATAAGCTGTGGAACATATGGGGCATAATCTGGAGCATATGGGGGCATAATATGGAGCATATGGGGGCATAAGCTGTGGAACATATGGGGCATAATCTGGAGCATATGGGGGCATAAGCTGTGGAACATATGGGGCATAATCTGGAGCATATGGGGCATAATCTGGAGCATATGGGGGCATAAGCTGTGGAACATATGGGGCATAATCTGGAGCATATGGGGCATAAGATGTGGAACATATGGGGGCATAATATGGAGCATATGGGGGCATAATCTGTGGAACAAATGGGGCATCATATGGAGCATATGGGGGCATAATCTGTGGAACATATGGGGCATAATCTGGAGCATATGGGGCATAAACTTTGGATCATACGGGGCATAATCTGTGGAATATATGGGGGCATAATCTGGAGCATATGGGGGCATAATCTCTGAAGCATATTGGGCATAATCTGTGGAGCATTTTGGGCATAATCTGTGCAGCATATGGGGGCATAATCTGTGGAGCATCATATGGGGGCATAATCATTTTTCACCCTAGGCTTATATGCGAGTCAATAAGTTTTCTAAGTTTTTTGTGGCAAAATTGGGGGGTCGGCTTATACACGGGTCGACTTATACATGAGTATATACGGTACCTTTATCTTGGTTTGGAAGAGTGAGCGCTATTAAAATGGATCTATTACCCCACCTCCTATATTATTTCCAAACAATCCCCTTGTATTCACCTGCCTCCTTTTTCTCTCGTCTTAAAAAAGCGATAACTCATTTTATTTAGTCACAAAAAAGAGCACTTATGTCATACTTTTAGTCAAGTAGATCGAAGCAAGCAGGGGGAATAGGTCTGCCAGATTTTGCTATGTATAGTCAGGCAGCAATTGGTACGTCTTTTAGATCTGTTTCATAATAAAAGCAAAAAATGGGTTACATTAGAAAACTATCTTAATGGACGTGACTCCAGTATAGTTATTTGGTCCCCGACGGAAGAGCGGGATATATCTTTACCCTTCCTCACCAAAAACATGATATCATTTATCAAAAGAGGGAGTCGAGAGCTGGGAGTCTCTTCGTCTCCTGGCCCTTAACTCCTATATATGACAATCCATCCTTTTCCTGCAGGATTAAAAAGAGACACTTAGCTACATAAAAATAGAGCTTCATGCCCCATAGTCCATGATTATGTTACAAGGACAGGGATGAGGTCTCTCCAGGACATTTTTCGGGACAAGGAGCCGCCAACAGGTGCATGGTTCTTTTATGAACAAATTAAGAGGTTTATTATTAAATTAGCCAAACAATCCGATCCATACAGAATATTATCTCTGTTTGAGACTCTTTGTTTATCAACAAACTCTATAGATCACACTATCTCTTTATTATACAAAACCTTCCAAGAAGGGCAGACCCTATCGAGAGATTTCCTAGCATTTTTTTCAAAATGGAAGGTTGATTTAGGTAGACCCTTATCAGTTGAAGAAAGAACAAATATTCTCTTATGCACATTCGGGTCATCGCTCTGTTCGACATCACAGGAGAGGAGCTACAAAATCTTGTCGAGATGGTACAGATGCCCATCAGATTTAAACTTTATTTATCCAACAACACCAGATACCTGCTGGAGATGCTTAAAAGATAGAGGTTCATTTGTACACATTTGGTGTCACTGCCCACTCATACAGAAACTGTGGGTAGCATCGTTTGATCTCTGCAACAAGCTGTCTATAACCAAAATTACACCCACACTGGAGGTGGCCTTGCTGTCCTTGTGTAGCTCCTCGATTTCTAGATTTAAGAAAGGTCTTCTTAGACATATTCTCACTGCTACCAGGAATGTGACTACTAGATTTTGGAAACAGGAAAAAGTTCCCTCGCTTTCTGATTTGGTGATGGATCTCAACGACAGGAGAATGGATTCTCCGATGAGCCCAGGCACTGACACCTGCTGGCATACTGGCCAGCAGCTGCCTAGGGCCCTCACTGCTCCAAGGGCCCCCACTGCTCCAGGGGCCCCCAGCAAGTGGCTATGGGGGCCCTGAGTCAAGGGGGCCCACCCTGTGCCTGGGTAGCTGCAGCTGGAGACAGGATCGTGTCCCTGCTGCTAAAGCTAAATGAATATTCACTCTTCTCCCCTCACCCCTATGGGCGTGGAGAGGCGTGAATACCATTTCTCTTTAATAGCGGGCAGTGTTAGCCGCAGGCTGCAGCTAACACTGCCCGCATGTAAAGTCCCACCACCGCACCACACACAAAGCACCACACCACACAAACACACATACAGAGAGAGACACACACAAATACTCACAGCGCAGCACATCCTGGCTTCCTGCACGGCTCTTCCTGTCTGAGAGAACCCAGCTGGATGACATCATCTTCCAGCACTGGGTCTCAGACAGAAAGCAGCAGGCGAGGAACAGGCTGCCGTGATGTGCTGCTGCTGTGGGGAGGTGAGCTGTGCTGTGTGTCTGTGTGCCTGCGTGTGTGTATGTGGTGCAATGCTTTGTGTGTGTGTGTGTGTGTGTGAGAGAGAGAGGGTTGGTGGGGGAGGCAGTGATGGAGGTGATGGGCAATGATTGTGGGGGGAGGCAATGATGAAGGTGATTGGCAATGATGGGGGAGGCATCGATGGAGGTGATGGGCAATGATGGCGGTTGGGGGAGGCAGCGATGGAGGTGATGGGCAATGATGGTGGTGGGGGAGGCAATGATGAAGGTGATGGGCCATGATGGTGGGGAGGCAATGGTGAAGGTGATGGGCAATGATAGGGGGAGGCAGCGATGGAGGTGATGGGCAATTATGGTGGTGGGAGGAGGCAGGGATGGAGGTGATGGGCAATGATGGCGGTGGGGAGGCAATGATGAAGGTGATGGGCAATGATGGTGGGGAGGCAATGGTGAAGGTGATGGCAATGATAGGGGGAGGCAGCGATGGAGGTGATGGGCAATTATGGTGGTGGGAGGAGGCAGGGATGGAGGTGATGGGCAATGATGGCGGTGGGAAGGCAATGATGAAGGTGATGGGCAATGATGGTGGGGAGGCAATGGTGAAGGTGATGGGCAATGATGGGGAGGCAGTGATGGAGGTGATGGGCAATGATGGTGGTGGGAGGAGGCAGGGATGGAGGTGATGGGCAATGATGGCGGTGGGGGAGGCAATGATGAAGGTGATGGGCAATGATGGTGGGGGGAGGCAATGGTGTAGGTGATGGTCAATGATGAGGGAGGCAACGATGGAGGTGATGGGCAGTGATGGCGGTGGGAGGAGGCAGGGATGGAGGTGATGGGCAATGATGGCAGTGGGAGGAGGCAGGGATGGAGGTGATGGGCAATGATGGCAGTGGGGGAGGCAATGATGAAGGTGATGGGCAATGATGGTTGGGGAGGCAATGATGCAGGTGATGGACAATGATGGTGGGGAAAGACATTGATGAAGGTGATAGGCAACGATGGTGGGGGAGGCAATGATGGAAGAGATAGGCAATGATGGTGGGGGAGGCAATGATGGAGGTGATGGGCAATGATGGTGGTGGGAAGGCAATGATGGAGTGATGAAATGGGCAATGATGGTGGTGGGGAAGCAATGATGGAGGTGATGAAATGGACAATGATGGTGGTGGAGGAGGAGGCAATGATTGAGGTGGTGGAATGGGCAGTGATGGGGTGGTGGAGGAGAATGATAAGGGTGGTGTGGGAGAAGGCAATGATAGAGGTGGTGATGAGGACAATGATGGGGTGGTGAGGGTCTGCATTTTACTTTGAGGGTGCTACATTATATTCTGTGGGGGACTGCATTATTCTCAGGGGACTACATTATATTCTGGGGGCTATAAAGTACTATATGAGTGGGGCAGCATTATGCCCTATGAGGGGGCTACAGTATACTCTATGGGGGCATCATTATTCCCTATGAGGGGGCAACAGTATACTCTATGGGGGGCTGCATTATACCCTATGAGGGTGCTACATTATATTCTATATTGGGGACTGCGATATACCTTATGAGTAGTGTTGAGCATTCCGATACCGCAAGTATCGGGTATCGGCCGATATTCGCTGTATCGGAATTCCAATACTTAGTTCCGATATTTTTCCTATATCGTATACCGGAATCGGAAGTTCCCATAATTCTTTGAGAGGCAGTGTGATTTTAGTCAGCCAGTGAGGAATCCTACGAAGTGTGGGCACATCCTGTAATGCTGTGGTCATCTTAACTAATGGCATGGCTGTGATTGGCTGCTGAAATGATGTCAGAATGCACTATAAAAGTCGCAGCCGCCATTTTAGCGTCACTGTGCTGTGAACTCAGTTAGGGACAGAACGCTGCTCTGCTGACTCAGAGGGACAGTTAGAGATTGCGATTTTGTGTACTTTGTTTTAGGCAGGCTAGTTTACCAATCGCTGTGTAAAGCTTCCTTTTGCCTTGCAGTGTTGTTTTAACAGCTCTGTGCAAGGTGTGTGTGTGAGAGTGCAGGTGACGCTGCAGTTTGCTCTGCATCCAACGCTGTCTGTAGGCATCTGCACGTGTCACTCACAGACTCTTTTTTTTTTCTTTAGTGTAATTCTAGCTGCTCCATTCAATAGAAATTATAGTGTGACGCGCTTCCATCCGTATACAATACATTGGTTGCAAACACTATAGAAGTACAGAAAGGAGCCTTTCACAGATAGTGAACAGTTGTGTTTCAGTGTTCACTGCAGTCTGTGAGGTATTTTTTTTTTTTTTAAATGCAGATCACGCTCCAGTTACTTCTTCAACTAATGCTGCATGTACTCTGCTGAGCGTGTGTCACTGGCTCATCCTTGTAATTTTTCTAAAATTGGTGCTGCTTTATTCTATTTTAAATTTATTAAAATCTATTAGTGTGACGCTCTTCCATCAAAATACAATACATTGCTTGCAAACATAATAGAAGTCCACAAAAAGGCCTTTCACAGCAAGTGAACAGTTGTGTTCAGTGTTCACTCTAGTCTGAGGTTTAAATTTTTGGTAGCAGTGTAGATCCCGCTCCACTTCCTTCAACCACCGCTGCGTCTACTCTGCTGAGTGTCTGTCACTGGCTCATCCTTGTCATTTTTCTAAAATTGGTGCTGCTTTATTCTATTTTAAATTTAATAAAATCTATTAGTGTGACGCTCTTCCATCAAAATACAATACATTGCTTGCAAACATAATAGAAGTCCACAAAAAGGCCTTTCACAGCAAGTGAACAGTTGTGTTCAGTGTTCACTCTAGTCTGAGGTTTAAATTTTTGGTAGGAGTGTAGATCCTGCTCAACTTCCTTCCATCACCGCTGCGTGTACTCTGCTGAGTGTCTGTCACTGGCTCATCCTTGTCAT
Organism: Oophaga sylvatica; assembly: GCA_033576555.1. Classification (NCBI taxonomy): domain Eukaryota; kingdom Metazoa; phylum Chordata; class Amphibia; order Anura; family Dendrobatidae; genus Oophaga; species Oophaga sylvatica. The sequence goes on along the minus strand of JARQOD010000001.1, from coordinate 208,162,170 downwards.
TTTTCTAAAATTGGTGCTGCTTTATTCTATTTTAAATTTACTAAAATCTATTAGTGTGACGCTCTTCCATCAAAATACAATACATTGCTTGCAAACATAATAGAAGTCCACAAAAAGGCCTTTCACAGCAAGTGAACAGTTGTGTTCAGTGTTCACTCTAGTCTGAGGTTTAAATTTTTGGTAGCAGTGTAGATCCCGCTCCACTTCCTTCAACCACCGCTGCGTCTACTCTGCTGAGTGTCTGTCACTGGCTCATCCTTGTCATTTTTCTAAAATTGGTGCTGCTTTATTCTATTTTAAATTTACTAAAATCTATTAGTGTGATGCTCTTCCATCAAAATACAATACATTGCTTGCAAACATAATAGAAGTCCACAAAAAGGCCTTTCACAGCAAGTGAACAGTTGTGTTCAGTGTTGACTCTAGTCTGAGGTTTAAATTTTTGGTAGGAGTGTAGATCCCGCTCAACTTCCTTCCATCACCACTGCGTGTACTCTGCTGAGTGTCTGTCACTGGCTCATCCTTGTCATTTTTCTAAAATTGGTGCTGCTTTATTCTATTTTAAATTTACTAAATTCTATTAGTGTGACGCTCTTCCATCAAAATACAATACATTGCTTGCAAACATAATAGAAGTCCACAAAAAGGCCTTTCACAGCAAGTGAACAGTTGTGTTCAGTGTTCACTCTAGTCTGAGGTTTAAATTTTTGGTAGGAGTGTAGATCCCGCTCCACTTCCTTCAACCACCGCTGCGTGTACTCTGCTGAGTGTCTGTCACTGGCTCATCCTTGTCATTTTTCTAAAATTGGTGCTGCTTTATTCTATTTTAAATTTACTAAAATCTATTAGTGTGATGCTCTTCCATCAAAATACAATACATTGCTTGCAAACATAATAGAAGTCCACAAAAAGGCCTTTCACAGCAAGTGAACAGTTGTGTTCAGTGTTCACTCTAGTCTGAGGTTTAAATTTTTGGTAGGAGTGTAGATCCCGCTTCACTTCCTTCAACCACCGCTGCGTGTACTCTGCTGAGTGTCTGTCACTGGCTCATCCTTGTTATTTTTCTAAAATTGGTGCTGCTTTATTCTATTTTAAATTTACTAAATTCTATTAGTGTGACGCTCTTCCATCAAAATACAATACATTGCTTGCAAACATAATAGAAGTCCACAAAAAGGCCTTTCACAGCAAGTGAACAGTTGTGTTCAGTGTTCACTCTAGTCTGAGGTTTAAATTTTTGGTAGGAGTGTAGATCCCGCTCCACTTCCTTCAACCACCGCTGCGTGTACTCTGCTGAGTGTCTGTCACTGGCTCATCCTTGTCATTTTTCTAAAATTGGTGTTGCTTTATTCTATTTTAAATTTACTAAAATCTATTAGTGTGATGCTCTTCCATCAAAATACAATACATTGCTTGCAAACATAATAGAAGTCACAAAAAGGCCTTTCACAGCAAGTGAACAGTTGTGTTCAGTGTTCACTCTAGTCTGAGGTTTAAATTTTTGGTAGGAGTGTAGATCCCGCTTCACTTCCTTCAACCACCGCTGCGTGTACTCTGCTGAGTGTCTGTCACTGGCTCATCCTTGTTATTTTTCTAAAATTGGTGCTGCTTTATTCTATTTTAAATTTACTAAAATCTATTAGTGTGACGCTCTTCCATCAAAATACAATACATTGCTTGCAAACATAATAGAAGTCCACAAAAAGGCCTTTCACAGCAAGTGAACAGTTGTGTTCAGTGTTCACTCTAGTCTGAGGTTTAAATTTTTGGTAGGAGTGTAGATCCCGCTCCACTTCCTTCAACACCGCTGCGTGTACTCTGCTGAGTGTCTGTCACTGGCTCATCCTTGTCATTTTTCTAAAATTGGTGTTGCTTTATTCTATTTTAAATTTTCTAAAATCTATTAGTGTGACGCTCTTCCATCAAAATACAATACATTGCTTGCAAACATAATAGAAGTGCACAAAAAGGCCTTTCACAGCAAGTGAACAGTTGTGTTCAGTGTTCACTCTAGTCTGAGGTTTAAATTTTTGGTAGGAGTGTAGATCCCGCTCCACTTCCTTCAACCACCGCTGCGTGTACTCTGCTGAGTGTCTGTCACTGGCTCATCCTTGTCATTTTTCTAAAATTGGTGCTGTTTTATTCTATTTTAAATTTACTAAAATCTATTAGTGTGACCTCTTCCATCAAAATACAATACATTGCTTGCAAACATAATAGAAGTCCACAAAAAGGCCTTTCACAGCAAGTGAACAGTTGTGTTCAGTGTTCACTCTAGTCTGAGGTTTAAATTTTTGGTAGGAGTGTAGATCCCGCTCCACTTCCTTCAACCACCGCTGCGTGTACTCTGCTGAGTGTCTGTCACTGGCTCATCCTTGTCATTTTTCTAAAATTGGTGATGCTTTATTCTATTTTAAATTTACTAAAATCTATTAGTGTGACCTCTTCCATCAAAATACAATACATTGCTTGCAAACATAATAGAAGTCCACAAAAAGGCCTTTCACAGCAAGTGAACAGTTGTGTTCAGTGTTCACTCTAGTCTGAGGTTTAAATTTTTGGTAGGAGTGTAGATCCCGCTCCACTTCCTTCAACCACCCCTGCGTGTACTCTGCTGAGTGTCTGTCACTGGCTCATCCTTGTCATTTTTCTAAAATTGGTGCTGCTTTATTCTATTTTAAATTTACTAAAATCTATTAGTGTGACGCTCTTCCATCAAAATACAATACATTGCTTGCAAACATAATAGAAGTCCACAAAAAGGCCTTTCACAGCAAGTGAACAGTTGTGTTCAGTGTTCACTCTAGTCTGAGGTTTAAATTTTTGGTAGGAGTGTAGATCCCGCTCCACTTCCTTCAACCACCGCTGCGTGTACTCTGCTGAGTGTCTGTCACTGGCTCATCCTTGTCATTTTTCTAAAATTGGTGCTGCTTTATTCTATTTTAAATTTACTAAAATCTATTAGTGTGACCTCTTCCATCAAAATACAATACATTGCTTGCAAACATAATAGAAGTCCACAAAAAGGCCTTTCACAGCAAGTGAACAGTTGTGTTCAGTGTTCACTCTAGTCTGAGGTTTAAATTTTTGGTAGGAGTGTAGATCCCGCTCCACTTCCTTCAACCACCGCTGCGTGTACTCTGCTGAGTGTCTGTCACTGGCTCATCCTTGTCATTTTTCTAAAATTGGTGCTGCTTTATTCTATTTTAAATTTACTAAAATCTATTAGTGTGACACTCTTCCATCAAAATACAATACATTGCTTGCAAACATAATAGAAGTCCACAAAAAGGCCTTTCACAGCAAGTGAACAGTTGTGTTCAGTGTTCACTCTAGTCTGAGGTTTAAATTTTTGGTAGGAGTGTAGATCCCGCTCCACTTCCTTCAACCACCGCTGCGTGTACTCTGCTGAGTGTCTGTCACTGGCTCATCCTTGTCATTTTTCTAAAATTGGTGCTGCTTTATTCTATTTTAAATTTACTAAAATCTATTAGTGTGACGCTCTTCCATCAAAATACAATACATTGCTTGCAAACATAATAGAAGTCCACAAAAAGGCCTTTCACAGCAAGTGAACAGTTGTGTTCAGTGTTCACTCTAGTCTGAGGTTTAAATTTTTGGTAGGAGTGTAGATCCCGCTCCACTTCCTTCAACCACCCTGCGTGTACTCTGCTGAGTGTCTGTCACTGGCTCATCCTTGTCATTTTTCTAAAATTGGTGCTGCTTTATTCTATTTTAAATTTACTAAAATCTATTAGTGTGACGCTCTTCCATCAAAATACAATACATTGCTTGCAAACATAATAGAAGTCCACAAAAAGGCCTTTCACAGCAAGTGAACAGTTGTGTTCAGTGTTCACTCTAGTCTGAGGTTTAAATTTTTGGTAGGAGTGTAGATCCCGCTCCACTTCCTTCAACCACCCTGCGTGTACTCTGCTGAGTGTCTGTCACTGGCTCATCCTTGTCATTTTTCTAAAATTGGTGCTGCTTTATTCTATTTTAAATTTACTAAAATCTATTAGTGTGACGCTCTTCCATCAAAATACAATACATTGCTTGCAAACATAATAGAAGTCCACAAAAGGCCTTTCACAGCAAGTGAACAGTTGTGTTCAGTGTTCACTCTAGTCTGAGGTTTAAATTTTTGGTAGGAGTGTAGATCCCGCTCCACTTCCTTCAACCACGCTGCGTGTACTCTGCTGAGTGTCTGTCACTGGCTCATCCTTGTCATTTTTCTAAAATTGGTGCTGCTACATTCAATTTCAAATAATTCAAATCTATTAGTGTGACATGCTTCCATCCGTATCCAATACATTGGTTGCAAAGAATATAGAATTACACAAAGAGGGCTTTCACAGCTATTGAACAGTTGTGTGAAGTGTTCACTGTAGTCTGAGGTTTTCAGGTATTATTATATTTACTTGTTTGCTTTTATTTAAAAGCCAAGAACAATGAAGGCAAACATTCGCACTGCAGCTGTTGTCAAAGTTCAACCCACATTATGCACTTCCAACATTGCAGCTTTTGAGGCATGATGTGAGTTTGATTTGCCTAAGTTATGGAGTGACAAAATGGCTCAGGGAACAAAACATAGAGATTTTGGGTCCATGGGCTGGAAACTCCCCAGATCTTAATCCCATTGAGAACTTGTGGTCAATCATCAAGAGACGGGTGGACAAACAAAAACTTAAAAATTCTGACAAAATGAAAGCATTGATTGTGCAAGAATGGACTGCTATCAGCCAGGATTTGGTCCAGAAGTTGATTGACAGCATGCCAGGGAGAATTGCAGAGGTCCTGAAGAAGAAGGGTCAACACTGCAAAATTAGACTTGCTGCATTAACTCATTCTAACTGTCAATATAAGCTTTTGTTACTCATATGTTTGCAATTATATTTCTGTCTGTGATAAAAATATCTGTCAAACACACATAAAAACCAGAGGGCAGCAGATCATGTGAAAATATCATATTTGTGTCATTATCAAAACTTTTGGCCATGACTGTACAGTTCAGGTGGTAGAAAGATGAACATAACAGGATACATGTATAACGTTGCCAACCAGTTATTTAATCGGAAACAGGACAGGCAAATTCATGCGTGATCCATGCCTTGTTCATTTTCAGCAAAGTAAGCCGGTCTACATTATCGGAGGATAGTCGCATGCGACGGTCTGTTAGTACACCACCTGAAGCACAAAAGACGTGCTCCGATAATACACTGCCAGCAGGGCAAGCCAGCACCTCCAATGCATACTGGCTAAGCTCTGGCCATGTATCCAGCTTAGAGACCCAAAACTTGAATGGGGAAGAGCCATCTGGGAGTACACTGAGTGGGCAAGACATGTCGTCTGTCACCATCTTACGGAAACGTTGCCTCCTGCTGACTGGAGCCGTCTCGGATGGTGTAGACATTGGTGGCGCTGCCACAAAACTTCACCACATTTGGAACATACTGGTCTTGCCCTGTGCAGAGGCGCTGCTTGTGCTCCCTCTTGTTGCAGAGCTGTCTCCACTGCCTCGACGCACAGAGCTGCTTTGTAAAGCAGTAGCAGCAGCAGTGCTCTCGGCTGGAATGGAGAACATTATGGATTCCGACAAGCTTACAACCTGCAATGATCCTCAGTGTACTCAACCATCGTACGACCAGCTCTACCCTTTCCTATTGCATTCTCACCCATCCCTGCAGACTGTGAGCCCTCGCGGGCAGGGTCCTCTCTCCTTCTGTACTTGTGTGTCCTTGTCCAGCACATCTTTATTGTACCTGTCTATATTTTTCCCTTGTCATATGTAAAGCGCCATGGAATAAATGGCGCTATATAAATGTATAATAATAATAATAATTGCAGCAGTGTGTCTTGTTACTCCCGCATTTTACGCTCCCGGTTCAACGGTCTGATGAGGTTTTGAAAGTTGTCCCGGTAGCGAGGGTCTAGGAGGGTGTACACCCAATAATCAGACGTTGTGTGAATGTGTTCGATGCGGCGGTCGTTTCTGAGGCACTGCAGCATGAAATCAACCATGTGCTGCAGACTCCCAACTGGCCAAGAAACGCAGTCCCCTGCAAGAGGCGTCATCTCTGCCTGCTCTGCATCACCCCACCCTCGCTCTACATACTGACTAGAGCGTTGTGTACCTCCCTCTGGAGCGATGTCTTCCTCCTCCATTGACTCCTCCTCATCCTCCTCACAAAGTCCTTCAAATTCATAAAAATTTACAAAATTTAAAACTCATCAAATTTAAAAACATTGTATCATAATTCTGTAACATCACTTTATGGAAACACAATAGCATTACAAAAGGATAGACAAAAACTGTACATTATGTGCTTTGTAAATACATTAAAAGTTTGGAATGGTTATGAAAATATAGACAGCGAATCTGGAGGTTCAATTGTTGATACAGCATGGTACTTTGAAAGTCCTCCAGCCCTCTGTGATGAACCACGTTGCGCTGACTGTCCAGAAGGTGATGGAATTTGTGACTCCTCATCCTCCACCTCTTCCAAAACCTCATGCCTTAGTGCTTGCAGTGTTTTTTGAAGCAGGCAGATAAGGGGGACAGTCAGGCTGACTAGTGCATCATCTGCACTCGCCATCCGCTTTGACTCATCAAACGCACGCAAAACGTGGCAGATGTCCTTCATAGAGTCCTTCGCCACTCATTACACTGGCTGCCCATTCATTATAGGATACAATTCTAATTACTGGTTCTCACCAACAAAGCTCTCCACAGTGCAGCACCCCCTACATCTCCTCCCTCATTTATATTTATCGGCCTAACCGACTGCTGCACTCTGCAAACGACATTCTACTAACCTCTGCACTAATCCGTACCTCCCACTCCTGACTAGAGTTGAGCGATACTTTCCGATATCCTAAAGTATCGGAATCGGAATGGTATCGCCGATATCACTAAAATATCGGCGATACCCGATACCGATACCGGAAGTCCCATGTAAGTCTATGGGAACAAAATATCGCAACTAAAAAAACCCCATTCTTTCCTTGTAAACACTAAATATACACACATAGAATACATATATATATATTATACATGTCATTGTGACATATATATATATACATATATGTATAGTTTATACACTTCTACATAGTAAAATATCCTCTGATTCAATTGCCGGGTAAAGCCGGCTTCAGTGAAAAGACAGAAGCACCCGACATGAAATGACACTTGGTGTACATAGGGTTAACCATGTCTTTTCATGTCGTTTGCTATCTGATTTGCACAAACAATTAAATCAGTCTATGTGTGCAAAATTTCACACCTGTAGGGGTTAAATTAAAGGTGTAAATTTGTTGTAAAAAAAACGGACTTTTTTGCTACGAATTTACACCTTTAATTAACCCCTACAGGTGTGAAATTTTGCACACATAGACTGATTTAATTGTTTGTGCAAATTAGATAGCAAAGGACATGAAAAGACATGGTTAACCCTATGTACACCAAGTGTCATTTCATGTCGGGTTCTGCATTTTCACAAAAGCCGGCAATTGAATTAGCGGCTATTATACTATGTAGAAGTGTATGAACTACAAATATAAATATATATATATATATATGTGTCACAAATTCAATGACATGTATATATATATATGAGGTGTAAAATTGCTGAAAAAAAATGCATGGGCTCCCGCCCTATTTTCGCAACCAGACAGACAAAGCCAGTGAGTGGGGGCAGATAATAATAGCCCAGAGAGGGACCATTATTTTTGCCCCCCCCGGCTACTAACATCTGCCCCCAGACACCCCAGGAAAGACAAATCTATAATTAGATTCGCCCTTTCTGGCACTTTGCCCGTCTATTCCCATTGCCCTGTAGCGGTGGCGAATGGGTTAATATGGGGTTAAAGCCACCTTGCTATTGAAAGGTGACCTTAAGCCAGGTTAATAATTGAGAGCTGTCAATTAGACAACTATCAATTATTAATCCTATTGCATGAAATAAAAATAAAACACACACACTTTAATTAAAAATCATTTTAATGAAATAAAGACACATGTTTTTGACCATATTTTATTTTACTGCAAAAACCATTTCCTGTAATAAAAGTAAAATAAAAAAGCAAAATTATTCTTACCTATCCCATGCACAGTCAGGTCCCACGGTGTAATCCTTCAGAAAGGGTTAATGTTTACTGCAGGGACCGCAGCTAATGCTGCAGCCTCACAGTAAACCCCAAATGAATGAGTTCCTCTCCTGCCTGACAGGAGAGTAAAGGCTGGGTGTCACATAACGATACACCAGCGATCCCGACAACGATATGCACTTGTCAGGATCGCTGGTGTATCGCTACATGATCGCTGCTGAGCTGCCAAACAGGCAGCTCAGGCAGCGATCTGGGACAGCGACACTGCGGGTAACATCGCTTAAGGGCCCGTCTCACATAGCGATATCGCTACCGAGATCGCTGCTGAGTCACAAGTTTTGTGACGCAGCAGCGAGCTCACCAGCGATATCGCTGTGTGTGACATTCAGCGACGATCAGCCCCCCTGCCGGGTATCGCTGATCGTCGCAGAAATGTCAGGACCTTTTTTTGATCGCTGGTTTCCCTCTGACAGGCACGCATCGCTGCGTGTGACAGGCGGGAGACCAGCGATCCGCTGGTAACCAAGGTACACAGCGGGTTTCCAGGCACCGCGCAGCGCTTGGAAACCCGCTGTGTACCTTGGATACCAGCTCCCTGCATCAGGGCGCTGGTATCCAAGGTACACAGCGGGTTTCTAGGCACAGCCCCGCGCCTGGAAACCCGCTGTGTACCTTGGTTACCAGCGGATCGCTGGTCTCCCGCCTGTCACATGCAGCGATGCGTGCCTGTCAGCGGGAAACCAGCGATCAAAAAAAGGTCCTGACATTTCAGCGACGATCAGCGATACCCGGCAGGGGGGCTGATCGTCGCTGAATGTCACACACAGCGATATCGCTGGTGAGCTCGCTGCTGCGTCACAAAACTAGTGACTCAGCAGCGATCTCGGTAGCGATATCGCTATGTGAGACGGGCCCTTAAGTGGAAAGCTTAATTGATTGCTTTCCACTTTCACTTCAGGTCAGCCAGGGACACAATCAGTGACGTCAGAGGGAACTGATTAACAAAAATAGGGGTTCCCTTCGAAAAAAAAATGGCGTGGGGTCCCCCCTATTTTTGTTAACCAGCCAGATGAAGCAGACCGCTGAGGCCTGGATTTTCAGGCTGTTAAGGAGCCAAGATCCATGGACCTTGCCAGCCTGATAATACTAGGCCACAGCAGTCTGCATATCTTGGCTGATTAACAAAAATAGGGGATCCCCTCGAAAAAAATTGGCGTGGGGTCCCCCCTATTTTTGTTAACCAGCCAGATGAAGCAGACCGCTGAGGCCTGGATTTTCAGGCTGTTAAGGAGCCAAGATCCATGGACCTTGCCAGCCTGATAATACCAGGCCACAGCAGTCTGCATATCTTGGCTGATTAACAAAAATAGGGGATCCCCTCGAAAAAAATTGGCGTGGGGTCCCCCCTATTTTTGTTAACCAGCCAGATGAAGCAGACCGCTGAGGCCTGGATTTTCAGGCTATTAAGGAGCCAAGATCCATGGACCTTGCCAGCCTGATAATACCAGGCCACAGCAGTCTGCATATCTTGGCTGATTAACAAAAATAGGGGATCCCCTCGAAAAAAATTGGCATGGGGTCCCCCTATTTTTGTTAACCAGCCAGATGAAGCAGACCGCTGAGGCCTGGTTTTTCAGGCTGGTAAGGATCCAATATCCATGGACCTTGCAAGCCTGATAGTACCAGGCCACAGCAGTCTGCTTAGCTTGGCTGGTTAACAAAAATAGGGGATCCCCTCGAAAAAAAAACGGTGTGGGGATCCCCCCTATTTTTGTTAACCAGCCAAGTAAAATGCAGACTGCTGCGGCCTGGTATTAAAAGACTGTCAAGGCCCATGGATTTTGGCCCTCAACAGCCTGATAATACCAGGCTACAGCAGCCCCACATTTGGCGCATCAAAAGATGTGCCAATTGTGGCACTTTACCCGGCTCTTCCCACTTGCCCTGTAGCGGTGGCAAGCGGGGTAATAAGGGGTTAATGTCACCGTTGATTGCACGGTGACAATAAGCCCGGTTAATAATGGAGAGGTGTCAATAAGACACCGATCCATTATTAATCCCAAAGTTATTAAATGCATAAAAAAAAGACAAAGCAAGAAAAAAGTATTTTAATGAAATAAAAGAGACAACACAGTTTTCATTAATTTTATTGTACTCTCATTCCTGCGACGCCATCGATCTCCTGTAAAAAAAGAAAAAAAACAAAACCAACAGTATACCACCTGTCCGACGCAGTCCATAACGACAGTCCCACGACGATCCAACTCTGCTACATCGCAATGACAGGCAGAGCCTGTCATCGCGACGCAGCACAGCTGATTACCTGCTTCCCCGGCGGTGACGTCATCGGACTGACTGCTTTACGGCCGGGATTACCCAGCAGTCACTGCAGTTATCGCGAGAAACTGCATGTGACCGCCGGGGAAAGAAGATTGCGGCCATCAAGCAGTCCAGGACGTGACCGCCGGAGATCTTCTGACAGGTAAGTGCCGCTGACTCCTGACAGACCCGACCGACGGACACTGACAGTGACAGTGACAATCCCGATTCCGGTATCCGATAAGACGAAAATATCGGAACTCGGAATCGGAATTCCGATACAGCCAATATCGGCCGATACCCGATATTTGCAGTATCGGAATGCTCAACCCTACTCCTGACTCCAAGACTTCTCCCGCGCTGCGCCAATCCTCTGGAATGCTCTACCCCAAGAAATTAGGACTATCCGCAATTTGGATGGTTTCAGGCGCTCCCTCAAAACACATTTGTTCACAGTGGCCTATCACATTCACTAATCAAAGTCATTCTATGTGTAAGTCTGTGTGTGTAGCCCATTCACTATCTCCATGCATCCCTCACTCCCTTAAAATGGCTGGACCATCATTGTAAAAACACCATTGTATATAAACACGTGTACTTTGTATCTCCCCCACCTCATTGTAGATTGTAAGCTTTCACCAGCAGGGGCGGCTGATTTTGCTTTAATTATTGTATTGTTAACGTTGTTACTTATGACTTGTGTTTTGAAACTGTTAAACTGTAAAGCACTGCGGAATATTATGGCGCTATATAAATAAAGATTATTATTATTATTCTTATTATAGAGGCCCACTCAGTAGTGGTGAAGTGTGAACGGCGCAAATTGCGAGTTGATTGCGCCTGATACAGCTGATACTCCATTACTGTTGGCTGCTGCTCACACAACCGCTCCAACATATGTAACGAGGAATTCCACCTGGTGGGTATGTCACATATGATGCGATGTTCATGAAGGCGAAATCTGCGTTGCAGAGCTGCAATCAGCGATATGGCCATGCTGTAATGTCGCAAGTGAGCGCACTCTAGGCGGACCTTGTGCAGCAGTGCATCAAGATCCGGATAGTCCCTCAAAAAACTCTGCACGACCAAGTTGAGCACATATGACAGACATGGTATGTGAGTGAGGTTGCCAAGGCCCAGAGCTGCCACCAGATTTCGGCCATTGTAACACACTACCAAGCCTGCCTGTAGATTCGCTTCCAAAAACCACACGTCGCTCTCCTGCTTTATGGCATTACAGAGCTCCTGCGCTGTGTGGCTAAGATTCCCCATGGAAATTAATTTCAGGACGGCCTGTTGACATTTGGACACGGCTGTGCTCATATCGGTCGCAACAGGTAAATGTTCACGGGTCCATGTGGAGGTAGACCGTGACGGCTCCTGCAGCGATGATTCTGAGGAACTGGAGTAGGAGGAGGAGTCAATGTGTACAGACTTGATTCCTGCAATCCTTGGAGTTGGCAGAACACGTACAGCGCCACTCGCAAGATCAGTACCCGGCTACACAACATTGACCCAATGGGCAGTGAGGGAAAGGTATTGTCCCTGGCCATGGGTGTTAGAACCCTCTTGTAAGTTTTTGTTTCAGTTTGCAGGTCACATGACCTTTTTTCCCTATTTAGTCTGGCTCCGCCCTTCTGGCTTTGCTTGACTTCATTGTATTATCTACTGTTAAGGTAGCCGGGTGCTTAGGTGCCTTAATCAGTCAGTTTTGCTTGATGTTAGGATCGCAAAGTATTTTTTTTTCTGTTTAATTATCCATGCTACAATTTATGTTAGGAGGTGTCCACCTTTTCTCCCAGTCCCTAGATCTTGTAGGGATTCCTCCCTCGCAACTATAGGTCTTCGTTCACACTAGATGAGGACTTTAGCGGGTCTGGTCGCAGGATCAGGTTCCCCGTTACATCGTAGGGATTCAGCTTAGTTGTATTGTAGGGACAGAATTCCCTTCTTTCCTTACTGGTTGTAGCAGATCCTAACAATGGGTACTGGTCCACGCATCGGTGGTCAGGTGGACCTTGCTACTGAGGGCGTTTAGTAGCGCATGTTTAATTTTTCCCTCAACATGCTTTTGCAGACCAGGGACGGCTTGCCTGCTGAAATGAAATCGGCTTGGCACATTGTATTGTGGGACTGACAATGATATTCAGTTACGGAAACTGTCTGTCTCCACCAGCCTGAATGACAGCATTTCAAGGGACAGGAGTTTTGCAATGCCAGCATTCAGAGCCTGTGCTCGTGCATGGTTTGCGGAGTATGGCCGTCTTTTATCCCATGCCTGTGCTACCGATGGCTGTTTTGTGGCCTGGGAGTGTGAGGATGACAGGGAACTTGCTGCTGTGTGTGGAATAACACTTTGTCTCTGGACAACAGTGACCGAGGTTCTTCCATGGCAATCCTGTGAGGAAGCAGAACCAGCTGTGTGTGAGCTCGATGAAGAGGCTTCAACACAACCTGAAGATGTAGGTGCTGCTGTAGGTTGGCCTACATCTCCAGTGTGTCTTTGTAACTCAACTACGTGCTTTGTCCGCACATGTTTCCACATATTTGTGGTATTGAGGTGACTGACACTTTTAGCTATTTTTAATTTTTGATTAGACAGCTTGCATTTGACATAGCAAATATCATGTGCAAGTGTGTGAAAAAAGGACCACGCAGTGCAAGTCCTGGGAGCGCACGTTTTGACTTTTGGAAGACAACTGCTCCGAACAGGTGACAAACTGGAGGCTACAGGCAACCGAGTCTGCACGCCTAACTCTCCCTCCTGTTTGTACCGTTGGGGCAATGTCTTCCTCTATCTTCCTTCTATCACTAACCACTTCTCTAGGCCTCTCCCAGCTTTCAACCAAAGTACTGGTTCTCAGCCACAAAGCTATCCACAGTGCAGCACCCCTCCTACATCTCCTCCCTCATTTCTATCTATCGGCCTAACCGACTGCTGCGCTCTGCAAACGACTTTCGACTAACCTCTGCACTAATACGTACCTCCCACTCCCCACTCCAAGACTTCTCCCGCGCTACGCCAATCCTCTGGAATGCTGTACCCTAACAAATTAGGACTATCCACAATTAGCACGGTTTCAGGCGCTCCCTCAAAACACATTTGTTCAGAGCTGCCTATCACATTCACTAATCAAAGTCATTCTATGTATTCTGTGTAAGTGTGTATGTATGTGCGTGTCTCTAGCCCATTCACTATCTCCATCCCTCACTCCCTTAAGATGGCTGGACCATCATTGTAAATGCACCATTGTATATAAACACCTATACTTTGTATCTCCCCACCTCATTGTACATTGTAAGCTGTCACGAGCAGGGGCGACTTATTTAGCTTAAATTATTGTATTGTTAACCTTGTTACTTATGACTTGTGTTCTTAAACTGCAAAACTGTAAAGCGATGCGTAATATGATGGCGCTATATAAATTAATATTATTATTATTAGGATTCCTCTGAGCTGCTCCCACCACCTTCCAGTTCCTCACGCCATGTTGGGTCTTGGACCTCATCATCTCCACTACCCTCTTCCAACACCTGCTGCTGTTGGGTGGCCTGGCCAGCACCATGCTCAACAGAAACTGGCACCTGAGTCTCATCATCATCAGATGCGTTCTGCGGTGTGCTGACCATCGGCACTGTCTCACCCGCCTCTTCAGATTCAGAGAGACACAGCTGTTGCGCATCACTGCATACTCCCTCTTCTTCACATTACAGAATGCTGCTTGGCTGGGCCCCTGTTTGCAAGCCAATAGATTCTGAGAACAGAAGCAGACACTCAGCTGGCTCCTGTACAGAACTCGCTGACTGCCTGGGCAATTTGCCAGGCGGTGAAGAGACAGATGGTTGCTCAACAGTGCTGTGGTCCTGAGAGGAGGTGGAAGCAATTGAAGTCGATGCATTGGCTGCCATCCAACCAACAACGGCTTCAATTTGTTCTTCCCGCAGCAGGGGGGTACTCCGAGCTCCTACAAAAGTGCGCATAAAGGAACGCTCACGGGGAAAACTGGTGGATGCTGTGTCACTGGGGGCCGCAGCAGCCACAGAATCCCCACGTCCTCTCCCTGAAGAAACTCCACGGCCACGACCACGTGCCTTACTCCCTGCCTTCTTCATCTTGGTAGATTGATAAAGAAAGTCTGAAAAGTTATAAGGCCTAAGTGTGGTTATTCCGCAGAGACTGCAGTGAACACTGAACACAACTGTTCACTACCCAACGCGTCTCAGCAGGAAGGCAGTCTGTGCGTCAAAACAAAGGCGCAAGCATACATCCACGTACCCTGTTTATAAAGCTATATAAAAAAAATTATGTAGTAGTGACGCACACTTTATTGAGGTACAGTATTACATCGCCATTCACCATCTGTGGCTATGCAGTCTCATCTATATATACCTTATCTATCCGTTGTCATGCTTGCAAGTCGACAGTCAGGCATAAATAGCAATTTTCACTATGCACTATGCACTTTTTAAAGGTTATGTTTGTTAATAAAAATAATTATTGCCACATATTATGAGTATTACATGATGGAAATTGTATAATTTTGTATAAACTGTTTAGTGACATTATTCAGCAAATGTAACATTTTAGTAATGTCACAGATAACTTGTAATGCTGATGATGTTTTGAAGTCAGACATTCATTGTCTATACAATAAAAATGGTGTACATACTGTTACTTATCCATCATTAATGGATTCAGATATGTACTTGTATGCTTTTATGTACAACCGTATAGCAGATTCCTTAACTAATTTATTTTGTGGTTTGCATTGCTGTTCAACATGTTAATGTATGTGTTTATGTTTGTCAATTCTTTATTTATCTCGATATTAGTTTAAATGAAATCATCATCTTATGGTAGTAAAGGTTATCTTTCTCTTGTTTGAAGTATAGACATTTAAAATTGACAGGTAACAAGGAAATTACTTGATCTAGTATTTAAACATCCTCCTTGACCCTGGGCTCCAACACCGCCAGTTGTTGCCTGTAAGTGCTGTTAGCACAGTCAACACTTGCTCCTGTGTTACTGGGGTTCAGTAATGTCAGCTGTTCCCCTGCTGTGTGAACGGCAAAAAGTCCTGCTGCCTCCAACCGGTTCTCTTCTCATCCCTGGGCTCCAACACCGACAGTTGTTGCTCGGAAGTGTCATTGGCACGGGTACTCACTCCTGCCTAGACTGGTTACAGCACGCCATCTGTTTCCTGCCAGTGTAAACGTCACTTAGCCTCCAATAAGTTGTCCTGTCGTGTTGCGGTCGGGTTAGCCGACTCTATGGTGCCTGGAGTTTAGGTGCTTCCTATGTGTGCTGCGGGATATGCAAATAAAGGCTGTTTCCGTTGTGACAATAGGACAATCACCCACTGTAGTACTGTGGGATTCGGTAACTGCGGCCGGCTCGCGGCCTGTCAACTTAAATTTCCATGGGTACCTTCTGCTACCCGTCCGGGATCCAGTACTGTCAGCTGGTTCTCTGCAGTGCCTTTGGCCTAGGTGCCTCCATCTCGGTATCCGAGTTCCAGCAACGTCTGCTGGTCCTTGGTAGTGCTTTGGAGCACAGGTACCTCCTGCTTAGTAACCGTGTCCCAGTAACGTCAGCTGGTCCTCGGTTGTGCCATTGGCTCTTTTCCTTCTGCTGCCCCTCCGGGTTCCAGCACAGTCAGCTGGTCCTCGTTACTTGCATTGGCTCTTGTACCTTCTGCTACATTTACAAATTTAAGATTTTTTAAATGTTTTTTTGGGTAATCACTCTGGATCTCCAACAATGAAGACGACGACCCTGATGACCACCCCGAAGAAGATGAGGACCACAAGGACGACGAGCATCAAGCCAACCAGCCTAAACACCATCACAAAGAAGAAATAAAAGATTACCCAACAGGACTAAGAAGGTTAAGACAAACTACAAGATACAGAACAAGAGACTGAAGAACAATAAGCAGAAGATCAAAAAGCAGAACATGAAGTATAAGACCAAAATAAAGAGCAAAATATATGCTCTAAATTATAAGCAGAAGAAGACTAAGCAGTGTATGGGGGTGAGTCCGTTCCTCCTCGTGGTGCCCCTGGAAAATGCCTGCTGCTGCAGGCTAAACTGAACACGGACAAATACTGTTGTAATTTAAATCTTTTGTGACAGCAAGAACGGAAGGATGAAAAATTCATACTTTGACAGATTACAAGTACAGGAATCTCTGTCCAAAATAAGAATATGATGAAGAAGATGAAGATGAAGTAGAATATGAAGAAGAATAATAGTTTAATAAGAACAATATGAGTAATGTTAACAAAAAGATGAATAGCAAGAAGTTTAAGAAGAAGATAAAGAAGGTGAAGATGAAGAATAATTTGATGAAAAAGATGATGCTGCTGAAGATTATGAAGGAGAAAGTGTGTCAAAAGTTAAAAAGGTGAAGAGCATGGAAGTTGTGAAATATACATATTTGCCAAAATAGAAAAAACGTTAACAACATTGTCAATTTCTACGTCAATCCGAACATCTTTAAAAAAAAAAATATTTATGCTATTCCATTTGATTGGGTTAAACATCTATGCCTTTAATGTCTCCTCAACCTTCCCCAATACATTCTACATTACTCTTTGTTGTTTTCCTTCATGTACAATTAACCGACAAGGCAAGAATGGGGTTTTTTTAATTCCGATATTTTGTTCCCATAGACTTACATTGGATTTCCGATATTTTTGAGGTATCGGCGATACCATTCCGATTCCGATACTTTTGTATATCGGAAAGTATCGCTCAACTCTACTTATGAGGGGTCCAGGTTTCCCACATGCCGCTATACATTCCTCTTCTGGGGGGTTTGCACGTTACAGGGTATCTGAATATATAGGGCTCAAGTGAAGATTGTTCCCCTTTCTTTCTATTTTACTATTCGGATGCTATCTAATAGTTCCTTGCATCCCCCTGTGGATATATATATATATATATATATATATATATATATATATTATATATACACTACCGGTCAAAAGTTTAGGGTCACTTAGAAATTTCCTTATTTTTGAAAGAAAAGCAGTTTTTTTTCCAATGAAGCTAACATTAAATGATTCAGAAATACACTCTATACAGTGTTAATGTGGTAAATGACTATTCTAGCGGCAAACGTCTAGTTTGTAATGCAATATCTTCATAGGTGTATAGAGGCCCATTTCCAACAACCATCACTCCAGTGTACTTATGGTATTTTGTGTTCGCTAACTGTGTAAGAAGGCTAATAGATGGTTAAAATACCCTTTAAAACCCTTGTGCAAGTATGTTAACACAGCTGAAAACCGTTTGGTTGATTAGAGAACTCTCTGAACTTGCTCCAGTTTGTTGATGTCTTTTTAAAATGTGGTGCCCAAAACTGGACACAGTATTCCAGATGAGGTCTGACCAAAGAGGAGAAGAGGGCAATAATGACCTCATGTGATCTAGACTGTATGCTTCTGTTGATACATCCTAGAATTGCATTTGCCTTTTTTGCTGCTGCATCACACTGTTGACTCATGTTCAGTCTGTGATCAATTAGTATACCAAGTCTTTTTCACATGTGCTGTTACTTAGCCCTATTCCTCCCATTTTGTATATGCTTTTTTCATTTTCATTTTCAACTATAAAGTTATAGTTGCTATATAATTTTTTTTTTGCATGTGATTGTAGAAGAGGTATGTTCTTTTCTCTTTCTGTTATTAATGATTGATGTGTATAAATACCTAAATAAACTTGATTTACAAAAAAAATGAAATACCTCTCCTGGCTTTGCACTGCTCTACTCTGGACTCCTCAGCATCGCCATCTTCCAGCTCTCTGCACTGTGACTGTTCAGGCAGAGGGCGCACAGACTTGACGTCATCACGCTCTCTGACCTGAATGTCACTGTCAGGAAACGCGGAAGATGTCTCAACGGTGTAGCAGGGAGAGGTAAGTATTGCAAGTGCTGAGGCACTGAGCCAGCAGGGGGGCCCAATCGTGGGCACTGGCACTGGCACAGGTCCCCTCATAGTACGCCGGTGTTTCTGACGGCGAATGGGCCATCCCTCCTGCTCAGGGCCCAGGCACTTGCCCGGGTGCACCAGGTGCTGACATCGGCCCTGGGGGGGGTAGAGCCCAGTTAGGGAGGTGCAAAAACTGGCATATGTTAAGGTGTAGGCTGGACGTTCAGCAGCTGCAAATGGAGGAATTGGAGAAGTCGGAGGAAGAGGAGGACAAAGCGAGCCATTTTGCTGGCAACCTATGTGTCTTCAGGGGAAAGAGGTACAAAATCCTTTGAAACCCAGGCATGGTTCATTTTAATTAAGGTGAGATCATCAACATTTTTGGTCGACAGCCGGGTCCTTCTTTCTGTCAGGATTGATCCAGCTGCACTGAAAACTCTTTCTGATAGCACACTACCAGCAGGGCAAGCGAGCTCCTGTAAGGCATATTGTGCCAATTCAGGCCAGGTGTCCAGTTTACAGGCCCAGTAGTCAAAGGGGAATGAACTGTGAGGGAGAACATCAATGGGGAGGAGAGCTAATTTTGAACCATAGTTGATAACTGCTGTCTCCTGTCTGTTGCAATCGATTCAGTATTAACAATCACGTGAGCGATACTCGAGAAATCAGTCCACAACATGGTCATGAAATCCCTGTCTCCAACGCCACTTCGGCTGTGTGCACCACGAACACCTGTTCCATTTGGCCCAGTACGGCTCGTGGTAGAACCTGCACTGCTGCTGTGTGCTGGGAATGTCTCTGACAACGGTTTACCAGAGTTGCTTGTTTGATTGCCAATATTAGCTCTAGGTTCTCCTGTGGCATGATGTTCTGTAATTTGCCTTTATAGCGTGGATCGAGGATGCTTGCCAACAAGTAGTCGTCAACCTTCATAATTTTGGCAATGCGGGGGTCCCTTTTTAGGATCCGCAAGACATAATCACACATGTGGGCCAATGTTCCAGGTGTCAATGATGCACTGCCAGTGGTGGGTGGAGGAGCACTTTCTGCCAAATCCAAATCCCTCCAGTCATGCACAAACCCTGTACCTGACTTTGGCAAGCCAACATTTTCTCTTGCCCCTGAGAAGCATCCTCCTCCCCACAATAATCATCCCTCATCCTCCTCCTCTTCCTCTTCTTCCTCCACCTCGTCCAGGACAGTTCTCTGAGCAGACAATGGCTGACTGTCATCAAGGCTTCCCTCCTCCTCCTTCTCTTCCTCCTCCGCTGCAGACGCCTGATCCTTAATGAGCGTCAAAGTTTGCATGAGCAGACGCATAAGTGGGATGCTCATGCTTATGATGGTGTCGTCTGCGCTTACCAGCCGTGTGCATTCCTCAAAACACTGAAGGACTTTACAGAGGTCTTTCAGCTTTGACCACTGCTTCCCCGACAACTCCATGTCTGCTCTCAAACTGCCTGCCCATGTATCCTCCCACAAATGTATTACAGCTTGCCTCAGTTCGCACAACCTCTCAACCATGTGCATGGTGGAGTTCCACCTTGTTGCAACGTCTATGATTAGGTTGTGCTTGGGAAGGTGGAGCGAATGCTGCAGCCTCTGCATACGACTGGAGTCTTCGGGCGAGCGACAGATGTGTGAGCACAGTCTTCGCACCTTATGGAGCAGGGCTGTTAACTCCGGATAAATATTTAGGAAGCAATGCACCTCCAGGTTCAAGATGTGAGCCAGGCAAGGTATGTGTCTGAGCTTTGCCAGGGCTATGGCCACCACAAAATTACGGCCGTTATCACTGACAACCTTGCCTGGCTCAAGATGTAGACTGCCCAGCCATGACTCAGTTTCTCGCTGCAAGTAGTCGGCCAGTACCTCCGCGGTGTGTCTGTTGTCGCCCAAAGACATTATTTTTAAAGCAGCCTGCTGATGCTTACCGCTAACTGTTCGATAGTGGGACACCTCGTGTGCAACACTGGCAGCTGCGGATGAAGTGCTCGTACGACTGCGCTCTGTCGACGAACTTTCGTTTCTGGAAGACGAGGCTTGAACGCCTACAGCCAACTGTTGCCTATACCGTGGGCTAGGCAGCACTGTCCCACTGCCACTGTCCCCTGTGGACTCTGCATACACCACATTAACCCAGTGTGCAGTGATGGACACGTAACGTCCCTGGCCATGCCTATGTGAGGTACAACTTTCTTCTCACTGATTGTTTGAGTGCATGGACAATGCGGTCTTTCACATACAGGTGAAGGGCAGGGACGGCTTTTCTAGAAAAGAATTGCCGACTGGGTAGGTCATAGCATGGGACAGCGTAGGCCATGAGCTCTCGTAATGCTGCGCTTTCAACCAAACGGAAGGGCATCATCTCTAATGAGATCAGTTTGGCAATGTAGACGTTCAAAGCCAGTGTATACGAATGAGAGGATGAGTACTTTCTTGTCCTACTCAGAGTGTCTGCTAGGGTGAGCTGGACTTGAGAGCTGCATATGGGGGAACTAGCGGTGGACATGGCGGACTGAGAGGGGGTTTATTGTTGGTGATGTTGGTGTTGGTGGTGGTGGTGATGGCCTAAATTCAGTCTTTCGTTGCAAAAACATTTTGATTCCCTGACTGCTTTGGCCTTAGGACTACACCTCATAATTTTTTGCTGGTGGTGTGCTAACCGGTGGGCTTACATTGGGGGAACCAATGTAGCGTTGCTGGCTACCTTCAGTCGGAGCAGGTGCACATGTGATTCCTGAGGTTTTGTAGTCCGTCCACGCTTGCAAGTGCATTGTGTTTAAATGTCTAAGCATGCAACTGGTATTCAAATTTCGGAGATTTTTCCCTCGGCTAAAGTTACTTCCACACTTCTTACAGATAACCTTTGCCTCATCAACAGTATTTTGGTCAAAAAAGTGCCACACTGCACTCTTCCTACTATGGGATAAATTTTCAGGGCTTGCATGCTGTGCTAATTTGACCGTCTGGCCAAGCTGTCCTGCAACTCATTTTTTTTTAACACATTTATGGACTGCTATGGGGCTGCCAGATAACCACAGCTGCAATGTCGATGCCTGCTGCGGATCCTCCTTCTCTTCTGAGCTATTGCCAGCGGCACCCTCTTCCCCCAATGGATGCCAATCCGGGTCAACAACTGGGTCATCCATCACCTCCTCTTCAATTTCATCTGCACCTTCCTTGTGTCACAGTGTAAGGTGGTATAGTATGCGGAAGGGGCACCTGAGTTTCATCAGGGTCAGATTCTGGCTCAGCAGACTGTGAGGGCAATGTAGTGCTCTGGGTGAATGTACCAGCAGAATCATATAGCAGTGGCAGTGCATCAGTGCACTCCATTTCAGATTCATCTTGGACTGGGGAATTCAGGAATTGACTTGATAACTCAGGCATGGTATGTGAAAAAAGCTCCATGGAGTAATCTGAAGTGTGGCCTGCCACATTCTTCACTTTTGATGGGGGAAAGGACACAAGGAAAGGTGTTGTTCCTGACCAGGAACCTGCACTGACGACTCAGTGCTTGCATTTTTGGAAACTTCAGAAGAGGAGGCGATAGAGCTGGAGGCTGTTTCGGCAATGTAAGCCAAAACCTGTTCCTGATGCTCCAGCTTTAAAAGCGGTTTACCTACTCCCAGAAAAGGGAGCCTTCCAGGCCTTCTGGAGCCAGACGATGACGCAGGCTCAACACCTCCTGCCTTAGGTGCTATTGTGCTTTTGGCACTACTAGCAGATGCACCACTATCAGTACCAGCTGGCCCCCCCTGCCTATGTCCACGGCCTCTTCCACCATACTTCCTCATGTTTGGGAAAATGTACCAAAAACACCAGCAGATATATGGTACTCTATCAGAAGAGTACAGCTGTATACGGTGAAAGAGAAAATTTAAATCTCAGTATATATTTCCGTAGTCAGACACACACACAGGCTCAGTATGGATTAGACCAGAACATAAAAAGCTGAAAAACGGTACTGTATCAGAAGAAACCAGGTGTATAGAGTTTAGGGGCAAATTGTAAATCTCCGTATTTATTTCAGGAGTCACACACAGATGCTCTCAGGCTCAGTATGGATTAGACCAGAATATAAAAAGCAGAAAAAGAGTACTGTATCAAAAGATACCAGGTGTATATAGTATTGGGGAAAATTGTAAATCTCCTTATATATTTCCAGAGTCACAGACAGATGCTCTCAGTCTCAGTATGGATTAGACCAGAATTTAAAAAGCAAAAAAAGGGTACTGTATCACAAGATACCAGGTGTATATAATATTGGGGAAAACTGTAAATCTCCGTATATATTTCAGGAGTCACACACAGACGCTCTCAGGCTCAGTATGGATTAGACCAGAATATAAAAAGCAGAAAAAGGGTACTGTATCTCGAGATACCAGGTGTATATAGTATAGGGGAAAATTGTAAATCTCCGTATATATTTCCGGAGTCACAGACAGAGTCTCTCAGGCTCAGTATGGATTAAACCAGAATTTAAAAAGCAGAAAAAGAGTACTGTATCACAAGATACCAGGCATATATAGCATAGGGGAAAATTGTAAATCTCCGTATATATTTCAGGAGTCAAACAGACGCTCTCAGGCTCAGTATGGATTAGACAAGAATATAAAAAGCAGGAAAAGTGTACTGTATCTGAAGATACCAGGTCTATATAGAATAGAGGAAAATTGTAAATCTCTGTATATATTTCAGGAGTCACACACAGACACTCTCAGGCTCAGTATGGATTAGACTAGAATATAAAAAGCAGAAAAAGGGTACTGTATCTGATGATACCAGGTGTATATTGTATAAGGGAAAATTGTAAATTTCCGTATATATTTCCGGAGTCACAGACAGACGCTCGCAGGCTCAGTATGGATTAGACCAGAATATAAAAAGCAGAAAAAGGGTACTGTATCAAAAGATACCAGGTGTATATAGTATTGGGGAAAATTGTAAATTTCCTTATATCTTTCCTCAGTCACAGACAGACGCTCTCAGTCTTAGTATGGAGTAGACCGGAATTTAAAAAGCAAAAAAAGGGTACTGTATCACAAGATACCAGGTGTATATAGTATTGGGGAAAACTGTAAATCTCCGTATATATTTCAGGAGTCACACACAGACGCTCTCAGGCTCAGTATGGATTAGACCAGAATATAAAAAGCAGAAAAAGGGTACTGTATCTGAAGATACCAGGTGTATATAGTATAGGGGAAAATTGTAAATCTCCGTATATATTTCCGGAGTCACAGACAGACGCTCTCAGGCTCAGTATGGATTAGACCAGAATTTAAAAAGCAGAAAAAGTGTACTGTATCACAAGATACCAGGTGTATATAGTATAGGGGAAAATTGTAAATCTCCGTATATATTTCAGGAGTCAAGCAGACACTCTCATGCTCAGTATGGATTAGACAAGAATATAAACACCAGGAAAAGGGTACTGCATCTGAAGATACCAGGTCTATATAGAATAGGGGAAAATTTTAAATCTCTGTATATATTTCAGGAGTCACACACAGACACTCTCAGGCTCAGTATGGATTAGACTAGAATATAAAAAGCAGAAAAAGGGTACTGTATCTGATGATACCAGGTGTATATTTTAGAAGGGAAAATTGTAAATCTCCGTACATATTTCCGGAGTAACAGACAGACGCTCTCAGGCTCAGTATGGATTAGACCAGAATTTAAAAAGCAGAAAAGAGTACTGTATCACAAATTACCAGGTGTATATAGTAAAGGGGAAAATTGTAAATCTCTGTATATATTTCAGGAGTCAAACAGACGCTCTAACGCTCAGTATGGATTAGACCAGAATATAAAAAGCAGAAAAGGTGTACTGTATCACAAGATGCTAGGTGTATGCAGTATTGGGGAAAATTGTAAATTAATGTATTTTTTTCAGGAATCATACACAGACACTCTCAGGCTCAGTATGGATTCGACCAAAAGATAAAAAGGAGAAAAAGTGTACTGCATCTGAAGATACCAGGTGTATATAGTTAAGGGGAAAATTGTAAATCTCTGTATATATTTCCAGAGTCACAGACAGACGCTCTCAGGCTCAGTTTGGATTAGACCAGAATATAAAAAGCAGAAAAAGGGTACTGTATCACAAGATACCAGGTGAATATAGTATTGGGGAAAATTGTAAATCTTTGTATATATTTCAGGAGTCACACACAGACGCTCTCAGGCTCAGTATGGATTAGACCACAATATAAAAAGCAGAAAAAGGGAACTGTGTCTGAAGATACCAGGTGTATATAGTATAGGGGAAAATTTTAAATCTCCGTATATATTTCCGGAGTCACAGACAGACGCTCTCAGGCTCAGTATGGACTAGACCAGAATATAAAAAGCAGAAAAAGTGTACAGTATCTGAAGATACCAGGAGTATATAGTATAGGGGAAAATTTTAAATCTCCGTATATATTTCCGGAGTCACAGACAGACACTCTCGGGCTCAGTATGGATTAGACCAGAATATAAAAAACAGAAAAAGGGTACTGTATCACAAGAAATTAGGTGTATATATTATTGTGGAAAATTGTAAATCTCTGTATATTTTTCCGGAGTCACACACAGACGCTCTCAGGCTCAGTATGGATTAGACAAGAATAGAAAAAAGCAGAAAAAGGGTACTGTATCAGAAGATATCAGGTGTATATAGTATAGGAGAAAATTGCAATATCCGTATACCGTATATACCCATGTATAAGCCGAGATTTTCAGCCCATTTTTTAGGGCTGAAAGTCCCCCTCTCGGCTTATATGCGGGTCATATACGGGGGTCGGCGGGGGAGGGGAGCGGGGGTGTCGGATCATACTCACCCCTCCGCCGGCGCGGTCTCTGCAGCCCCCCTGCTTCTCCCAAGATCTCCGGCTCCTTCCTGCAGCGGTCACATGGCACCGCTCATTAAAGTCATGAATATGCACATATTCATGACTTTAATGAGCGGTAGCACGTGACCGCTGCAGGACTGAAGCGCTGCGGAGAGCTCCGGGAGAAGAGGAGAGGCTGCAGGGACGCGCGGCAGAGGGGTGAGTATAGCTATATTTACCTGTCCCCGTGCCACCGTTGCGCTCTGCTCCCTCGGTCCTGGCTGTGAATGTTCAGGCAGAGGGCGCGTTGACGTCGTTAGTGCACGCCGCGCCCCCTGCCAGATCATTCACAGCCAGAGGTGTTGTGAATGGGTTTGAGATGAGTTCTGAGCAGAGACTCCCTCTGGTGGTTACAAACGGTACTGGTCTGTTCAGTGAAGATTGTGAGGACTGGGAATCAGGTGTTACTGATTGGTCTTATATAAGGGAGTTACCTTCCCATCAGGGTTGCCGGTGATCAATTGTTCTGGTCTGAATCCTTTATTCCAGTTTCCCTTGTAGCCTGCTGTGTCGTGTCTGCATCTCCTGCTAACAGATAAGACATTTTCTTCTTTTGTGTTTGTGCTATATTTTTGCATTTTGTCCTGCACTTCTGTGGGGGCCTTCAGGGTCCCCTCCGGGGGCTTCTGCCCTCTCAGTTTTGTTCAGCCACTGATGTTTGTACTTTTGCTTTTTCCAGTTTTTTTTCAGTGGCTGCTGTTTTGATTTTGTTACACCAGAGAACTAATTTAGGTGGAAGAGGTCGTGTGATCTCAGGTATTTTTGAAATTAGTAGAGTTGGCGCTTTTCAGGGTTTTCTGGGATTGCAGTAAGTACCCTTTTCTATTTAGTTAGTTTGGGCCCCAGCGTTTGCTCATACTTTTTTCTTTCTGTGTCAGTATTTCATCTTGTCTAACCGCCATTACATGTTTGGGGGCTTTCTATTATCTTTGGGGTTCTGCTCCGGGGCAGATAGCTTTCCTATATCTATCTTTAGGTGTAGTTAGTTTCTCAGGCTGTGACGAGGCGTCTAGGACCAACGTAGGAACGCTCCACGGCTGCCTCTAGTTGTGGTGGTTAGTCAGGGTACTGCAATCTCATAGATTCCAACTGCTCTGGTGTATTTCCTTTTTTACCTGCACTCCTCAGCTACAGAATCATAACACAGAGGAGTCTGACCGCGGACGCAGCGCAGCGGTGCAGAGAGGACAGGTAAATATCTCAGGTGCCGGGGTCCTGAGCGAGCGGTGACACCGGCACCTGTCCCCCATAGCGCGCCGCTGTCACCGCCTGCTCAGGACACCGGCACCTAACCCCCAGCGACGAGAGGTGAGTATGTCATTTTTTTTTTTGCAGCAGCATATGAGGCCTATTCTATGGGGTATATGGGGCATAATATGGAGCATAAGGGGGCATAAAATGGAGCATATGGGGCATAATATGGAGCATATGGGGGCATAAGCTGTGGAACATATGGGGGCATAATATGGAGCATATGGGGCATAATCTGGAACATATGGGGGCATAATATGGAGCGTATGAGGGCATAAGCTGTGGAATATATGGGGCATATTCTGGAGCATATGGGGGCATAATCTGGAGCATATGGGGCATAAGCTGTGGAACATATGGGGGCATAATCTGGAGCATATGGGGGCATAAGCTGTGGAACATATGGGGGCATAATCTGGAGCATATGGGGGCATAAGCTGTGGAACATATGGGGGCATAATATGGAGCATATGGGGGCATAAGCTGTGGAACATATGGGGCATAATCTGGAGCATATGGGGCATAATCCTGAGCATATTGGGGCATAAGCTGTGGAACATATGGGGGCATAATCTGGAGCATATGGGGGCATAAACTGTGGAACATATGGGGGCATAATCTGGAGCAAATGGGGGCATAAGCTGTGGAACATATGGAGGCATAATATGGAGCATATGGGGGCATAAACTGTGGAACATATGGGGGCTTAATATGGAGCTTATGGGGCATAATCTGGAACATATGGGGGCATAATCTGGAGCATATGGGGGCATAAGCTGTGGAACATATGGGGGCATAATCTGGAGCATATGGGGCATAAGCTGTGGAACATATGGGGGCATAATCTGGAGCATATGGGGGCATAAGCTGTGGAACATATGGGGGCATAATATGGAGCATATGGGGGCATAATCTGTAGAACGTATGGGGCATAATCTGGAGCATATGGGGGCATAATCTGTGGAACATATGGGGCATAATATGGAGCATATGGGGCATAATCTGTGGAACATATGGGGCATAATCTGGAGCATATTGGGCATAATCTGTGCAGCATATGGGGGCATAATCTGTGGAGCATCATATGGGGGCATAATCATTTTTCACCCTAGGCTTATACCCGAGTCAATAAGTTTTCCCAGTTTTTTTGTGGCAAAATTAGGGGGGTTGGCTTATACACGGGTTGGCTTATACATGAGTATATACGGTATATTTCCGTAATCACACACAGATATTCAGCATGTATATGTCCGTGATACCAGCCACTACACATTAGTGTGTGAGGAGCGTACAGCTCTATACGGTGTGGGAAAGAATGAACGCTCGGTAATTGTGCAGAAAAAAAGAATAAAAGTATTATTGCTGTGTAAAAAGCAGTCTGCACAGCAGTGTACATACAGCAATACAGCTAGCAGGCAGCCTAATAAACAGCGCTGCTGCACACAAGAAAATCCTCCCCTGTCACTGGCAGCAGCCTATTAACCAGCCCTGCTGCATACAAGAAAATCCTGTCACTGCACACTAACTGTACAGCACAATTGCTATCAGCACAAGCACAGAAGAACTTTTCTTTCTTGCCCTAAGGGCCCCGTCTCACATAGCGACACACCAGCCATCCCGACAACGATCAGGATCGCTGGTGTGTCGCTACATTATTGCTGCTGAGCTGCCAAACAGGCAGCTCAGGCAGCGATCAGGACAGCGACACTGCGGGTAACGTCTCCTAGTTACCCGCAGTGTACGTTGGATATCAGCCCGCTGATGCAGGGAGCAGGTAACCAAGGTACACTTTGGGTTTCCAGGCGCTGCGCGGTGTTAAGACTGGCGGAACGCACAAAATAATATAAATAATAAGTGCGTTCGCAGCCCGGGGTCCACCGTGCAGGCGAAGCCCGCTGCTGGCAAAAAGGCGCAAGAAGCAAACTCTGTTATCCCGCAGAGCTGCCAACATAAACGCCGTAATGCGCTGTGGCAATGAGTGCGAACTCTGTTACTCCACAGAGCCGCTAGAAGAGGAGCCGCAACGCTATATGGCGATGTGTGCGCACTCACTAGACACAACTGAGTGGCAAAGAAAACACGCTAGGACGCTGACTAGCGTTGAAAGCGAACCCTGTTACGTCACAGGGCCGCTGAGAAAAAGCACTGTGTCCTGTAAGGCTCTCAGATACACAGTTAAGTGCTAAGCGTACATAAAGCGTGATCATGTGCTGATGTCCTCGCGGGAGTCACCCGCAATCTATGGCGTCTGAACGCCAGACCCTGAATACGGCAATCAAAACTCCTCACCGGTTATGCCGGTAATCTAGGGCATCTAGGACACCGACCCTGACCAGCTACCATACCAAACTCCTCACCGATTAAGTCGGCATTCTAGTGGCTTATTTCAGCCGGGTCCCTATCCACACATACACATGACCACACTGGCGCATAGCATACAATGATTGATATTAGCGCATGGCGGCCCAGCCATGCTACCCTTTTATAGCAACAGCTACAGGACCTTCCAGGAACAAGGACCAATGAGAAGCTGTTACAAACACACGTAGCTACATGACCTTCCTGGCGGACCAATAGGAGCCGCTGCAGCACCTGAACATGTGACCCCTGATCTCCAATGAGAGATCTCACTCTGGGCATGCTCAGATGGGAAAACGCAGGACTTTGTCCCAAAGACGACTGCTCCAGCACTGGCTATAATAGCAGATCCAGGAAAGGCAGCAGCAAGTCACTGCACAGTAGAGGAGTGGGCAAGATGCCTGGACTGACGTCTCTGCTGAGCAGGCTCCACTGCGGCCGGAGATGAATGGGAGACCGCAGCGGGACGGGTTTGAGACTCCCCTTGTGCAGCAGCGGGAAATCGAACCCTAACATTACCCCCCCTCCTAGGGCCCCCCTTCTTTGGGCCTCGCTGCGCTCAAAGGCAGCGATGAGCTGCGGAGCGTGAACATGCTCAGCAGGCTCCCAGGATCTATCCTCAGGCCCATAACCCCTCCAATCCACCAAATAAAATTTTTTGCCTCGTACCACCTTGCACCCAACAATGGCGTTCACCTCATGATCGTCGGTAGATGAACCCGACGTCCCGGCAGATGACTCGGAAAACCGGGAAATGGCCACGGGTTTCAAGAGGGACACGTGAAAGGTGTCAGTGATACTAAGGCGAGGCGGAAGGGCTAGGCGGTATACCACAGGGTTAACCTGCTCGAGGACCTTGAAAGGACCCAGGTAGCGGGGTGCCAACTTAGTGGACTCAACTCGCAGCCTGATGTTACGGGCGGAGAGCCACACCATGTCCCCAGGAGCAAATGTTGGAGCGGGGCGCTGATGTGCGTCGGCGGAGGACCTCATCCTCTCCTTGGATGCCTGAATGGCATCCTGGGTACGGTCCCAAATGTCCCGTGCCTCCACAGCCCAGTCTGCCACCCTGGAGTCGGCGGAAGACACAGGCATGGGCACCGGAACCCGCGGATGCTGACCGTAGTTTAGGAGGAATGGAGTCTGTCCGGTGGAATCAGCCACAGCATTGTTTAATGCAATCTCAGCCCATGGTAGCAAGGATGCCCAGTCATCCTGCCTGACCGAGACAAAATGTCGTAGATAGGTGACCAAAGTCTGGTTGGCCCTCTCTACCAACCCATTCGTCTCAGGATGGTACGCTGAAGAGAGATTTAACTCAATACTGAGTAGACGACAAAGCTCTCTCCAGAACCGAGACGCAAACTGGGGACCTCGGTCACTGACAATTTTGTCCGGCATGTCGTGTAGACGAAAGATATGCCTAACGAACAATGCTGCCAGAGCCCGTGCAGAAGGTAACCGTGGAAGCGGCACCAAATGCACCATTTTGGAAAAATGGTCGGTGATTACCCAAATGATGGTGCAACCTCGAGACTTGGGCAAGCCCACCACAAAGTCCATCCCAACCATCTCCCAGGGCCTGTCTGCCACCGGCAAAGGGTGAAGTAACCCAGCTGGCCGTTGTCGTGGAGACTTGTTCTTGGCGCAGGAGACACACGCCCGAACATAGTCCCCAACGTCACGGACCATATGCGGCCACCAGTATGTCCTTGCCAACAATTCAGATGTCCTCTTTGCCCAAAGTGTCCACCCACCCTGGACGAATGTGCCCAAGAGAGTACCTCCGGTCGCAAATTAGTAGGCATGAAAGTCTTGCCCGGGGGCACAGACTCTAGCGAAACCGGGGCCACTGTTCTCAGGCTCTCTGTGGGGACGATTAGCCGAGGCTCCTCCACCTCCTCCTCTGAGGACACCACAGAGCGAGAGAGAGCGTCGGCACGAATGTTCTTCTCACAGGAGAGGAAATGCAGTGTGAAATGAAACCGGGAGAAGAACAAGGACCATCTGGCCTGGCGAGAATTAAGCCGCTGGGCTGTCTGAAGATATACCAGGTTTTTGTGATCCGTGAAGACTTGGAAGGGAAAGCGAGCTCCCTCCAACAGATGTCTCCACTCCGAGAAGGCCAACTTCATTGCTAGCAACTCCCTGTCCCGATGGAATAATTCCTCTCCGCTGGTGTGAAGGTCTTGGAGAAAAAGAAGCATGGATGCTTCCGACCTTGAGCATCCTTTTGGAAAAGGACTGCTCCAGCTCCAACGGACTAGGCATCCACCTCCAATATAAATGGCTTATCAACATCGGGGCGATGTAAGATGGGAGCTCTAGCGAAATGGGACTTAATAGACGTGAAGGCCTTGGAGACCTCTTAAGACCACAATTTGGGATTAGCTCCCTTTTTGGTGAAGGCAACTACGGGAGCTACCAAAGTTGAGAAGTGAGGGATAAACTGGCGGTAGTAATTAATGAACCCCATAAAGCGCTTCACCGCCTTTAGAGAATGGGGTTCTTGCCAGTCCATCACCGCCTGTAGTTTGGCAGGATCCATAGCCAATCCCTGGGCGGAGATGATATAGCCCAGGAAAGGTAAGGACTCCTGCTCAAACACACATTTCTCCAACTTTGCGTAGAGGGAATTTGCCCGTAGGAGGTCGAAGACTCTGCAAACATCTCTCCGGTGGGAGTCAATATCTGGGGAAAAGATGAGAATATCATCCAGATAGACTACGACTGAGGTGGAGAGCATATCCCGGAAGAAGTCATTAACAAAGTCTTGGAAGACGGCTGGGGCGTTACAGAGCCCGAAGGGCATCACCAGATATTCATAGTGCCCGTCCCTGGTATTAAAATAAAAGCCGTCTTCCATTCGTCCCCCTCACGGATGCGAATCAGGTTATAAGCACCCCGCAGATCGAATTTCGTAAATATCCTTGCCCCTCGTAGCCTATCAAATAGCTCAGAAATCAGTGGCAACGGGTATTTATTCTTAACAGTGATGGCATTAAGACCCCTGTAATCGATGCATGGACGTAATTCTCCGTTCTTCTTCTGCACGAAGAAGAACCCCGCCCCTGCAGGTGACACTGACTTCCTAATGAATCCTCTCGCCAGGTTCTCCTGGATATATTGGGACATAGCCTCCGTCTCCGGGAGAGAAAGGGGATAGACCCGTCCCCGAGGAGGTTCTGCTCCAGGCAAGAGGTCAATAGGACAGTCATAGGGACGGTGAGGTGGAAGGACTTCTGCAGCCGTTTTGGAGAATACGTCTGCATATGACCAATAGTTATTAGGAAGAGAAGTAAGATCTGCGGGCATCTCTGTAGTGGCCACCTGAATGCATTCCCTCATACATCTGCCTTTACATGACTCACCCCAACCCAATATCCTCCCAGAGTTCCACTCAATGTGTGGGGAATGGAAATGGAGCCAGGGCATCCCTAACAAGATCTCGTCTATTCCCTCGGGAATGACTAAAAGTGAGATCATCTCTTGATGGGAAGGTGACATTGACAACGTGAAAGGGATGGTCTGATGTGTGATTGGTGAAGGCAGTGTCGACCCATTCACTACTCGAACAGTCACGGGTTTGGCGAGCATCACCAGAGGTATAGAGTGGCGGAGAGCGAAGGTAGAAGACATGAAATTTCCTTCGGCTCCAGAATCCACACAAAGCGTGACTGTTAAAGTGGATGAGCCAAAATTGATTGTCCCCCTAAAGGACAACTTGGAGGCATGTACTGCTGTGTCTAGTGAACCCCCTCCAATGGTTACTAGACGCGGTGGTTTCCCGACCGCCGTGGACATTTGTTAGCATAATACCCTATTTGTTGGCAGGCATTACAGGTCACAGATACTCGAGCAGCCCGAGACTTAGGTCTCACTCAAGAAATCTCCATGGCCTCAGGGGAATCGGACGCCTGAATGGAAGATTCCAGAGGTCTGGCGAAGGTGGGCACCAGCCGGAACCTCTGCCTACACTGGGTCCGCTCCAACCTCCGCTCATTAAAACGAAGGTCGATGCGGGTAGATATGGTAATGAGCTCCTCCAGTGTGGCAGGAATCTCCCTGGTGGACAAGGCGTCCTTCACATGGTCTGCCAGTCCCCTCCAGTACACGGGTATAAGGACTTTATCTGGCCAATCCAGCTCAGAGACCAGAGTCCGAAATTGTACGGCAAACTGGCTGACCATGGATGAACCCTGGGTCATAGCCAACAATTGAAGAGCCGTATCGTGGGTGACACGAGGTGTCAAGATCCCGTCTTGGTTGGAGCCGATGTTACTGCAAACACTAGGGGAAGCAGAGGCAGGTAGCGTAGTCAGAAGGCAGCCGGAGGTCGGTACACAGGAGAGCAGTGTTTGTAGCAATGGATCAGGCGGAGAGCGTAGTCAGAAGGCAGGCCGAGGTCGGTTCACAGGAGAGCAGTGTTTGTAGCAATGGATCAGGCGGAGAGCGTAGTCAGAAGGCAGGCCGAGGTCGGTTCACAGGAGAGCAGTGTTTGTAGCAATGGATCAGGCGGAGAGCGTAGTCAGAAGGCAGGCCGAGGTCGGTTCACAGGAGAGCAGTGTTTGTAGCAATGGATCAGGCGGAGAGCGTAGTCAGAAGGCAGGCCGAGGTCGGTTCACAGGAGAGCAGTGTTTGTAGCAATGGATCAGGAGGAAACGCTTGACTAAAGGCTTGGAGCTCAATAATCTCGCAATGACACACCCACAGGGCCAGGTTTATATAGGGTGTGTAATTGGCAATCAGAGGCCCAATCAAGAGAGCACTAGGTGTAGCCAATCAGGAAGAACAGTCAATGGTATCCGGGTTCAGCAAGGAACTTTGCAGCCAGCAGAATAGCTCAGATGGTAGAGCTGCTGGCCAGTAGACAAGAGGTACTGGGTTCGACTCCTGACAGTACTCCCCTCCTTCCAGGATGGCCTCTGGACATCTCAGGAGCTGGCTTATCCGGGTACCTCTGATGAAAGGCTCTTGTTAGTCTAGGAGCATGGACATTGTCCCTTGGTTCCCATGAATTTTCCTCTGGTCCGTAACCCTTCCACTGCACCAGATACTGCAGTTTACCTCTGAATTTTCGGGAGTCCAGAATCTTATCCACAATGTATTCTTCTTCACCACGGATTCTTTCTGGTGGAGGAGGTGGCTGAATTCTTCCTGGAAACGGGTTTTCACAGAAGGGTTTGAGCAAGGATATGTGAAACACTGGATGAATCTTTAGATTGTTGGGAAGTTTTAAACGAAAAGCAACCTGGTTAATTTTTGCAGAAATTTGAAAAGGTCCAATGAATTTCTGACCCAATTTGGAGGATGGCACATGTGTCTTAAGGTTTTTAGTGGACAGCCAAACTTTGTCTCCAACCTGAAGAGCAGGGGCACTCTCCGATGTTTATCTGCTGCTTCCTTATATACTTCCTGGGTCTTGAGTAATATCTCTGATAATTCCTTCTGGGATTCCTGTAATTTTGCAAGCCTGTCATTTACAGCAGGAATGGGAGTGTTCACTGGCAGATTAGGGATAAATACTGGATGTACTCCATAATTAGCAAAAAATGGGATTTGAGATGTAGCGCTATGTATGGAGTTGTTGTAGGCAAACTCTGCTGTTGGTAAATAGTCCACCCAGTCATCGTGAAGATAGGAAATGAAGCAACGGAGGTATTGCTCCAAAGTCTGGTTCGTTCTCTCCGTCTGGCCATTGGACTGAGGATGGAAAGCGGTAGAAAGATTCACCGTGACTCCCAAGGCTGTACAGAAACTCTTCCAAAATTTTGACGTAAACTGAACGCCTCTGTCAGACACCACGCTGTCAGGAATTCCATGTAACCTGAATACCTCTTTGATTATCAGTTCTGCAGTTTTTTCAGCAGTAGGAATTCCTTCAGTTGGAATAAAGTGGGCCATTTTTGTGAGTCGGTCCACTATGACAAGGATGACGGTCATCTGTTTGGAAGGGGGTAGTTCCACAATAAAATCCATGGAAATAGATCCCCAAGGCCTGGATGGAACTGGAAGTGGTTACAAGAGTCCTAGAGGAGACGATCGTGGGGTTTTGTTTCGTGCGCATGTTAAACAGGTTGAAACATATTTCCTCACGTCCTTCCTACAATTAGGCCACCAAAAGAAACGAAGTAGTAAGTCTTGTGTTTTTGCAACTCCAGGATGTCCTGCCAGTTTAGAATCATGGACACTTTTGAGGACTTCAAGGCGAGAAGATTCAGGTACATATATTTTGTGTTTCTGCATCCAAAACCCCTCTTTGAATGAAAGATGACGTCTTCCGAAGGATGGTTAAGGAAAGAGTCCTCTTGATATCCATCTTTAATTCTATTACATAGTCCTCTAGAGTGCAATATTCCCAAAAAATTTTTAGGGCCTAGAATTGTATCGTCATTACTAGACCTCTCCTGAGGTTCCGAACACATCCTGGACAGGGCGTCAGCCTTGCCATTTCTTGAACCAGGCCGGTAAGAAATTATAAAATTGAATCTTGAGAAAAATAAGGCCCATCGTGCTTGTCTTGCAGACAATCTTTTTGCTGTACGGAGGAATTCAAGGTTCTTGTGGTCCGTGAGGACAGTCACAGGGTGATTGGCACCTTCCAAAAGATGTCTCCATTCGGAGAAGGCAACTTTAATGGCTAACAGTTCTTTATTACCGATGTCGTAGTTCTTTTCTGCAGATGACATGGTGTGGGAAAGAAACGCACATGGGTGAAGTTGCATTTTGTCCCCAACTCGCTGAGACAGAATGGCTCCCACTGCAGAGTCCGAGGCGTCCACTTCGACAGTAAATGGCAATTCAGGATTTGGGTGTACTAACAATGGAGCAGACGTAAAAAGAGTTTTCAATTTGTCAAAAGCCTCCTGTGCCTCCGGAGACCAGAAAAATGCTTTGGTCTTTTTTGTTAGTGTAGTAATTGGTAGTATGATCCGTGAAAAGTTCTTTATAAATTTTCGGTAAAAATTTGCAAATCCTATGAAACGCTGGACGTCTTTTAAATTTCTTGGAACAGGCCAGTCCACTACAGCATTGATTTTGCCGGGATCCATGCTCAGACCTTCTGGGGAGATGATATATCCCAGAAATTGGATACTGGTTTGTTCAAACTCACATTTTTCAAGTTTAATGTAAAGATGGTTCTCCTGTAGTCGTTCCAAGACTAACTGGATGTGCCTGCGATGCTCTTCCAAGGTGTCTGAAAATATAAGAATGTCATCGAGATAAGCCACAACGAATTGGTCCAAGAAATCTCGAAATACATCATTAATAAAATGTTGAAAGGTGGCTGGGGCATTGCTAAGGCCAAAGGTCATAACAAGAGATTCAAAATGTCCATATCTCGTTCTGAAGGCGGTCTTCCACTCATCTCCTGGGCGAATCCGTATGAGGTTGTAAGCCCTTCTAAGGTCCAGCTTCGTAAAGATTTTCGCAGAACGGAGTCTCTCAAATAGTTCAGGAATCAAGGGTAGCGGGTAGCGATTCTTGACAGTGATATTATTCATCTCTCTGTAGTCAATACATGGCCGCAGAGTGGAGTCTTTCTTTTCAACAAAGAACAGGGGTGCCCCAGCTGGAGATGTGGAAGGTCGAATAAAGCCTTTCTCTAAATTTTCATCCAGGAACTTTCTTAATACCTTCAATTCAGGTTCGGAAAATTGTAAATCCGTCCAAATGGAATGGTTGCTCCTGGCAGCAATTCAATGGGACAGTCGTAAGGACGGTGAGGAGGTAATTGATCTGCTTTCTTCTTACTGCAGACATCAGAGAACTGCTGATATTGAGGTGGTAGTTTCTCTTCCTTCTCATGCGAAATCTCAGAGATTTGGACTTGTTGGAGAACAGGGGGTTCCTTATGACAATTATTCTTACAGTAGTCAGATGGAAAGGTGATGGTCCTTGATGCCCAGTTGATAGAAGGGTTATGGACTGAAAACCAGGGGATCCCTAGAATAACCGGAAATTTCGGAGATGAGATAAGGTGGAAACTGACAGCTTCATGATGATCCGGTTCGATACAAATCTCCAGTTCGATTGTCTCATGCGTGACAGGTCCAGAAGACAAGGGTGATCCATCCACCGTTTCCATTTCAATTGGTGTGGATTTGGTCCTACTGGAAATATTATTATCACGTGTAAATTTTAAGTCCATAAAATTCCCTCCTGCTCCCGAATCCAACAGGGCAGAGCATTGTATTTTTTGGGTGCCCATTACAACCTGAATGGGGATTACAAAATGAGATGATGTAGTATGTATTTTGTCTATTTCTGGCGTTACTGATGAGATAGTCTGCAAGATGGAATCCGACTGCTGAGAAAGGTCCATATTGCTGGCAGACCTGTTGTTGGTAAAGGCTATAGTCCTTTTGTTAGGACAGTTGATGGCATAGTGTCCAGGGTCCCCACAATAGAGGCAGAGATGTTCTGCACGTCGCCTCTCCTTCTCCTGTGCAGAGAGTGGTCTTCGGATGACGTCGATCTGCATCGGTTCAGACACGCCTTGCGTCTTTTATTGGTGGTCTGATGCTGAAAATGAGAAGCCAGGGCTATTCCCAAGTGCTCGCAGTCTCTCCTTTCTCCTTTCAGTAAGTCTCTGGTCAATCCGGATACATAGTTGAATAAAGTCCTCCAACTGGTCAGGGGTCTCAACCCTGGCAAGCTCGTCTTTCACTGGTTCTGATAACCCTCGTCGAAATTGACTTCTCTGGGCCGCTGGATTCCAGGTGGTGTCGGCCACCCAGCGACGGAACTCCGATGTGTATTCGGCAACAGAGCGACGTCCTTGGCGCAAATTATGTAATTTGGTTTCTGCTGTGGCACAGCGGTTTGGGTCATCAAAACTTGATTCATAGCTGCGGTGAAGGCTTCCAGGTCATTAAGGAGGTCATAGTCCTTTTCTACATAAGGTGAAGCCCAAGCAAGAGCTTCATCCGTCAGGAGATTTATCATGAAAAAAACTTTCTTCCTCTCACTGGTAAAGGGAGCAGGTTGCATCTGGAAGTATATGCGGCATTGATTGAGGAATCCTCGGTACTGCTTGCGATCCCCACTGAACTTTGCAGGCAGTGGCAGCCGCGCGTTTGATTCGGACCCTGAATTGCGCACATCCAGAAGTTGTTTTTGTAGCTCAATTACTTCCTGTTGTATCGCCGTGAAATCAGTTTGTAACTTGGCATATTTTCCTTGAGAGTCAGTACAAAAACTTTGAAGCTCCGTAACTTGCCGTCTCAGGGTGTTCACAGCGGACTCCATTTTGGTGCGAGATTATTCTGTCAAGATCCCGTCTGGGTTGGAGCCGATGTTACTGCAAACACTAGGGGAAGCAGAGGCAGGTAGCGTAGTCAGAAGGCAGCCGGAGGTCGGTACACAGGAGAGCAGTGTTTGTAGCAGTGGATCAGGCGGAGAGCGTAGTCAGAAGGCAGGCCGAGGTCGGTTCACAGGAGAGCAGTGTTTGTAGCAATGGATCAGGCGGAGAGCGTAGTCAGAAGGCAGGCCGAGGTCGGTTCACAGGAGAGCAGTGTTTGTAGCAATGGATCAGGCGGAGAGCGTAGTCAGAAGGCAGGCCGAGGTCGGTTCACAGGAGAGCAGTGTTTGTAGCAATGGATCAGGCGGAGAGCATAGTCAGAAGGCAGGCCGAGGTCGGTTCACAGGAGAGCAGTGTTTGTAGCAATGGATCAGGAGGAAACGCTTGACTAAAGGCTTGGAGCTCAATAATCTCGCAATGACACACCCACAGGGCCAGGTTTATATAGGGTGTGTAATTGGCAATCAGAGGCCCAATCAAGAGAGCACTAGGTGTAGCCAATCAGGAAGAACAGTCAATGGTATCCGGGTTCAGCAAGGAACTTTGCAGCCAGCAGAATAGCTCAGATGGTAGAGCTGCTGGCCAGTAGACAAGAGGTACTGGGTTCGACTCCTGACACGAGGTCCTAGAAAGACCTGTTTAAGAGTGTTCAAGAAGAGAGGAGCACTCTGCACCACATGATCATCGCGCTCCCATAACGGCGTTGCCCACTCCAACGCCCTGCTAGACAAAAGGGATATGATAAAACCCACTTTCGCCCGCTCCGTGGGATAACGTGCAGCCAGAAGCTCTAGATGTATGGAGCACTGACTGACGAAACCCCGACATTGTTTACTGTCACCGGTAAACTTGTCTGGAAGTGGGAGGCGGGAAATAGTCGGAGCAGGGGTAGCAGAGGACAAACTGGCGGCGGCCACACTAGCAGCCTGAACCGTGACTGCGGTAACATCCACCGCTGAGGTTGTGCGCTCTAGAGTCGCCAACCTACCCTCCAGCTGCTGGATATACCGCTGCAGACGCTGGTCGTCCGCCATTTTACCAGCCAGACCCTGGCGCTAATTTTATGTTAAGGTTGGCGGAACGCACAAAATAATATAAATAATAAGTGCGTTCGCAGCCCGGGGTCCACCGTGCTGGCAAAAAGGCGCAAGAAGCAAACTCTGTTATCCCGCAGAGTTGCCAACATAAACGCCGTAATGCGCTGTGGCAATGAGTGCGAACTCTGTTACTCCACAGAGCCGCTAGAAGAGGAGCCGCAACGCTATATGGCGATGTGTGCGCACTCACTAGACACAACTGAGTGGCAAAGAAAACACGCTAGGACGCTGACTAGCGTTGAAAGCGAACCCTGTTACGTCACAGGGCCGCTGAGAAAAAGCACTGTGTCCTGTAAGGCTCTCAGATACACAGTTAAGTGCTAAGCGTACATAAAGCGTGATCATGTGCTGATGTCCTCGCGGGAGTCACCCGCAATCTATGGCGTCTGAACGCCAGACCCTGAATACGGCAATCAAAACTCCTCACCGGTTATGCCGGTAATCTAGGCATCTAGGACACCGACCCTGACCAGCTACCATACCAAACTCCTCACCGATTAAGTCGGCATTCTAGTGGCTTATTTCAGCCGGGTCCCTATCCACACATACACATGACCACACTGGCGCATAGCATACAATGATTGATATTAGCGCATGGCGGCCCAGCCATGCTACCCTTT
Organism: Oophaga sylvatica; assembly: GCA_033576555.1. Classification (NCBI taxonomy): domain Eukaryota; kingdom Metazoa; phylum Chordata; class Amphibia; order Anura; family Dendrobatidae; genus Oophaga; species Oophaga sylvatica. Next base: position 208,122,293 of record JARQOD010000001.1, on the reverse strand, counting down.
TATAGCAACAGCTACAGGACCTTCCAGGAACAAGGACCAATGAGAAGCTGTTACAAACACACGTAGCTACATGACCTTCCTGGCAGACCAATAGGAGCCGCTGCAGCACCTGAACATGTGACCCCTGATCTCCAATGAGAGATCTCACTCTGGGCATGCTCAGATGGGAAAACGCAGGACTTTGTCCCAAAGACGACTGCTCCAGCACTGGCTATAATAGCAGATCCAGGAAAGGCAGCAGCAAGTCACTGCACAGTAGAGGAGTGGGCAAGACGCCTGGACCGACGTCTCTGCTGAGCAGGCTCCACTGCGGCCAGAGATGAATGGGAGACCGCAGCGGGACGGGTTCGAGACTCCCCTTGTGCAGCAGCGGGAAATCGAACCCTAACACGCGGTGCCTGGAAACCCGAAGTGTACCTTGGTTACCAGCTGATCGCTGGTCTCCTGCCTGCCACACGCAGCGATGCGTGCTGGCCAGTGGGAGACCAGCGATCAAAAAAAAGTCCAGGCATTTCTAACACGACCAGCGATTCACAGCAGGGGCCTAATTGCTGGTAGGTTTCAGACATAGCGAGATCGCTGCGAGATTGCTGTTTAGCAGCGATCTCGCTAGCGATCCGCTATGTGAGATGGGGCCTTAACTCTCTCCCTACTGATAAACAGCATCAGCAACCTTTCCCTACTGCTAAGATCGGCAGAAGTAAAATGGCGGTCGGTGGTCAGGGCTTTTATAGCCACTGTGACGCCACACAAAGCAAGCCAATCACTGCAATGCCCTTCTCTAAGATGGTGTTAGATGCTGTCCATGTCATCTCGTTGCCTACAGTGTACGTCCTTGTTAATTGGCTGAGAAAAGGTGCCTGCAAGAATCATGGGAAAACCGACTTTGGCGCTTGGGTCGACGACTGCATGGCTGACTTCACGCTATGGTCGGGTTTCGCTCGGCGAATCTCAACTTTAGCGAAAATCGACGACTTATGAATCTGACTGACCTGTATCACTCAACTCTACTTATGAAGCAGCCCTTTCCCTGACTTTCCCCACAGCCATCAAGTGCCCAGAGAGCAAGATGTAACGCCCCTGTCCATGCTTGCTCATCCTGGTGTCAATGTTGAAATGCTCCCTGACAGACATAGTGGTGTAGCGCAGGCACACCTTTCTTCTAGACGTAATGGTGACTAGGCAACTGGTACTGGGGGATTGCAACGGCCATCATCTTTCGGAAGCAGTCTGTATCCACAAGATGATAGGGCTGCATTTCCATGGCCAACAGATTGGATTGGCCATTCAATAATCACAGGGATCACAGGCAATAAGAAAAGTAGTACCGCTTGCTGTGATCTTTGGAGCCAAGAGCTCTTAGCTGGCTCCTATCATCCAGACGATTACATGATTTGGCAACAAACAACTGAGGAGGCCGCATGCTGTTCACAATAATTATTTCTCGGAAAACTAATAGTGAGCATATGGCATATCCACTTTCGGATTACAATGCATGCAATATGTGTGTACACCACGTAAAATCTTTCCACTAACTCCATGGTAACCCAACACTCATCGCTACCACCAACAATCCTGTTTTTTTAAAAATAAATAAATACAGGCCTATTGGACGCCATTCTTCTTGGAGTTTCACACCATCGGGTCTTCCATCCCCTTTCCTTCAGAGTAGCGGTCATATATGTCCCTGAGGTTTACCCACCCACTTCCTTGACCACTTTTCTGCCTTGCTGCCACACTTCATGTCCTAAGAATTGCTAACCCTTCTCCTGGGAAACTTTAACAACCCCATCTCCCCTACTGCATCCCAGCTTCTATTTCTAGCCACTTCTCATGGCCTATCACAACTTTCAACCTCTTAAACACACAAAGATGGCAACACTCCTGATCTTGTCTTTGTCTGGCTCAGTTCAATCTCCTAACTAAATAACTCACCTCTTACCCTTTATCCCAAATGAAATTAGGAGTATAACCACAACTTTCACATTTTTAGGCATTCGCTAAAAATACATCTGTATAGGGCGGATTATAACGTTCCCTAATCAAAGTCCTTTTTATATATAACCTATGCTCCACTTCTCTGAACATAATTCGCCATCAAACTCTACCGTACCCATAAGCCTCATGCAGCATTTATCTACCCTCCATTTACTCAAGATGGTTGGACCATCATTGTAAATAAGCAACTGTCATTTGTGGCACCCCACCTCACTGCAAATTGCAATAGCACGGTCGCTATTATTTTTGCTTTAATTATTATAAACTTTGTAACTTTGGACTGTTTTATATGATCTGCTGACTTGTAAAGTTCTGCGGAACATGTTTGCGCTATATAAATAAAGGTTATTATTATTAGGAGATTGAAGATGGTGAAGTTCAAGCTCTTAGCTTTGCCATGTTTAAGAGGAAACAATCTTTTACGTGAGAACAACTGCACAAACGAGGGCTGGGTGTTGTGCTGACAGAGAGTGGAATAGAGTGAACACGACAAGCTGCTGGACTGTGAGAGAGATGCAGGCGGAGATGTTATGATGCTTTAGGAAAAATGGTATCAAAGGACAGTCAGCAGGCATGTCCACTTCTGTATCAGCTGACGGGCTTTCACTCACCCCGAATGAAGAGTGTAAACAAATGGAGTTTGTGCAGCTGGAGAACTGTGTGGCAACACTTGCCATGGTGAGGGAAGAGGAAGAATCAGAAGATGTGGTTGATGGGATGGACAGTGGTTGGCGAAGCCAGATATTCTGCGATTTAGCACAGTGAAATTCCCAGTTTAAAGCATGTTGATTGTGCAAGTGCAAGTTCATTCATGTAGGAGTCAAATTTTTACATTTTTTAACTCTACTCTATTGTTTTTAACAAAGTTGGCAGATAATGTGATTTTGTTTTCATTTTTGGCAGTCTGAAAAATGAGAGAAAAACTAGGCAACTGCAGATGTGCGAATACTGCTGGCCACTAACAGAGATGAGGCTGAGGATGCATTGCTTGTCATAGTTGCATTACTCTGAGTCTGCGGGAAGCCGCATTGTAGCCGCCTCATTTTCCTCCGCCTCCTCGTCTGACTACTCAGCTGCATGCCTCTGGGTTTACAACAAGTGGGATCTACTACCTCATTGTCATCCTATCTGTTCTCTCACTTCTCCCCTGAGAGTCACCCTTCTCCTCTTCCTGCCCTCACAGCACAGTACAGTCCACGTGCGCCTCAAGCAGGGCCGGCTCCAGGTTTTTATGGGCCCCGGGCGAAAGAGTCTCAGTGGGCCCCCTTAACACAGACCACGATTCATGATGCACAGATACTGCAGAGAAATATGGGTATAGCACAACGCCAAACACTTCTCTTCTACCATTACATGACTGATACCTATTGTAAATTGTACAATAGCTCAAAAACCGCCAAATCCTCACAGCGCACAGTACAGACTGGACAGTACAGTCCTCCATACAATATTATGGGCACCACATAGTCTCCCCCTCATCACTCATATAATACCCCATGCAGGATGTCACCCCGCCATCCCCCATATAATGCTCCATACAGAATACTGGACCCAATATAATGCTCCATACAGAATACTGGACCACATATAATGCTCCATACAAAATATGGAGCTCTCCTCTACACTGTGCTGCGTTCTGCACTGTTACGGCTCAGGAAAGGGCGCTGTGGAAAGACTCCCCATTATCATCATCATTGCTTGCCCATTATCATCATCATTGCCTCCCCATCATCATCATTGCCTGCCCATCATCATCATCATTGACTCCCTATCATCATCATTGCCTCCCCATTAATATCATCATCATCGCCTTCCCATTATCATTGCCTCCCCATCATCATCATTATCATTGCCTCCCCATTAATATCATCATCATCATTGCCTTCCCATTATCATTACCTCCCCATTATCATCATTATCATTGCCTCCCTATTAATATCATCATCATCATTGCCTTCCCAATATCATTGCCTCCCCATCATCATCATTATCATTGCCTCCACATTAATATCATCATCATCATTGCCTTCCCATTATCATTGTCTCCCCATCATCATCATTATCATTGCCTCCCCATTAATATCATCATCATCATTGCCTTCCCATTATCATTGCCTCCCCATCATCATCATCATTATCATTGCCTCCCCATTAATATCATCATCATCATTGCCTTCCCATTATCATTGTCTCCCCATCATCATCATTATCATTGCCTCCCCATTAATATCATCATCATCATTGCCTTCCCATTATCATTGTCTCCCCATCATCATCATCATCATCATCAATGCCTCCCCATCATCATTGCCTCCTCACCACCATCACAGCCTCTCCTCACCACCATCACTGCCTCCCCCCACCACCATCACACATACAGCACCGCAGGCAGCACTCTCTCACATACACACACACAGGCACACACACACCTCACCTGTCCGGCGTCCGCGCGCTCTCTGCCACAGCCGGCCGCTGAATGATGAAATCATTCAGCGGCGCTGCTGTGAGAGAGGAAGCATTGGTGCAGGCGCCCCCTGGAGCCCGGAGTTGCGGCAGCGGAGGCACGGGGAGAGGTAAGTATTGCGCCGGCTGCTGCCGGGGCCCTGAGCAAACGGGGGGGGCCCAGTGGCAGCGCTGACACCGCTAACGGGCGCCGGGGTGCCCGACGGCGAGTGAGCCCCCCCGCCTGCTCAGGGCCCGGCACTTGCCCGGGTATGCTGGGTGCTGACGCCGGCCCTGGCCTCAAGTATCTGAGACTTAGGATCACTTCTACCCCAAGGTTAACATCTGTTTACGAGGGTTTTGATTCTGGTAGGGCCCTCCTTTTTCCAAGCCCTGGATCAAAATAAAAAAAAAAATAGGCATTGGTGCAGAGCATTTCCTCCTCTTGATTCTGTGGATCTTTGGAGTACACTTCAAATGCCCATGGCAAAGAATGTGTGCTCAGATCTGCAATCTCAGCCATCTGTGGCTCCCTACAGACAGTTGAGCTGTTGGAGAGTTGTGACGTGGGGGAAAACAAGGGTTAATGGGGTACCATCTCTGAGGACATTTTTGTGTGTGATGTTAAGGAGTAGGAAGAGGAGCAGAGGCCACTTGATGTAGTGCTTGCCATCTACTGGAACTCATGCTCTTTCTGGCTCTCATCTGCAAAGTGTACCGATGTGTGGCTGCCAAAGAAAGGAAGTGGAGTAGCTCCTCTAGTAACAGAAGTTGTAAAAATTCTTCACATTTGCTCACTGCATCAAAACAAACCTACTTCTCATATCTCATATCATATCTGTCTGACAACACTAAATAGATATTTAATACTTTCAATTCTCTCTTCCGTCCACCAGCTTCCCTCCATCTCTTCTTATCTCAGCTGAAGACTTTGCCTCATTTTTCAAGCAGAAGATTAACAACGTAAGGCAAAACTGTTGCTTAAAGTCCTCTCAGCCCTTCCTCATAAGTACTCAACTCTCCTATTCTAAAACCATCTTCACCATCATTGAAGATCAACTTTCATCTTTACACTGCAAATCATGTCTCACCACCTGTGTACTTGCCCCAATAATGTCCCACCTTATTATAAACCTTACAACAATCTTCATCTGAAGCCTAACCCACCTCTTCAACATGTCACTAACAACTGGTGTCTTCCCCTCATTATTCAAGCATACCTCAATCACACCCATTGTCAAAAAGCCATCCCTTGACCCATCCTCTGTGTCTAGCCATTGCCCCCTCTCATTTCTCCCTATGCCTCCAAACTTCTGGTATAACACATCCAATTTGAACTATCCTCCCACATCTCCTCTTGCTCCCTCTTTGACCACTTACAATATGGTTTTTGATCGCACCATTCCACTAAAGCTGCCCTGACTAAAGTCACCAATGAAATACTAACCGCCAAATCCAAGCGCCACTGGTTTTTCCTCCATCTTCTAGACCTAGCATCAGTCTTTGATACAGTGGACAATTGCCTCTTACCACAGACTTTCTGATGTATTGTCATTACAGACTTGGCCCTTTGTTGGTTCTCCTTGTACCTAACAGACAGGACATTCAGTGTCTCTCACTGATACACCACCTCCTCATTTCATGTGTCGGGTTCACCCAAGGTTTAGAAACGTTTGAAGGTATTGTGTATTCGTTTATTTTTGCCTCCCATTGACTCCAAGGGCATTCGGATATGTTCTGCAAATATTGCAAAATCGGTGATCGTAATCCAAACTGAACATTGAAATATTCAGTGATCTCTAGCAATTATACAGGAAAAAATGTTTAACATTTTTTCATGCAAAATGCAATTTGTCGTCAGTTTGGAATGTTTTATTGTCACACCTTAAAGAGGAGTAAAAAGTATGACATCATTGTTTTCACTAGCAATCTGAAGTCTTCTGCTGATCTCCTTCAATTCAGCACATTTCCCATCTATTTGAACATTTTCACTGCCCCCCATACCACTTTGTATGGTCTACTGGAAAATAAGCTTGGCTTTACCATTGCCTCCCATTATACTCGAAATGAGAATGCAGTTATTAGGAATTGCTTGGTTCGAGCAACAAGCACTCGAGCATTTTAGTGCTCGCTCATCTCTAATGGACAGGTGTCTTATATACAGGCAACAAGTTTAGACAGGTGCAATTAATCAATTTTTTTGCACCAGTACTTCCATCTTTTGTCATGTGTCATGGAAGCCTACATTAGTATTTTGAGCAGGTATTGGTAAGTGTGGTGGCCTCTCTTTATGTTTTTTGACATACTTTTAAATTAAATTAAAATAATGATAGGAGCAGGGAAACAGGAGAAATTACACAATGCTGAGTCGATTAGCCTTTGGTGTTTATTGTGGCACACAGCACTGCAGCAAACACCAGCATTTAATAAACTAAATTTCATAAGCAGCTGTACGTTATCACATTGACTACCTTATATTTAGACTGTACTGTTCTATCTAGATTCCAACAGTCTTGCTTGAGGTTAAGTTTGTATGGAAGGTTAAAAGGTTAAGGCTATGTGCACACATTCTGGAATTGCCGCGGAAATTTCCATGGCAATCCCGCACCTCCCTGCCGCGGGAAATACGCATTTTATTGGTATGCATATTCCCGCTAAAAACTAGCGTTTTGCAAGCGTAATTAGCTTGCAGAATGCTAGTGTTTTCCAAGCGATCTGTAGCATCGCTTGGAAAACTGATTGACAGGTTGGTCACATGAGCCAAACATAGTGTTTGACTAGTGTGACAAACTTTTTACTATTGATGCTGCCTATGCCGCATCAATAGTAAAAAGATCTAATGTTAAAAATAATAAAAAACATAAAAAATCGTGATATTCTCACCTTCCGGCAGCCCCCGCAGCCTTCTCGATCCTCGCGACGCTCTCAGCAAGTTCCATTCCCCGTGATGCCTAGTGACAATGACCCCAGATGACGTAGCATCACGCGAGATCGCTACATCATCTGGGGTGATTCTCGCAAGGCATCCCTGTGAACGGCAGTTGCCGGGAGTGTCGCTGAGAGGCGGTAAAGCTGCTGGGGCAGCCGGAAGGTGAGAATATTGCTATTTTTTATTTTAATTATTGTTTTAACAGGGATATGGTACCCAGGGCCTGGAGGAGAGTCTACTCTCCTCCAGACCCTGGGTACCATCCGCACGTGAACCTCTTACATTGCGCATGGTGGGCATAGCCACATGCGGAAAGTAAGGGATTCAATGCATTACTATGGCGGCGGAATCGGGGCGATTCTGGAAAAAGAATGAACATGCTGCACTTTTTTCCGCAATGCGTTTTTTTTTCGCGGAAAAAAAAGCAGCATGTGCATAAAAATTGCGGAATGCATTCTATTAATAAGGTGCCTAATGCATGTGTTTTTTCAGATTTTTTGCAGCGGAAAACCGCCGAAAAAACGCTAAAATAACTCGAAAAATCCTCAACGTGTGCACATGGCCTAAAGGTAAAAAAAGAAGAAAATATATTTTTGTTCACGCTTTAAAAAATTTCTAAAACTATCAAAAGATAAGACATTTGCTATCCTTAATCATTGCTAAGGATTTGACCAATGAAACATTAAGATGTGTGCTGATTGTCTCAAAAAATACTGCAGCTGGAGTTATCTTCATTGTGGTAGAAATTAATCAGCTTTGCTGATGAGCCAATGCCAAGAGCACTTAAAATTAAAAATATAAATAAACTAGTGCAATCTCCTTGCACTAAAAGACATTTTTTCTTTAAGTAAATTGCATTGGATTATCTTATTAAAATAATACAATGTTCTTGTCAGTTTCTCAGAACTCAAGTGTTTTGCTAATTTCCAGATTCTTATGTCAGCTTCTCAGAAGTGAAGTTTTTTTTTTACTTTGATGAGAAGTTTCAGTTATGAGGAATGAATTGCCTACATATAACTTACTGAACACAGTCAAACTATGGGATAACAAGAATTTATTAGCATTAAGATGCTAATGTATTTAATTATAGGCTCAAAGTAAAGACTAGAGATGAGTGAATATTTCAATGTTTGGTTCGGATTATGATCTCCGAATTTGCAATATTTGCTGATTTATTCATCGAATATTCGCTGAATGCCATTGGAGTCAATAGGAGGCATAAACAAACTCATACACAACACCTTAAAATGGGTCCAAAAGCTGCAAAAACACATCAAATTAGGGGCAGACAACAAGAAAGTGGCCTCAATTCACACACAGTTCAAATGAGGGATCGGTGTAGACCTTCTGGGAGCCCTGATACCACATGCAACAGCTCAACCTACTTTCATGCTCAGCCACATTCAAGTGTCACAAATATCAGTTTCGTAGACTACCATTGTCAGAAAAATATAAGGATAGTAACACGGGTAGTTGTCTCAAAGGCGGTGAGGCCTACTGCTATAGGCAACACACATGAAAGAGACCCAACCAGGAGTCTACACATTTACAATATTTAGTGGCAGACACCACCAAAGTGGCATCAATTTCACCAGATTAGAAATAGCATAATTGGAACCGACACCTCTTACACTGCAGCCAACCCAGAAGCTGGAGACTGTAACGGGCAAGGTGGTGGAACCACTGTGCCATAGCCCTAGCAAATCTGCACTCAGATAAGTGGCAGCAGGTGAAAACCGCGACCCAATGTGGGACAAGGAGGTGGCACCAGATGCTACTCCAGGGCTGACATACAGAGAGTGTCATCTGACCCCCTACAGTGGGTTGGCTGGTACAGCCTGAAGGAGGGATGAAGAATGCAGGCAGGCACTGTGGGGACACTGTAACCACAGGTGCAGATGGGACCGACTGAGGAACAGAAAAGCACTGACATATGCAGGCTGGACCGGGTATTATACAGATGGCATTGGCAGGACCGGCTAATGGACAGAAGAGCACAGAAAAGTACGAATAGATTGGTACATGGTAGACAAGCAAGCGGGCCGACCTGAGGAACCTGGCAACTAGCGAGCATGTAAGGCAAACTAACAACATTTCTAGGGCACCTTCATATTGGAGGAAGAGTCTTAAATAGAAGGTGTAGCCCAGCTATTGTTTGGGAACACATTAGGATGACGCGTACAGTCCCTTTAAGAGGGAAGGAGTGTGCAAAATAAGAACTGTGCCCGGGCCTACAACTAAACCTTGGGGGACACCGACACATAGTGGGCAAGTTGAGGAGGTGGTGTGTGAATGGGAGACCCTTAATATCCTGTCTGTTAGGTATGAGGATATCCAAAAAAGGGACAAGTCTGTAATGGAAAGAGATCAGAAAGTCTGTCAGAGGGAATGGTCCACTGTGTCAAAGGCTGATGCCAGGTCCAGGAGAAGGAGGACAGCGAAAAATGAAAAAAAAATCACGCTATCTGCCAACTTGTTAAAAATGACAGAGTAGATTTTAAAAAATGCATTAATTTGACTGCTACATGCATGAACTGGCACATGCGTACTCAACATGCGTTAATCTGGGAACCTCACTGTGCTAAAATGCAGACTAGTGGGCCTCGCCAAACATTGTCCATCCCATCAACTGCATATTCTGATTCTTCCTCTTCCCTCACCATGGCAAGTGTTGTCATACAGGTCTCAAACTGCCAGAACCTCCACTTTTTTACCCATCACAGTCAGAATTAGTGAGAGCTTGTCAGCTAATATGGACATGGACATGCCTGCTGTTTTTGACTGATCTTAGAAATTAATCACACCCCATATTTATCAATCCACCAAAACATCTCCGCCTGCACCTCTCTCACAGTCCAGTACCTTGCCATGTTCACACTACTCCACCCAGTGTTAGCACAGCAGCCAGCCCTCATTTGTGCAGTTGTGCTCACGTAAAAAATTGTTTCCTCCTACACACAGCAAAGCTAAGAGTTTGAACTTCACCATCTTCAATCTACTAATAATATTAACCTTTAATTATATAGCGCAAACATATTCCGCAGAGCTTTACAAGTCATCAGTTCATATAAACAGTCAAAAGTTAGAATACTTATGATTATCAAACAAGTAAAGCAAAAATAATGACGACCCTGCTCTTTAGAGCTTAAAATCTACAATGAGGTAGGGGTGACACAAAGTCCAGGTGCTTATTTACAATGATGATCCAACCATCTTGAGGAAATGGGAGTAATTAAAGCTTGATGGTAAATTATATTCAGAGAAGTAGAGAATAGGCTATATATAAAAAAGGCTTTGATTAGTGAACGTGATAGGCAGCCCTAAACAGATTTGTTTTTAGTGAGCGCCTAAAAATGTGTAGGTTGTGGTATACTCCCAATCTCATGGGGAGAAAAGGTAAGAGGAGAGTTATCTAGGTAGGAGATTGAACTAAGCTGGACAAAGACCAGATCAGGGGTGTTACCATCTTTGTGCGTTCCAGAGGTTGAACGTTGTGATAGGCCAAAAGAAGTGGCTAGAGATTGAAGCTGGGATGCAATTGGGGAGGAGGAGCTGTTGAAGTCTCCCAAGATAAAGGTTGGCCATTCTTAGGACATGAAGTGTGGTAGCAAGACAGAAAGTGGTCAAGGAAGTGGGTGGGTGACCCTGGGGGACAATATATGACCGTTACTCGGAGGGAGGGGATGGAAGACCCTGATGGTGTGAACCTCCAGAGAAGAATGGCATTCAATGGGAATTTATTTATTTTTCAAAAACAGCATTGTTGGTGGCAGAGAAGAGTGTGGGGTTATCATCGAGTTAGCAATGATTGTATGGTGGTATATACACATATTCCATGTGTTGTAATCCGGAGGTGGATATGCCGTATGCTCAATATTAGTTTTCTGAGAAATATTTATTGTGTAATTGTCTGGATGCTAGGGGCCAGCTGAGAGCTCTTCGATCCAAAGACCAAGGCATTTGGTTCTGCGTGACTCTCGGCCTGTGATAACTGGATAGCCAATCCAATATGTTGGCCATGGAATTGCAGCCTTTTCGCCTTGTGGATACAGATGGTTTCCGAAAGCTAATGTCCGTTGCTGTCCCCTAGCACCAGTTGGTCACTAATACTTCTCTAAGAAAGATGTGCCTGCGCTACATCATACGTTCTCTGAAAAATTCAATGTCTGCCAGAGTGCATTTCAACACTGACACCTGGATGAGCAAGCATTGACAAGACATTACAATTTGCTGTCTGGGCACTCTGGTGGTTGTGGAGGCAGTTGGGGAAGGGGTTGCTCCACAAATCTTGGAATCCTCAAGATTTTCTGGGCGCTTGGTGATGGAGAACTAAACCATTACACACCATAAGATAGAGAACTAAAACTACTAGACAACAGGGGTTGGAGAACTAAACAAATACACACCAGAACATGACGAGCTAAAGTAATAGACAACATGGGTTGGAGAACTAAACAGCTTGGGTTGGAGAATTAAACTAGTACACATCAGGGGATGGAGAACTAAAGTGCTAGGCATCAATGTGTCACAAGATACCAAGTTACTCTTTATTCAAAAGATAATAATCACACACAGGTGAAAATTAGATAGTTCATCCAAGTATATAATCTATATGATAAGATTCATCCAAAAATATGATACGATTCATCCAAAAATATATCACATAGGTGTATTCAGGTACATAATTATTTCATCAACGTTTCAGCATAACCCAGCCTTTATCAAGAAGTACCTTTAACTATATACAAGAAAAGGAAATAAGAAGGATACATATATCAGTATATCATACATATATAATAAGCTAAGACATAAAAAAGATAACAGAAAGATAATACCCAAGTAGTACATCAGTTTATAATAATGCAAACGAAACTAGATACACTAGTTTCGTTTACCTGAATACACCTATGTGATATATTTTTGGATGAATCGTATCATATTTCTTGGATGAATCTTATCATATAGATATATACTTGGATGAACTATCTCATTTTCACCTGTGTGTGATTATTATCTTTGGAATAAAGAATGACTTTTTTGCGACAATTTTTTTGTGTGCCGGAGTTTATTATATTTTATTACTATTTTTCTCCTGAGCACCGACAAGATAGTGAGCACCCCCCTTTATATTCACAAGATACCAAGTGTCACGATCAATGTTTGAATCTGTGGCAGATTTGGCGTTTCATATTAAAACTTTTTTCCTTTCAGGCCATCAGGGGTTAACGTCAGTTTTTTCCACCCGGTTGCCGCTGGTGTAATTACATTGCTGCTGAGTTAGCTAATGCAGGTGGTAACCACACCCACCATCCTTTAAAAGGTCACCTGATGCATCAGCTGACTGTTGGGAATACATATCCTTCTGGAGACCAACCAAGCAGGAGAAGGAGCTTGCTGAGTGCAGTGGTGCTTCATCTATTACCCTGATCTGGTGATTTTATCCTGCTGTGTGGAGCTTAACAGCAGTAAGCTAAGTGTGGGTGTTTTTGTTGCCTTTACCCTTTGTTGTTTGCTCCTTCCCTTTGTGCTTCATTAGTGCAATGGTGTGACTAGTGTGCTCACCGGCCTGCTCCTTACCTAGGGAGTAGAGCAGGGCTTGTGTGGGTTTAAGGCATCCTGCTCAGTGACAAGGTGAAAGAACCCATAAAGGGATGATAGGGAGAACAGGGAACATACTTTCGTAAGTGCAGGAGGTGTCCATTCTCCTTGTTCCCTATCACAGGGCCCTCCGTTGTTAAAGTTTCCCTGGTGTACCCTTGTTTGTTGTGTCGTCCATTGACAGACTATTTTGGGAGTCGTGTCATACCGCTTGGGTCACTTCAGGACATTATCACCAACCGTCACATTTTTTTCTGGTGAGCCATGGCCCAAATGCAGGCCTTTGCCCAAATGCTTCAGACACTCACTGGTGAGCTTAAGATGCTTCGGGGTGAGGTAGTGCAGCAGTTGCAGCAGTTGGTGGGGTTCTGGCCCTTGGCTCAGGTACAGGCTCAACCAGAACCTAAGATATCTCTCCCTGACAGGTTTTATTGAGGGAGAGATAAATATTTGGTTTTTCAGGAGGCTTGTAAATTATACTTCAGGCTCCGCCCTCGTTCATCAGGGAGTGAGGAACAGCATGTGGGGATTATTGTCTCCCTTCTCAAGGGTGATCCCCAAGACTGGGCCTTCTCCCTGCCGACCGATTCACCATCTTTATGGTCGGTGGATGGGTTTTTTTGCGGCTCTGGTGTTGGTTTATGGAGATCCTGATGGAGTCTCCCTAGCATAATCCCGACTCGGTAAAATCAAGCAGGGGGACCGCCCGGCTGAGAAATACTGCTCAGAGTTCAGGAGGTGGGCCACTGACACACAGTGGAATGACCCGGCCCCCAGGAGCCATTTTATGCAGGGTCTGTCCCCAAGGTTGCAGGATACTCTGGTGCAGTATGCCGCCCCCAGGTCGTTGGAGGCCGCCATGTCCATTGCCATCCGGGTGTATAGATGGTTGAGGGAGAAGCATACACCAAATATGCCCCCTGTAGTCTTTGCTAGCCAGGAGGACACACTTGTGCAAGTGGACAAACCCATGCAGGTGGGAAGAGTAGGTTCCCAAATGGGGTTGCCTGCAGTTCATCGTGGTGTGGGGGCAAGTTTTAACTGTGGGCAGACTGGTCATTTTGTAGGTGTCTGCCCAGCACGCGACAAGTTGCCATCTAAGAAGCCGAGTCCACCTGGTCATGTGGAGGGAGGAAACCAGGGAGTGTATATTTCATCCATTTTTTCCCCTCAGTGTACCCTGACTGCTGAAGTGGTGATTGGCGGGGTAACTGAGGGAATACCGGTGCTTTCGACAGTGGAGCAGGAATTAATTTGGTGGATGCTCACTTTGTCCAGACCCATAGCCTGAGGTGTAGGATGCTAGCAAAACCACTAAGTGTCCAGGCCATTCACTTTGTCTCACTCAGCCAGAGGAGGGTGACTTAAGTCGTAGATTATATACACCTGCGTATAGGGACTCATCATGAAGAGTCCTGTTGTTTTACGTCTTGGGGAGGAATGCCAACACCCATCGTTTTAGGCCTTCCTTGGTTGAAAAAACACAGCCCAGTCATAGATTGGCGGTCCAGGGAAGTAGTCAGCTAGGATCAGTCATGTGAGGGCTGCTGCCTGGGGGCTACTGTCTCTGCTGTCTTTCTACAACTGTCCCATTCTTCTGCAGGGGGGCAGCAGAGGTGCTGCAAGGGAGTAGGGGCAAGTCTCAACCCTCACCACAAGCAACTCTGAGTGTCGGCGTAATCTTAGGAGGAGGGGTCAGAGGAGGGTGATAGTTTCTATTGAACATTGTGGGGGTGTGGGTGTGATGACACAGGGGGACGCCTCTGTTGTCGGTTCTGTAATGAGTTCTACATCATTTGGCAAATGGGTGCACGGCAATAAACTTTCAGGTTCGGACCTGTGTGTGAATGAGTACGTATGGGTGTCCACCAAAAATATCTGGTGGAAGTGTGCTGCTGGGACCTGGAGTTCTCGGGTGATTGGGCCGTATCGGCCATTCTCGGCCTGGGAACTTACCAGCTGGAGTTACCCCCTGTAATGCCCATACACAACTCATTCCCCAGGTCAGCACTCTGGAGATTTGTGGCACTTCTGAAGCATACATTATTGTCATTTCCAAGTCCGTGTTTTCCATAAATTTGAGAGTCTGGTGACTGCCGAGGTGAACTCTGGTGGATCGACGCGTCCTCACCGTAGGTTGTTTTCTTGTGAGGTGCCATGTTGAGGGTCCAGAGGCCCCTCATTAAAATGGGTGTACTTTCACAATCCATGTTTGGATCGGTGGCAGATTTGGCATTTCATATTAAAACTTTTTTCCTTTCAGGCCATCGGGGGTTAATGTAAGTTTTTTCCCCTGGTGTCTTCTGGTGTAATTACATTGCTGCTGAGTTTGCTGATGCAGGTAGTGGCCACTCCTACCATCCTCTAAAAGGTCACCTGATGTATCAGCTGACTGTTGGTGATACAGGTCCTCCTGGAGACCAATCAAGCAGGAGACGGAGCTTGCTGAGTGCAGTGTTGTTTCAGCTATTACCCTGATCTGATGATTTTATCCTGCTTTGTGGAGCTTTACAGCAGGAAGCTAAGTATGGTGTTTGGTTGCCTTTACTCTTTGTTGTTTGTTCCTTCTCTTTGTGTTTCATTAGTGTAGTGGTGTGACTAGTGCTCTCACCAGCCTGCTACCTACCTAGAGATTAGCGCAGGACTTGTGAGGGTTTAAGGTATCCTGCTCAGCGACGGCGTGAAAGAACCTGTATAGGGACGATAGGGAGATCAGGGCACATACTTAGGTGAGTGCAGGACGAGTCTGTTCTCCTTGTTCCCTATCGCAGGTCCCACCGTTGTTAAAGTTTCCCTGATGTACCCTTGTTGTGTCGTCCGTTGACCAACCATTTTGGGGGTCGTGTCCTACCACTTGGGTCACTTCATGACACCAAGACTTGGAATCCTCAGGGTTTTAGGGACAAACCTCTGTATCTAACACTTCCTCCAGTGTTTCTGCTTCCTGCACATGCTCTAGGGACTCCATCTGTGCCCTTAACCTATCCCTTAATGAGACACACATTACAAAATTGCAGAGGTAATCCCCCCACCTCTGTACTGTGCAGCCAAATCAGGGTTTAATTTAATATGCCTTGAAGATTGCAGTCATACAGAACAAGAGCTGTAGACAGCTATCCATGCCAATTTTGAGCAATGGCTGTATCCATTCAAAATGGAGCCAGGAAAGGCCATGTGAAATAATGGTGCAGACCAATTGGCAGGAAAACCTCACACAGGTGCATTGCCTGGCTCACATCCTCAACCTGATGGTTCAGCAATTCCTCTGCCACTGTCCCAGCCTGGATTTACTCATGCAGAAATCACTGTGGTTGTGTGCTCTTTTCCACCATTCTATTAACTTGTGTAAGGAGGCTAATGACCATGTAGTCAATGGGAGGTATGTGTTGCAGAGATGGCTGCTCCCTACGATGCAACCCAGAGTATTTTGCTTTAGTGCACATGAGAACTAGGATGTCGTTTTGAAAGAAGCACATCTCCTGTCTTCCACCTGCAGCACCTGAGTGAGTACGATCTCTACAGTTGGTATAGAGTTCTTTTGGCCTACCGGTTAACCATTGATAAACATTGTGACGACACCATGGAATTCAACTCTGCACATGTTGCAGCAACTGTGGCAGCAGCGCCAAGACCTGGTGAAGTATGACATTTCGCATAGCCTGGCCCAACACAATACAGAGGTGGTGCAATTCACACTTGTGAAGTGGACACTGATGAAGAGCCTCTGCACCCTTCTGCACATTTTCGAAATGGCTAATAAGATGGTTAGTGCTGATAATGCCTCCATCGGCATCACTATTACTATCATTTACATGCTGGAGCACACTTTGAATAGTCTGCGGGAGGAGTTTGTGATGGTCCCGGGTTAAAAAGAGGAAGCAGAAAAAGATGAGAAAGGGTTAACAATATCTCTAAGTTCATGTCTCACAGGTTATTGCCATGGAAAGAACAAATGGATAAGGGCAAGAAGGAAGAGGAGATAGACGCGCAACAGTTAGGTGATGAAGAGTATAATTTTTACATCTTGGTTGTCCGTGGTTGCCAGGAGAGGATTGAGGAAGCAAGCTTGTGTGTCATTCTGCCACAATCACACTATGGACTTGTACCATGCCTCAAGAAAGATACTGAACCATGAGTGCGTTCTTGCAGCACTATCTGTCACATGATTGTTGCCTGTATTGTTAGGATTCGAAATACTGCTGACTACTGGTTGTCAGTCTGTTCGATCCACAATACAAAAATAAATTTCGGCAGTTGCTCCCCCCTGGAAAGGAATGCACCCATGCTGCAGTATCAAAAGATGCTTAAAGACAATCTTGACAGACAGCAGTGAGGTACAAAGTGTGCATCACAGTGATAAGATTCCAACCTAGGGAACATTTTGTTATCAACACAAAACCATTAGCAGCCTTGCAGCGCTGGAGTCCTGGGTTCCAACCCCCATCAAGGACAGCTGAATCACATTAGCAGCAGTCCCCCAAAATATTTTTTATTACTGTTCAACAGTTTTACACACAGAACAATATAACCGCCACAAAATTACAAAATGGGATAAGATGGGCTGTACCACATTTAGCAACAGAAAAAACAATTGTTTTTAACCCCTCTCTGACATTAGACGTACTATCCCGTCCATAAAACCCGTGCCATTCTGACCATGGACGGGATAGTACGTCATAGGCGATTAGCTGCGCTCCCTCCGGGAGCGCAGCTAATCGCCGCCGGGTGTCAGCTGATTATCACAGCTGACACCCATGACTGTGTGTCAGGAGCGGTCACGGACCGCTCCCGGCACATTAACCCCTTGCACACCGCGATCAAACATGATCGCGGTGTTCTGGGGGCACAGGGGAGGATCGCGCAGGGTGGGGGCTCCCTGCGCGCCCCCCTGAGACCCTCAGAGCAGCGCGATGTGATCGCGCTGCTCTGAGGGCTTCCTCCCTCCCAGGACCCGGATCCAAGATGGCGCCGGGGTCCTGGAGGGAGGCGGCTTCCTCAGTGCCTGCTGAGAGCAGGCATGAGGAAGCGTCCTGCACTGCCTGTCACATCGCTGGTGTGACAGAGTGCTGTGCACACTGTCACACCAGCGATCTGATGAAATACAGTGATGTCCCACCCTGGGACAAAGTAAAAAAGTAAAAAAAAGTAAAAATAAACATGTGTAAAAAAAAATCCAAAATAAATAAAAAAAAAAAAAATATTCCCCAATAAATTCATTTCTTCCTGTAAATAAAAAAAACAAAACAATAAAAGTACACATATATGGTATCGCCGCGTCCGTAACGACCCCCCCTATAAAACTGTCCCACTAGTTAACCCCTTTTGTGAACCCCTTAAAAAATAAAAACGAAGCAAAAAATCAATGCTTTATCATCATACCGCCGAACAAAAAGTGCAATAACACGCGATCAAAAAGACGGATATAAATAAACATGGTACCGCTGAAAACGTCATCTTGTCCCGCAAAAAACGAGCTGCCATACAGCATCATCAGCGAAAAAATAAAAAAGTTATAGCTCGCAGAATAAAGCGATGCAAAAATATTATTTTTTATATAAAATTGTTTTTATTCTATAAAAGCGCCAAAACATGAAAAAATTATATAAATGAGGTATCGCCATAATCGTACTGACCCGAAGAATAAAACTGCTTTATCGATTTTACCACACGCGGAACAATAAAAACGCCCCCCCCAAAAGAAATTCATGAATTGCTGATTTTTGTTCATTCTAACCTCCCAAAAATCGAAATAAAAAGCGATCAAAAAATGTCACGTGCTCAAAAATGGTACCAATAAAAGCGTCACCTCGTCCCGCAAAAATTAAGACCTCACATGACTCTGTGGGCCAAAATATGCAAAAATTATAGCTCTCAAAATGTGGCGATGCAAAAAACTACTTTTTGCAATAAAAAGCGTCTTTTAGCGTGACAGCTGCCAATCATAAAAACCGCTATAAATAATAAATCAAACCCCCCTTTATCACCCCCTTAGTTAGGGAAAAATAATAAAATAAAAAAAATGTATTTATTTCCATTTTCCCATTAGGGTTAGGGTTAGGGTTTCGGCTAAAGTTAGGGTTAGGGTTGGCGCTAAAGTTAGGATTAGGGTTAGAGTTAGGATTAGGGTTAGGGTTGGGATTAGGGTTGGGACTAGGGTTAGGGGTGTGTTGGGGTTAGGGTTGGAGTTAGAATTGGGGGTTTCCGCTGTTTAGGCACATCAGGGGCTCTCCAAATGTGACATGGCGTCTGATCTCCATTCCAGCCAATTCTGCGTTGAAAAAGTCAAACGGTGTTCCTTCACTTCTGAGCTCTGCCATGCGTCCAAACAGTAGTTTATCCCCACATATGGGGTATCAGCGTACTCTGGACCCCAAGAGTTATTGTGAAATTTGTCCTATTTCTTCTGTTACCCTTGGGAAAATAAAAAACTGGGGGCGAAAATATTATTTTTGTAAAAAAAATAAGATTTTTTTGTTTTTACGGCTGTACATTATAAACTTCTGTGAAGCACTTGGGGCTTCATAGCGCTCACCACACATCTAAATAAGTTCTTGTGGGGTCTATTTTCCAAAATGGGGTCACTTGTTGGGGATTTCCACTGTTTAGGCGCATCAGGGGCTCTCCAAATGCGACATGACGCCCCCAGACCATTCCATCAAAGTCTGCAATCCAAAACGTCACTACTTCCCTTTCCGAGCCCTGACATGCGCCCATACAGTAGTTTTCTCCCACATATTGGGTATCAGCGTACTCAGGACAAATTGGACAACAACTTTTGGGGTCCAATTTCTCCTGTTACCCTTGTGAAAATAAAATATTGGGGGCGAAAAAATCATTTTTGTAAAAAAAAAAAGGATTTTTTATTTTTACGGCTGTGCGTTATAAACTTCTGTGAAGCACTTCGGGGTTCAAAGTGCTCACCACACATCTAGGTAAGTTCCTTGTGGGGTCTATTTTCCAAAATGGGGTCACTTGTGGGGGTTTCCACTGTTTAGGCGCATCAGGGGCTCTCCAAATGCACATGACGCCCCCAGACCATTCCATCAAAGTCTGCAATCCAAAACGTCACTACTTCCCTTTCCGAGCCCTGACATGCGCCCATACAGTAGTTTTCTCCAACATATTGGGTATCCGCGTACTCAGGACAAATTGGACAACAACTTTTGGGGTCCAATTTCTCCTGTTACCCTTGTGAAAATAAAATATTGGGGGCGAAAAAATCATTTTTGTAAAAAAAAAAAGGATTTTTTTATTTTTACGGCTGTGCGTTATAAACTTCTGTGAAGCACTTCGGGGTTCAAAGTGCTCACCACACATCTAGATAAGTTCCTTGTGGGGTCTATTTTCCAAAATGGGGTCACTTGTGGGGGGTTTCCACTGTTTAGGCGTATCAGGGGCTCTCCAAATGCGACATGACGCCCCCAGACCATTCCATCAAAGTCTGCAATCCAAAACGTCACTACTTCCCTTCCGAGCCCTGACGTGCACCCATACAGTAGTTTTCTCCTACATATTGGGTATCAGCGTACTCAGGACAAATTGGACAACAACTTTTGGGTTCCAATTTCTTCTGTTACCCTTGTGAAAATAAAATATTGGGGGCGAAAAAAATCATTTTTGTAAAAAAAAAAAAGGATTTTTTATTTTAAGGCTGTATGTTATAAACTTTAGTGAAACACCTGGGGGTTCAAAGTTCTCACCACACATCTAGATAAGTTCCTTGAGGGGTCTAGTTTCCAAAATGGTGTCATTTGTGGGGGGTTTCCACTGTTTAGGCAGATCAGGAGCTCTCCAAACACGACATGGCGTCCAGCCAATTCTGCGTTGAAAAAGTGAGACGGCGCTCCTTCCCTTCCAAACTCTGCCATGCACCCAAACAGTGGTATACCCCCACATATGGGGTATCAGTGTACTCAGGACAAATTGCACAATAACTTTTGGAGTCTTGTTACCCTTGGAAAAATAAAAATTCGGGTGAAAAGATCATTTTTGTGGAAAAAATATGATTTTTAAATTTTACGGCTCTACGTTATAAACTTGTGTGAAGCACTTGAGGGTTCAAATTGCTCACCAAAGATCTAGATAAGTTCCTTAGGGGGTCTAGTTTCCAAAATGGGGTCATTTGTGGGGGGTTTCCACTGTTTAGGCACATCAGGGGCTCTCCAAATGCAACATGGCATCCAATCTCAATTCCAGCCAATTTTGGTTGGAAAAAGTCAAATGGTGCTCCTTCCCTTCCGAGCTCTGCCGTGCGCCCAAAGAGTGGTTCCCCCCCACATATGGGGCATCAGCATACTCAGGACAAATTGGACAACAACTTATGTGGTCCAATTTCTCCTGATACCCTTGGGAAAATAAAAAATTAGTGACTAAAAGATAATTTTTGTGGGAAAAAATAGGATTTTTTATTTTCATGCCCGGGCATTATAAACTTGTGTGAAGCACTTGGGGGTTCAAAGTGCTCACCAAAGATCTAGATAAGTTCCTTAGGGGGTCTAGTTTCCAAAATGGGGTCACTTGTGGGGGATTTCCACTGTTTAGGCTCATCTGGGGCACTGCAAACGGAACATGACCCCCATCAACGTCTGCATTCCAAAACGTTACTACTTCCTTTCCAAGCCCTGCCGTGCGCCCAAACAGTTTTCCACCCCCACATATGGGGTATCAGCGTACTCAGGACAAATTGGACAACAACTTTTGGGGTCCAATTTCCTTGGGAAAATTCAAAAATTTAGGACTAAAAAATCATTTTTGTGAATTTTTTTTTTTTTTTTCACACCCAGGCATTATAAACTTTTGTGAAACACTTGGGGGTTCAAAGTGCTCACAACAGATCTAGATAAGTACCTTAGGGGTCTAGTTTCCAAAATGGTGTCACTTGTGGGGGGTTTCCACTGTTTAGGCGCATCAGAGGTTCTCCAAGCGCGACATGGCGTCCAATCTCAACTCCAGCCAATTTTAGTTTGAAAAAGTCAAACGGCGCTCCTTCCCTTACGAGCTCTGCCGTTTGCCCAAACAGTGGTTTTCCCCCACATATGGGGTATTGGCGTACTCAGGAGAAATTGCATAACAACCTTATCTGTCCATTTTCTCCTTTTACCCTTGTGAAAATAAAAAAAAAGTTTGTAAAAGATCATTTTTGTGGCTAAAAAGTTAAATATTCATTTTTTCCTTCCACGTTGCTTTAGTTCCTGTGAAGCACCTGAAGGGTTAATAAACTTCTTGAATGTGGTTTTGAGTACCTTGAGGGGTGCAGTTTTTAGAATGGTGTCACTTTTGGGTATTTTCTGTCATGTAGACCCCTCAAAGTGACTTCAAATGTGAGGTGGTCCCTAAAAAAAATGGCTTTGTAAATTTTGTTGTAAAAATGAGAAATCGCTGGTCAACTTTTAACCCTTATAACTTCCTAACAAAAAAAAATTTTGATTCCAAAATTGTGCTGATGTAAAGTAGACATGTGGGAAATGTTATTTCTTAACTATTTTGTGTTACATATTTCTCTGTTTTAAGGGAATAAAAATTCAAAGTTTGAAAATTGCTAAATTTTCAAAATTTTCGCCATATTTGCGTATTTTGCAAAAATAAACGCAAGTTATATGGAAGAAATTTTACCACTAACATGAAGTACAATATGTCACGAGAAAACAATCTCAGAATCGCGAAGATCCGTTGAAGCGTTCCGGAGTTATAACCTCATAAAGAGACAGTGGTCAGAATTGTAAAAATTGTCCCGGTCATTAACGTGCAAACCACCCTTGGGGGTGAAGGGGTTAATCTGCAGGAGCTATGCAGACATATGAATTTCACCAACAATAAATGACAAGGTGATATATGGTGTGCTGAATCACATTAGCAACACACCACAAAATAAGTTTTTTACTGTACATCAGCTCTACACACAGAACAATTTCATAACCACAGAATTACAACTTGGGATATGGCGGGCTATATCACGTTTTGCAGCAGAAAAAAAATTGTTTTTAATCTGCAGGACCTATGCATACAGTTGAATTTCACCAACAATAAATGAGAAGGTGATATATGCCACGCTGAATCACGTTAGAAACAGTTAAAAATCCTGTGCAACAGCTCTCCGCACAGAAAAATTTCACTGCCACAAAATTGCAACTTGGGATATGGCGGGCTGTATCAGGTTGAGCAACTGAAAAAATTATTTTATTTAATGTGCATGAGCTCTGCAGGTAGTTTTATTTCACTGACACAAAATTACAACATGGGATATGGTGAGCTACATCACATTTAGCAACAATTTTTTTTTTTTTAAATCTGCATGAGCTATGCGCACAGTTGAAATTCACCACCACTACATAACAAGGTGAGATATGGCATGCTGAATCATGGTAGCAAATGATAAAAAAATATTTTTTCCAGGCCAACAGCTCAAATCACAGAACAATGCCACCACACCACTAAATAACAAGGTGACATATGACTTGCTGTATCACATTTAGCAACTGAAAAAATAAAATTTAGAATGGTCTACTTACACTGCACGACACACTTCTATGAAATGTGCACTGCTGTCTTTGTGATAAGAAGTGAAATTAAAGTGACAAAGAGCTATGCAAAATCCTCCAAATGTCAGTAATGTGTAAAATGCAGCAGACATGTGTAAATATGTAAGTTATTAGGGAAATGTGGTAGCTTGTAAAGTAATCCTCTAGTAAATTATATTCAACTGGAAAAGTAGTCTAATGAGACAGTGTGCAAACTGAAAGTTATCCACTATTCTATATTTTAAGAGAGAAGTTCTTGAAGCAATAAACGCCCACACCCACATACTGGATACACCAGTAAGGGCTCATACTCACTAGCTGGAAAAAAATCGGTCCGTTTTCTGCAGGAAAAAAACGGTACATTTGTTGTAAAAAGGCATGCGATTTTGATGCGATTTTAAATCGCACCATGCGTTTTCCATGCGATTTACATGCGATTTTTATGCGATTTTTTTCCAAGACATAACCACAAATTAAGGTTAAACCACTTGTCTGACACCTATATAAAGCTATTTATCTACATATGGCATTGATTCATTTGGTTTTTGTCCTGTGTGTTTTGCTATTCCAAACAAGCATGGCAGCAACTTCTCTAAGTCTTGACCCTACTGAGGAGCTCCTCTTCAATTGGGTGTTATCCCGTGAGTATGGTGTTGGATATTCCCCTGTAGTAGCTCCGAGAGGCGGCGTAGATTTTGGGTACATCCGCTCCTCACCAAGCGACAAAAAAAAGGCCATTTTTCACGGCTGTATGGACATCTACGAAACCATCGAGACAAATTTTTTGCATACAAGAGGATGTCACTTGAAGCATTTGATTTTCTCCTGGCACAACTTCGTCAGCCATCACTTTCAAAATTACGCGTTTGCGCAGGTGCATTTCTGCTGAAGAACGACTTCTGTTAACGTTGAGGTATAGTTCTAAACAAATAAATAACACCACAGTAAAGTAGATTAACTAATATTACATTGTTATTAATGCTTATCATTATTTTTTGGACAAATTTTGGCTCAAAATTATATATTACTGTTTGCCATACCTATACTTAATGTGTGGCCATTTTTAATTAGCAAGGCTAAGAAATACACCCCATTACTGTACTCGTAGCAGCTGTTTCACATGCACATTGTTGTATGACATGGACAGAGGCCCCCTTCTCAGACAACGCACTCATTGCTCATGTACATAGCGACTGTGTGTGATTTGTGTCTGGTGGCCATTTTTAAATTACTGCACCACGTAGGGATATATATGAATGTGAAGGTTATTTTAAATTATTTTTATGTGTATTTCCTTTCTTGTAGGTTTTTGGCTACGGGACAATCATATGCTTCCCTACATTTAGAGTATCTTCTTGGCATAACTACCATCTCCAATATAGTCAGACACACATGTTCAAAAATCTGGATTTGCCTCAAGGACAAAGTGATGCCGGAGCCCACCCCCGAACATTGGGAACGCATTGCAAATGGGATATATGAGACTTGCCAGTTTCCCAATTGTCTGGGTGCTTTAGATGGTAAGCACATCCGGGTGAAGAAGCCACCAAACTCAGGCTCCTTATACTACAATTACAAAGGCTATTTTTCAGTTGTGTTGTTGGCCTTAGTAGACAGCAAGTACAATTTTATAATAGTAGATATAGGTGCCTATGGAAGAACAGGAGATTCTCGCATATTCAATACTTCTCTAATGGGTAGGCGACTGAAGAACAATGAATTGGGTGTTCCACCCCCAAGGACTCTGCCTTCTGGTGGTGAACCAATGCATTATGTAATAGTTGCTGATGAGGCATTTCAACTGACACATAATGTCATGAGGCCTTTTCCTGGACGGTCTCTTGACAGGCGTGAACGCATATTTAATTACAGACTAACTCGTGCACGGCGTCTTGTAGAATGTGCCTTTGGAATTTTGTCTGCAAAATGGAGGGTATTGCTCAGTGCACTCCAGTTAAGCCCACAAAATTGAAACACAGTGATCAAGGCCTGTGTAATCTTACATAATTTTACACGTCAACATGATGTATCTGGGTATGAGGATGTTTTTGGAGAATTAAGAAACAATCAGATACCCATTGCTCAGCCTTTACCCAGAGGCAGACAGCTTTCAGGCATCCGAATCAGAAATATGTTAGCAAATTTTTTTCTAACACCTGAGGGAGCAGTACCGTGGCAGGAAAATTTGCATACATGATCTATACATTTCCCTCTGTATTGTGTATTACAACATTCAGAACATGTGCTTTAGTATTTTACTTAAAGAATGTTTATTTTCCTATATTAATGTACAACATTTTTTTTTTTTTTTTTAAAAAAACACAAATGTCAAGTAACATAATGATCAAAATAAAAAACCGCCTTAACTTTGGCGTAACAAGTTAACACACTTGGCAATGTTTTTGTTATGTAAGCACCCAAAAAAATTACAAATCAACAAAAGAAGGTTGTGATGCTGAGGGTGAGGTACTTGTTTGTGACTGTTGCCTTTCCGAGGGATGTTGTGTGTTTCTATGCAAAGAAACATTGTGTGGCTGTGTGCTGGTATGATGTGGGTTCATGCCTTCATAACTGTGCCTATAGGCCTCAGTTGGCCCATGTGGATAAGCAGGAACATTATCTGAATGGCTGAAGCCTCTTGTTCTGCCATGGACAAAAGGGCCTTGGTGTTGTGGTCCTTGCTGATAAGAAACATCTTGGCCATACACATCATATAAGGTTGTTTGTGGCCCATGGTGGTACCGCTCACTTCCAATCTATGATGGGCCAGATGAAGGAGGCATTTGTGTGTAGGGATGTGTAGGCCTTGATGAGTGTTGTACATGTATCTGATGATGTTCCTGGTAACGTGCTGGCTCTATGTGTGTGGTGTGATCTCTGTCAATATGATGACTAATGTTTGTACTGTGGAGTGTATGACTATGTTGAGAAGTGGATGTCGAAGGATATACTGAGGCTGGTGGTAATGGTACTGCTGTTGAGTGTGTGGGATTTGAGATTTGAGTTAATATTTCAGATTGGTACCTTCTTTCAATACAACAAAGATGGCTTGGGGATTATTTGGTGGTATGGCTGAGGTGATGAGTTGTAATATTGCTGTTTTAGTGGGAAGCCGTAAGTGTGTGGGTATTTGTCGCAGGTGCTGTGCCAAACTTCTACCAAATGCTTCCTCACCATCATCACATATTGTGCGTTGTATGTAGTCTAAAATGCGACTATCAACCTGCCATCTTATAATTTGATTTTGCTGATCTCTCCTTTGTCTTAATCTCCGGGGAATAGTAGTTGGCTTGAGGGGAGGTATCAAGAGGCACGGTTGGGCTGCTGCTTCTTGCGTGCTCCTCTTGTTCCGTGCCATGTTGAGCTTGTGAACCTGCACTTTCAACTTGTTGAGATGGTCCTGGAGCATCCTCCCCTGCTGTTCCTGCTTCTTCATATTGTGACTCTGGTGGAGCCGCCTCAGAGGGTGCCTCACGTTCCTCTAAGTTGGATTCCGTTCTACAAAGCAGACACAGATTATTTGTGTATGCTCTAAATGTCAATTTTAAATGTACAATTTGTATCAATAAACTTTTACTTACGGTCTTAAATCCATGACTGGAGCCAAAAAATTCAGGCGGCTCATATATATATATGGCCTTTTTTTTTATGCTGCTGAGCCACTTTTGTCACGATTCTGTCGTTCCCTCCTATAGGTATCCCGACAGCTTCGCCATCTGCGTTGCACATCATTCACTTTAAAATGTAAAGAAATGTAAAAATATTAACATCTAAATATGTATGTTAAAAAATTAGGAATACAAGTAGGCAAGATGTTTTTGTTGCAAATTTTTTTAAAAAATTGTCCTGCAACTATGCTAAAAATATTTGAATTAAAAAATTATAAACATCACAAAAGGGCCTTCTTTATAAATAATACAAAGAGCAAAAGGTACAAGAATATATTTTAAAGGTCCAAAGAAAAATTAAAAAAAAAAAAAAAAATTGTACAAAATAACATAAACCCCCCCCCAAAAAAAATAAAAAAACATACATGAATAGGTCCATATTCAAAGGGTCTATTGTTAAAAGGTATTTTGTTAGTGTGGTGTAAAAAATAAACAATTATCTATTTAAAAAAAAATTTTATTTAAATTGTAACAGTAACATATAATTGGCCACCAAAGCAAGGTTTTTCTAAATACATTATGAAATAATTGTAGTAAGAACAATTGTACTTACACATTCCCAACTGCCCAGCCGGAGGACTTTCATCATAATTTTCAAAAATTTGACGACATATATATGTCCAAGTTGCATCCCGCACACTTCGATTTTGATAATTGTGGTCTCTAGGATCCCACAGCTCAGGTCTTTCTTGGACTAACACCAACAGCATCTCCACATTGATTGATCGGGACATGGCCACAATAGTACAAAAATCAAATCTGTGGAGGTGTGACTCATTCCTGGCTTTCTGGGAGTGGTTTTTATACCATCCCTCAACACACTTCCCTGTTAGTCACTTCCTGTGTCTCCTTTTTTTTTTTTGTAACATACAAGTTTACAGCTCTATTTTGCACAAAAAATAGCAAAAAAAAACGCACCATCCGTTTTCTGTGCGTTTTCTGTGCGTTTTTTAATCGCACCCATTGACTTGCATTGGCGATTTTCATCCCAAAATCGCATCAAATCGCAGCATGCTGCAAATTTTTTCTCACACCAATATCTGATGAGAAAAAAATCGCTAATGAGAACTAACCCATTGACTAACATTGGTCAGATTTGCATCCAATTTTTTATCGTCTGATTTTCATCCGTTTTCGGCGCCAGTGAGTATGAGGCCTAAGTAAGAGAATGGGAATATCTCTTTAAGATTAGTTATGTTTGAGGCATTCCACCCTGCCCATACACACACACAGATACACAAGGTTGGCATTTTAGCCATTTACTAAAACATATTCAAGGTGTAGTTATATAAATGAACTTAATGTGCAGACTCTCAGCTTTAATCTGGAAGTATTCAAATCCTATTTTGAGCAAGTGTTTAGGAATTATAGCTGTTTAACATGTAGTTGCATCTTTTCAAAGAGACCAAAGTAATTAGCCAGTTATCTCCAAAGCTCTTTAATGGGCTGCATGGGCTTTTCACTCATTAATCCATCATCAATTAAGCAGATAAAAGATTCCAGGTGTGACATTTGTAATTTGAAGCTGTTTCTGTGAAACCACAACATGCAGCCAAAGGAGAGCTCAATGAGAAAGAAACAGACCATAATTTGGTAAAAAAAATGGAAGAAATCTATCAGAAAGATAGCATAAATGATCAAAACAAAATAGGGCACTAATGAACTTGGGAATTCAAAAGGCCTGGAAGTCCACAGAAGACAGCAGTGGTTGATGATAACAGAATCCTTTCTAAGATGGAGAAAAATGGAAAAGCATTCTTTGGATAGATGACTCTATGATCAACTTGTACGAGAATGATGGAAAGAATGAAGTATGGATAAAGCTTGGAATCTCTCATCATCCAAAGCACACCACATCCTCTGTAAAACATGGTGGGGGCAGTGTGGGGGCATGGGATTGCATGGCTTCCTAAGACACAGGGTGACTAGTGATTATTAATGATGTGACTGAAGACAGAAGCAGCCACATGAATTCTGAAGTGTCCAGAGTTATATTTTCTGTTCAGATTCAATCAAATTCAGCAAGGTTGAAAAGATGGCGCTTCAAAGTAGAAATGAACAATGACCGAAAACATACTCAAAAAGCAACCCAGGAGTTTGTTAAGGCAAAGTAGTAGAATATTCTGCAATGACTGAGTCTAACCACCAGATCCACCCCATTGGGCATGCATTTCACATGCTTACGACTAAATTTAAGGCACAAATACTCAAATCAAGCAACCACTGTATTCACCTGCAGTAAAGTCCAAGCAAAGCATAACAAAGGAAAAAAACTGCATTTGGTGACAACCATGGCTTCCAGACTTCAGGCAGTCATTTCCTGCAAAAGATTCTCTGCAAAGTATTAAACATTAACATTTTACTTATGATAAAGTTGTTTTGGCCAATTATTTTTGAGCACCTGAAATGATATTTTGTTAAAATAAAGTTGCAATTCCTAAATGTCTCACAGGATATTTTTCTTCAACCCTTTTAACCCCTTTACCTCCAAGGGTGGTTTGCACGTTAATGACCGGCCAAATTTTGGCAATTCTGACCACTGTCAATTTATGAGGTTATAGCTCTGGAATACTTCAACAAATTCTGGTGATTCTAAAATTGTTTTATTTGCGACAAATCGTACTTCATGATAGTTGTAAAATTTCTTTTGTATGACTTGCCTTTATTTGTGGAAAAAATGGAAATTTGGCGAAAATTTTGAAAATTTAGCAATTTTCAAATGTTGAATTTTAATGTGCTTAAATCAGAGAGATCTTTCACACAAAATCGCTAATAAATAACATTTCCCACATGTCTACTTTACATCAGCACAATTTTGGAGCCAAATATTTTTTTGTTAGGAAGTTATAAGGCTTAAAAGTTGACCAACAATTTTTCATTTTTCGGAACAGTGCAATATTCAGAAGGCAAGGAGTGGCAAATTTTACTGTTATGGTCTGCAGGTGTCATGACCCATTGGGAGAGCCCATGAGGTGCCAAAACAGCAAAGCTCGCTATAAGAGACAACATTTTACAAACTACACCTCTCAATTAATTCATCTAGGCATGCAGTAATCATATTAACACCACGGGTGTGTCACAAAATTTTTATACCATTGGGCAGTGAAGAAAAAATAATTTACATTTTACCACCAACATTTAGTTTTAGCCCCAGATTTTACACTTTCACAAAAGAAGTGGGTAAAAATGGCACCAAAATTTGTCCCACAATTTCTATTGAACATGGCAATACCCCATATGTGGCTGTACAGTACTGCTTAGCCATACGGAGAGACTCAGGAGGGACAGAGCGCTATTTGCCTCTTGGCATGCTGATTTTCCTACAACAGTTTGCGGACTCCATATACAGAGCCATTAATTGCTATAAGAGCAGAATCCACCCCTCAAGTGACCCAATTAGGGAAACTATACCCCTTGGTGAATTTATCTACAGGTTTAAAGATGATTTTGACTCCATGGGTATTTTCCCAAAACAAGCAGCAATGAATGTTGCTGAGTGAAATTTGCAAACTGCCTTTGTAGTGACCAGTACGCTGTAGTGATCAGGACGTTGCAGTGATCAGTACGTTATGCCAGCCCATGCTTCTGGAGGCATGCATCCGTAAGTTAAGTGGGCTCTCATCACTTCAGAAATGCCAAATGTGGATGCAATATGTGGCTTATCTACACTGTGAGGCTCAGAAGAGAGGGAGGACATTTTCATTTGGGAGCGGAGAATTTGCTGAATTTCTTTTGACGGGTAAGGAGCCATTTCACTCTTCCAAAGAATTTGTACTACCAATAATGTTGAAGCCCCTATATTTCTGTTAACAGATGATGGACCTGAGAAAAGGTTGCTTTTTTGTGGATTGAGTTGAATATTTTATTGGGAACATTTTACATAATGTTTGGGATCAGGCAGTCTAAGCAGGCCCCTTTCTTTGAGGTTTCCATCTAAATCTCTGAGTCACGTGATTCAGATGAAACCCATTCACTATAATGAGGAATCAGAGTTACTCTGGACTACATTTGGCCTCAGTTCAGCAGTGTCCTTCTTTTCAGAATTGCACACAACTGTGGCCAACGGCACTTTTATGCAATTCTAAAAAGACGGAAACTGCCAGATCACAGATCACACGGCGTCCACAGTGCCTGCATCTGCCTCATTAGAGGGAATCTTCTGCCAGAGGTTCTGTCTGAATCACGTCTTTAGGAGATTTACATGGAAACCGCGGTGTAAGTGCTCAGCACATAGCGCAGGATAAATGTGTGCCAAGCCTTACCGTGATCTTTGGGAGGCAGAATGAAAAAATCAACAGCATGTGGAGAATTGGTTTTATTTATTTTTTACGCCATTCCTCATGTGCTATAAGTGATAAGGCAACTTTATTCTTTGGATCGGTGTGATTACAACTATACCAGATTTATATTGGGTTTTCATGTTTGGCTGCTGTCACACACTAAAAGACACTTTCTATTTCAAAAAATAGTTTTTGCATCACCACATTTTGAGAGCTATCATTTTTCCATAATTTGCAGGACGATTTGATGTTTTTATTGGTACCATTTTCGGGCACATGACATTTTTTGATCGCTTTCTATTCTGATTTTTTGTGAGGCAGAACGAAAAAAGCCAGCAATTCAGGAACTTCTTTTTTTTGGAGAGGTTATGCCGTTCTCTGTGTGGTAAAATTGATCAGGCAATTTTATTCTTCGGGTCAGTACGATTACAATACTTTATTTATATAGTTTTGTTTATGTTTTGGCGCTTTTATACAATAAAACTATTTTATAGAAAAAATAACTATTTTTACATCACTTTATTCTGAGGGCTATAACTTTTTTATTTTTCCGCTGATGGAACAGTATGGTTGCTTGTTTTTGTGGGACAAAATGATGTTTTCAGCGGTACCATGTTTATTTTATCCATCTTATTGATTGCGTGTTATTCCACTTTTTGTTTGGCGGTATGATGATAAAGCATTGTTTTTTTGCCTTGTTTTTATTTTTTATGGTGTTCACTAAAGGGGTTAGCTAGTGGGATAGTTTTATAGGTCGGGTCGTTGCGGACGCGGTGATACCAAATATGTGTACTTTTATTGTTTTTTTGTTTTTTTTATTCAAATATTTGTTTTGAAATAGAAAATCTTTTGATATTTTTATTATTTTTGATTTTTAAAAATTTTCACTTTTTTCTAACTCTTTTTTTTTGTCCCACTATGGGACTATCATTTTTTGCAGACTGATCGGCTCTGTAGAATAGAGATTAAGTAGCATCCCCATTCTTTTTTTTTAACAATTCTTTATTTTACATTTTTTTAAAGTTAACAGTAAACATTTGAACAGATAACTGTTACAATATAGTGCCGAAGATGCATGATATTGAACATAAGTGATAATGTCGGTACTAGGTATTTACGTTATATCAAACGTCGACATAAAACAAATTGGATAGCATAGACAGTGTAATCACTTCACAGTAACTATAAATTACTGTCCGAAAAAAGAAAAACAAAAGGGGGGGATGAGGTAACAGGTGTTGGTAGCGAAAATAACTAGGCTAGGAAATTTTGCGGAGTCAAAAATCTGATCATACGAGAAGTCAACTGCACAACCATGAAAGCTAGTAGTGTGTAACATAGAAGTATGTATCTATAGGCCTTGTTTATAGACAAAAAAGATTAAATTACAACATTGGGTGACAGAAGGGGAAGCAGGAGCTGCTGTACAAGGAAGCAAGAGAGGTGACGGGAAAGGCATAGCAAAGGGCGTCAGACTCGACCACTGTAGCAGGAAATGTGAAAAAAATTACAGATAACGGGCAGCTAACAATATGGACTCATCAAAAGATGGGTAGAGTTCAATGGGGGATTGATGTTCCCAATGAGAGGGGAGTTCTCAGCCTCTGGGAATTTTTAGTCCAAGGTTGCCAGATTTTGAGGAATTGTAAGTGTGTATGAGTTCCCAGCTAGATAACTCTTCTAGTCTCAGGATATCGTTAACTTTATTAACCCATTCGTTCAGAGTTGGAGGGGAGGATTGCTTCCAGTGTAGTGGTATCAAATGTTTAGCTATTCACAATAGTAGTGGAACTAAGTTATGTTTTTTGGGGTGTAGTCTTTAGATGAAAGAGAGAGTAAAATTTCTGTTGCTGACATATTTCTATTTATCAGCCCTAAGATTCGAAGGGATTTGATAATGCCCTTCCAGTAGTTCTCTATTGCAGGGCACGAAAAATAGATATGTGTGAGAGTGCCTTTACATTTTTGGCATCTCCAGCACAGGGGAGATTAGCTCAGGCCCAAGTGGTAGAGGTTTTATGGTGTTCTGTACCATCTAGAGAGAATTTTAAAAGCGTTTTCTTGTAGGAGTACACAACGGGAAAAGCCGTGTGAATTTTTTAAAATTGAGCGAACCTCCTGTGGAGATAGAGATATTTTTAATTCAGCTTCCCAAGAGGAGAGGTATAATAGTTTAATGTGAATTTTTAGGGTGAATGAGATTAGCATATATCTTGGAGGCTATCTTATTGATTGTAACTTTAACAAAAAGTCCACCCACTGCCAGTTTGATGTTGGTCTAGGAAGAAGTTTGGATTTTGCAACGATATGTTGGAGGTGTTCTTTTCGGAGAAAGTCAAGTGGAAGGCTCTGCACCATTATTAAACATTGTTCTGCAAGCAGCATCCCCATTCTGTAGAAACTGTCAGCTCTGCACTGACAGAGAGACTTGCTGATCATGCACTTCGCACAATCAGCAAGTTTCCTAGCTGTGGTGACCTGGATGTCATCATGGCACCATCGGGTCACCATGGCAACGATCGGATCCCCACGTCATGCCACGGGGTTTCCGATCCAAAGGCAGAGGGGCTGTCAGCACTCTGTCTGCTCCCAGAATGCTGCGATCATGTTCGATCACAGCATTTCGGGAGTTGAAGTGCCGGGAGCGGTCTGTGACAGCTCCTGGCACTTAGTGCCGGGTGTCAGCTGTAAGAATCAGCTGACACCTAGCGGCAATCGCCCCCAGACACCACCATGTGCGCGTGTGATCACTCAGACATAATATTCTGTCCATGATCAAATACGCCTAGGTCACATGGATGGAATATTACATCTCATGTCAGAAAGTTGTTAATTAAACCTGAAAGTCTACATTTCTATGTCATCTCAGTTGCTTCATTTCAAATGAAAAACAGTGGCATGCAGAGCTGAACTCACAAAGAGTTGGTTACTGTTCAAATATCTCTGGACCTGGCTGGTAAGATAGAAGCAGCACATGCATGTGCATTGAGGCCCCATTGGGAGAAAGGACAAGTAAATTCATTTCTAATGGATAGAAGAAACTGGAATGAGGATGTCTCTCTTTCTGTAACATTAGCTAACAAGAGAGGATGGAAAAAGACAAACCAGAGGAAGATTCCACTAACCCTGGCTGATAATATTTGTTATAAATATTCATGTAATTATAATTAATATGGCTTTAAAAATATAATCCATTAAGTATATTTGCCAATCAAGGATAAGGTGGCTAAATATTCATTTTTAAAGCTGTTAAAAATGTTCCACACAAGTTTTAAACTAATATCCAGAAAAGTTAGTCATGAAATTAGAATTACGCAGTGTAGCCTGTTCCTCAAGTTTACTGTACAAGATAAGATCCCTGCACAGGGTGTGTGCATGTGTATATGTGTATGTATGTGTATAGCAATACATCTTGCAAGTAAAATATTGCAACTGGTTCTCAGTGCTACATCATTGATTTTTCAAATTAGAATTACTTTAATTACTCTAGTGTTTAGATTGCAATTGGAGAGGAGACTAAAGATTTGACATTGTCCACGTGCTTAATATCTAGCTAATAAAATAGATAGGAAAGTTGCACAGGTTAACCCAACTTGCATACCATTCAGTTACATATTATTACCTTACAATTGTGACTAAGAAATAAGAACATAGGTACATTTTGAAGTAAAAGGAAGTTTTCATGATGAACTAATGTTAAAACAGTTCATTTGACTTTACTTAATGTCATTTTACCTGAAGCCCTTTTAATAGTTTGCTCATAAGTGATTAGTTCATGACTCCGGCATGTCTGGAGAAATAATCTTACATGCAGGCAGACCTTTTATCAAACTTTAGATTTCTCAAAGAAGGGTATATAGCTTCTCTGACCAAGATGCTCGTTAGAACCTCGGTGAAGCAATATAACAAGAAAAGGAGATTTTGAGCAGTTATATATAACATTATAAAATAATTTGGAATAGAATGCTAAAATAATAAACCTATCGATAAAATTACTGTATTTTTAGATTTTTTCAATATTTTTTGTTACCTTTGTTTACATATCTTTGAGAGAGTCTTAACATTTTCAAATATACACATATTCACAGACATATTTTTGGTAAGATAATTTAACCAACACAACCCAAGTGCATACATGTTCCTAAGGTATGAATAGATATATATATATATATATATATATATATATATATGAGTTAATATAAAATACACACGTGGTCAAAATTGTTGGTACCCCTTGTTTAATGACATAAAAACTTTTGTCACATTATTTTCAGGGGTACCATCATTTCTGTTCAGGCCTATTTTATGAGTTTGATTATTTTTTTAAAACTATGTAGAAGCATGGTTGAAAATCATGTCTGACTTTCATTTGTTCATTATCATAGATTTTTAATTATTTTCACTTTTGTCAGACTCAAGTTATTTCTGTGACCATTGTGGGTTTTTCTGTCATTAAACGACGGGTACCAACAATTTTGACCACGTGTGTATATACGTTTAATGAGAAAAAAGGAATTGAAAAAGGGGGCTTTCCCCACCAGACTAATTAGAATGCTAACTGATGCTTCCTCTGACCTTCTGCAAGATGCTCCCCAATATGAGTATTCATATGTAGTCATGGGACCCAGGCCACACAGCACACAGGAGAAAATAGTGGAGGAAGAGCTTTACTTACAGTGGGTCTTCTGCTCCCTCCACTGTTCCATTCCTAACAGCCTCTCCTCACAGAGAAGAGGTCGGGAGAGAAGAGCTCATAGCACAGACAGCACAGTAGCAGCAGGAAGCCGATATCAGTTATCTCTGCTGTGTCCCCATCCTCCATAGTGGTTTCTGAAGCCCTCTCCAGCTCGTCTTGAACTATATGGCCAACCTCCTCCACAGCTCATCTCATCAGGTGTGCGTGCGTGTGAGTGTGTGTGGTATATGTGTATGTATGTGTGTAAAACAAAACCATGAAACATTGGGTATAGGGGGCACAGCACCAGCAAAGGATACAATGGAGCCACCACCCAGAAAACCTCACTCCATGCAAAGGGATGGAAAAACAGGAGTAATGAGTGATCATAACAATTTTAATGCAGAATTAACAAGAAGAAAGCTATGGTAAAGGAGTACAAAAAGTATGTGCAATACAGAAAAGATAAGCAAGGACAGTGTCAGCCAAAGGGCTCTCCATCACCTGGGTA
This sequence comes from Oophaga sylvatica, assembly GCA_033576555.1. NCBI lineage: Eukaryota > Metazoa > Chordata > Amphibia > Anura > Dendrobatidae > Oophaga > Oophaga sylvatica. The sequence goes on along the minus strand of JARQOD010000001.1, from coordinate 208,085,675 downwards.
AAGCATTGCATAAAAATTACATGAAAGTGTACATGAATAAAGGAACGAGAGGCACATCCGCATCAGTATGGATAGAAGGTATATACTAAGTGCATGCTGTATGCACACAATCCAAAATGCCTCTTACCAGGTGAAAGGAGAAGGATTCAGGCTGGAGGAAGGCTAGGAAAGGAACCTCAAAGCGTGTTTCGTGTGTTTAGTATGTCACTTTATCAAGGCTATATGTATGGTATATGTATGTATGTATGGTATATGTGTGTATGTGTATGTATGGTATATGTGTGTATGTGTCTGTTTTTTGCTCCCCTTCTTCCCAGAGCCATAACTTGTTTTACTTTTTGGTCAATATGGTCATAGGAGAGCTTGTTTTTTGCAGAACAAGTTGTACTTTTGAACAACACCATTGGTTTTAACTTAACATGTACTGGAAAATGGGAAACAAATTCCAAGTGCGGTGAAATTGCAAAAGATGTTCAATTACACAGTTTTGTATTTTTTTACCATGTTCACTAAATGCTAAAACTGACCTGCCATTATGATTTTCCAGGTCACTATGAGTTCACAGACATCAAACATGTCTAGGTTCTATTTTATTTAAGTGGTGAAATAACAATCCAAAATTTGTTAAAAAAAAAAATGGCGCCATTTTCCGAGACTTCAATATGCACAAATATCACCTGCGCCTTCTATAGTGGCTCATGCTGGAGGGCACCTATAGAGGAGTAACAACAAAGAAGGGAAGTATAAGGCCGGCGTCAGACCCAACATATAAAAATACGGACCGTATTGTACAGACATTATACGCAGAAAAGTTCCCTGAACAGTGATCAGTATGTCATCCGTTGTCAAGGTGTGGCTGCGTATTTTGCGCATGTAAGCATCTGTATGTAATCTGTATGGCATCCGTATGGCGTTTTTTTCTCGTAACCTTGCAAAATGGACATATAATGGTTTTTAGGCCTGAAAATCATTTAAACCATCATCAGCAACCCTATTTATTGGCTATGCATCAGGTGGCAGCCCCCAATCTGGACATTTTGGTGTTGTGCTTGTGTTGGAGTAGGGCTGCTTGTTTCACACAATGTGTGATACACTTCAGTTCACCCCATCTGACCGAGTTTTGTACAACTGGCTTTTGACCCACCGCTTTCGGCAGCCATACCCAGTCATAGTTGATCCGCAGAGGAGGAGAAGATTGTGGTTCATCCGCATTTGAGGCAACGCCTCACTAAAGGCCATTTTCACTGCCTTTATGTATCTCTTCGGACACATCCCGACAAGTTTTTCCTAAATTGTTGGATGAGCATTGCCACATTTGACATTTTGTTGGAGATCGTGCGCCCAGGGATCACCTACCAGGACACCAGGATGCGCAAATCTATCTCTGCAGAGGAGCGACTTCTTCTTACGTTACGGTATGTATTCCTCACCTACATACTGTATGTTGATGATGTGTTTTTCCACAACTGTTCGTTTCCATTTAGGTCTTTCGCTTAATTATCGTCATAATATATCCCAAATATCAGTTCTAAGTAACAATACTATGATGTTTATGTAAAAATCACATAGACCTTTGACTTGTGTACAGACATGGCCAAAAGTTTTGAGAATGACACAAATATTATTTTTTCACATGATCTGCTGCCCTCTGGTTTTTATGTGTGTTTGACAGATGTTTTTATCACAGACAGAAATATAATTGCAAACATATGAGCAACAAATTCTTATACTGACAATTAGAATAAGTTAATGCAGCAAGTCAATATTTGCAGTGTTGACCCTTCTTCTTCAGGACCTCTGCAATTCTCCCTGGCATGCTCTCAATCAACTTCTGGACCAAATCCTGACTGATAGCAGTCCATTCTTGCACAATCAATGCTTTCATTTTGTCAGAATTTTAAGGTTTTTGTTTGTCCACCTGTCTCTTGATGATTGACCACAAGTTCTCAATGGGATTAAGATCTGGGGAGTTTCCAGGCCATGGACCCAAAATCTCTATGTTTTGTTCCCTGAACCATTTAGTTATCACCTTTGCTTTATGGCAAGGTGATCAATCATGCTGGAAAAGGCATTGTTGATCGCCAAGCTGCTCTTGGAGGGTTGGGAGAAGTTGCTCTTGGAGGACATTCTGGTACCATTCTTTATTCATGGCTGTGTTTTTAGGCAAGACTGTGAGAGAGCCGATTCCCTTGGCTGAGAAGCAACCCACACATGAATGGTTTCAGGATGCTTAACAGTTGGCATAAGACAAGACTGGTGGTAGCGCTCACCTTGTCTTCTCCGAATGAGGCGTTTTCCTGATGTCCCAAACAATCGAAAAGGGGATTCATCAGAGAAAATAACTTTACCCCAGTCCTCAGCAGTCCACTGCCTGTACCTTTTGCAGAATATCAGTCTGTCCATGATGTTTTTTCTGGAAAGAAGTGGCTTCTTTGCTGCCCTCCTTGAGACCAGACCTTGCTCCAAGAGTCTCCGCCTCACAGTGCGTGCAGATGCACTCACACCTGCCTGCTGCCATTCCTGAGCAAGCTCTGCACTGCTGGTAGCCCGATCCCACAGCTGAAACACTTTTAAGAGACAGTCCTGGCGCTTGCTGGTCTCTCTTGGGCGCCCTGGAGCCTTTTTGGCAACAATGGAACCTCTCTCTATGAAGTTCTTGATGATGCGATATATTGTTGACTGAGGTGCAATCTTTCTTGCTGCGATACTCTTCCCTGTTAGGCCATTTTGTGCATTGCAATGATGACTGCACGTGTTTCTTTAGAGATAACCATGGTTAACAGAAGAGAAACAATGATGCAAAGCACCAGCCTCCTTTTAAAGTGTCCAGTGGTGTCATTCTTATTTAATCATGACAGATTGATCTCCAGCCATGTCCTCATCAACACCCACATCTGTGTTAATGGAGCAATCACTGAAAAGAGGTTAGCTCGTCATTTTAAGGCAGGGCTGCAATGATGTTGAAATGTGTTTTGGGGGATAAAGTTCATTTTCTAGCCAAATATTGACTTTGCAAGTAATTGCTGTTAAGCTGATCACTCTTTATAACATTCTGGAGTATATGCAAATTGCCATTAGAAAAAGTGAAGCAGTAGACTTTGTAAAAATTAATATTTGTGTCATTCTCAAAACTTTTGTCCATGACTGTATAATTCTTGCTAGGCTTGTTTGTAATTTACATACTTATATGGTTATCTGTAGTGCATTTGTGAAACCTTTTGCCTGGTGTAATGTTTGATCTCTCTACATTTGTTTACTTGTAGGTACCTGACAACAGGCATTTCATATGACGCACTACATCTGGAGTTTTTGATTGGGAGATCAACCTTATCTGGCATAGTTCGTGATACATGTTCCAAACTCTGGATTACAAGAAAAAAGGGTAGCACACTGCAGCGCTATAGCTTGCAAACACGAAATATGAAAAATGAATTGCATCACTGCCTTAGAAATAGGAAAAATTGAGAAGTCTTAGCGCATAAGATGGCCAAATTATGTGTGCCTGATAGCCACGTCAAGGCTCTTCTCGTATATCAGGTCCTAACTAATGCCAATCCTCGCCTAGAAAAGTCTGTCTGCATGGGAACATATGAATCCTCTCTTAAGACTAAAATCTACATCTCTGTGGAGGGGTAATGAACCTGGTGTAAATAAAAAGCCTGTGACCAACAGGTAGAGTGCTCAGGTAAAGGTAAATTAATACATATCAAAAAACTGACCGGCACATCCAAACATAGATCCAGTGTGAACAGGTGCTAAACCCAGAGTCACCAACTCATGCACATACAAGAAAAAAGGGTAGCACACTGCAGCGCTATAGCTTGCAAACACGAAATATGAAAAATGAATTGCATCACTGCCTTAGAAATAGGAAAATTGAGAAGTCTTAGCGCATAAGATGGCCAAATTATGTGTGCCTGATAGCCACGTCAAGGCTCTTCTCGTATATCAGGTCCTAACTAATGCCAATCCTCGCCTAGAAAAGTCTGTCTGCATGGGAACATATGAATCCTCTCTTAAGACTAAAATCTACATCTCTGTGGAGGGGTAATGAACCTGTGTAAATAAAAAGCCTGTGACCAACAGGTGGAGTGCTCAGGTAAAGGTAAATTAATACATATCAAAAAACTGACCGGCACATCCAAACATAGATCCAGTGTGAACAGGTGCTAAACCCAGAGTCACCAACTCATGCACATACAAGAAAAAAGGGTAGCACACTGCAGCGCTATAGCTTGCAAACACGAAATATGAAAAATGAATTGCATCACTGCCTTAGAAATAGGAAAAATTGAGAAGTCTTAGCGCATAAGATGGCCAAATTATGTGTGCCTGATAGCCACGTCAAGGCTCTTCTCGTATATCAGGTCCTAACTAATGCCAATCCTCGCCTAGAAAAGTCTGTCTGCATGGGAACATATGAATCCTTCTTAAGACTAAAATCTACATCTCTGTGGAGGGTAATGAACCTGGTGTAAATAAAAAGCCCGTGACCAACAGGTGGAGTGCTCAGGTAAAGGTAAATTAATACATATCAAAAAACTGACCGGCACATCCAAACATAGATCCAGTGTGAACAGGTGCTAAACCCAGAGTCACCAACTCATGCACATACAAGAAAAAAGGGTAGCACACTGCAGCGCTATAGCTTGCAAACACGAAATATGAAAAATGAATTGCATCACTGCCTTAGAAATAGGAAAAATTGAGAAGTCTTAGCGCATAAGATGGCCAAATTATGTGTGCCTGATAGCCACGTCAAGGCTCTTCTCGTATATCAGGTCCTAACTAATGCCAATCCTCGCCTAGAAAAGTCTGTCTGCATGGGAACATATGAATCCTCTCTTAAGACTAAAATCTACATCTCTGTGGAGGGTAATGAACCTGGTGTAAATAAAAAGCCTGTGACCAACAGGTGGAGTGCTCAGGTAAAGGTAAATTAATACATATCAAAAAACTGACCGGCACATCCAAACATAGATCCAGTGTGAACAGGTGCTAAACCCAGAGTCACCAACTCATGCACATACAAGAAAAAAGGGTAGCACACTGCAGCGCTATAGCTTGCAAACACGAAATATGAAAAATGAATTGCATCACTGCCTTAGAAATAGGAAAAATTGAGAAGTCTTAGCGCATAAGATGGCCAAATTATGTGTGCCTGATAGCCACGTCAAGGCTCTTCTCGTATATCAGGTCCTAACTAATGCCAATCCTCGCCTAGAAAAGTCTGTCTGCATGGGAACATATGAATCCTCTCTTAAGACTAAAATCTACATCTCTGTGGAGGGGTAATGAACCTGGTGTAAATAAAAAGCCTGTGACCAACAGGTGGAGTGCTCAGGTAAAGGTAAATTAATACATATCAAAAAACTGACCGGCACATCCAAAATAGATCCAGTGTGAACAGGTGCTAAACCCAGAGTCACCAACTCATGCACATACAAGAAAAAAGGGTAGCACACTGCAGCGCTATAGCTTGCAAACACGAAATATGAAAATGAATTGCATCACTGCCTTAGAAATAGGAAAAATTGAGAAGTCTTAGCGCATAAGATGGCCAAATTATGTGTGCCTGATAGCCACGTCAAGGCTCTTCTCGTATATCAGGTCCTAACTAATGCCAATCCTCGCCTAGAAAAGTCTGTCTGCATGGGAACATATGAATCCTCTCTTAAGACTAAAATCTACATCTCTGTGGAGGGGTAATGAACCTGGTGTAAATAAAAAGCCTGTCGCTATCAGGCACACATAATTTGGCCATCTTATGCGCTAAGACTTCTCAATTTTTCCTATTTCTAAGGCAGTGATGCAATTCATTTTTCATATTTCGTGTTTGCAAGCTATAGCGCTGCAGTGTGCTACCCTTTTTTCTTGTATGTGCATGAGTTGGTGACTCTGGGTTTAGCACCTGTTCACACTGGATCTATGTTTGGATGTGCCGGTCAGTTTTTTGATATGTATTAATTTACCTTTACCTGAGCACTCCACCTGTTGGTCACAGGCTTTTTATTTACACCAGGTTCATTACCCCTCCACAGAGATGTAGATTTTAGTCTTAAGAGAGGATTCATATGTTCCCATGCAGACAGACTTTTCTAGGCGAGGATTGGCATTAGTTAGGACCTGATATACGAGAAGAGCCTTGACGTGGCTATCAGGCACACATAATTTGGCCATCTTATGCGCTAAGACTTCTCAATTTTTCCTATTTCTAAGGCAGTGATGCAATTCATTTTTCATATTTCGTGTTTGCAAGCTATAGCGCTGCAGTGTGCTACCCTTTTTTCTTGTATGTGCATGAGTTGGTGACTCTGGGTTTAGCACCTGTTCACACTGGATCTATGTTTGGATGTGCCGGTCAGTTTTTTGATATGTATTAATTTACCTTTACCTGAGCACTCCACCTGTTGGTCACAGGCTTTTTATTTACACCAGGTTCATTACCCCTCCACAGAGATGTAGATTTTAGTCTTAAGAGAGGATTCATATGTTCCCATGCAGACAGACTTTTCTAGGCGAGGATTGGCATTAGTTAGGACCTGATATACGAGAAGAGCCTTGACGTGGCTATCAGGCACACATAATTTGGCCATCTTATGCGCTAAGACTTCTCAATTTTTCCTATTTCTAAGGCATAGAAAACTAGATCTGAACTGAAAAAGTAAGTTAATGTGTATGCAAAATGTAAATGCATATTAACACATGACCATTACACAGAAAAACAGGCACAAAAAAACAAATATCCAAAAATGAAATAAAAAATCTTTTTGCAAAAATGCATGAAGGTAGTAATAATAATAAGGGTATTTAGTAAACATAATTTTGATCAAAATAATGTACAAGCCATCCCGCCACGTCAAGGCAACCCTCTGTGGGGTATATACTACCTTCATGCATTTTTGCAAAAAGATTTTTTATTTCATTTTTGGATATTTGTTTTTTTGTGCCTGTTTTTCTGTGTAATGGTCATGTGTTAATATGCATTTACATTTTGCATACACATTAACTTACTTTTTCAGTTCAGATCTAGTTTTCTATGTAGTTCATAGTGCATTCCGTGCATATAAGGGTGTGACCGCCCTGTTTTCTGAGTTGAGAAAATCCATCCTGTCTGGCCAGAGCTTCAACTGGTGGGTTCAGTCCCTCTGCCCTTGTTCACATTTAAGTCACTTGACAAGTGGAAAGGTTTTCAATATTAGAGTAGGACTGTCCCACAGAGGGTTGCCTTGACGGGCGGGATGGCTTGTACATTATTTTGATCAAAATTATGTTTACTAAATACCCTTATTATTATTACTACCTTCATGCATTTTTGCAAAAAGATTTTTTATTTCATTTTGGATATTTGTTTTTTTGTGCCTCTATTTCTAAGGCAGTGATGCAATTCATTTTTCATATTTCGTGTTTGCAAGCTATAGCGCTGCAGTGTGCTACCCTTTTTTCTTGTATGTGCATGAGTTGGTGACTCTGGGTTTAGCACCTGTTCACACTGGATCTATGTTTGGATGTGCCGGTCAGTTTTTTGATATGTATTAATTTACCTTTACCTGAGCACTCCACCTGTTGGTCACAGGCTTTTTATTTACACCAGGTTCATTACCCCTCCACAGAGATGTAGATTTTAGTCTTAAGAGAGGATTCATATGTTCCCATGCAGACAGACTTTTCTAGGCGAGGATTGGCATTAGTTAGGACCTGATATACGAGAAGAGCCTTGACGTGGCTATCAGGCACACATAATTTGGCCATCTTATGCGCTAAGACTTCTCAATTTTTCCTATTTCTAAGGCAGTGATGCAATTCATTTTTCATATTTCGTGTTTGCAAGCTATAGCGCTGCAGTGTGCTACCCTTTTTTCTTGTATGTGCATGAGTTGGTGACTCTGGGTTTAGCACCTGTTCACACTGGATCTATGTTTGGATGTGCCGGTCAGTTTTTTGATATGTATTAATTTACCTTTACCTGAGCACTCCACCTGTTGGTCACAGGCTTTTTATTTACACCAGGTTCATTACCCCTCCACAGAGATGTAGATTTTAGTCTTAAGAGAGGATTCATATGTTCCCATGCAGACAGACTTTTCTAGGCGAGGATTGGCATTAGTTAGGACCTGATATACGAGAAGAGCCTTGACGTGGCTATCAGGCACACATAATTTGGCCATCTTATGCGCTAAGACTTCTCAATTTTTCCTATTTCTAAGGCAGTGATGCAATTCATTTTTCATATTTCGTGTTTGCAAGCTATAGCGCTGCAGTGTGCTACCCTTTTTTCTTGTATGTGCATGAGTTGGTGACTCTGGGTTTAGCACCTGTTCACACCCAAACTCTGGATTAGACTTCATCAAGTGATCATGGCTGAGCCCAAGATGGAAGACTGGATGAGGATTGCCAGTGGATTTGAGGAGCAATGCCAATTTCAAAATTGTATAGGAGCCCTGGATGGGAAGCATATCCATGTGCATAAGCGGCCGAACTCAGGGTCCCAATTCTATAATTATAGACAATAATTTCTGTAGTGCTGTTGGCTCTGGTTGACAGTAACTACAAGCTTATAATTGTAGACATTGGGGCCTTTGGAAGAACTGGAGACTCAAGAGTGTTGTGAATACTCTGGAGGCGACTTCTGAGCTGGGGCTCCCTCCGGTGGTTGCTGAGGGTAATGAACTGATTGCTGAATGGCCTTCAGCTGGCTCTGAATGGTCTGATATAAGTGACCTGAACTTCCTTGAGCCTTGCCGGTAATCAATTGTTCTTCCTGGTCTTGCTTGGAGCTCAGCTTGCATTCCTGCTCTCATTCAGATAAGTTATTTTGCTGTTTTTTTTTCCTCTGGTTGGATTTTCCTTGCTTGTTTGCTGCTTAGCAGTAGACTTCAGCCTGGTCCCCTTTTGGGGCCTGGCGCTGAAATTGTGCTCTGTTTCTGTTTGCACTTTTGCGCTGTTCCTATGTCACTTTTTATTTGCTGAATTGCTGTGGGGTACACCAGAGATCTGATTTAGGTGGTAGAGATCGTGTGATCTCAGGTTTTTTGTTAATCAGAAGTGTTGGTATTTTTGTCAGGGTTTTTTTGGGTTTGCAGTCAGAATTCTTTCCTATACTTTTCTATCTAGACAGATTGGGCCCAGCATTTGCTCATTCTATTTTCTGTCTATGTTCGTATTTTCTTCTGGTCTAACCGCCATTACATGTTTTGGGGGGTTCCTATTTCTTTGGGGATTCTGCTACGGGGCAGATAGCATTCATCTATCTGCCTTTAGGTGTAGCTATCTCTCCGGCTGTGACGAGGCATCTTGGATCATAGTAGGTACGCTCCACGGCTACTTCTAGTGTTGCAGTTAGTTCAGGGTCCAGCAATCCAAAAGTTTCCAGCCTCTCTGGTGTATTGCATCTTTGGCTATTTTTTGCAGTTTCTCCTCAGCTACCGAAACATAACAGTATTACTGGCCAAACTGAAAATGATATAGTACTCAACAGAAGGGAAAAATAGTGAAAGGAAAAAGAAAAAAGGGAGTTGTCAGATTTTTTTTCTCTGTTTGCTGCATTTTTTCCCTCTTTTTCTCTGGGTGCGGAGGAGGATTTTTTTTCCTCAATGGAGTTTGCACAGTTGTCAGGCAGTGTAGAGCAGCTTGCCACTGAGGTTCAGAGTACTGCTTCCTATCTTGCTAGGTTGCCTAGGATCCCCATACCAGATTTATTTTTAGGGGATCGGTCTAAATTTCTGAATTTCAAAAATATCTGTAAGTTGTTTTGCCTTAAATCCTAAGTCTTCAGGGAACGCAACACAGCAGGTTCAAATGGTCATCTCTCTGCTGCGCGGCGACCCTCAGGATTGGGCTTTTTCCCTGACACCTGAGATCCTGTTTTGAATGATGTTAATTATTTTTTTCAGGCTCTGGGGTTATTATGCGATGAACCTAATGTCACTAATCAAGCTGAAAAGACCTTGTTGGCATTAAATCAGGGTCGTGAAGACGCTGAGCTGTACTGTCAGAAATTTGAAAATGGGCAGTCCTGACCAATGGAATGATGATGCTTTGGCAGCCCTTTTTCGAAAGGGTCTGTCAGAAAATGTAAAGGAAGTTATGGTGGGATTCCCTGTTCCCTCTGGTCTCAATGATTCTGTCTTTCGCTATTCAAATTGACAGACGTTTGCGTGAGCGCAAGGTAGTGTTGCCTTGTGAGCCAGCTCCTGAGCCCATGCAGTGTGATGGAGTGACTTCTGGGGCTCAGCGTCATGAGTTTCGGAAGCGCAATGGGTTATGTTTCTACTGTGGTGACGCTTCTCATGCTATTTCCTTCTGCCCTAAGCGGGGAAGATGATTTGCGCGCTCAGTTGTCTTGGGTAGTGTTCAGACTAAATTTCTGTTGACTGTTACCCTAATTTGCTCCCTGTCCACATTGTCGGCTCAGGCTTTTGTTGATTCAGGAGCAGCTATTAACCTGATGGATTTTGACTTTGCCAAACTTGTGGGTTACCCATGATACCCCTGCGGAAGTCTATTCCTTTGCTGGGCATTGATTCTACCCCTTTGGCGGAGAATAAACCCTAGTTTTTACTCAGGTGATAATGAGGGTTGAACCTGATCATCTGGAGAGTTGCAAATTTCTGGTGTTGCATAATCTGCATGACATTATTGTACTGGGTTTCCCTTGGTTACAGACTCATAATCCTGTTTTGGATTGGAAATCTGTGTCTGTGACCAGTTGGGGCTGCCAATGTGTTAATACTGACACTCCTGTTTTTTCTGCCTCTCCCCAGTCTCAGGATGTCCCTGACTTTTTGACTGATTTTTCGGATGTGTTTAGTGAGAGTAAGTCTGCATCCTTACCTCCTCACAGGAGCTATGACTGCGCTATTGACTTAGTGCCTGGTGGTAAATTTCCTAAAGGTCGCCTTTTTAATTTATCTGTACCTGAACACGATGCTATGCGATCTTAATCAAGGAATATTTGGAGAAGGGTCATATCAGACGATCCTCTTCACCCTTAGGCTCCTGTTTTTTCTTTGTGGCCAAAAAGGATGGTTCATTGAAGCCGTGTATTGACGGGGGTCAGCGGTGTGCATATTTTCGGCCGGAAGAACTTGTTAAATGCCGCTGTCAGTGTTTAACAGCGGCATTTACCTACTTAATAGGCGCGAGTGGATCGCGATTCCACTCGTGCCTATTGCGGACATATGTCAAACTGTTCAAAACAGCTGACATGTCCCGGCTTTGATGCGGGCTCACTGCCGGAGCCCTCATCAAATCGGGGGGATACTGGCTACGGACGTACTATTCCTGTCCGAGGGCAGTAAGGGGTTAAACTGTACTCGATCTAAATCATTGAAATTCTACAAAATAAAGCACTGCCATGTAAACGAGCAGCAATTATTCACCTTACCTTCAAGAGTTGTCTTGCAATATTCGCATGTGAAATGAGGTGCCCAGGACTTGTTTTGATCCCTGACAGGCATGCCGAAATATGCCTTGTAGGCCTCGCACATCATACGACATGCTTTCACTGAATACTTTCTCACTCGTCTTTAGAAATTGTCCACACACGTTGCAAAATGTGTCTTCTGGGCGCAAACAACATCTTGATGCCATCTTAAACAAATAATTGCTCTTTAACTATGATTCGTTATTCTCTACTCAGCAATAACATAAACCGAAATGTTGGATCGAGTCACCTGTGCTTTCATACTTGCATGACTACTATTGAACAGTCCGAGAACGTTCTAGAAAGTTCTAAAAGTTTCTAGACACTTCCAGATAATTCTGGAAAATTGTAGAAACTTCTGCACAATTCTAGCAGTTAAACAATAATCTAGAAGACTACTTCGTATTGAATAAGAATCGAGAATTTTCCCGAAAACAGACATATTTTAAAATTTCATTGTCCTGATCACAAAAGCAAAGTTTTTGTGGAACAACAACTATTTTCTATTTGTTTTAGGCATAACGGGTTAGGAAAACACACTTTGGACCCAGGAACAAAAAATAAATAAAAATTTGTTACATAGTGTTATCGCCTTCTGAATAAAATCACTGTTAAATATCAATATCCGTTACCCTTGATTTTTGACCTATTTTCCAGAGTGAAAAGTGCTAGTTGGTTTACCGAGCTTGACCTCAGGGGGCGTATAACCTTATTCGCATTAAGCATGGGGATGAATGGAAGACGGCGTTTAATATCCCAGAGGGGCATTTTGAGTACCTAGTGATGCCTTTTGGGCTTACTAATGCCCTTCCATCTTCCAATCCTTCATAAATGATATTTTCAGGGATTTTGTGGATAAATTCTGATTGTTTAATTGGATGATATCTTGATTTTTTCCAACGACTGGAACTCTCATGTGAAACATGTTCAGACTGTGTTCCAGATTTTGAGAGAGAATGCACTGTATGTGAAGGGATCAAAGAGTCTTTTTGGCGTACAGATGGTCTCATTTCTGGTATTCATTTTGTCTCCGTCTGTTATTGAAATGGACCCGGTCAAGGTTCAGGCCATCTGTGATTAGGTTCAATCTACTTCATTGAAGGCTCTTCAGAGATTTTTGGGTTTTGCCAATTTTTATCGTAAATTTATTGGTAATTTCTCCGGTATTGTTAAACCATTGACTGATTTGACCAAAAAGGGTTCAGATGTGGTGAATTGGCCTCCTGAGGCAGTTTCTGCATTTCAGGAACGTAAGCAGAGATTCATTTTTGCTCCTGTTCTACGGCAACCTGATGTTTCTCTGCCGTTTCAGGTGGAGGTTGATGCCTCTGAGATTGGGGCAGGTGCCGTTTTGTCCCAAAGGGTTCCAGAGACCTCTAAGAGTAACCCTTATGCCTTTTTCTCTCGAAAATTTTCTCCAACTGAACGTAATTATGACGTGGGTAATCGGGAGTTATTGGCCATGAAGTGGGCCTTTGAAGAGTGGAGACATTGGCTGGAAGGAACCAAACATCAGGTGGTGGTCCTCACGGACCATAAGAACCTGATTTATCTCGAATCAGCCAAGCGACTTAATTCTAGACAGGCCAGGTGGGCCTTGTTTTTCACACGTTTTAATTTTGTGGTTTCTTTTCTTCCGGGCACTAAGAATGTTAAGGCGGATGCCCTCTCGAGGAGTTTCTTTGCGATTCTCCTGAGTTATCTGATCCTGCTGTTATTTTGAAAGAAGATGTAGTTCTTTCCGCCATCTCGCCCAATTTGAGACTGGCTCTGGAGGGGTGTCAGGAGGATAAACCTGAACGCTGCCCTGTTGGGAAATTATTTGTCCCAGACCAATGTAAAAACAAAAAACAAGAAACAAATATCCTAAAATAAAACAAAATAAAAAATATATTGCAAAACATGCATGAAATTGTAATAATAATAATAAGGGTATTTGGTAAACATAATTTTGATCAAAAGAATGTACAAGCCATCCCGCCACGTCAAGGCAACCCTTTGTGGGACAGTCCTACTCTAATATTAAAAACCTTTCCACTTGTCAAGTGACGTAAATGTGAACAAGGCAGAGGGACTGAACCCACCAGTTGAAGCATAGGCCAGACAGGATGGATTTTTCAGCTCAAAAGCAGGGCGGTCACACCCTTATATGCACAAGATGCACTAAGAACTAAATGAAAAACTGGGTCTGAACTGAAAAAGTAAGTTAATGTGTATGCAAAATGTAAATGCATATCAAACACATGACCATTAAACAGAGAAAACAAAAAACAAGAAACAAATATCCTAAAATAAAACAAAATAAAAAATATATTGCAAAACATGCATGAAATTGTAATAATAATAATAAGGGTATTTGGTAAACATAATTTTGATCAAAAGAATGTACAAGCCATCCCGCCACATCAAGGCAACCCTTTGTGGGACAGTCCTACTCTAATATTAAAAACCTTTCCACTTGTCAAGTGACGTAAATGTGAACAAGGCAGAGGGACTGAACCCACCAGTTGAAGCATAGGCCAGACAGGATGGATTTTTCAGCTCAAAAGCAGGGCGGTCACACCCTTATATGCACAAGATGCACTAAGAACTAAATGAAAAACTGGGTCTGAACTGTAAAAGTAAGTTAATGTGTATGCAAAATGTAAATGCATATCAAACACATGACCATTAAACAGAGAAAACAAAACACAAGAAACAAATATCCTAAAATAAAACAAAATAAAAAATATATTGCAAAACATGCATGAAATTGTAATAATAATAATAAGGGTATTTGGTAAACATAATTTTGATCAAAAGAATGTACAAGCCATCCCGCCACGTCAAGGCAACCCTTTGTGGGACAGTCCTACTCTAATATTAAAAACCTTTCCACTTGTCAAGTGACGTAAATGTGAACAAGGCAGAGGGACTGAACCCACCAGTTGAAGCATAGGCCAGACAGGATGGATTTTTCAGCTCAAAAGCAGGGCGGTCACACCCTTATATGCACAAGATGCACTAAGAACTAAATGAAAAACTGGGTCTGAACTGTAAAAATAAGTTAATGTGTATGCAAAATGTAAATGCATTTCAAACACATGACCATTAAACAGAGAAAACAAAAAACAAGAAACAAATATCCTAAAATAAAACAAAATAAAAAATATATTGCAAAACATGCATGAAATTGTAATAATAATAATAAGGGTATTTGGTAAACATAATTTTGATCAAAAGAATGTACAAGCCATCCCGCCACATCAAGGCAACCCTTTGTGGGACAGTCCTACTCTAATATTAAAAACCTTTCCACTTGTCAAGTGACGTAAATGTGAACAAGGCAGAGGGACTGAACCCACCAGTTGAAGCATAGGCCAGACAGGATGGATTTTTCAGCTCAAAAGCAGGGCGGTCACACCCTTATATGCACAAGATGCACTAAGAACTAAATGAAAAACTGGGTCTGAACTGAAAAAGTAAGTTAATGTGTATGCAAAATGTAAATGCATATCAAACACATGACCATTAAACAGAGAAAACAAAAAACAAGAAACAAATATCCTAAAATAAAACAAAATAAAAAATATATTGCAAAACATGCATGAAATTATAATAATAATAATAAGGGTATTTGGTAAACATAATTTTGATCAAAAGCATGTACAAGCCATCCCGCCACGTCAAGGCAACCCAAATGGGACAGTCCTACTCTAATATTAAAAACCTTTCCACTTGTCAAGTGACGTAAATGTGAACAAGGCAGAGGGACTGAACCCACCAGTTGAAGCATAGGCCAGACAGGATGGAATTTTCAGCTCAAAAGCAGGGCGGTCACACCCTCATATGCACAAGATGCACTAAGAACTAAATGAAAAACTGGGTCTGAACTGAAAAAGTAAGTTAATGTGTATGCAAAATGTAAATGCATATCAAACACGTGACCATTAAACAGAGAAAACAAAAAACAAGAAACAAATATCCTAAAATAAAACAAAATAAAAAATATATTGCAAAACATGCATGAAATTGTAGTAATAATAATAAGGGTATTTGGTAAACATAATTTTGATCAAAAGAATGTACAAGCCATCCCGCCACGTCAAGGCAACCCTTTGTGGGACATTCCTACTCCATTTTAGGATATTTGTTTCTTGTTTTTTGTTTTCTCTGTTTAATGGTCATGTGTTTGATATGCATTTACATTTTGCATACACATTAACTTACTTTTTCAGTCCAGACCCAGTTTTTCATTTAGTTATTAGTGCATCTTGTGCATATAAGGGTGTGACCGCCCTGCTTTTGAGCTGAAAAATCCATCCTGTCTGGCCTATGCTTCAACTGGTGGGTTCAGTCCCTCTGCCTTGTTCACATTTACGTCACTTGACAAGTGGAAAGGTTTTTAATATTAGAGTAGGACTGTCCCACAAAGGGTTGCCTTGACGTGGCGGGATGGCTTGTACATTCTTTTGATCAAATTATGTTTACCAAATACCCTTATTATTATTATTACAATTTCATGCATGTTTTGCAATATATTTTTTATTTTGTTTTATTTTAGGATATTTGTTTCTTGTTTTTTGTTTTCTCTGTTTAATGGTCATGTGTTTGATATGCATTTACATTTTCCAGACCAATGTAAGAAGAGTGTGATGTCTGAGATTCATTGTTTCACGTTGGCTGGTCATCCCGGGATTTTTGGTTCCAGCGACTTGATGAGTCGGTCGTTTTGGTGGCCTACTTTGTCTCGTGACATCAGGGACTTTGTGCAGTCCTGTGGTACTTGCTCTCGTTCCAAGCCTTTCTCTCGTTCTTGTGGTTGTTAATGCCAATACCTGTACCCAAGAGGCCATGGACCCATATTTCTATGGATTTTATTTCCGACCTCCCTGTCTCTCAGAGAATGACCGTTATCTGGGTAATCTGTGATAGGTTTTCCAAGATGATACATCTTGTGCCATTACCTAAGTTGCCTTCCTCCTCCGAATTGTTGCCTTTGTTCTTTCAGCACGTGGTTCGGTTACATGACATTCCAGAGAACATTGTGTCTGACAGAGGAGTCCAGTTTGTTTCCAGATTTTGGAGGACATTTTGTTCTAAACTTGGTGTTAAGTTATCTTTCTCCTCTGCAATTCACCCTCAGACCAATGGACAAACCGAGAGAACAATCCACACCTTGGAGACTTATTTGAGATGTTTTGTGTCTGCTGACCAAGATGACTGGGTCTCTTTTTTGCCTTTGGCTGAGTTTGCTCTTAATAATAGGGCTAGCTCTGCCACCTTGATGTCTCCATTTTTCTGCAATTCTGGGTTTCACCCTCGATTTTCTTCAGGACAGGCGGAGGCTTCTGTCTGTCTGGGGGTTGACTCTATTGTGGAGCGTATGCAGCAGATTTGGGACCAGGTAGTGGAGAGGTTGTCTCTCTCTCAAGAGAAGGCCCAGAGGTTTGTTAACCGGCATAGTACTGATGGTCCTCATTTTAAAGTGGGGTCTTGGTTTGGTTGTCCTCAAGAAATATCCCTATGAAGGTTGCATCTCCAAAATTTAAGCCAAGGTTCATTGGACCTTATAAGATCATGGAAATTATTAATCCGGTTTCCTTCCATTTGCTTCTTCCAGGGACATTTAAGATCTATAACGTGTTCCATAAGTCCTTATTGAAGAGGTTTGTCGAGCCAGTGGTTCCTATGGTTGCGCCTTCCGACCCTGTTTTGGTGGAAGGCAATTTGGAGTATGTGGTTGAGAAAATTTTGGATTCTCGTTTTGCTAGACGGAAACTCCAGTATTTGGTTAAGTGGAGAGGTTATGGTCAGGAGAACAATTCTTGGGTGTTTGCTTCAGACATCTATGCTGTGAGACTGATCCGTGCCTGTCATAGAGCTCATCCTGATCGGCCTGGTTGCGCAGGTGAGGGTTCGGTGACCCCTCCTCAAGGGGGGTACTGTTTTGAATACTCTGGAGGCGACTTCGGAGCTGGGGCTCCCTCCGGTGGTTGCTGAGGGTAATGAACTGATTGCTGAATGGCCTTCAGCTGGCTCTGAATGGTCTGATATAAGTGACCTGAACTCCCTTGAGCCTTGCCGGTAATCAATTGTTCTTCCTGGTCTTGCTTGGAGCTCAGCTTGCATTCCTGCTCTCATTCAGATAAGTTATTTTGCTGTTTTTTTTTCCTCTGGTTGGATTTTCCTTGCTTATTTGCTGCTTAGCAGTAGACTTCAGCCTGGTCCCTTTTTGGGCCTAGTGCTGCAATTGTGCTCTGTTTGTGTTTGCACTTTTGCTCTGTTCCTATGTCACTTTTTATTTGCTGAATTGCTGTTGGTTACACCAGAGATCTGATTTAGGTGGTAGAGATCATGTGATCTCAGGTTTTTTTGTTAATCAGAAGTGTTGGTATTTTTGTCAGGGTTTTTTTGGGTTGCAGTCAGAATTCTTCCCTATACTATTCTATCTAGACAGATTGGGCCCCAGCGTTTGCTCATTCTATTTTCTGTCTGTGTTCGTATTTTCTTCTGGTCTAACCGCCATTACATGTTTGGTTGCTTCCTATTTCTTTGGGGATTCTGCTACGGGGCAGATAGAATTCATCTTTCTGCCTTTAGGTGTAGCTATCTCTCTGGCTGTGACGAGGCATCTTGGATCACCGTAGGTACGCTCCATGGCTACTTCTAACTTCTAGTGTTGCGGTTAGTTAAGGGTCCTGCAAACCAATAGTTTCCAGCCTCTCTGGTGTATTGCATCTTTGGCTATTTTTTGCAGTTTCTCCTCAGCTACTGAAACATAACGCAAGAGTCTTCAATTCTTCCATTATGGGTCGGCGGCTGCGCAATAACCTGTTGGACCTACCAGCACCACGTCAACTTCCTGGCTCCAATATTGAACCTGTGCCGTATGTTGTAGTTGGGGATGAGGCCTTTCAATTATCAAAGAATGTAATGAGACATATCCGCGACGAAACCTTGACGACCGGCGTAGGATCTTTAACTTGCGCCTATCACGGGCCCGGCGCCTGGTGGAGTGTGCCTTTGGCATTCCTTGTGCAAAATGGCAGGTCCTCCAGTCTGCTATTCAGCTGAGTGAAGCCACCGTCAATGAGGTCATCAAAGCATGTGTTGTCCTACATAATTTCACTAGAATGCATGATTGTGCCCCATCTGATGCTGGTGAATGTGTGGTGCCCAATGGGGATATGCCTAGGCCACATATCATCCCTTTACGTCGTACACTCTCAGAACTCAAAACCCGTGATATATTTACCCAGTATTTTGTGTCACCTCAAGGTACTACAACCTGGCAAGATGAGGCATTTTCAATGCTGTAATGTTGTTATGTGATTATAGATAAATATGTTTTTTCACTGACATTGTCTTTGAGTCTTGTGTTAATGTTCATTACAGATGTATAGGTGGGATTCTTTAAAGAAGTAATGAAAGAAGAGTCCAAACCTGCCATTAACCCTGCTGTTCTGTTCAGGTCATAGTGACCCGTAGAGAATTTATGAGGCCCTGTTGATTTTTTTCTATAAGTTTCTAAAACTTGATTTTATTTGACTTTTCCTCATTTGGGGGGACCTATCTATGAGTATTTTATTATTTTTTTTGGGTTTACTTTTTGCTACACGCCAATTTGTACACTTGTGTTCTGGTCATAGTGACCCGGCATCATTTTTTACAGCTATGAGGCCATATTTTCAGTGAAATAAAGGAGTTATAACCTCAGTTGGGTCTATTTATTGCATCTACTATTGTATATCAATTTATTTATTTCCTAAATTATTTCAATGAGGTCATACAAGCGCTCTGCTGGGTGTATGCATTGAGATCTGTGCACCATAAAAATGGCTTTATCTTGATTATTTTTGGTGCACATTCTATACTAAAATGTAGAGCGCATCCAGATAGATCACTAGGTGTGCACTACACGTGTATATTCTTCGCAGAACGGACTGCGCAGAACGCGTTGTGTAAGATGGCCTTATTTTGTAAAGCTGAGCTATAAAGGCCTGCAAATGATTTTTTTTTGCTAAGTTAGTCTGTCTTTCTGGCTTATCTCCATATAAAAATATAGGGCATTATGTGACAACACAAGTTCTTACCTTTACAATGCACAGGTGTATATCGGAAAAACACCAGGACAAAGAGTAGAAAAAATCAGGGATTAAAGTTGTCCTTGATTTGACATATGGACTCAAAGGACAAAATGTCACATGTGATAATTTTTTTACTTCCTACCAACTAAGCAGGGCCGGCGTCAGCACCCGGCACACCCGGGCAAGTGCCGGGGCCCTGAGCAGGCGGGGGGGCCCACTCGCCGTCTGGCACCCCCGCGCCCGTTAGCGGAGGAGAGCGGTGTCAGCGCCGCCACTGGGCCCCCCCCGCTTGCTCAGGGCCCCTGGCAGCAGCTGGCACAATACTTACCTCTCCCGTGCCTCAACTGCCGCAGCTCCGGGCTCCAGGGGGCGCCGGCGCTTCCTCTCACAGCAGGCCGCTGAATGACGTCATCATTCAGCGGCCGGCTGTGGCAGAGAGGGCGCGATCGCCAGACAGGTGAGATGTGTCGTGTGTGTGTGTGTCTGTGTGTATGTAGTGCGGTGCTTTGTGTGTGTGTGTGTGTATGTGTATGTATGTATGTGAGAGAGTGCTTGTGTGCTCTCTCTGTGTGATGATGGGCAGGCATTGATGATGATGGGGAGGCCATGATAATGATGGGCAGGCATTGATGATATTGGGGAGGCGATAATGATGATGGGCAGGCAATGATGATAATGAGGAGGAGATGATGATGATGGGCAGGCATTGATGATAATGGGCATGCATTGATGATGATGGGGAGGAGATGATGATGATGGGCAGGCATTGATGATAATGGGGAGGCCATGATGATGATGGGGAGGCCATGATAATGATGGGCAGGCATTGATGATATTGGCGAGGCGATAATGATGATGGGCAGGCATTGATGATAATGGGCATGCATTGATGATGATGGGGAGGAGATGATGATGATGGGCAGGCATTGATGATAATGGGGAGGCCATGATGATGATGGGGAGGCCATGATAATGATGGGCAGGCATTGATGATATTGGCGAGGCGATAATGATGATGGGCAGGCATTGATGATAATGGGGAGGCCATGATGATGATGGGCAGGCATTGATGATATTGGGGAGGCGATGATGATGATGGGCAGGCATTAATGATAATGGGAGGCCATGATGATGATGGGGAGGCCATGATGATGATGGGGAGGCATTGATGATGATGGGCAGGCATTGATGATAATGGGGAGGCTTTCCACAGCGCCCTTTCCTGAGCCATAACAGTGCAGAACGCAGTACAGCGCAGAGGAGTGCTCCATATTTTGTATGGAGCATTATATGGGGATCAGTATCCTGTATGGAGCATTACATGGGAATTACTATGGAGCATTAATGGGTCAGTATTCTGTATGGAGCATTATTTGGGTCCAGTATTCTGTATGGAGCATTATATTGGGTCCATTATTCTGTATGGAGCATTATTTTGGGTCCAGTATTCTGTATGGAGCATTATATGGGGGATGGCGGGGTGACATCTTGCATGGGGTATTATATCGGTGATGAGGGGAGACTGTGGTGCCCATAATATTGTATGGAGGACTGTACTGTCCAGTCTGTTCTGTGCGCTGTGAGGATTTGGCGGTTTTTGAGCTATTGTACAATTTACAATAGATATCACTCATGTAATGGAAGAAGTGAAGTATTTGGCATTGTACTATACCCATATTTCTCTGCTGTATCTGTGCATCATGAACAGTGGTCTGTGTTAAAGGGGCCCACTGAGGCTCCTTCGCCCGGGGCCCATAAAAACCTGGAGCCGGCCCTGCAACTAAGGCAAATGTTACAAAAGCGACAACTTACCATGTTGGGTACGATCCGAAAAAACAAGCCTGAACTACCACAAGGTATCTTGAGTAAAAGAAATGTACATAGTTCCATGTTCTACTTTACTGCAAATACAACAATTATTGTGTATGTTCCAAAAAAAAAAAAACAAGTAATACTGTACGAACCACCATTATAATGCAGTAAGTACCCGGGAATATAAAAAACCTAACGTGATCTTGGACTATAATGCAACCAAAGGTGGTGTAGACACATTAGATCTGCTCATTAGTACATATACCTGCAAAAGAAAATCAAATCGCAGCTGGGAGGGTCAGAAATGGGCCAGCCACCTCTTCACCTCCCCCAACCGTGTCTATTATTGCCTCTGAGTCAGAGCCTGTCTCCCTCTCAGTGAGGTTGGACTGAGTTCTGTTAGTAAATTTAATGGAAATAAAAAATGTTGGAGATGTCAGCCTAAACAGCATATGTGTAATGTGGTGTGATGTATGTACTTACGGTCTCAGATCCAGAATAGGAGCCAAAAACCCAAGCTGGTAAAAGTATACATATTTCCGCTTGGTCAGTGCTGCAGCCCCACTCCTGGCCCTCTGCTGACGTTCCCGCCGGTGCTGGTGGCAGATGCTGCGCCAGCGTCTCATTACATATTCCACTGCAATGTGACATATAATTTCATAATTTACCTAGCTGCACATTGGCAAATTGTTACACATACATTTCATATAGTCATGGGGGCCTAGTCGGATGTGACTATAATAACACTTTGGTGCTTAAAATTTTTTTATTACAAAAAAAATTATTTTTTAGGGATACTCTGCTGAATTATTACGTTGTGGCCTTTAAGATGTTTGGAAAATAATCTTGTAACTTACTCATTTGGGGCTGCTCCTCGCGTGGGCTGTCACCAAAGTGGGGAAACATCTGCCCACAGATGAGCCTCCATGCCGCGTTTCTTCTGGCACAGTCTGAGTAGTGTGCATCCCGTTGGACTCAAATTTAGGGCCTTTCCTGGACCAAAACAATGAGCATCTCAACATTTATGTGTGTAGACATGCTGCTGGACTCCGTGGAGG
Organism: Oophaga sylvatica; assembly: GCA_033576555.1. Taxonomy (NCBI): domain Eukaryota; kingdom Metazoa; phylum Chordata; class Amphibia; order Anura; family Dendrobatidae; genus Oophaga; species Oophaga sylvatica. The sequence goes on along the minus strand of JARQOD010000001.1, from coordinate 208,063,311 downwards.
TGATCTTCCGGGATGTCTGGCGCTCTTTTTTAGCTAATTTGCATGTGTAAGCTTCCTGATTCATGGCTTGCACCATTTCCTGTGACCTGCAGAAGTCTTGCGTATTTCTCGCAAGTCACACGTGTGGTCCGTGTGTAATCCGTATTTTTCTCGCACCCATAGACTTGCATTGGCGTACTACGGGCGTAATACGCTGACAATCGCAGCATGCTGTGAGTTTTTCGGCCCGAAAAATATGGCCGGAAAATATACGGATGATCAGAGCTGCCCCAAAGAGAAATATTGGTCCGAGTGTAATGCGTTATTTTCACGCCTCTCACTTGTCCGTATTCCTCTTTAGTGTGACGCCGGCCTTAATAAAAAAATCCCTATATGAATGGCGCAGACAAATACTGCTAGTGAGTGAGACCACTTGAGGGGTCAGTAGCTACTCACTAATGGCTGCGTATCTTAAAACCCTCTGAGGTGGCGACTGCTGCCGCTGAAGTAAGAGAAATGTGTGTGTACATACACGTGGGATCCCTGACGAAGAAGGTCTGAGCACCTTAGAAAGGCGTCGGAGTTGACCCTCCTAGATCCCGTCCTGTGGTGACGTCACCTATTCCATCCCCCACCCCCTGCCTCCCACGCTCCCCCCGCTCACCCTCAGCGCTCACTCTCCCAGTTGCACGGCAGCCACCATGGTTCTCCCCATACACCAGGGAGGATGCTCCCTATGGTGGTCCACCGTTCAGGGTCCCCCTGTTGAGCACCCATCTGCACGTGCAGGTAGACTGTGCACAGCAGACGGCTCGTCTCTGAAGCATTCCTGTCAGCCAGCTCTCCAGCTCCACTGCTCATAGTAAGTCTTTAGTTTCTGTTCTCCGTGACCTCAGCTCAGATTTCTCTGGCAGCGGTCTACCTCTCACCCACGTGTATGCATGTGCACAGTTCTCCTATTTCAGCGGCATCAGTCACCTCCCTAGTGGGTTTAAAGATACGCATTCATTAGCGAGTAATTACTGACCCCCCAGATGGTCTCACTCACTAACATTTACAATCTGACCCATATGTATGTACACACACATTTCTCTTACATCAGCGGCAGTAGTCGCCTCCCCAGTGGGTTTTAAGATACGCAGCCATTAGTGAGTAGCTACTGACCCCTCAAGTGGTCTCACTCACTAGCACTATTTGTCTGCACCATTCATATAGGGATTATTTCATTTATACTACCCTTCTTTGTTGTTACTCCTCTTTAGGTGCCCCTCCAGCGTGAGCCAATATTGGAGGCGCAGGTAATATTTGTGCATATTGATTTTTACTCCTGTCAGTCAGCTGAGCACAGTAGCTGACCAATCACCAGCAGCCTCCATTTATACGTATACACTGTGTTCCAAATTATTATGCAAATAATATTTTCTCAGATTTTCCCAAATTACCTATATGAATTTCAGCCATTGTAATTATCCTGTCAAATTACTATTAGAGTACAGTCTTGGACAAAAGTTTTGAGAATGACACAAATATAAATTTTTACAAAGTCTACTGCTTCACTTTTTATAATGGCAATTTGCATATACTCCAGAATGTTATAAAGAGTGATCAGCTTAACAGCAATTACTTGCAAAGTCAATATTTGGCTAGAAAATGAACTTTATCCCCCAAAACACATTTCAACATCATTGCAGCCCTGCCTTAAAAGGACCAGCTAACCTCTTTTCAGTGATTTCTCCATTAAAACAGGTGAGGGTGTTGATGAGGACATGGCTGGAGATCTATCTGTCTTGATTAAGTAAGAATGACACCACTGGACACTTTAAAAGGAGGCTGGTGCTTGGCATCATTGTTTCTCTTCTTTTAACCATGGTTATCTCTAAAGAAACACGTGCAGTCATCATTGCAATGCACAAAAATGGCCTAACAGGGAAGAGTATCGCAGCTGGAAAGATTGCACCTCAGTCAACAATCTATCGCATCATCAAGAACTTCAAGGAGAGAGGTTCCATTGTTGCCAAAAAGGCTCCAGGGCGCCCAAGAAAGACCAGCAAGCGCCTGGACCGTCTCTTAAAAGTGTTTCAGCTGCGGGATCGGGCTACCAGCAGTGCAGAGCTTGCTCAGGAATGGCAGCAGGCTGGTGTGAGTGCATCTGCACGCACTGTGAGGCAGAGACTTTTGGAGTAAGGCCTGGTCTCAAGGAGGGCAGCAATGAAGCCACTTCTCTCCAGAAAAAACATCATGGACAGACTGATATTCTGCAAAAGGTACAGGCAGTGGACTGCTGAGGACTAGGGTAAAGTTATTTTCTCTGATGAATCCCCTTTTCGATTGTTTGGGACATCAGGAAAGCGCCTCATTCGGAGAAGACAAGGTGAGCGCTACCACCAGTCTTGTCTCATGCCAACTGTTAAGCATCCTGAAACCATTCATGTGTGGGGTTCCTTCTCAGCCAAGGGAATCGGCTCTCTCACAGTCTTGCCTAAAAACACAGCCATGAATAAAGAATGGTACCAGAATGTCCTCCAAGAGCAACTTCTCCCAACCCTCAAGAGCAGTTTGGCGATCAACAATGCCTTTTCCAGCATGATGGATCACCTTGCCATAAAGCACAGGTGATAACTAAATGGCTCAGGGAACAAAACAGAGATTTTGGGTCCATGGCCTGGAAACTCCCCAGATCTTAATCCCATTGAGAACTTGTGGTCAATCATGAAGAGACAGGTGGACAAACAAAAACCTACAAAATTAAGACAAAATGAAAGCATTGATTGTGCAAGAATGGACTGCTATCAGTCAGGATTTGGTCCAGAGTTGATTGAGAGCATGCCAGGGAGAATTGCAGAGGTCCTGAAGAAGAAGGGTCAACACTGCAAATATTACTTGCTGCATTAACTCATTCTAACTGTCAATATAAGCTTTTGTTACTCATATGTTTGCAATTATATTTCTGTCTGTGATAAAAACATCTGTCAAACACACATAAAAACCAGAGGGCAATAGATAATGTGAAAATATAATATTTGTGTCATTCTCAAAACTTTTGGCTATGACTGTACAATTGTAAGGTTTTTGTACAAACTGCCTATGATAACAGTATATTTTTGAAAAAATAAAACACTCAAACTGCACTCAAAATGCATGTTCCAAATTATTATGCACAGCAGAGTTTTCAACCTTTTCATTTTAATAAAGAACAAAAAAATGGTCATTTTTGAAATTATAAGCATTAGGAGGTTATTATTATTACAAACTGAAATCAAACAGTTTTCAACTCAAAACTTTATTCTAGGTAATGTTACATTTGCACATAGGACCCCTTGTTCGAAAGGAGCTTCTTAACTCTCTCGTCCATTGAATTTGTCAGGTTTTGGATGGTTTCTGCTTCAATTGTTTTGCACGAGGACAGAATACCCTCCCAGAGCTGTTGCTTAGATGTGAACTGCCACCCGCCATCATAGACACTCCTTTTGATGATGCTCCAGAGGTTCTCAATGGGGTTGAGGTCAGGGGAGCATGGGGGCCACACCATAAATTTGTCCCCTTTTATGCCCATAGCAGCCAGAGATGCAGATGTGTTATGTGCAGCATGAGACGGTGCATTATCATGCATGAAAATGATCTTGCTGCAGAATGCACAGTTCTTCTTCTTGATCCATGGCAGGAAGTGCTGTTTGAGAAACTCAACATACACTATGGAGATCATTTTTACCCCTTCAGGGATCCTAAAGGGGCCGACAATCTCTCTCCCATGATTCCAGCCCAAAACATTACTCCACCTCCTCCTTGTTGACACAGTAGCCGTGTTTGCATGGGGTGTCCATCAACCAGCCATCCTCCACTCCATCCATCTGGACCATCGAGCGTTGCTCGGCACTCATCGGTGAACAAAACAGTTTTGAAGTCAGTCTTCATGTATTGTTTGGCCCACTGGAGCCGTTCTGCTTGTGTGCAGAGGATAAAGGTCAACAGGATGGCTTACGCACAACTGCTAACCTCTGAAGGACCCTGCATCTTGTTGTTCGGGGGACGTTGGAGGCACCAGCAGCTTCAAAAACTTGTCTGCTGCTATGACAAGGCTTTTTTGCCGCTCCTCTTTAAACGTGATGTAATTGCCTGTAGGAAAGAGTCCTCAATTTTCCCTTGTCAGCACGAACACGTGTGTACTGTGAATCAGCTACATACTTCTTGATTGTGCGATGATCACGATGAAGTGTCTTGGCAATGTTGATTGTAGTCATGCCTTGACCTAAACACTCCACAATTTGTTGCTTCTCAGCAGCCGACACATCCTTTATCTTTCCCATTTTGGCAGAAAATGTAGGCTGCTTAATAATGTGGGACAGCCTTCTTAAGTATTCTTGCCTTTCATTGTACACACCTGCCAAACTAATTAGCACAGGTGTCTGCAATTGCTTACAGTGATATAAAGAGCCCTGACACACATCACCATCAATGAGTTTAACTGACAAACAAAAAAATTCTTACCTTATCACTCCTAAACATTTTTTGCATAATAATTTGGAACACAGTGTACATGTTTATATACCTATATACATATATACAGTACACGACTGTTTTCACACCCTCTATTAACACTATCCCCACCTCATTTCCAGGTAGCGCCAGTGTATTATTCTTTATATATTTTCCGAAACTTGTAGCATCTCTATTTTTCGTGATCTGGGGCTGGGGGAGGGCTTCGTTTTTATGTGCCAAGCTGATGTTTTTATTTATATAATCCTCGTGCAGATATGATCTTTTGATTACCCGTTATTGCATTTTATTGCAATGTAGCTGCAACCATAAAAACATAATTCTGACGTTTTGAATTTTTTTCTCATTACGCTGTTTAGCGATCGGGTTAAGTTTTTTTATATTGATAGATAGGGTGATTCTGAATGCAGCGTTACCAAATATGTGCATATTTGATTTTTTTATTGTTTTATTTTGAATGGAGCGAAAGGGGGGCAATTTTCACTTTTACATATTTTTACTTTTTAAAATATTTTTAAAAACATTTTTTTTTCAATAGCTTCCATGGGAGACTAGAAGCTGAAATACTTTGATTGCCTCTGCTACATACAGGCAATGATCAGATTGCCTGTGTGCAGCAGAAATGTTCACTGGTTTTGAGCGGGGCAGCGCTCATAGCAATCTGATGATGACAACCATAAAGGTCTGCTGCAGAACTCTGGTTGTCATGCCAACCCATCAGTGACCCGCAATCAAGTGACAGGGTCACCGATGGGCCGGATTAGCTTCCTGTAAGCACAAGTTAAATGCAGCTGTCAAAGATTGACAGATGGAATTTAACTAGCTAAAAGCTGTGGGTGGATCGCGATTCCACCCGAGGCTGTTCCGGGCAAATGTCAGCTGTATAGATCAGCTGTCATGTGCCCAGAAAGGTGCGTGGTCAGTGCCAGAGTCCGCACTAAACAGAGGGAGTCCGACATGGGCATACTATTACGCCATATGTCATAAAGGGGTTAAAGGTTTATTCATCAAATAATCAAGTTATTCCCAATCCTTTGGAACATGGATAACTTGCTGATCACTGAGGATTCAATCACTGGGCTCCCCAGAGATTTTGAGAACAGGGGTCTATAGTCTCATCTTGAATGGAACAGAGATGTACATGCTTGACCTCTGCTCTATTCATTATCTATAGAGTCACTGAGCTCTGTGCTCGGCTATTACCATCAATTCCATAGAAAATGAGTAAAGTAGATATAAGATGATACAGATACCAGACATATAATTTAATATAATATATACATGGTTGCGCTCTGCTGGTTCCAAGAGTTATCAGGTAACCACGAGTATGAGCTTTGCACACTTGACCTTGTGCCAACTAGAGGGTCAGCTACGTCTTGCAGTATTCTATTTACCAACATTGCTGACACTCTATTTTTCACTTGATTGCAAATATGGCTGCGCTGGAACTAGCAGAACCGATTCCTAATGGATAGATATATTTATACATACATACATACACAAACCCACATACAGTATTCATATCTCCATCTCAGTGAAAAAATATAAAAATATATATTTTTTAGAGGTGTGGGGGGACCAAAATAGAACTGTAGCTATGGAGCCCTATCATTTCTATGTACACCCCTGCTTTCATGGCATTAATAATGAGGGTGATCTGGCCTGTTGCTTGTAGCCTATGACTCCGGGACCCCATTGCCAGATTGCCTTCATCATAATTGTCGTGCCGGACAGGGTGGTGGGCCCAGACACATTTCTTGCACAAGGGCCCTAAGCTGTCAGGGTCCGCCCCTGGCTATACACACGTAGTCAAAATTGTTGGTACCCCTCATTTAATGACAGAAAAAATCACAATGGTCACAGAAATAACTTGAATCTGACAAAAGAAATAATAAATCAAAAATCTATGAAAATGAACAAATGAGAGTCAGACATTGCTTTTCAACCATGCTTGCACAGAATTTTTTTTATAAAATAAAACTCATGAAATAGGCCTGGACAGAAATGATGGTACCCCTGAAAATAGTGTGACAAAAGGGACATGTTAAATCAAGGTGTGGAAAATTGATGACAAATCAAAGAGACAAATAATACAAATGGTAACCAAATAGCCCAGAAAAACTTCTAAACAGATTAAAGGTGAGCTTCAAGCTCAAACAACATCAGTGTCAGATCGCACCATCCATCGTTGTATAAGCCAAAGTGGACTTCATGGGAGATGACCAAGGAGGACACCATTGTTGAAAAGAAATCATAGAAAAGCCAGACTGGAATTTTCCAAGCTACATGTTGACAAGCCACAAAGCTTCTGGGAGAATGTCCTATGGACAGATGAGAAAAAAATGGAACTTTTTGGCAAGGCATATCAGCTCTATGTTCACAGAAGGAAAAATTAAGCAGATCAAGAAAAGAACACTGTTCCTACTGTGAAACATGGAGGAGGCTCTGTTATGTTCTGGGGCTGCTTTGCTGCATCTGGCACATGGTGTCTAGAATCTGTGCAAGGTACAATAAAATCTCAAGACTATCAACGGATTCTAGAGAGAAATGTTTAGCCTAGTGTCAGAAAGCTTCGTCTTAGTAGCAGGTCATGGGTCTTACAACAGGATAATGACCCAAAACACACAGCTAAAACACCCAGAATGGCTAAGAGGAAAACATTGGACTATTCTGAAGTACTCTTCTATGAGCCCTTGTACACTTCTATGACCCCTGATGAATCGTTTGATTGCAGTGATTGCCTCAAACGGTTGTGCAGCAAAATATTAAGTTAAGGGTACTATCATTTTTTGTCCAGGCCTATTTCATGAGTTTTATTTTTTTTAAAATTCTGTGGAAGCATGGTTGAAAAGCAATGTCTGACTTTCATTTGCTCATTTTCATAATTTTTTTTATTATTACTTATGTCAGATTCAAGTTATTTCTGTGACCATTGTGTTTTTTTCTGTCATTTAAACACACCGTTTCACCTTGATTTTGCACTGTACATGTACAGGGGATGGACTTGTTACAGGGGCTGTGTTTATGCCATCCACAGCAAGAGTCAGCTGTTACATACCACTTTAGCTTCCACTGCAACTCCTTGGATCACAACTATGTGCGATTCTGGCTGTTCAACTTTTTACATGCAATGTCACACTAACGACTGTAAAGACTTCATCAAAGAAAGTTTGTTTTATCCGACAGCCCATCTGCATCCTTGTTCATTGATTGGCATGGGGACCAATTGGCTGCCATGGCAGCCAAGGGCCTAACAATAGCATCTGTGTTTGCCATATGCAGCAGCCTATTAGATGCCACCGTGGGTTAGGTATATTAGACTACCTTACAGACAAACATTGACATCAATATAAAAATATTTACCCATAGAATGAAGATAACACTTAATTTGTGCAGCAAATGGAAAAAAAATCAATGGCAGAATTCCACAGAGGATAATTCAGAGCTATTTAATAAGACATTTGTATCCCAAAATGGTGCAGTTAATAAATACAACTGATACTACAAAAATAAGCTTGCATAAAGAAAAAACAAACAGGCTGTGGATCTTGGAATGCAAAGGGTAAAAAACAAGCAAAAAATGCTTTGTCCTGGAGGTGCAAAATAGAAATCTGAAGGAGTTAAAGAGGACATTTTTTCTGGATTTTTTTTTTGTTTTTAAACTAAGTACTTCCTCCAGCCCATCCATTCCAAAGTTATGCCCATCAGTAATAAAACAGAAAATGTTCCCTTTAAGCAACTGGATGTATACTACAGAATATCTATGTGGGAATACCTGCATTTTGCTTGGCTAACATCAAGAGGAAAAAATATAATCACCCACAGAATTCTGTGTGTGCTCAATTTCCAGGGGGCATAAACTTGGAACAGAAAAAAAAGAAAAGCTGCATCAGAATCAGTGGGGCAGCACCAATCAGTTTAGGTGCGCAGTTTATATAAAAAAAATCCAAGGAAATATCCTCTTTAAAAAAATCCAATGTCAAAAACTCGTATAAATCAGGTTTTAGAGAATCAGAGGTATTAAACCAGGGTCAGTAAACACCTGACAGCTTCCAGCAAACTGCTGGAACTTTACATAGGGAGTGATTCTGCCTAATTATTCACAGTAGAAAAATTACATTCACTGGCTTTACAGGCATCATAACAACATTGGCACTTCCATTTTCAATGCTGTCCATAGAGCAAATGCGGCGCCACATGGTGACAGAGGTGGAAATTGTTACAGCACGATCAGATATGGATGTTAATAATAAATAATAATAATTTTATTTCTATAGCGCCAACATATTCCGCAGCACTTTACATTTTAGAGGGGACTTGTACAGACAATAGACATTACAGCAAAACAATAAACACATAGATCAAAACAGATACCAAGAGGAATGAGGGCCCACAATCTATTAGGAGAAAGAGGAGACACGAAAGGTGGATGGTAAAATTGTTACACTTACTAAAGTTTTACTATGGCATAAACTGAGATATAGAATTCACTTTTACATTGCAATGAATGAATTTTGCAATGGAAATTTGTGGCATTTCTGCAATAGGTATCACATGCAGCAGATCTAAAAACCCTAGAATCTACAGAAGTTGTTTTACTTTGAGGGATGGAGTTTTGTGAAAACCTCATTCAGTAGCATTATTCTGTACTTTGTATTGGAATTTAATTGGGGTTTGAGAACTGAAATTTAAGAAAATTGATGTGCAACTCACCCATAAGATTCATTGGAACACGATTTTAACATTAACCCCTTCATCCATAGCCATAGTTTTCACCTTCTTGACCAGGTAAAATTTAAAAATTCTGACCAGTGTCACTTTATGTGGTTATTACTCTAGAATGCGTTAACGTATTTCACTGATTCTGAGAATGGTTTCTTCTGACATGTTGTACAATGTTTGTTCAATATGACTTGTATTTATTTGTGAAAATGTCAGAAATTTGGCGAAAATTTGGAACATTTTGCAGTTTTCAAATTTGTAATTTTTAAGCCCTTAAATCAGAGAGTTATGTCACACAAAATAGTTAACAAATAACATTTCCCACATGTCTACATTACATTTTTAAAACAACATTTTTCTTGTTAAGAAGTTATAAGGGTTAAAATTTGACTAAGAATTTCTCAATTTTTCAACAAAATTTGAAATAACATTTTTTAGACACATCACATTTAAAGTGACTTCAACAGAAAAAACCCCAAAGTGACAAAATTCTAAAAAACTGTACCCCACAAGGTGTTGAAAATGACATTCAAGAAGTTTATTGACCCTTCAAGTGCTTCGCAGGAATTAATGGAATGTGGAAGTAAAAAAATAAACATTTAAATTTTTTTCCCAAAAAATTTATTTTAGACACATTTTTTTTATTTTTGCAGAGGTATCAGGAAAAAAATGGACCAAAAGATTTGTTGTGCAATTTCTCCTGAGTACGCCAAAACCCCATATGTACGAGAAAACTACTGTTTGGATGCACGACAGGGCTCAGAAAGCAACATTTGCTGGAATCATTAACCGACGCTATGTCACGTTTGTAAAGCCCCTGTTGTGCCTAAACAGTAGAAACCTCCCACAAGTGACCCCATTTTGAAAACTAGACCCTCGGGGAACTTATCTGTATGTGTGGTGAGCATCTTGAACCCCCAGGCGTTTTTAGCCCCAATTGTAATTATTTTCACAGGGTTAACAGGAGAAAATGCACCAAAATATGTGTTGTGCAACTTCTCCTGAGTATGCAGATACCCTATGTGCAGGGCTGAGAATACATTGAGTGATGTTTTGGAAAAAAAGATTTTGCTGTAATATTCTGCAGGTGTCATGTCACGTTTGGAGAGCCCCTGATGTGCCTAAACTGTGGAAACCCCCACAGATGACCCCATTTTAGAAACTAGACTCCTCAATGAATTGATCTAGATGTGTGGTAAGCACCTTGAACCCTCAGGTGCTTCACAGATTTGTATTATGTTGTGCCATGAAAAAAAAAAAAAAACACATTTTTCCCACAAAAATGTTCTTTTTAGCCACTTTTTATTTTCACAAGGTTAACAAGGGAATACAGACCCCAAATGTGTTGTGCAATTTCTCCAGAGTACACTAATACCTCATATGTGGCCAAAAACTACTTGAGGCACAATGCAAAGCTCAGAAGTGAAGAAGTGCCACATTGGAGTTCAGATTTTACTGAAACTGGTTTGAGGGTGCCATGTCACATTGGTAGATGTTGTAGTCCCCAGTAAGTTGCAGTCACCATTATGTTTTAGTCACCAGTACATGATAGTCACCAGCACGTGGTAGTGCCCAGCTCATGCTTTTGGGGCATGCACCTGTAAATTAGGAAGGCTATCATCACTACAGGAATGCCAAACATGTGGATGCTAAATGTGGTTTAGAAACAATGTAGTGCTCAGAATGGAGTGGCATTTGAATTTGGGAGTGCAGAATTTAATGAATTTCTTTTGGGGGTGAAGAGCTATAGCACTTTTCCAGAGCCTTAGTACTAGCGGTAATATGGAAGCCCCCTATATTTCCATTAACAGATGATGAAGCTAAGCGGGACTTTCTTTGTTTGTGGATTGATTTGAAGCTTTGGTAGGGACCATTTTACATAACATTTGGGATCACATTTACCTGGTGCTCGATGCTGAGCACTTACATTGGGGCTTACATCTAAATCTCCAAGTAACGTGATACAGATAAGACCCCTGAGGAATCCATTCACTGTAATGAGGCAGCAGAGTCTGAGAGTCTGGCCTCTGTTCAGCGGTGTCCTTCATTTCATAGGTGCACAAAACTGTGGTTGACTGAAACTATCGAAACATAGGCAGTCATATGGCATTTATAGTGCCTCCATCTGCATCATTATAGGAATAGTCCTCTGGGGATACCATTTAAACCATGTTTTTTAGAGATTTACATGGAAACACCAACTTTACCATGAATATGTATTTTTTCTCTGAACGCTCATTATGTAACCTTTCTTCCTTATAGTAAATAAGGCTGCAATTTTGCATCTCCCTTCAAAGGCATCAGAAGGTGTGAAATGTCTCCAATTCTCTGTGCTCTCAGGAAGACTTCACCCACTTCAAATTTATGTTAAGAACTTATAACTCTGCATTTCACCTAGCGAAACAGACCTACTTCACCATCCTGAACACCTCATTATCAAACAACCCCAAGAAACTGTTTGACACCTTTCACTCCCTCCTTAGGCTGAAAGCACAAGTCCCTATCACAGACATTTGTGCTGATGACCTGGCCTCCGATTTTATAGAGAAAATAAATAATATCCATCAGGAACTCAGCTCCTAGCCACTAGGTGCCATGTCTCCCATCCTTCTCTGCATTTCCCCTGGCTCACTCTCCACATTTGATCCCATCAGATAAGAAGTTCCCAGGCTCCTCTCTTCTTCTCGTCTGACTACATGCACTACTGACCACATTCCCTTACATGTCCTCCAGTCTATCTATCCATTCTTCACTACTCACCTAACTAAAATCTTTAATCTCTCCCTCTCCTCTGGCATTTTCCCCTCCTCCTTCAAACACTCTATCATTACTCCATTATTAAAGAAACCCGTTCTCGACCCATCCTGCACAAACTACAGACCAGTCTCCAATCTCCCCTTCATCTCTAAACTCTTGAAGCACCTAGTCTACTTTTGCCTTACTCGTTACTTCTCCACTCACTCCCTCCCTAGACCCTTCACAGTCCGGCTTTCGCCCCTACATTTGACAGAAACTGCACTCATCAAAGTGACCAATGAACTTCTGATAGCAAAATGTAATGGTGACCACTCTCTACTCATTCTTCTCAACCTTTCTGCAGCTTTCAACACTGTTGACCACCATCTCCTAATCTCTAGGCTCCAGTCACTAGGCATTAAGGACACTGCTCATTCCTGGTTCTCTTCCTATCTTTCTGACCGCTCTTCCAGTGTTTTGTTCGACGGCTCCACTTCAACTCCTCTTCCTCTCACTGTTGGGGTACCTCAGGGCTTAGTCCTTGGCCCCCTTCTCTTCTCTCTACACGGCACCAAATGGACAGACCATCAGCATATTTGGCTTCAGTACCATCTTTATGCTATGACACACAACTATACACATCATCCCTGATCTTACCCCCGCTGTGCTTCAGAACGCCAGTAACTGTACACAGTCTCCAACATCTTGTCCCCTCTATATCTGAAACTCAACCTTTCCAATACTGAACTTCTTCTGCTCCCGCAGTCTACTAACCTCCCTAAATCTGACATTTCTCACTCCGTGGGTGGCACCATAATTACACACCGGCAGCAGGCGCGCTGTCTGGGTGTTGTTTGACACCAATCTCTCCTTTACCTCCCATATACAATCTCTTGCCTGCTCTTGTCGCTTACACCTAAAGAACATCTCTGGAATTCACCCTTTTCTCACCATGGAGACAACAAGAACCCTCACTGTCACCCAGATCCACTCCCACCTGGACTACTTTAATGCTCTATTAATTGGCCTCCCCCTCACTCAACTTTCCCCTCTCCAGTCTATTGTTAATGCAACAGCCAGGGTCGTCCATCTGGCTAATCGTTAGTCGGACATGTCCGCTCTTCGCCAGTTGCTACACTGGCTGCTCATTTATTATAGGATCCGATTCAAAGTACTTTCTCTCACCCACAAAGCTCTCCACAGTGCGGCACCCCCTTACATCTTCTTCCTCATTTCTGTCTATCGGCCTAGCCGATCGCTGCGCTCTGCATATGACTTTCCACTAACCTTGGCACTAAACCGTACCTCACACTCCCGACTCCAAGACTTCTCCCGTGATGCACCAATCTTCTGGAATGCTATACCTCTAGAAATTAGGACCAGCCACAACTTGCACAGTTTTAGGCGCTCCCTCAAAACACATTTGTTCAGAGCAGCCTATCACGTTCACTAATCAAAGTCATTTTATGTGTAAGTGTGTGTAGCCCATTCACAATCTCTATCTATCCCCCTCTCCCTCAAGATGGCTGGAACATCATTGTAAATACACACTGTACTTTGTATTTCACCTACCTCATTGTAGATTGCAAGCTCTCACGAGCAGGGTCATTTTATTTTGCTTTAATATTGTATTATTGCTAAAATTTTTACTTATGACTGTAGTGTTTGAAACTGGTAAACTGTAAAGCGCGGCTGAATATGTTGGTGCTATATAAATAAAGTATATTATATTAATCACTAAGCCAATTTTTACAATTCTGACCACTATCACTTTATGAGGTTATAGCTCTGGAATGATTCAACGGATCACATTGATTCTGAGATTGTTTTTTTCTTGACATATTGTACTTCATGATAAAATTTCTTCGATATAACTTGCGTTTATGAAAAAAATGGAAATTTTACAAAAATATTTAAAATTTTGCAATTTTTTAAATTTGAATTTTTATACCCTTAAATCAGAGTCATATCACAAAAAGTAGTTAGTAAATAACATTTCCCACATGTCAAATTTGCATCAGACCAATTTTGGAAACAGAATTTTTTTTGTTAGAAAGGTTAAAAGTTGACCATTGATTCTCATTTTTCCGACAAAATTTACAAAACCATTTTTTTAAGGACCACCTCACATTTGAAGTGAGTTTGGGGGGTGAATATAGCAGAAAATACCAAAAGTGACACCATTCTTTTTTAAAACTGCACCCTTCAAGTGACGCAAAACCACATTCAAGAAGTTTATTAATCCTTCAGGTCCTTCAATGCAATGTGAAGGAAAAAAATGAACATTTTAACTTTTTCACAAAAAGTTTACTTTGGAACCAAATTTTTTTACTTTCACAAGGGAATCAGGAGAAAATGGACTACAAAATGTATGTGCAATTTCTCCTGAGTAGTGTTGAGCGATACGATACTGCAAATATCGGATATCGGCCGATATTAGCTGTATCGGCCTTTCGATTCCGAATACCGATATTTTCGTCATATCGAATACCGGAATCGGATTTGTCACTGTCACTGTGAGTGTCCGTCGGTCGGGTCTGTCAGGAGTCAGCGGCACTTACCTGGCAGAAGATCTCCGGCGGTCACGTCCTGGACTGCTTGATGGCCGCCATTATCTTCTCCCTGGCGGTCACATGCAGTTTTTCGCGATAACTGCAGTGACTGCAGGGTAATCCCGGCCGTAAACCAGTCCGATGACGTCACCGCCGGGGAAGCAGGTAATCAGCTGTGCTGCGCCGGGATGACAGGCTCTGCCTGTCATTCTGATGTAGCAGAGCTGGATCGTCGTGGGACACTCGTTACTATGGACTGCGTCGGTCAGGTGGTATACTTTTTTTTTTTTTTCATTTTTTTACAGGAGGTCGATGGCGTCGCAGGATGAGACTGTAATAAAAGTAATGAAAAATGTTTTTTTTTTTTTATTAAATTAAAAACCTTTTTATGAACATTCACCCGTCCGGGTACATCAACAATTTAACTATTTATCAACAATTTAACTATTTACATACAGGGACCCTGTCCGGGTTATTTATACTTCTTTGGCCGGGGTGTTCCAGGTACCACCTGGTACTCTTCTGATGCTTGCCAAACATCCGAGGCACCAAGGACCACCAGGACCTGATGACGTCGTGTGGCCTGTACAGTCAAGTCGTGACCCGCTATCTGGGTCTGTGTGGCCACCTCTTTCATCTCCCTCCGGGTCTGGAACCCTATGTCCCGGACTGAACGAACCCCAGGGGGCCTAACAGGCGCCGGGTACGGGCCAGCTATAGTTATCATGTCCATAGCTGGGGCTGCTGAGGAGACCACTGAGGGAGGCTGTGGAGATTTACGGCGTGGGGTGGGCACTTTTGCAGAGGCCTGGATGTGGGAGGCTGAAGGCTCCGAGGGTCTCACAGGTTCCTGACACTCTGGGGAGTAGGGGTCGCACCTGGTAACATTTAGGGCGTACCACCCATTGTAACCCCAGTGTCGGTGTAAGTCACCAAGTCTCCTGGCAACAGGGCCCTCCCCGGGTGTCCTTCTGGGAGGTGAGTCTCCACGTCCCGCCGGGTCACAAAAACTTCTAAATAAAGTCCAGGCTCCTGGATGAAGCCCCAACCACCTTTCAATTTAAAGCTCCGTACTGCACCCTTACGCCGCGGCTCACACAGGGTTCCTTTATCCTTTCTCATCCGGTCCTTATCTGCCCGGTCCTTCTCCACCTGACGTTGGCGAATTTTTGGGATTCTCGCTGCTCCTTTGTCGCTCTGCTTCCCGCTCCCAACGTCTCCACTCTTCCTCCTGACGCCGGTTGAAATTCTCCTCCACCAGCTGCTCCATGTCTCCACCACTCCACTGCAGCTTGCGATGTCCGGTTTGCGGCAGCTCGCCTGGCGCCCCCCAGTCCTGGCGGCGCTCCCCTGCGGAGGAAGCAGACGGCTCTAAATCAGATGACAGTCGGGGCTCCGGTACAGACAGGTAGACCTCTGTGCCTGCGCGGCCTCCTCCATGAGGAGGGTGTCGCTTCTTCTGTCTCAGCGACGGGGGCAGACAGCGGGATCTGGGGTGCTGACGGTGCTGCGGTTTTTGCAGGAACGGGTGCCTCCACTGTGACAACGTCAACCGGATCACATTGCAAGGGCTCCTCTACTAGAACGGGTGCCTCACCTTCCGGTACAGACACTTCAGGTAAGAGGGATTGGCGCCGCTCCAAGTTTATTTTTAGGGCACGCCAGCTCGCTTTCATCCTGGCGACCTCCTCCCGGTGCCGGGCCAGGCCTCTTAGGGTATCCTCCGCTTCTTGCAGCGTAGAAGGGTTTACAGGCCGGGTGCCCAACGGTGATTCCTGGCGATCGGGTCGCTTCCGTGGGGGGAGAGCTCTGACAGCTCCATCCCTTCACACTTCTGCTCGTGTCCATTAGCCATCTCTGCCAAGTCACATGTGTCATTAGCATCTGGAGAGGGCCCCTCTTTTGTAGGGAGGCGGGACCTTCGTGTTAGTTTCCGCACACTGAGGAGGATGAGGAGGCGGAACTCCAGAGCTGTGGGGCACGATCTTACATTGCAGTAACATTTACACTGGTCGGCCATCGTTTTCACGCCACTGAGTGAGTGTACACCCACGAAGAGCACGCCCTTCTTCTTCACCAGTGCCTCGTCGTGACACAGATATGGCGGAAAAATGGCAAATACATTCTCTGATGATTTTAGCAATTCTGAAGCACAGAGTCTATTTTACTATGTAGAAGTGTATAAACTATAAATATATGTTTTATATATATATGTCACAATGACTTAATATTATATATAATTATATAATATGTATTCTATGTGTGTATATTTTGTGTTTACAACGAAAGAAAGGGTTTTTTTGTTGCGATATTTTGTTCCATAGACTTACATGGGACTTCCGCTATCGGAATCGGATATCGGCGATATTTAGTGATATCGGTTATACCATTCCGATCCGATATTTTTCGATATCGAGCAGTATCGCTCAACACTACTCCTGAGTATGCTAATAGCCTGTATGTGGGGAAAGCCACTGTTTGGGCGCATGACAGGGCACCATTTGACTTTTTGAAAGCAAAATTGGCTGGAATCAATGGTGGCACCATGTTGCGTTTGGAGACATCCTGATGTAACTAAACAGTGGAAACTCACCAATTATAACTTCAACCCTAACCCCAACACACCTAACCCTAATCCCAACCCTAACCATAACAACAAACCTAACCCTAACATACCCCTTACTTTAATCCCAAACCTAATTGTTAACCCAACCATAACCACAACCCTAGCCCAACACTAACTTTAGCCCAACCCTAACTTTAGCCCAACCCTAACTTTAGCCCAATCCTAATCCTAGCCCAACCCTAACCCTAGCCCAACCCTAACTTTAGCCCAACCCTAAATTTAGCCCCATCCTAATCCTAGCCCAATCCTAACCCTAGCCCTATCCTAACTTTAGCCCAACCCTAACTTTAGCCCAACCCTAACCCTAGCCCCAACACTAACCCTAGCCCAATACTAACCCTAGCCCAACCTTAATCTTAAATTTAGCCCTACCCTAACTATAGCACAACCATAACCCTAATGGAAATACACTTTTTTTTTTATTTTATTATTTTTACCTAAAAAGGGGATGATAAAGGGGGGGTTGATTTACTATTTTTTTATTTTGATCACTGTGATAGGGTCTATCACAGGATGCAGGATGCAGGAGGGTCCAGGGACACCGTAGGTACCAGAAGGTAATTGGAGGACCCCATTTCTCTCTCCTCTGATGTGCGATCACATCAAAGGAGAGAGAAATTAATGTTAAATCGGACTTTTTTTTTTTGTGGTCGCCGTTATTACACTGGTGTCAGTGAAAACCAACCCGAATCATGTTCTCTGGGGTCTCGACTACATGTAGCAGGTAGTCAAGACCCTGCAGAAATTCCAAATCAGGGAGGCGCTATATACTTATTTCTCAGCGCCGTTAAAAAGCAGCGCTGAGGCATAAGTACCCTTAACTCCTGCTGCTAAAGGTGTTTCGGTGGTTGTTAAAAGGCGTTAACAATGTTGACTGAAGTAGTTAACTAGTGGGACAGTTTTATAGGTCGGTTATCCTGTTTGCAGCGATGCCAAATATACTTGAACTTTTTTATTATTATTTTTTTACAAAAATAATTTTATTGGATTAATATTTTTTCTTTTTTTTATTCTTTAATTTATGATTTTAAAAAAAAAATTACAACTTTTATTAACTTTTTTACATTGTCCAAGGATAGGACATCAACTTTAAACTGACAGATCACTGATCTTGTACTTTGCAATCCTTCTACATTGCAGATCATTAGAGCAGCATCTGACATGCAGGGAGGAGGCACGTCAACTCATGCTATGAACATGAGCTGACAGACCACCATCCCTGGGTGACCCCGTGGACATCTTTGGGCCTGGGTTCACCACAGAGACCATTAGCATAATGCGATTGCATTGCGTTGTGTCAATGTGAGCACAGGGGGAGCGCCCTCCTTCTGCGATGCCGGGCATTATCGCTGTCATTAATGACAGCGGCATCAGAGGGCTTAAACATTCACATAGATCTGACATCCGCACTCTATCGTGGTGGCACTCAGCATGAACCCGTGCAATCACGGTGCTGTATATATACAATGGTCTGCTGGAAGGTGTTAATACCTTTGATTTTTAATGATTTATCAAAACAGGAGCACTGTATACATACTTTAAAATATTACCTTTTAGCTGCACTCAAACAGTTAAATGTAAATTCTGAAAATGATAGACATTCTTCAAGTGCATAACAAAATTAAATTAAGATGTGGGGCAAGTTCTTCCAAATTGTGTTTACTAATTATGGATAATCTGTTTAGCTAACAACTTAAATAATGGCAGCACATAATTATAGATGAATCCTTTTAAAAAGTGTGATGAACCGTAACACTTCTGGTAAGATTGTTGTCTGTTTAAAATAGATTGAGTCAACTTAGAATTCATCTGTAGTTTTTACAACAGTTCAAACACTTCATTACTGCTCATTACAAAATGTCATGTAACAGAAAACCAGTGTTTCTAGTGATCTAAGCAAAATAAAAGATGAAAGATAAATTGTAAGATTGAACTCAAGCATAGATCTTTTAAAAAAAATGTTTTCATAAAATATAGATAAGTAGCTATTTTTTTTAGAATCAAACACATTTTAACTAAAAGATATCTAAGTGAATTAACATAATTTATAACATAATTTACATGATGTCTGCTTGGCTTTGTTACAGACTAAGTTGGTTTCAGTTAAAAGCAGGTTATCTGTGCAGGCTACAGAGTTTTACATAAACTTTAGAATTTCCTGTAGCACTTTCTAAACTGTAAAGCAGGGATTCACAGATCAGTTCCTGGTGAGTCATGTGACCCCATCCTGAACACATTTATTAATGTTAAAAAAAGACCACTGCATCTGTGCTTTTTAAAAGTAGGCAGTTATGTGGCTCAGGGATCTTGTCAAATGCCACTGTTCTGTGAATTGTAATTACTTTTGCATTCTTCATTATCCAGGTCCACCTTCACTTTCTATTTAACTCGTATAGAGCTGTAGAGTTGGTAGTCAAGCAAAGGTGCAACTCACAAAATTAGAATATCATCAAAAAGTTAATTTATTTCAGTTTTTCAATACAAAAAGTGAAACTCATATGTTAGATAGATTTTGCAATTTGTTACCATCTTTTCAGTTAGCCATTAAAAGGTATCAACCACTGAGGACTCTCAAGTCTAAATATTTTTCTATATTAGATAGTCATTACTAGAGTTGAGCGAAACAGGTCGATCAGATTCATAAGTCGCTGACTTTCGCTAAAGTCAAGTTTCGCCGAGGAAACCCGACCATAGCGTGAAGTCAGCCATGCGGTCGTCGACCCAAGTGCCAAAGTCGGTTTTCCCATAATGCTTGCAGGCACCTTTTCTCAGCCAATGAACAAAGTACGTACACTGTGGGCAACGAGATGACAAAGGCAGCGTCCACCACCATCTTAGAGAAGGGCATTGCAGTGATTGGCTTGCTTTGTGTGGCGTCACAATGGCTATAAAAGCACTGACCGCTGACCACCATTTTACTTCCGCCGATCTTAGCGTAGGGAGAGGTTGCTGACGCTGTTTATCAGTAGGGAGAGAGTTAGGGCAGGAAAGAAAGTTCTTCTGTGCTTGTGCTCATAGAAATTGTGCTGTACAGTAAGGGTGCAGTGACAGGGGAGGATTTTCTTGTGTGCAGCAGAGCTATTAGGCTGCCTGATAACTGTATTGCTGTGTGTACACTGCTGTGCAGACTGCTTTTTACACAGCACTAATACTTTTATTCTTTTTTTCTGCACAGTTACCGAGCATTCATTTTTTCCCACACCGTATAGAGCTGTACGCTCCTCACACACTACCGTGTACCGGCTGGTATCACGGACAAATACATGCTGATTATCTGTGTGTGACTCTGGAAATATATACGGAGATTGCAATTTTCCCCTATACTATAAACACCTGTTATCTTCTGATACAGTACCTTTTTTCTGCTTTTCATATTCTGGTCTGATCCATACTGAGCCTGAAAGCATCTGTCTGTGACTCCGGAAATATATATCGAAATTTACAATTTTCCACTATACTATATACACATGGTATCTTCTGATACAGTACCCTTTTTAAGCTTTTTATATTCTGGTCTAATCCATACTGAGTCTGTGAGCGTCTGTGTATTATTCCAGAAATATGTACGGAGATTTAAAATTACCCCAACACTGTATACAGCTGTATGCTTCTCATACAGTACCCTTTTTCTGCTTTTCATATTCTGGTCTAATCCATACTGAGCCTGTGAGCGTCTGTGTGTTACTCCGGAAATATATAAGGAGATTTAAAATTACCCCAACACTGTATACAGCTGTACCCTTCTGATACAGTACCTTTTTTCTGCTTTTTATATTCTGGTCTAATCCATACTGAGCCTGAGAGCGTCTGTGTGTGAATCCGGAAATATATACGGAGATTTTCAATTTTCCACTATACTATATACACCTGGTATCTTCTGATACAGTACCCTTTTTCAGCTTTTTATATTCTGGTCTAATCCATAATGAGCCTGAGAGCGTCTGTGTGTGACTCCTGAAATATATACAGAGATTTACAAGTTTTTCCCTATACTGTATACACCTGGTATCTTGTGATACAGTACCGTTTTTCAGCTTTTCATATTCTGGTCTAATCCATACTGAGCCTGAGAGAATCTATGTGTGACTCCGGAAATATATACGGAGATTTACAAATTTTTTCTCTATACTATATACACCTGGTATCTTGTGATACAGTACCCTTTTTCTGTTTTTTATATTCTGGTCTAATCCACACTGATGAGCCTGTGAGTGTCTTTGTGTTACTCCTGAAATATATACGGAGATTTAAAATTACCCCAACACTGTAAACAGCTGGTATCGTCTTATACAGTACCCTTTTTCTGCTTTTTATATTTTAGTCTAATCCATACTGAGCCTATGAGCATCTGTGTGTTACTCCGGAAATATATACGGAGATTAATAATTACCTCAACACTGTATACAGCTGGTATCTTCTTATGCAGTACCCTTTTTATGCTTTTTATATTCTGGTCTAATCCATACTGAGCCTGAGAGTATCTGTGTGTGATTCCTGAAATATAAATGGAGATTTACAATTACCCCAACACTGTATACAGCTGGTATCTTCTGATACAGTACTCTTTTTCTGCTTTTTATATTCTGGTCTAAACCATACTGAGCCTGTGAGCATCTGTGTTTGACTCCTGAAATATATACGGAGATTTTCAATTTTTCCCTATACTATATACACCTGGTATCTTGTGATACAGTACCCTTTTTTGCTTTTTATATTCTGGTTTAATCCATACTCAGCCTGAGAGCGTATATGTGTGACTCCTGAAATATATTTGGAGAGTTACAATTTTTTGCCTTTGCTATATACACCTGGTATCTTGTGATACATTACCCTTTTCAGCTTTTTATATTCTGGTCTAATCCATACTGAGCCTGTGAGCGTCTGTGTGTTACTCCAGAAACATATACAGAGATTTAAAATAACCCCAATACTGTATACATCTGCTATTTTCTGATACAGTATCCTTTTTCTGCTTTTTATATTCTGGTCTAATGCATTCTGAGCCTGAGAGCGTCTGTGTGTGACTCCTGAAATATATACGGAGATTTACAATTTTTTGCCTTTACTATATACACCTGGTATCTTGTGATACATTACCCTTTTCCAGCTTTTTATGTTCTGGTCTAATCCAAACTGAGCCTGAGAACGCCTGTGTGTGTGACTACTGAAATATATACGGAGATTTACAATTTTTTCCCTATAGTATATACACCTGGTATCTTGTGATACAGTACCCTTTTTCTGCTTTTTATTTTCTGGTCTAATCCATACAGAGCCTGAGAGCGTCTGTGTTTGACTCCTGAAATATATACGGAGATTTTCAATTTTTTCCCTATACTATATACACCTGGTATATTGTGATACAGTACCCTTTTTCTGCTTTTTATATTCTGGTTTAATCCATACTGAGCCTGAGAGCGTCTGTGTGTGACTCCTGAAATATATACAGAGATTTACAATTACCCCAACACTGTATACAGCTTCTATCTTCTGATATAGTACCCTATGTCTCCTTTTTATATTCTGGTCTAATCCATACTGAGCCTGAGAGCATTTGTGTGTGACTCCTGAAATATATACGGAGATTTACAATTTTTTCACTATACTATATACACCTGGTATCTTGTGATAAAGTACCCTTTTTCTGCTTTTTATATTCTGGTCTAATCCATACTGAGCCTGAGAGCATCTGTGTGTGACTCCGGAAATATATACGGAGATTTACAATTACCCCTAGACTGTATACAGCTGTACGCTTCTGATACAGTACCCTTTTTCTGCTTTTTATATTCTGGTCTAATCCATACTGAGCCTGAGGGCGTCTTTGTGTGACTCCGGAATTATATACGGAGATTTACAATTACCCCTACACTGTATACACCTGGTATCTTCTGATACAGTACCCTTTTTCTGATTTAAATATTCTGGTCTAATCCATACTGAGCCTGTGAGCGTCTGTGTGTTACTCTCAAAATATATAAGGAGATTTAAAGTTAAGCAAAAAGGGGGAGAAGCCAGCGCTGCATATGGTCAGCATGCAATACATAAAGTGCATATGTACATATTGGTTTCTAACTGTTTTTAAAAATGAGACATTTGGCAAATAATTGATCAATTCTTTGAGCCACCCTGCCACGACAAGGCATTCTCAAATGGGGCAGTCCTACTCTACGTTTTTTATATTCGTTGTGCTCTTGTGGGACGTGACAGAATCTGGGCTCCACGTGCTCTCTAGCTTTGCTCTCCGGGACCTGCCGATGCCTGAGTACGCTCGGCTAATTAGCACAGGTCCTTCAGGCAGGTTTAGCGTATGCCAGGCAGGTAGCCAATGTGGCGCAGTCTTGCTATGAATATAGGGTAGCTATACACCCTGAGCAGACTGCGGGGTGCGTAACGTGTAGCCAATGTGGCGCAGTCCTGCTACGAATATAGGGTAGCTATAGACCCTGAGCAGACTGCGGGGCACGTAACCTGTAACCAATGTGGCGCAGTCTTGCTACGAATATAGGGTAGCTATACACCCTGAGCAGACTGCGGGACGTGTAACCTGGGCATCGCCTGCCAAGCTGAACAGAGAGTTGCTCAGTCCGGTCTCACACCGGCTGGTAGCACGTAGGCCTGGCGTTAGTCACACGCACTTCCTAGTGGCTGGCACGTAGCTTCTGTGCAGTCAACAGGGCTACATCTATACCAGCTAGCAGCACATAGTGCAAACCTAATCTCTGGCAAGTGGCTTCTGTGCCATTAACGGGGCTACATCTAAGCCAGTCTATAGCACATCTCCCGTGACGTTAACGGAGATAGTGCCAATTCTACATCTCCCCTAGTGTGAAGTAACACAGGCAAGATCTAATGTTAGATTTCTGTTGTCAGTTTGACCCTCATACTCGAGGGGTGTTCGGCAGCAGTGACTATAAACTGCATTGCGGACCCCGTGTTCTGTTGCAATCCATCATACAATAAAATTGTTGCAACCGAGCGCATGACATCATGCATGGCAAAAAATATTACCTGCTCAAAATGTTTTTTCTGGAAAAATGTGGCCATACTTCTGCACCACAATATTACTACAAAGAATTTATATTTTGAAATGTGAACTCCTGTCTTAGTCAATATATTACCATCACAACATATTATTCTGCCAAAATGTGTCATTGTTTCAGGACAATGGTGTTAGCACAAGAAATGTATATTTTCAAATGTGGACTACTGATTTATCACTGGAACACAAGTTTTAGCACAAACAATTTGGAGTAGCTAATTGGGCCTCGTGGCTGCTTTACTTTATTAGGTCTAACAATTTTTAAGTGGAAATCTGTCCTTCTTATTTGCCACTGAAAAAGTTTTAGCACAAACTATTTGGAGTAGGTAATTGGGCTTCTGGAGACTGCCACACAGTTTTGGCACAATCTACTTCAATGCTGGAAAATGAATTTCACATAGGAAAGGATCCTATCTAGGTAACTGACAAGTTCACTTGCAGCACTATCAGGAGAGGCTTCTCTGCACTGTGATACTGAGAAAATTATGCCAACAAAACAAGATGTGTGCTTTTTATATGGCAAAGGATATGTGACTTTGGCAAAAAATCACAGAAGACCTTATGTCATGAAGTTGTGAATCGCTTCTGTGCCGTGATTTATTGCCAGAATCACACAAAGTTAAGAGAAAAAATTGTGCATAGACAGCTCTTTGGTCTTTTCTATGGTGGAGGGGTTGGAGTGTGAGGACAGGTGTCTCTTATATAGGTAAAATTAATAGTGCAGATTAGGAGAGCTTCTTAAAGGGAATCTGTCACCCCATTTTTCGACCATCAGCTGTAGCCACCGCCAACAGGGGCTTATCTACAGCATTCTGTAATGCTGTAGATAAGCACCCGATGTCACCTGAAAGAGAAGAAAAATGAGTTATATTATACTTACCCACGGGCGGTCCGCCGTCCGGTCCGGTCTGATGGGCGTCGCGGTCCGGTCCGGCGCCTCCCATCTTCTAGCGAAACCATCCTCTTCTTAGCTTCCTGTCGGGCTCCGGCTCCAGCGCACTGCTCTGCCCTGGTGATGGCAGAGCAGAGTACTTGAAGAGTGCAGGCGCCGGACCTCTCTAACCTTTCCCAACACCTGCACACTGCAGTACTCTGCTCTGCTCTCACCAGGGCTGAGCAGTTTGCATGCGCTGGAGCCGCAACGGGAAGTTAAGAAGAGGATGGCTTTGCTAGAAGATGGGAGGCGCAGGACAGGACCGTGACGCCCATCGGATCGGACCAGACGGCGGACCGCCCCTGGGTGAGTATAATATAACTAGTTTTTCTTCTCTTTCAGGTGACATCGGGGCTTATCTACAGCATTACAGAATGCTGTAGATAAGCCCCTGTTGGCGGTGGCTACAGCTGATTGTCGAAAAATGGGGTGACAGATTCCCTTTAAAGAAAAACTAACAGGTGTGTTATTTTCCTGTGTGTGTGTATATATACATACATACATGCACACACTGTGAAAGGTTGACTCACTCGTCTGCTTGCAAAGGTAGAAATAGGAATGCTTCTTGTGTAAAGCACATGCTGGTTTATTATAGTGCAGCATAAACCATGACAAGGTTTAACAAAGTAAACATGGCCTTTCTGGCAAAACAAAAGATAATGTATAGCAAAGTCCTTGTGCTGGCAGGACTTGCCCACAGAGGACACCACAAGTCTACAGCTTCACCTGGTGCCACTGACTGGAGAAAAAAAAACAGTGGCTGAACATTAAATTTCCCAGCCACACCTTTGAGGTGGATATATGGTGAGTAGGCATCCCACACATATGTTAACCTTTTGTGTCAGTTACTACTTGTTTGTCTGTTTGTCTTTTATAACCCCTGTGGGGAATTTTAATGTGTGTCCTTTGTACCAATAAAATTTACCTTTTTAAGCATAAAACACTACAATTTTCTCTTTTTTTATTCTGACTTTTTGAGGAGTGGCTTCCAATATCCTTACATGCGTTTAAGAGTCTATTATAACGATTTAAAATGCTCCTGGAATTTGTTTAATTAGGTTGTAATCTTAAAGAGATTACCTATAAACAATTCTTACCACTTGTGATGAGCGAGTGTGCTTGTCACTATTCGGAACTCGCTCAAGCATCAGTGTGCTCGGGATGCTCATTACTCTGCGAGTATTTTTTTAATGTTCGAGCGGGAGCTTGAGTCCCCGCCCCGCATTTTTGGCGCTTTTTAGACAGCCAATGGACATGTGGGAATTGTCTGCCAGTCACTGTAATGCCATAACCTTTTTGGTTGTGGCATTAATGTCATTGGCTGGTTACATTGCATCATCATGTCTATATAAGGACCGTAATGATATACTTGTCACACTGAACCAGGAAAAAATTAGAGCAGGGAGAGGTGCTGGTGAAAGAGGGACAGAATTGTAGCTGTGTATTGGCCAGGGATTCAACCACATTAAAATTTCTTTTATGTACAACACCCCTTCTTGAAGCTGATGATAATCAATAGTAGTACTGATGTATAGGAAGAGCGATTGTACTGAAAGGATGGTGCAGGACAGGATAGAGTAAATTGCATATCCTTTACGCTGTAGCGTGCAACTCATACCAAAACCATTTCTGGCAGCTAATAATATTTTTGGTCTTAATCCTGCAAATTGTTCTGGGCAGGAAAACATTATACAGTATTTTTACTGCGGAAGTTGTACATCAAAAGCATACAACCAGACTTGGTTGGATCTCAATAACATTGCTATATTGCTGCTGCAGTGTAACCAGTCCATCTGATTTGTGCAAATTTTCCTGCAAAAGTAAAACGGCAGCACTGACATTTATGCAGCATTTGTCATGCTAGAGTTGGGCCTCAAAACACAAAAATTAAATTATTTGGTTACAAATAGCATTGCTATATTGATATTGCAGTCTTTTACGTCAATCTGAAGTGGACAAATTTTCCTGGCATTGCAGTACTGAAATTGTTTTTCAACAGTGGAATTTTGTATGACATTTATTGTACTACAGATTAGCCTCCAAAACAAACAAATAAACAAAGAAATTTGGTTACAAATGGCATCGCTATATTGATACCGCAGCCTAAAATGTCCATCTGAAGGAGACAAATTATCCTACCATTGTAATACTGCAACGTTTTCTCAACAGGGATACGTCATATGCAATTTAAAATGGGCAAGATGCATGGTAAGGGATGAGAAAGTGGACATGATTCTGATAGTGAGCTCAGAAGCAGAGTCCTTGGGCAAGGTGAAACTGTGCTTCCTGCTGGGGCACAACAAGCACATCATGTCAATCTAGCTTCCTGCCCCATTTTGTAGAGGTAGAAGAACACCCCTCTTTAAGCCAGACCAGTGTTAAAAGGTTGTTATATGAATGGAAAATAGTGCTTTGCCAGGGTGTCTTCCACACGGTCAAGTCTCAGAAGCCGTGATTCTGGATCACATAATCCTCATCCTGATCCTCCTTCCTCCTACCATGCCAAGTGCCGGGAGACAATTGATCCTGTTATGTTTCGGTAACTGAGGAGTGCAGGTAAAAAAAGGCAATACACCAGAGCAGTTGGAATCTATGAGATTGCAGTACCCTGACTAACCACCACAACTAGAGGCAGCCGTGGAGCGTTCCTACGTTGGTCCTAGACGCCTCGTCACAGCTTGAGAAACTAACTACACCTAAAGATAGAAAGAGGAAAGCTATCTGCCCCGGAGCAGATCCCCAAAGAACATAGAAAGCCCCCAAACATGTAATGGCGGTTAGACAAGAAGAAATACTGACACAGACAGAAAATAATATGAGCAAACGCTGGGGCCCAAACTACCTAAATAGAAAAGGATAGGAAGGGCACTTACTGCAATCCCAAAAAACCCTGAAAAGCACCAACTCTACTAATTTCAAAAACACCTGAGATCACACGACCTCTACCACCTAAATTAGTTCTCTGGTGTAACAAAATCAAAACAGCAGCCACTGAAAAAACTGGAAAAAGCAAATGTACAAACATCAGTGGCTGAACTAAACTGAGAGGGCAAAAGCCCCCGGAGGGGACCCTGAAGGCCCCCACAGAAGTGCAGGACAAAATGCAAAAATCAAGCACAAAAACAAAGAGAAGAAAATGTCTTATCTGTTATCAGGAGATGCAGACACGACACAGCAGGCTACAAAGGAAACAGGAAACAAGGATTGAGACCAGAACAATTGATCACCGGCAACCCTGATGGGAAGGCGACTCCCTTATATAAGACCAGTCAGTAACACCTGATTCCCAATCCTCACAATCCTCACTGGACAGACCAGTACCGCCTGTAACCACCAGAGGGAGCCTCCGCTCAGAACTCATTTCAAGACCATTCACAACAGTACCGCCCCCTTGAGGAGGGGTCACCGAACCCTCACTTGAGCAACCAGGTCGGTCAGGATGAGTTCTATGATACGCACGGATGAGTCTCCTAGCATGGATGTCCGAAGCAAACACCCAAGAATTGTCTTCCTGACCATAACCTCTCCACTTAACCAAATACTGGAGTTTCCGTCTAAAAAAAACGAGAATTCAATATTTCTCAACCACAAACTCCATATTGCCCTCAACCAGAACAGGGTCAGGAGGCAAAGCAGTAGGAACCACTGGCTCAACAAACCTCTTCAACAAGGACCTGTGGAACACGTTATGGATCCTAAATGTCCCTGGAAGAAGCAAACGAAAAGAAACAGGATTAAGAATCTCCAAGATCTTATAAGGTCCAATGAACCTAGGCTTAAATTTAGGAGATGCCATCTCATAGGAATATTTTTTGAGGACAACCAGACCAAGTCCCCCACTTTAAACCGAGGACCATCAGTCCTATGCCGGTTAGCAAACCGCTGGGCCCTCTCCTGAGAGAGGGACAACCTCTCCACTACCTGGTCCCAAATCTGTTGTATACCTCCACAACAGAGTCAACACCTGGACAGACAGAAGCCTCCGTCTGTCCTGAAGAAAATCGAGGGTGAAACCCAGAATTACAGAAAAATGGAGACATCAAAGTGGCAGAGCTAGCCCTATTATTAAGAGCAAACTCAGCCAAAGGCAAAAAAGAGACCCAGTCATCCTGATCAGCAGACACAAAGCATCTTAGATAAGTCTCCAATGTCTGGTTTGTTCTCTCAGTTTGACCATTGGTCTGAGGATGAAACGCCGAGGAGAAAGACAATTGAACACCAAGTTTAGAACAAAAGGTCCTCCAAAATCTGGAAACAAACTGAACTCCTCTGTCAGACACAATGTTCTCAGGAATGCCGTGTAAACGAACCACGTGTTGAAGGAACAAAGGCACCAATTCAGAGGAGGAAGGCAACTTAGGTAATGGCACAAGATGTATCATCTTGGAAAACCTATCACAAATCACCCAGATGACGGTCATTCTCTGAGAAACAGGGAGGTCGGAAATGAAATCCATAGAGATATGGGTCCATGGCCTCTTGGGCACAGGCAATGGCATCAACAAACCACTAGAGCGAGAGCAAGGCTTGGAGCGAGAGCAAGTCCCGCAGGACTGCACAAATTCCCTGACATCACGAGACAAGGTAAGCCACCAAAAGGACCGACTAACCAAGTCTCTGGTACCAAAAATTCCGGGATGACCGGCCAACGTGGAACAATGAATCTCAGACATCACACTCTTTTTCCACTGATCCGGGACAAACAATTTCCCAACAGGGCAGCGCTCGGACCTATCCTCCTGACAACCCCTCCAGAGCCAGTCTCAAATTGGGCGAGATGGCGGAAAGAACTACACCTTCTTTCAAATAACAGAAGGATCAGATAACTCAGGAGAGTCCACAAGGAAACTCCTCGAGAGGGCATCCGCCTTAACATTCTTAGTGCCAGAAGGAAAGGAAACCACAAAATTAAAACGTGTGAAAAACAAGGCCCACCTGGCGTGTCTAGGATTAAGTCGCTTGGCAGATTCCAGATAAACAAGATTCTTATGGTCCGTAAGGACCACCACCTGATGTTTGGCTCCCTCCAGCCAATGTCTCCACTCTTCAAAAGCCCACTTCATGGCCAATAACTCCCGATTACCCACGTCATAATTACGTTCAGTAGGAGAACATTTTGAGAGAAAAAGGCACAAGGGTTACTTTTAGAGGTCTCTGGATCTCTTTGGGACAAAACGGCACCTGCCCCAATTTCAGAGGCATCAACCTCCACCTGAAATGGCAGAGAAACATCAGGCTGCCGTAGCACAGGAGCAGAAGTGAATCTCTGCTTAAGTTCCTGAAATGCAGAGACTGCCTCAGGAGGCCAATTCACCACATCAGAACCCTTTTTGGTCAAATCAGTTAATGGTTTAACAATAACCGAGAAATTACCAATAAATTTACTATAAAAATTGGCAAAACCCAAAAATCTTTGAAGAGCCTTTAATGAAGTAGGTTGGACCCAATCACAGATGGCCTGTAACCTTGACCGGGTCCATTTCAATAACAGATGGGGACAAAATGAATCCCAAAAATGAGATCCTCTGTACGCCAAAAAGACACTTTGATCCCTTCACATACAGAGCATTCTCTCTCAAAATCTGGAATACAGTTCGAACATGTTTCACATGAGAGTCCCAGTCATTGGAAAAAATCAAGATATCATCCAAATAAACAATCAGAAATTTATCCACAAAATCCCTGAAAATGTCATTCATGAAGGACTGGAAGACAGAAGGAGCATTAGTGAGCCCAAAAGGCATCACAAGGTACTCGAAATGCCCCTCAGGGGTATTAAATGCCGTCTTCCATTCATCCCCGTGCTTAATGCGAATAAGGTTATATGCCCCCCTGAGGTCAAGCTTGGTAAACCAAGTAGCGTTTTTCACCCTGGAAAAAAGGTCAGAAATCAAGGGTAACGGGTATTGATATTTCACAGTAATATTGTTCAAAATACGATAATCAATACACGGCCTTAATGAACCATCCTTTTTGGCCACAAAGAAAAAACCGGCACCTAAGGGTGAAGAGGATGGTCTGATATGACCCTTCTCCAATGACTCCTTGATATAAGACCGCATAGCGTCATGTTCAGGTACAGACAAGTTAAAAAGGCGACCTTTAGGGAATTTACTTCCAGGCACTAATTCAATAGCGCAGTCATAGCTCCTATGGGGAGGCAAGGATGCAGATTTACTTTTGCTAAACACATCAGAAAAATCAATCAAAAAGTCAGGAACATCCTGAGCCTGGGGGGAGGCAGAAAAAACAGGAGTGTTGGTATTAACACATTGGCAGCCCCAACTGGTTACAGACACAGATTTCCAATCCAAAACAGGATTATGAGACTGTAACCAAGGGAAACCCAGCACGATAATGTCATGCAGATTATACAGAACCAAAAATTTGCAGCTCTCCTGATGATCAGGTTCAACCCTCATTATCACCTGAGTAGAGAACTGAGGTTTATTCTCAGCCAAAGGGGTAGAATCGAACCCCAGTAGGGGAATAGACTTCTGTAGGGGTATCAAGGGAAACCCACAACGTTTAGCAAAATCAAAATCCATCAGGTTAATAGCTGCTCCAGAATCAACAAAAGCCTGAGCAGAAAATGAGGACAGAGAGCATATCAGAGTAACAGTTAATAAATACTTAGTCTGAACACTACCCAAGACAACTGAGCGTGCAAAACGTCTTCCCCGCTTAGGGCAGACTGAAATAGCATGAGAGGCATCACCACAGTAGAAACATAACCCATTGCGCTTTCGAAACTCATGACGCTGTGCCCCAGAAACCACTCTATCACACTGCATGGATTCAGAAGCAGGTTCACAAGGCAACACTATTCCACGCATACTTCTCCGCTCACGCAAACGTATGTCAATTTGAATCGCTAATGACATAGAATCATTGAGACCAGAGGGGACAGGGAATCCCACCATAACATCCTTTACATTATCTGACAGACCCTTCCGAAAAAGGGCTGTCAAAGCGTCGTCATTCCATTTGGTCAGGACTGCCCACCTACGGAATCTCTGACAGTATAACTCAGCGTCATCAAGCCCCTGATTTAATGCCAACAAGGTTTTTTCAGCTTGATCAGTGACATTAGGCTCATCGTACAATAACCCCAAGGCCTGAAAAAATGCATCAACACCACTCAAAACAGGATCCCCAGGTGTCAGGGAAAAAGCCCAATCCTGAGGATCGCCGCGCAGGAGAGAGATGACAATTTGAACCTGCTGCGCAGCGTTCCCTGAGGACTTAGATTTTAAGGCAAAAAACAATTTACAATTATTTTTGAAATTCAGAAACTTGGCTGATCCCCAAAAACAAATCTGGCATGGGAATCCTAGGTTCCACAACAGGCAACCTAGCAAGATAGGTAGCAATACTCCGAACCTCAGTGGCAAGCTGATCCACACGGCCAGACAACTGTGCAAACTCCATTGAGAGAAAAAATCCTCCCCAGCACCCAGAGATACAGAGGGAAAAAAAAAAAATGCAACAAACAGAAAAATATCTCTGACAACTCTGACAACCTTTTTTCTTTCACAATATTTTTCCCTTCTGTGAGTACCATACAATTTTCAATTTATTAGGCCGGTGATACTGTTATGTTTCGGTAACTGAGGAGTGCAGGTAAAAAAAGGCAATACACCAGAGCAGTTGGAATCTATGAGATTGCAGTACCCTGACTAACCACCACAACTAGAGGCAGCCGTGGAGCGTTCCTACGTTGGTCCTAGACGCCTCGTCACAGCCTGAGAAACTAACTACACCTAAAGATAGAAAGAGGAAAGCTATCTGCCCCAGAGCAGATCCCCAAAGAACATAGAAAGCCCCCAAACATGTAATGGCGGTTAGACAAGAAGAAATACTGACACAGACAGAAAATAGTATGAACAAACGCTGGGGCCCAAACTACCTAAATATAAAAGGATAGGAAGGGCACTTACTGCAATCCCAAAAAACCCTGAAAAGCACCAACTCTACTAATTTCAAAAACACCTGAGATTACACGACCTCTACCACCTAAATTAGTTCTCTGGTGTAACAAAATCAAAACAGCAGCCACTGAAAAAACTGGAAAAAGCAAATGTACAAACATCAGTGGCTGAACTAAACTGAGAGGGCAAAAGCCCCCGGAGGGGACCCTGAAGGCCCCCACAGAAGTGCAGGACAAAATGCAAAAATCAAGCACAAAAACAAAAAGAAGAAAATGTCTTATCTGTTAGCAGGAGATGCAGACATGACACAGCAGGCTACAAAGGAAACAGGAAACAAGGATTGAGACCAGAACAATTGATCACCGGCAACCCTGATGGGAAGGCGACTCCCTTATATAAGACCTGTCAGTAACACCTGATTCCCAATCCTCACAATCCTCACTGGACAGACCAGTACCGCCTGTAACCACCAGAGGGAGCCTCCGCTCAGAACTCATTTCAAGACCATTCACAACATGATCCCACACTTGGACGCTCCGACAAGCTGTTCATATTTCCATGTATAGATTCTGACCTCTCTCCCTGGCCAATTTAAAAGGGACATGAGGAGAACACATGTAGCGATGCTCAAATATTTGAGCAGCAATACTCACAAGAAGCCGACGGTGGGAAAATGTAATTACTGTTGCCAGAGCTGGATGATGATGAGACACATTTGCCAACAGGTGGTGATGTTAAGTCAGCAAGTCAGTGTGCAGAAGTGGAAGATGAGATGATGGACTATGAAGTCACTGACCCTACCTGGGAAGGTGACATGCAGAGCGAGGACAACAGGAAACAGGGGAAGGGATCCGCAGCTCCACAACAGGCAGGAAGAGGCAGTGGAGTTGCCAGATACACAAGGCGGGCAACTGTTTCCCAGAGCACCAACACGGATAAAGTTGCCAAGTTAAGGGTTAGGTGTTCTCGAGTATGGCACTTTTTTAAAGATTTTCTAGTTAGCCCAAAAAGGCCATTTGCAACATCTATCATGTCAGCATAAGCAGAGGCAGCTCAACTACCTGCCTGATCATCAACAGCATGCTCAGGCACATGCAATCAAAGCACCCAACTAGTTGGGCCAAACGCAGGGTATAAAAACAGTGTCTGCAGGTGACAATACTGCCTCTTGTCCTGTTCTACATGCATGCCAATCCCCTGTCCATGATATAGGCAAAGATGACTCCCATCCTGCACCTGTCGTTGCACACTTGCAACCATGTCCTTGTCCCAGTGCAGTGTTCAGTTATCCCTACCTCAATCTTTGAAACGCAAGCATAAATATGCAACCACCCACCTATAGGCTACAATATCAAAATGAACAAGGGCTGAGTTGGGCCAGATGTCTGTACACCACTGGATTACAGCAGCGGAACATAAACTCAAATGCAGTGGTTTTTTTTTCTGATGTATTCCCATGCATCTCTTCTCATACGCTTCAAGATTTTGTCTTTTTTGTGTCGTCCTCCTTCACCACCATATCAAAAGAGTGATCATGTTACCCTCGGTATAATTTTTTGAAGGGTGCTTATCATGCCTCTATTAACAATTTTTAGAGGCCTACTTCAAACATTTTGCATACATATATGTACTACTCAGGAGTAAATGTTATTAAGCTCAATTAGTGCAAAAGCATTACCAGTCAAAGCTACCAACTCCTTAATTATGGGAAAACATGTTTTCTGAGCCCACCCTCCAGTACACCTTTTCAAAGAGGCATTGGAGTGCCTCCTTCTAATTTTTGGCATCCTTTGCACTTAGTACATATGCTTCACCAGTTTAGGACACCCACTCCTTGGTAATGGGAAAAAATGCTTTTCTAAGTTTCCACCTTCTACTCGACGGAAAAGTTTTTAAAACCAAAAGAACTGATGGGTTGTTTTAGTATATGATTCAGTGCCTAGTCGTGGGCTGTCAGGTGGTCTTCACATAGGGAGTTCTCACACTGCATATGGGATTTCACAGCCGGAACAGGAGAGTTTGTACAGTAAGTACGGAAGATCCCTGTCTGCTCCATATCAGGCTGAGTAGATGCAAAACGCTCCACTACTTTCCCCAGCAGGGTTTATGAAATAACAGTCCTTGATGCTACTACATTAAACTAATCACCTTTTTAGAGGAAAATTGGAATATATTCTATTCTCTAATAATACCGCTCTTATCTGCAATTCATCTACAGTGAGGTGTGGCAGTAGGTATAGCATATAGCAGGCATCTAGTCCGTAATTCCAAGCCTTGCTGCTGCTTTTTTCCATGGACTCATAGTCATGATCTGTACTCTGAAATTCATTAAAGCAGTCAGTGTTAATTACGTTCCCCTAGAGTCTGTTGCTGCCATGTACAAGAAAATATCTTTTCAGGGCTGATTCAAATTTCTGCTATATTCTACAATAATACCATATATAATAAGTAAACAAAGATGATGAGAACAAATGATTTGTGGTGGGAATACAAATGGACAGTTGGTTCTTCATTTACAAAGAAATATTCTTAAAGCAGTTAATTTGTTTTGTCAGTCAGTTGACACATACCACAACTTTAAACCCTTCCATGTTTGGGATTCTTAAAACTAACATCTTGACTTTGCCATTAGGTATGCTGCTAATATTCTGATGATAGGAGAAGAATTAATTATCTTTGATGTACATTTCTTTGACATATAGTAGGAGTGATCACGTCTTTAAATTAACCAGTCATTGTGTGAGAGGCTAAGCTAGCAGGCAAAACTGTTTCCAAATGTTATAAATGCGGATGCACTACTGTGACATTGCAATTAAATGTGTACACCATGTTGTTACTAGAACAGAAGTGTGAAAAATTTCAATGCTTATAACTCACAATGAAATGTTAAAAATAAGATTCATTTAATAAGCTGTCTAAAATAGAATTCTATTAACTAGTGTTGAGCGATACGATAATGCAAATATCGGCTATCGGCCGATATTAGCTCTATTGGCCTTTCGATAATTCATTTCGATATTTTCGTCATATCGGATACCGGAATCGGATTTGTCACTGTCACTGTCAGTGTCCGTCGGTCGGGTCTGTCACTGTCAGTGTCCGTCGGTCGGGTCTGTCAGGAGTCAGCGGCACTTACCTGGCAGAAGATCTCCGGCGGTCACATCCCGGACTGCTTAATGGCCGCCATCCTCTTCTCCCCGGCGGTCACATGCAGTTTCTCGCGATAACTGCAGTGACTGCTGGGTAATCCCGGCCGTAAAGCAGTCAGTCCGATGACGTCACCGCCGGGGAACCAGGTAATCAGCTGTGCTGCGTTGCGATGACAGGCTCTGCCTGTCATTGCGATGTAGCAGAGCTGGATCGTCGTGGGACAATCGTTACTATGGACTGCGTCGGACAGGTGGTATACTGTTGGTTTGTTTTTTTTTCTTTTTTTACAGGAGATCGATGGCGTCGCAGGAATGAGAGTACAATAAAAGAAATGAAAACTGTGTTGTCTCTTTTATTTCATTAAAATACTTTTTTCTTGCTTTGTCTTTTTTTTATGCATTTAATAACTTTGGGATTAATAATGGATCGGTGTCTTATTGACGCCTCTCCATTATTAACCGGGCTTATTGTCACCGTGCAATCAACGGTGACATTAACCCCTTATTACCCCGCTTGCCACCGCTACAGGGCAAGTGGGAAGAGCCGGGTAAAGTGCCACAATTGGCACATCTTTTGATGCGCCAAATGTGGGGCTGCTGTAGCCTGGTATTATCAGGCTGTTGAGGGCCAAAATCCATGGGCCTTGACAGTCTTTTAATACCAGGCCGCAGCAGTCTGCATTTTACTTGGCTGGTTAACAAAAATAGGGGGACCCCTACGCCGTTTTTTTTTCGAGGGGATCCCCTATTTTTGTTAACCAGCCAAGCTAAGCAGACTGCTGTGGCCTGGTATTATCAGGCTTGCAAGGTCCATGGATATTGGATCCTTACCAGCCTGAAAACCAGGCCTCAGCGGTCTGCTTCATCTGGCTGGTTAACAAAATAGGGGGACCCCCACGCCATTTTTTTCGAGGGATCCCCTATTTTTGTTAATCAGCCAAGATATGCAGACTGCTGTGGCCTGGTATTATCAGGCTGGCAAGGTCCATGGATCTTGGCTCCTTAACAGCCTGAAAATCCAGGCCTCAGCGGTCTGCTTCATCTGGCTGGTTAACAAAAATAGGGGGACCCCACGCCATTTTTTTTTCAAAGGGAACCCCTATTTTTGTTAACCAGTTCCCTCTGACGTCACTGATTGTGTCCCTGGCTGACCTGAAGTGAAAGTGGAAAGCAATCAATTAAGCTTTCCACTTCCTCTCCTGTCAGCCAGGAGAGGAACTCATTCATTTGGGGGTTTACTGTGAGGCTGCAGCATTAGCTGCGGTCCCTGCAGTAAACATTAACCCTTTCTGAAGGATTACACCGTGGGACCTGACTGTGCATCAGATTGGTAAGAATAATTTTGCTTTATTATTTTATTTTTATTACAGGAAATGGTTTTAGCAGGAAAATAAAATATGGTCAAAAACTGTGTGATTATTTCATTAAACTTCTTTTTTATTAAAGTGTGTGTGTTTGATTTTTCTTTCATACAATAGGATTAATAATTGATAGTTGTCTAATTGACAGCTCTCAATTATTAACCTGGCTTAAAGTGACCTTTCAATTGCAAGGTCATTTTAACCCCTTATTAACCCATTCGCCACCGCTACAGGGCAATGGGAATAGACGGGCAAAGTGCCAGAAAGGGCAAATCTAATTAGAGATTTGCCCTTTCTGGGGTGTCTGGGGGCAGATGTTAGTAGCCGGGGGGGGGCAAAAATAATGGTCCCTCTCTGGGCTATTATTATCTGCCCCCACTCACTGGCTTTGTCTGTCTGGTTGCGAAAATAGGGCGGGAGCCCACGCATTTTTTTTCAGCAATTTTACACCTCATATATATATATACATGTCATTAAATTTGTGACACATATATATATATATATTTATATTTATAGTTCATACACTTCTACATAGTATAATAGCCGCTAATTCAATTGCCGGCTTTTGTGAAAATGCAGAACCCGACATGAAATGACACTTGGTTTACATAGAGTTAACCATGTCTTTTCATGTAGTTTGATATCTGATTTGCACAAACAATTACATGAGTGTAAGTGTGCAAAATTTCACACCTGTAGGGGTTAATTAAAGGTGTAAATTCGTAGCAAAAAAGTCCATTTTTTTTACAACGAATTTACACCTTTAATTAACCCCTACAGTTGTGAAATTTTGCACACATAGACTGATGTAATTGTTTGTGCAAATCAGATTGCAAACGACATGAAAAGACATGGTTAACCCTATGTACACCAAGTGTCATTTCATGTCGGGTGCTTCTGTCTTTTCACTGAAGCCGGCTTTACCCGGCAATTGAATCAGAGGATATTTTACTATGTAGAAGTGTATAAACTATACATATATGTATATATATATGTCACAATGACATGTATATATATATATATATATGTATTCTATGTGTGTATATTTAGTGTTTACAAGGAAATAAAGGTTTTTTTTAGTTTTGATATTTTGTTCCCATAGACTTACATGGGACTTCCGCTATCGAAATCGGATATCGACGATATTTAGTGATATCAGCGATACAATTTCGATACGATATTTTTAGATATCGAGCAATATCGCTCAACACTTCTATTAACACTTTGCAGAAAAATTAACCCCTTCACGACTTTGGGATTTTCTGTTTTCATCTTTTGTTCTTTTCTTCTCAGAGCCATAACTTTTTTATTTTTAAATTAATAAGAAAAACAGAAAAAAATGGCAGTAAAATAAAAAAAAGTGCAATTCTAAAAAAGATTTTTAATGGTCTTCTTTTTTACAATGTTCACTAAATACTAAAACTGACTTGCCATTATTATTTTCCAGGTCTTTTTAAGTTTGCAGATATCAAACATTTATAGGTTCTTTTTCATTTGAGTGGTGAGCAAAAAATTACAAAGAATAAAAAAAAAATCTATATTTTGCCATTTTTCGAGACCCTATTTTTTAGGATCTGTGACTGAGTGTGTGCTTATTTCTTGCCCACAGAGATAATTTTCTTTTTGAATGGGGCAAAAAGGTGGTGATTTTAACTTTTATATTTTTTAAAACTTTTTTTTACACTTTTTACTGTCTTCAATAGCTTCTATAGGAGACTTGAAGGTGCGATCATCTGCTCGCTTGTGCTACTCATAGAAGGGCTTTAGCTCTGCTCTGTGTATCAGAAATGATCATCTTCTATGAAAGGCGGCCATGGGCCGGAGTCTATAGGAGATCTGAAATGACAGGCACGGGGGTCTTCTGCAGATGCCCGTCTGTCCATTGTCCATGGAACACATTTAATGGGAATTAACAATACAGATATAAGCAAAAAAAAACAAAACAATGGAAAGATAGTTAGGAAAACACCACTATTCTCATGTTAAATTATGATATTGTGTTTATGCACTTATCAGTAACCTCTGCACTTTAATGCCGCCTCTGCTCAGCATCATCATTTAGACTCACTGGACTTTGTAGTCCTCTAGACAGCAACAAAGGTGAAGTGCTTCTAATCAGTGCAGGAGTACGAGAATTCAGACACCACGGTCTTCTGGCCACTCTATGTATCGGTAAACCTGTGACACACGGTTTCCCAAGCTGTCACACAGATGACAGCATGGGAGTCGCAGGATGTTCAGGCCCCATTCATTTGAATAAGGTCCGGGTTTGGGTTCGAATTCCTGTACAATTCTTGTACCCAAACTTAACTTTTTTATAAAGTTTGGCTGAACCCGACGGACCTGGACATCCATGGGTCTGCCCATCCCTAGCTGCAAGTCTAACATGAAGCTCAAAGGTCAGTATTAAGGCTTCAATATTTCAGGATGTTTTAATATAGAAGGTGACATGGAAAACTCAAAATAAGAAAATCACATTTTAATTTTCAAAATCAGAGGTTTAATAAGGATGAACACTAAATTTAAGTATTTTCAGCCAAAAATAATTTGTTGTTGAAATGTTTGCATTGTTTAGCTTTTATATGCACTATCCTTTCCGCACATTGCTGGCCACAGAGTGTGGCAAGTATAAATTCTCAGGGAGCTCATTCTGACAGGGGAATTTGCAACTCTTGTTTTTCAGGAGCTCTCCTCAGTTAATTTATGACAACATAGTTCATCTCAATTTTCATGTGCTTTATGATCATAAATTTGCCCAGAGAAGTTCAATAAAACACTGATTACCGTATATACTCGAGTATAAGCCGAGATTTTCAGCCCATTTTTTAGGGCTGAAAGTGCCCCTCTCGGCTTATACTCGAGTCATATACCAGGGCGTCGGGGGAGCGCAGCTGTCCTATATACTCACCCCCTCCTGGCGCAGTCGCTGCAACTCCTGCTCTTCTCCCACGGTCTCCGGCGCCTGTGTTCAGCGGTCATGTGGTACCGCTCATTAAAGTCATGAATATGTGCATATTCATGACTTTAATGAGCGGTACCACATGACCGCTGAAGTTAGGCATAGCTGCCGGAGACCGTGGGAGAAAGCAGGGGCAGCAGAGACCGAGCCAGGAGGTGGTGAGTATAAGCGATATTCACCTGTCCCCGTCCACCGCTGCGCTCTGCTCTCTCCTCGCCTAGCTGTGAATGTTCAGGTCAGAGGGCGCGATGACGTAATTAGTACGCGCCACGCCCTCTGCCTAAGCATTTACTGCCAGGAGGACCTGGAAGACAGCGGCGTGCAGCGGTGGACCGGGGACAGGTGAATATTGCAGGTGGCGGGCCTGAGTTAGTGGTGACACTGCCACCAATAGCGCGCCGGTGTCCCCGCCTGCTCAGGACACCGGCATCTGGCCCCCAGCGACGAGAGATGAGTATGTCATTTTTTTTTTCATTTGCATCGGCAGCATAAGGGACCTATAATATCATATGGGGGCACAATCTATGGAGCATCTTTGGGGGCATAATACATGGGGCAGCTTATGGGGTACAATCTATGGAGCATCATATGGGCATTATACATGGGGCATCATGGGCCAATTAGGAAGCATCTGTGGGATAATACATGGGGCAGCATATGGGGCATAATCTATGGGGCAGCATATGGGGCATAATCTATGGGGCAGCATATGGGGCATAATATATGGGGCATAATCTGTGGAGCAGCATATGGGGCATAATATATGGTGCAGCATATGGGGCACAATCTATGGAGCATCTTGTGGGGCATAATACTTGGGGCAGCATATGGGGCACAATCTATGGAGCATCTTGTGAGGTATAATATATGGGGCAGCATATGGGGCATAATCTATGGGGCAGCATATGGGGCATAATATATGAGGCAGCATATGGGGCATAATCTATGGGGCAGCATATGGTGCATGATATATGAGGCAGCATATGGGGCATAATATATGGGGCATAATCTGCGGAGCAGCATATGGGGCATAATACATGGGGCAGCATATGGGGCACAATCTATGGAGCATCTTGTGGGGTATAAATATGGGGCAGCATATGGGGCATAATCTATGGTGCAGCATATGGGGCATAATATATGAGGCAGCATATGGGGCATAATCTATGGGGCAGCATATGGGGCATGATATATGAGGCAGCATATGGGGCATAATATTTGGGGCATAATCTGTGGAGCAGCATATGGGGCACAATCTATGGAGCATCTTGTGGGGCATAATACATGGGGCGCATATGGGGCACACTATGGAGTTTTGTGGGTTAATATATGGACACAATCTATGGGCATCTTGTGGGGCATAATACTGGGCAGCATATGGGCATAATATGGGGCAGCATATGGGCAAAATCTATGGAGCATCTTGTGGGGCATAATATATGGGGCACATGGGCAGCATATGGGGCATAAACTATGGGGCAGCATATGGGGCAAAATCTGTGGAGCAGCATATGAGGCTCCTGATTCAATATGGCTATTCAAAAACATTTAACCTACTTTAATTTTTCTTTTATTGGTATCTATTTTTCTTTTTGAAATTTACCAGTAGCTGCCTCATTTTCCACTCTAGGCTTATACTCGAGTCGATACGTTTTCCCAGTTTTTTGTGGCAAAAATAAGGGGATCAGCTTATACTCGGGTTGGCTTATACTTGAGTATATATGGTAAATAGTTAAAACCTCAGTTGGAATGAGCTCTCTGATAGGTTCTACAACAAGTAATGTGCACAAAAACAGCCTTGATACCAAAACAATGTAAAAATTGTAATGAAACCCAATTTCAAATATTATTTTTAGATCAAAATACAACCCTGTAAGTTAATAAAAAAAATCCTCAAAGGGGTCCTCATTCACAAGATAAATAAAACATGTTTTGATATATAATTGTTTTGATATATGTTTGATATATGGTTTTTTTAGATATGTTTTGAAGTAATATACTACATGCATAGCTTGTTATTGTTGTTAAAAAAAATTGTTTTTGTTTTCTTTTTTTTCTCTTTTTGGAAAAATAAATAAAAATCTATTGAAATTGAAACATGTTTTTAAGATTGGGTAATTTTCTACTTCATGTTTTCTTTGCTTTTCTGCAAATTCCATAGGGTTTATTCTTTGTCAACTATTCCTTTGTCAATTTCATAGGATGCAAGACATTATCTGTGCCCTTGGAATGCCATGAGCGACAATATTAGTGACATTTAAATTGCAATTATAATGAAATCACTTTGGAGTGACACTCCATTAGATTCAGTGAGGATGATATTGGCATTATGAGTGACACTTC
Organism: Oophaga sylvatica; assembly: GCA_033576555.1. Taxonomy (NCBI): domain Eukaryota; kingdom Metazoa; phylum Chordata; class Amphibia; order Anura; family Dendrobatidae; genus Oophaga; species Oophaga sylvatica. The sequence continues at coordinate 208,020,483 of JARQOD010000001.1, read as the reverse complement.
TTCAAAATGACTTAACGTCACCTGAGATGAGTAACATTTTCAGAAATGATACTTTTACAGGGAGGAAAGTGTGGTTTAAGCTTACATTATCAGTGTGATGATGCATTTACTTAAAAAGAATAATTCTAAGTATAATTCTAAAAAATAAAAAGGGCTAAAATGGGAACATATGTCTAATCTTTCTTATTCCTACCTAAAGTACATTAGAAAATTGATTGAAAAATATAATGTGTAAGCACTTTAATTGTACTGTCTAGTGCTTGAGTAAGTCTAAATAATAAAGAGGTTTTTCTCTACCCTAGCTTAGTTTATGGTTTTGCCATAAAAACGAAACAATAATGCCCCTGAACAGCTGCATATACAATTTCTGTCAATTTTCAAGTTGTTGTAAGTCTTTCTGCTTATTTCCTGTGCCCTTGCATCAGCTCTGCTGTCACAGTTATTACTCCCTCCTCTTTGTGGAGAAATTGCAAGCTAGGACCATGCACAGAATTGGACCCATACACAGAGTTAGGCACAAAAGGAAAAAATGGCATAAGAAAAACTCCTGGGTTTTCCACATTTTTAAATAAACAAATTTTTTTGGAGGGACATTAAGTGTAGTGAATTCCCCAAGTAGAACCGAATGCAGTAATGCACCACAGTATATGATTGGGTACAAAAGGAAACAATTGCTGCAACTTTGCAAACAACAATTCTTGATGTAACATTATAGCAAATTTTGTTAATAAACCGTTAATGAAAATATTATGTTTCATATAAATATATTAAATGATCTTTATGAGTTGTGTGAAATTGCCTGGTAAAACCCTCCAAAATATTGCCTATGTACCATCCCCTGATGACGCCGCTAGCACGGTGAAACATGTTGAGGGGACGCTGGTGCTAAAATATGTTGTCCTATTCTTCCCGATATGCATTAGTATCCCTGGTGTTATACACTCTTTGAATACAAAATAGCAGGTACACTGCACAAAAAAATTGCAGCTAATAGAGGTAGATTAGGGAAAAAAACTTTTTAGACCTTTGTATATACTTATTTTAATAACATAATTAAAAGTTACATTTTATGGTCTTCTGGTGGAGGTTTATTTGGGTCCCTCCCCAATTTTTAAATTTTAGGGACAGTGAAAGAAATAATTTTTTGAGCCCTTGCTGATTTTGTAAGTTTGCCCACTGACAAACAAAGACAAGAACCATCTATAATTTTAAGGGTAGATTAATTTTAACATTGAAAGATAGAATATCAAAATAAAATCCAGAAAATCATATTGTATAAATTATATAAATTTATTTACATTTTGACGTGAAAATAAATATTTGATCCCCTACCAACCATTAAGAGTTCTGGGTCCTACAGACCAGTTAGGCACTCCTAATCAACTCGTTACCTGCATTAAAGACAGCTGTCTTACATAGTCAGCTTTATAAAATACTCCTGTCCACAGATTCAATTAATCAGTCAGACTCTAACCTCAACAACATGGGCAAGACCAAAGAGCTTTCTAAGGATGTCAGGGACAAGATCATAGACCTGTCCAAAGCTGGAATGGGCTACAAAACCATACATAAGGCGCTGGGTGAAAAGACAACTGTTGGTGCAATAGTAAGAAAATGGAAGAAATGCAAAATGATTTTCAATCAACATCGATCTGAGGCACCATGAAAAATCTCACCTCGTGGGCTATCGTTGATCATGAGGAAGGTGAGAAATCAGCCTAAAACTACACGGGAGGAACATGATGATCTCAAGGCAGCTGCGACCACAGTCGCCAAGAAAACCAGTGGAAACACATTATGCGTAAAGGTTTAAAATCCTGCAGTGCCTGCAAGGTCCTCCTGCTCAATAAGGCACATGTGATGTTTGCCAATGAATACCTGGATGATTCTGTGAGTGATTGTGAGAATGTGCTATGGTCAGAAGAGACAAAATTTGAGCTCTTTGGCATTAACTCAACTCGCCGTGTTTAGAGGAAGAGAAATGCGGCCTATTACTTAAAGAACACCGTCCCCACTGTCAAGCATGGAGGTGTAAACATTATGTTTTGGGGGTGTTTCTCTGCTAAGGGAACAGTATTTCTTCACCGCATCAATGGGAGAGTGGATAGAGCCATGTACTGTAAAATCCTGAGTGACAACCTCCTTCCCTCCAACAGGACATTAAAATGGGTCGTGGCTGGGTCTTCCAGCAGGAAAATGACCCAAAACGTACAGTCAAGTCAACAGAGGAGTGGCTCAAAAAGAATCAAATTAAGGTCATGGAGTAGCCTAGCCAGTCTCCAGACCTTAATCCCATAGAAAACTTATGGAGGGAGTTGAAGCTTCGAGTTGACAAGCAACAGCCTCAAAATCTTAGTGATTTAGAGATGATCTGCAAAGAGGAGTGGACCAAAATTTCCCCTGACATGTGCGCAAACCTCATCATCAACTGCAAAAAATGTCTGACTTGTGTTCTTGCCAACAAGGGTTTTGTCACAAAATATTAAGTTTTGTTTACCAGAGGGATCAAATACTTATTTCCAAGACTGTTCATGTCTTTGACAGTGGAGAAACTTGCAAAGTCAGCAAAAGATCAAATAATTATTTCCTTCACTGTATACATCCCTCCAAAGACCATCTTGTTTCCTACACTAATTTTGCTGTTTTTTAATTCATCTCCTGCTGTGAGCTGTTGCCAATGGTTAACACCAGTCACTTATAGTGAAACATATTGAGGTTACTTTGATACCACTAAGGCCGTGTTTTTGTTAAAGAGATCATCAGAGACTCAATATGCCCTAGAAGACTTTAGTGCATATTGTAACTCATGTCTTTTCAGAGAAATTAGAGGTTTTGCTGTATTGAGATTCCCAACTGCAAAACAAATGTAAAAAATAAATTCATTTAACTTAACAAAGTCAAATTTCAAAATATTCAGTCATCTTCAATAATTACAGATCTTAAGTGAATGGGCTGTAGATTTGCACAAATCATTATATCTCTTCTTATAATCCCAGACAGATGAGGGCCATATAATCTATTTCAGGACTTCTTGTTCATATTTATGCTCTAAGTCATTCTTAATGATATTTGATGTATGTTTGGGGTCTTTATTCTGTAGCAGAATAAAGTTAGAGCTAATCAGACGTTACCCTGAAGGTATTCCATGCAGACACTCATTATTGTATCACTCTTCAGCTCTCAGTGAACAAATTGCTTTCTGTTAAAGCCAAATATTTCAACGTTTCATTCATCTAGATGACCTGCTGCCATTTTTCTGTACCCAGTCCCTATGTTTTCATGAATAGTTAAGTTGATTGCATTGTTTCCAAGTTTATGTTATGGCTTTTTGGCAGCAATTCTACCATGAGTACTACTCCTGGAATCAGTTCTCTGAATAGTAGATGGGTGTAGCTGGGTCTCACTGGTTGCTATTCCTTCCATAGCAAAAAATATCCCATTATTAAGAACAATCTTTATTAAATGCATCAAAATATTAAATACCCTAAAAGTTAAAATCACACTTAAGTAAAAGGACCAAAATATATTTCTGAGGAATACACATAGAGTCAGGTAAGTTTAAAAAGTAAAGAATTAAACATTATATGTTTAACTAATAAGGTCTATTTACAGTCATGGCCAAAAGTTTTGAGAATGACACAAATATTATATTTTCACATGATCTGCTGCCCTTGGTTTTTATGTGTGTTTGACAGATGTTTTTATCACAGACAGAAATATAATAATTGCAAACATATGAGTAACAAAAGCTTATATTGACAGTTAGAATGAGTTAATGCAGCAAGTCAATATTTGCAGTGTTGACCCTTCTTCTTCAGGACCTCTGCAATTCTCCCTGGCATGCTCTCAATCAACTTCTGGACCAAATACTGACTGATAGCAGTCCATTCTTGCACAATCAATGCTTTCATTTTGTCAGAATTTTTAGCTTTTTGTTTGTCCACCCGTCTCTTGATGATTGAACACAAGATCTCAATGGGATTAAGATCTGGGGAGTTTCCAGGCCATGGACTCAAAATCTCTATGTTTTGTTCCTGAGCCATTTAGTTATCACCTTTGATTTATGGCAAGGTGCTCCATCATGCTGGAAAATGCATTGTTGATCGCCAAACTGCTCTTGGAGGGTTGGGAGAAGTTGCTCTTGGAGGACATTCTGGTACCATTCTTTATTCATGGCTGTGTTTTTAGGCAAGACTGTGAGAGAGCCGATTCCCTTGGCTGAGAAGCAACCCCACACATGAATGGTTTCAGGATGCTTAACAGTTGGCATGAGACAAGACTGGTGGTAGCGCTCATCTTGTCTTATCCGAATGAGGCGTTTTCCTGATGTCCCAAACAATCGAAAAGGGGATTCATCAGAGAAAATAACTTTACCCCAGTCCTCAGCAGTCCACTGCCTGTACCTTTTGCAGAATATCAGTCTGTCCATGATGTTTTTTCTGAAGAGAAGTGACTTCTTTGCTGCCCTCCTTGAGACCAGGCCTTGCTCCAAGAGTCTCCGCCTCACAGTGCGTGCAGATGCACTCACACCTGCCTGCTGCCATTCCTGAGCAAGTTCTGCACTGCTGGTAGCCCGATCCCGCAGCTGAAACACTTTTAAGAAACGGTGCTGGCGCTTGCTGGTCTTTCTTGGGTGCCCTGAAGCCTTTTTGGCAACAATGGAACCTCTCTCCTTGAAGTTCTTGATGATGCGATAGATTGTTGACTGAGGTGCAATCTTTCTAGCTGCGATACTCTTCCCTGTTAGGCCATTTTTGTGCATTGCAATGATGACTGCACGTGTTTCTTTAGAGATAACCATGGTTAACAGAAGAGAAATAATGATGCCAAGCAACAGCCTCCTTTTAAAGTGTCCAGTGGTGTCATTCTTACTTAATCATGACAGATTGATCTCCAGCCATGTCCTCATCAACACCCACACCTGTGTTAATGGAGCAATCACTGAAAAGAGGTTAGCTGGTCCTTTTAAGGCAGGGCTGCAATGATGTTGAAATGTGTTTTGGGGGATAAAGTTCATTTTCTAGCCAAAATATTGACTTTGCAAGTAATTGCTGTTAAGCTGATCACTCTTTATAACATTCTGGAGTATATGCAAATTGCCATTAGAAAAAGTGAAGCAGTAGACTTTGTTAAAATTAATATTTGTGTCATTCTCAAAACTTTTGGCCATGACTGTAGATCAGAAGATGTGGGCCACAAAGATAAAACTACCGTATATACTCGTGTATAAGCCGAGATTTTTAGCACCTTTTTTTTGTGCTGAAAATGCCCCCGGCTTATACACGAGTCATAGGGCAGAAACCAGCGGGGGAGAGTGAATGCGGCGGCAGGAGTCGGTGGCTGGGACATCATACTCACCCTCCCCGTGCCATCGCTGAACGTCCCAGCAATCCTGCGGTAACGTAATACCCGCTCATTAAGGTCATGTAATATGGATGTGATGCCACTCCATGGGCGTGGCCTCCATATTCATGGTCTTAATGAGCGGTATTACGTCACCGTTCAGCGCTGGAGAGCTGCAGGAAGCCGGGGAGAACGCAGGATTGCCGGCCGAGACGTTCAGCGATGGCACATGGAGGGTGAGTATGATGGAGGAGGATGGGGGGAGCATGGAGGAGGACAAGGAGCACGGAGCAGGACGAGGAGGAGGACGGAGAGCACGGAGCAGAACGGGGGGAGACGGAGAGCACGGAGCAGAACGGAGAGGACGGAGAGCACGGAGCTGGACGGGGGGGAGGACGGAGAGCACGGAGCAGAACGGGGGGAGGATGAAGAGCACGGAGCAGAACGGAGGGAGGAGGAGAGAGCACGGAGCAGAACGGGGGGAGGACGGAGAGCACGGAGCAGGATGGGGGAGGACAGAGAGCACGGAGCAGAACGGGGAGGACGTAGAGCACAGAGCAGAACGGGGGGAGGACGGAGAGCACGGAGCAGGACGGGGGTGGGCACAGAAGAGAATGGGGGAGTGCAGAGCTGGATGGGGGAGCACGGAGCAGGACGGGGAGGATGGAAAGCATGGAGCAGGACAGGCTAATGGAGCAGGAGGAGGGGAGCACAGAGGAGAATGGGGCGGCACAGAGCTGGATGGGGGAGCACAGAGCAGGACGGCAACTTATACACCCGGCTTATACGCGAGTCAATAAGTTTTCCAAGTTTTTTGTGGCAAAATTAGGGGGGTCGGCTTATACATGAGTATATACGGTACCCCATCATGAAGTTCCTTAATAAGTTTCAGGTAGAGATTTGAGAATCTTTTGAAATTTGAATACACCAACTTTGACAAATTATCCCCTAAATGTGATTTGCAGCAAAAAATCATGCACATCACATAATTAGAAAACTTCTAATTGCCTTGAAAGTATGTGGAGAACACTGAGAATTCCCTTTGAATCAAATAAACATATTTTGAGTAGTGTTGAGCGATATTGCTCGATATCTAAAAATATCGTATCGAAATTGTATCGCCGATAGCACTAAATATCGTCGATATCCGATTTCGATACCGGAAGTCCCATGTAAGTCTATGGGAACAAAATATCGCAACAAAAAAAAACCCTTTCTTTCGTTGTAAACACAAAATATACACACATAGAATACTATATATATTATATATATATATATATGTCATTGTGACATATATATATACATATATTTATAGTTTATACACTTCTACATAGTAAAATCGACTCTAATTCAATTACCGGGTAAAGACGTGACATACCCATAGAAGTCGACGGGCTCGGTGCCGAGTACCCGAAAACTCTGGCTCTGTGCGACTCAACTTGGCGTCACGAACAGGATTCTGTAGCTCGCTATAAGCGAGTCTGTGTGCCTGAATTGCACTGGTTTTGTGCTGAGAATTGCTAAAAATATCAGAGAATCGTGCCCACAGCTCTGGAGTTCGCCTCCTCCCCTCCTCGTGTGCGGAAACTAACACGAAGGTCCCGCCTCCCTACAAAAGAGGGGCCCTCTCCAGATGCTAATGACCTGGCTTTGGAGAGTGGCTAATGGACCGACGAGCAGAAGTGGAAAGGTGGACGTCAGAGCTCTCCCCCACGGAAGGCCCGATCGCCACGGAAATCCACCGTTGGGCACCCAGCCTGTAAACCCTCCTCGCTGCAAGAGCGGAGGATACCCTGGAGGCCTGGCCCGGCACCGGGAGGAGGTCGCCAGGATGGAAGCCAGCTGGGTGCCCTAAAAAAAACTTGGAGCGGCGAAACCCTTTACCTAATGTCTGTACCGGAAGGTGAGGACCGTTATAGTGAGGGCCCTTGCAATGTTTCGGTTGACGTTGTCGCAGTGGAGGCACCGTTCCGCAAAAACCGCGCCCGTCGCACCCCAGAACCCCGCTGTCTGCCCCCGTCGTGAGACAGAAAAGCGAACCCGCCTCATGGGGAGGCCGCGCAGGCACCAGACACTCCTGCCTGTACCGGAGCCGATGCATCTGATTTTGAGCCGTCTGCTTCCTCCGCAGGGGGGCCGTCAGGACTGGGGGGCGAAGGGAGTGCGACAAAACGGACATGTAGCGCAGTGGAGTGGTGGGACATGGAGAATGGTGGGGAGGAATTCAATCGGCGTAGGAGGAAGAGTGGGAGTTGGGGCGGGAAGCAGAGCGACAAACCCTAAAACTTTGCCAACGTCACCTGGAAAGGACCGGGCGATAAGGACCGGTGGAGAAAGGATAAAGGAACCTGGTGAGCCGCGGGTAAGGGTGCAGTGGAGCTTTAAATTGGAAGGGGGGGTGGGGCTTCATAAGGGAGCCTGGACTTTATTTAGAAGTCTTTGTGACCCGGGGGACTGGAGCTCCCTCCCAGAAGGAACAGCGGGTGGAGTCAAACCCGTCCTTTGTCCATGGCCGCAGCTTCCATTGAGTTTCTGTGGCTGCAAAGTTCCTTGCTGAACCAGATACCATTGACTGTTCTTCCTGATTGGTAACTAGTGCTCTTTTGTTGGGCTCTGATTGCAATTAACAACCCTATATAAACCTGGGCCTGTGGGTGTGTCATTGCGAGATTATTGGCTCCAAGCTTTAGTCAAGCGTTTCCTGCTGATCCATTGCTACAAACACTGCTCTCCTGTGAACCGACCTCGGCCTGCCTTTGCTACGCTCTCCCCTGATCCATTGATACAAACATGTCTCCTGTGTACCGACCTCCGGCGCCACCTTTATTATCCGCCCTATCCTTGCTACAAACACTGCTCTCCTGTGACCGACCTCCGGCTGCCCTGACTCGTTATCTGCCTGTCCTTTTACCGAAATGCCTTTCTGTGTACGACCTCGGTGCCATTGATACGCTACGCCCGCTTCCCTAGTGTTTTGCGTAACATCGGCCCCAAACCCCAGACGGGATCTTGCGAATAATTTGCGCCAAAATGGAGTCCGCTGTGAAAACCCTGGGGACGGCAAGTTACGGAGTTCAAAATTTTTGTACGACTTCAAGGAAAATATGCCAAGTTAAAAACTGTTTCACGGGATACAAAGGAAGTAATTGAGCTACAAAAAAACTTCTGGACGTGCGAATTCAGGGCCGAATCAAACGCGCGGCTGCCGCTGCCTGCAAGTTCAGTGGGGATCGCAAGCAGTACGAGGATTCCAATTCAAGCCGATATACTTCCAGTGCACCTGCTCTTTACGTGAGAGGAAAGAAAGTTTTTTCTGATAAATTCCTGACGGATGAAGCTCTTGCTTGGGCTTCACCTTATGTAGAAAAGGATATGACCTCCTTAATGACCTGGAAGCCTTACCGCAGCTATGAATCAAGTTTTTGATACCCAAACCGCTGTGCCCAGCAGAAACCAAATTACATAATTTGCGCCAGGACGTCGTTGTTGCCGAATCAATCGGAGTTCCGTCGCTGGGTGGCCGCCCCCACCTGGAATCCAGCGGCCAGAGAAGTCAATTTGAGAGGGTTCGAACCAGTGGAAAAGAGAGCTTGCCAGGTTGAGACCTGACCAGTTGGGGACTTTATTCAATTATGTATGGATTGCCGGACTTACTGAAAGGAGAAAGGAGAGATGCGAGCATTGGGAATAGCCCTGGTTTATTTTCAGCATCGGACCCAAGAAAAGCGAAGGGTGTCTGAACGATGCAGTGGTCTCCGAAGACCACTTCGCAAGGGAAGGAGAGGCGAGTGCGAAACATTTTTGCCTCTATTGGGGGACCCGGAATTGCATAACTGTCTAACAAAGGACTTAGCCTTTACCAACAAAAGGTCTGCGAATATGGACCTTTTCAGCAGTCGGATCCATCTTGCAGCTATCTCATCAGAAACGCAGAAATGAAAAATACAATACTTCTCTTTTGTAATCCCATTCAGGTTGTAAAAGGGCACCCAAAAAATACAATGCTTTCCTGTTGGATTGGGGAGAGGAGGGAATTTTATGGGCTTAAAATTTTACACTGTAATAATATTTCCAGTAGGACCAAATCCACACAATTGAAATGGAAACGGTGGTGGATCACCTTGTTTCTGGACCTGTCCGCTGGACAATCGAACGGAGATTTGTATGAACGGACTCATGAAGCTGTAGTTTCCCCTTATTACTCCGAAATTTCCGGTTATTTAGGGATCCCTGGTTTCAGTCCAAACCCTTTTAACTGGGCAACAAGGACCATCCCTTTCCATTGACTAGTAAGAATAATTGCATAAGGAAAACCCCTGTTCTCCAACAAAATCCAAATCTTGAGATTTCGCAGAGAAGGAAGAGAAACTACCCCTCATTCGCAGTTCTCTGATTTTTCTGCAGTAAGAAGAAAGCAGTAATTACCTCCTCACCGTCCTTACGCTGTCCATTGAATTGCGCGGAGCAACCATTCCATTTGGAGGTTTACAATCTTTCCGAACCTGATTGAAGGTATTAAGAAAGTTCCTGGATGAAAATTTAGGAAAGGCTTTATTCGACCTTCCCTCTCCCTGGGGGCACCCCCTGTTCTTTGTTGAAAAGAAAAGACTCCACTTGCGGCCAGTATTGATCAGGGATGAATAATATCATGCAAGAATCGCTACCCGCTACCCTGATTCCTGAAACTTTTGAGGAGATCCGTTCTGCGAAAATTTTTTCGAAGCTGGATTTAGGGGGCTTACAACCTTTAGGATTCGCCAGGAGATGAGTGGAAGACCACCTTCAGAACGGTATGGACATTTGAATTTTGGGGTTATGACCTTTGGTTTAGCAATGCCCCCCACCTTTCAACATTTTATTAATGATGTATTTCAGATTTCTTGGACCAATTCGTTGTGGTTTCTCGAGGGGACATTTTAATTTCAGAAACCTTGGAAGGCATCACAGGCCGTCCAGTTAGTCTTGGAACGATAAGGGACCATCTTTCATTAAAACTTGAAAAATGGAGTTTGAAAAAAACCAGTATCAATTTCTGGTATATTTCCCCAGAAGGTCTGGCATGGATCCCGGCAAAATCAATGCTGTGGGACTGTGTTCCAAGAAATTTAAAAGACGTCCAGGTTTATGGATTTGCAAATTTTTACCGAAATTTATAAAGAACTTTTACGGTATACTAAATTAAACACTAACAATAAAGCCAAAGCATTTTTTGGTCTCGGAGGCACAGGAGGCTTTTGACAAATTGAAAACTTTTTTACGTCTGCTCCATTGTTAGTACACCAAATCCTGAATTGCCATTTACTGTCGAAGTGGACCCTCGGATCTGAGTGGGAGCCATTCTGTCTCAGCGAGTTGGGAAAAAAGCAATTCACCCATGTGGTTTTTTCCCACCCAGTATCTCAGAAAAGAATCGACATCGGTAATAAAGAACTGTTAGCCATTAAAGTTGCCTTCTCCGAATGGAGACATCTTTTGGAAGGTGCCAATCACCCTGTGACTGTCCTCACGGACCACAAGAATCTTGAATTCCTCCGTACAGCAAAAAGATTGTCTGCAAGACAAGCACGATGGGCCTTATTTTTCTCAAGATTCAATTTTTATAATTTCTTACCGGCCTGGTTCAAGAAATGGCAAGGTGAGCCCCTGTCCAGGATGTGTTCGGAATCAGGAGAGGTCCAGTATGACGATACAATTCTAGGCCCTAAAAAATTTTTGGGAATATTGCACTCTAGGGACTATGTAATAGAATTAAAGATGGATATCAAGAGGACTCTTTCCTTAACCATCCTTCGGAAGACGTCGATCTTTCATTCAAAGAGGGGTTTTGGATGCAGAAACACAAAATATATGTACCTGAATCTTCTCGCTTGAAGTCCTCAAAAGTGTCCATGATTCTAAATGGCAGGACATCCTGGAGTTGCAAAAAACACAAGACTTACTACTTGTTTCTTTTGGTGGCCTAATTGTAGGAAGGACGTGAGGAAATATGTTTCAACTGTTAAATGGCACGAAACAAGACCCACGATCGTCTCCTCTAGGACTCTTGCAACACTTCCAGTTCAATCCAGGCCTTGGGATCTATTTCCATGGATTTTATTGTGGAACTACCCCCTTCCAAACAGATGACAGTCATCCTTGTCATAGTGGACCGACTCACAAAAATGGCCCACTTTATTCCAACTGAAGGAATTCCTACTGCTGAAAAAACTGCAGAACTGATAATCAAAGAGGTATTCAGGTTTACATGGAATTCTGACAGCGTGGTGTCTGACAGAGGCGTTCGTTTACGTCAAAATTTTGGAAGAGTTTCTGTACAGCCTTGGGAGTCACGGTGAATCTTTCTACCGCCTTTCCATCCTCAGTCCAATGGCAGACGGAGAGAACGAATCAGACTTTGGAGCAATACCTCGTTGCTTCATTTCCTATCTTCAGGATGACTGGGGTGGACCATTTACAACAGAGAGTTTTCCTACAACAACTCCATACATAGCGTACATCTCAAACCCCATTTTTTGCTAAATTATGGAGTACATCCAGTATTTATCCCTAATCTGCCCAGTGGAACACTCCATTCTGCTGTAAATGACAGGCTTGCAAAATACAGGAATCCAGAGGAATTATCAGAGATATTACTCAAGACCAGGAAGTATATAAGGAAGCAGCAGATAACATCGGAGAGTGCCCCCTGCTTTCAGGTTGGAGACAAGTTTGGCTGTCCACTAAAAACCTTAAGACACATGTGCCATCCTCAAATTGGGTCAGAAATTCATTGGCCTTTTCAAATTTCTGCAAAAATTAACAGGTTGCTTTTCGTTTGGAACTTCCAACAATTCTAAAGATTCATCCAGTGTTTCACATATCCTTGCTCAAACCCTTCTGTGAAAACCCGTTTCCAGGAAGAATTCAGCACCTCCTCCACCAGAAAGGATCCGTGGTGAAGAAGAATACATTGTGGATAAGATTCTGGACTCCGAAAATTCAGAGGTAAACTGCAGTATTCTGGTGCAGTGGAAGGGTTACGGACCAGAGGAAAATTCATGGGAACCAGGGACAACATCCATGCTCCTAGACTAACAAGAGCCTTTCATCGAGGTACCCGGATAAGCAGCTCCTGAGATGTCCACAGGCCATCCTGGGAAGGAGGGGAGTACTGTCAGGAGTCAAACCAGTACCTCTTGTCACTGGCAGCGCTTCTACCATCTGAGCTATTCTGCTGGCTGCAAAGTTCCTTGCTGAACCAGATACCATTGACTGTTCTTCCTGATTGGCTACACTAGTGCTCTTTTGATTGGGCCTTGATTGCCTATTACCACCTATATAAACTGGCCTGTGGGTGTGTCATTGCGAGATTATTGAGCTCAAGCTTTAGTCAAAGCGTTTCTGCTGATCCATTGCTACAAAACATGCTCTCCTGTGAACCGACCTCGGCCTGCCTTCTGACTACGCTCTCCGCTGATCCATTGCTACAAACACTGCTCTCCTGTGTCCGGACCTCCGGCTGCCACCTGACTACGTTTCGCCTGATCCATTGCTACAAAACATGCTCTCCTGTGTACCGACCTCCGGCTGCCACTGACTACGTTATCTGCCTGCTCCTTGTTACCGAACTGCCTTTCGTGTACCGACCTCCGGCTGCCATCTGACTACGCTACCTGCCTCTGCTTCCCTAGTGTTTGCAGTAAACATCGGCCAACCAGACGGGATCTTGACAGAATAATCTCGCGCCAAAATGGGAGGTCCGCTGTGAACACCTGAGCGGCAAGTTACGGAGCTTCAAGTTTTTGTACTGACTCTCAAGGAAAATATGCCAAGTTACAAACTGATTTCACGGCGATACAACAGGAAGTAATTGAGCTACAAAAACAACTTCTGGACGTGCGCAATTCAGGGTTCCGAATCAAACGCGCGGCTGTGCTGCCTGCAAGTTCAGTGGGGGATCGCAAGCAGTACCGGGATTCCTCAATCAAATGCCGCATATACTTCAGATGCAACTGCCCCTTTACCGTGAGAGGAAGAAAGTTTTTTTCATGTAAATCTCTGACGGATGAAGCTCTTGCTTGGGCTTCACCTTATGTAGAAAAGGACTATGACCTCCTTAATGACCTGGAAGCCTTCACCGCAGCTATGAATCAAGTTTTTGATGACCAAACCGCTGTGCCACAGCAGAAACCAAATTACATATTTGCGCCAAGGACGTCGCTCTGTTGCGGAATACAATCGGAGTTCGTGTGGGTGGCGACACCACTGGAATCCAGCGGCCCAGAGAAGTCAATTTCGACGAGGGTTATCAGAACCATGAAAGACGAGCTTGCCAGGGTTGAGACCCCTGACCAGTTGGAGGGACTTTATTCAACTATGTATCCGGATTGACCAGAGACTTACTGAAAGGAGAAAGGAGAGACTCGAGCATTGGAATAGCCCTGGCTTCTCATTTTCAGATCGGGCCACCAAGAAAGACGCAAGGCGTGTCTGAACGATGCGATCGACGTCATCCGAAAGACCACTCTCTGACACAGGAGAAGGAGAGGCGACGTGCAGGAACATCTCTGCCTCTATTGTGGGGGACCCTGGACACTATGCCATCAACTGTCCTAACAAAGGACTATGCCTTTACCAACAACAGGTCTGCCAGCATATGGACCTTTCTCAGCAGTCGGATTCCATCTTGCAGATATCTCATCAGTAACGCCAGAAATAGACAAAATACATATACATCATCTCATTTTGTAATCCCATTAGGTTGTAATGGGCACCAAAAAAATACAATGCTTGCCTGTTGGATTCGGGAGCAGGAGGGAATGTTATGGGCTTAAAATTTACACGTGATAATAATATTTCCAGTAGGACAAATCCACACCAATTGAAATGGAAACGGTGGATGGATCACCCTGTTTTTTCTGGACCTGTCACGCATGAGACAATCGAACTGGAGATTTGTATCGAACAGGATCATCATGAAGCTGTCAGTTTCCACCTTATCTATCTCCGAAATTTCCGGTTATTCTAGGGATCCCTGGTTTCAGTCCATAACCCTTCTATCAACTGGGCATCAGGAAATCACCTTTCCATCTGACTACTGTAAGAATAATTGTCATAAGGAACCCCCTGTTCTCCAACAAGTCTAAATCTCTGAGATTTCGCATGGAAGGAAGAGAAATACCACCTCAATATCAGCAGTTCTCTATGTCTGCAGTAAGAAGAAGCAGATCAATTACTCTCACCGTCCTTTACGACTGTCCCATTGAATTGCTGCCAGGAGCAAACCATTCCATTTGGACGGATTTACAATCTTTCGAACCTGAATTGAAGGTATTAAGAAAGTTCCTGGATGAAAATTTAGAGAAAGGCTTTATTCGCCTTCCACATCTCCAGTGGGACCCCTGTTCTTTGTTGAAAAGAAAGACTCACTTGCGGCCATGTATTGACTACAGAGAGATGGAATAATATCACTGTCAAGAATCGCTACCCGCTACCTTGATTCCTGAAACTATTTGAGAGACTCGTTCTGCGAAATCTTTACGAAGCTGGATCTTAGAGGGGCTTACAACCTCATACGGATTCGCCCAGGAGATGAGTGGGAAGACCGCCTTCAGAACGAGATATGGAACATTTTGAATCTCTGGTTAGACCTTGGTCTTAGCAATGCCCAGCCACCTTTCAACATTTTATTATGATGTATTTCGAGTTTCTTGGACCAATTCGTTGTGGCTTATCTCGATGACATTCTTATATTTTCAGACACCTTGGAAGAGCATTCGCAGGCAGTCCAGTTAGTCTTGGAACGACTACAGGAGAAACCATCTTTACATTAAACTTGAAAAATGTGAGTTTGAACAAACCAGTATCAATTTCTGGGATATATATCTCCCAGAAGGTCTGAGCATGGATCCCGGCAAAATCAATGCTGTAGTGGACTGGCCTGTTCCAAGAAATTTAAAAGACGTCCAGCGTTTCATAGGATTTGCAAATTTTTTACCGAAAATTTATAAAGAACTTTTCAGGATCATACTACAATTACTACAACAAAAAGACCAAAGCATTTTTTGGTCTCCGGAGGCACAGGAGGCTTTGACAAATTGAAAACTCTTTTTACGTCTGCTCCATTGTTAGTACACCAAAATCCTGAATTGCCATTTATGTCGAAGTGGACGCCTCGGACTCTGCAGTGGGAGCCATTCTGTCTCAGCGAGTTGGGGACAAAATGCAACTTCACCCATGTGCGTTTCTTTCCCACACCATGTCATCTGCAGAAAAGAACTACGACATCGGTAATAAAGAACTGTTAGCCATTAAAGTTGCCTTCTCCGAATGGAGACATCTTTTGGAAGGTGCCAATCACCCTGTGACTGTCCTCACGGACCACAAGAATCTTGAATTCCTCCGTACAGCAAAAAGATTGTCTGCAAGACAAGCACGATGGGCCTTATTTTTCTCAAGATTCAATTTTATAATTTCTTACCGGCCTGGTTCAAGAAATGGCAAGGCTGACGCCCTGTCCAGGATGTGTTCGGAACCTCAGGAGAGGTCCAGTAATGACGATACAATTCTAGGCCCTAAAAATTTTTTGGGAATATATTGCACTCTAGAGGACTATGTAATAGAATTAAAGATGGATATCAAGAGGACTCTTTCCTTAACCATCCTTCGGAAGACGTCGATCTTTCATTCAAAGAGGGTTTTGGATGCAGAAACACAAAATATATGTACCTGAATCTTCTCGCCTTGAAGTCCTCAAAAGTGTCCATGATTCTAAACTGGCAGGACATCCTGGAGTTGCAAAAACACAAGACTTACTACTTCGTTTCTTTTGGTGGCCTAATTGTAGGAAGGACGTGAGGAAATATGTTTCAACCTGTTTAACATGCGCACGAAACAAGACCCCACGATCGTCTCCTCTAGGACTCTTGCAACCACTTCCAGTTCCATCCAGGCCTTGGGGATCTATTTCCATGGATTTTATTGTGGAACTACCCCCTTCCAAACAGTGACAGTCATCCTTGTCATAGTGGACCGACTCACAAAAATGGCCCACTTTATTCCAACTGAAGGAATTCCTACTGCTGAAAAAACTGCAGAACTGATAATCAAAGAGGTATTCAGGTTACATGGAATTCCTGACAGCATGGTGTCTGACAGAGGCGTTCAGTTTACGTCAAAATTTTGGAAGAGTTTCTGTACAGCCTTGGGAGTCACGGTGAATCTTTCTACCGCTTTCCATCCTCAGTCCAATGGCCAGACGGAGAGAACGAACCAGACTTTGGAGCAATACCTCCGTTGCTTCATTTCCTATCTTCAGGATGACTGGGTGGACTATTTACCAACAGCAGAGTTTTCCTACAACAACTCCATACATAGCGCTACATCTCAAACCCCATTTTTTGCTAATTATGGAGTACATCCAGTATTTATCCCTAATCTGCCAGTGAACACTCCCATTCCTGCTGTAAATGACAGGCTTGCAAAATTACAGGAATCCCAGAAGGAATTATCAGAGATATTACTCAAGACCCAGGAAGTATATAAGGAAGCAGCAGATAAACATCGGAGAGTGCCCCCTGCTCTTCAGGTTGGAGACAAAGTTTGGCTGTCCACTAAAAACCTTAAGACACATGTGCCATCCTCCAAATTGGGTCAGAAATTCATTGGACCTTTTCAAATTTCTGCAAAAATTAACCAGGTTGCTTTTCGTTTGGAACTTCCCAACAATCTAAAGATTCATCCAGTGTTTCACATATCCTTGCTCAAACCCTTCTGTGAAAACCCGTTTCCAGGAAGAATTCAGCCACCTCCTCCACCAGAAAGGATCCGTGGTGAAGAAGAATACATTGTGGATAAGATTCTGGACTCCCGAAAATTCAGAGGTAAACTGCAGTATCTGGTGCAGTGGAAGGGTTACGGACCAGAGGAAAATTCATGGGAACCAAGGGACAACGTCCATGCTCCTAGACTAACAAGAGCCTTTCATCAGAGGTACCCGGATAAGCCAGCTCCTGAGATGTCCAGAGGCCATCCTGGAAGGAGGGGAGTACTGTCAGGAGTCGAACCCAGTACCTCTTGTCCACTGGCCAGCAGCTCTACCATCTGAGCTATTCTGCTGGCTGCAAAGTTCCTTGCTGAACCCAGATACCATTGACTGTTCTTCCTGATTGGCTACACCTAGTGCTCTTTTGATTGGGCCTCTGATTGCCAATTACACACCCTATATAAACCTGGCCCTGTGGGTGTGTCATTGCGAGATTATTGAGCTCCAAGCCTTTAGTCAAGCGTTTCCTGCTGATCCATTGCTACAAACACTGCTCTCCTGTGAACCGACCTCGGCCTGCCTTCTGACTACGCTCTCCGCCTGATCCATTGCTACAAACACTGCTCTCCTGTGTACCGACCTCCGGCTGCCACCTGACTACGTTATCCGCCTGATCCATTGCTACAAACACTGCTCTCCTGTGTACCGACCTCGGCTGCCACCTGACTACGTTATCTGCCTGCTCCTCTGTTACCGAACTGCCTTTCCTGTGTACCGACCTCCGGCTGCCATCTGACTACGCTACCTGCCTCTGCTTCCCCTAGTGTTTGCAGTAACATCGGCTCCAACCCAGACGGGATCTTGAAACCCGGGGAGGGACCTGTTGCCCGGAGACTTGGTGACTTACACCCGACACTGGGGTTACAATGGGTGGTACGCCCTAAATGTTACCAGGTGCGACCCCTACTCCCCAGTGTGTCAGGAACCTGTGAGACCCTCGTAGCTTTCAGCCTCCCACATCCAGGCCTCTGCAAAAGTGCCCACCCCACGCCGTAAATCTCCCAAGCCTCCCTCAGTGGTCTCCTCAGCAGCCCCAGCTATGGACATGATAAGTATAGCTGGCCCGTACCCGGCGCCTGTTAGGCCCCCTGGGGTTCGTACAGTCCGTGACATAGGGCTCCAGACCCGGAGAGAGATGAAAGAGGTGGCCACACAGACCCAGATAGCGGGTCACGACGTCACTGTACAGGCCACACGACGTCATCAGGTCCTGGTGGTCCTTGGTGTCTCGGATGTTTGGCAAGCACCAGAAGAGTACCAGGTGGTACCTGGAACACCCCTGCCAAAGAAGTCTAAATAACCCGGACAGGGTCCCTGTATGTAAATAAATAGTTAAATTGTTTATGTACCCGGACGGGTGAATGTTCCAAAAAATTTTTTTTAATTTAATAAAAAAAAAAAAACCACAGTTTTCATTTCTTTTATTACTGTCTCATCCTGCTGCGACGCCATCGATCTCCTGTAAAAAAATGAAAAAAAAAAAAAAAAAAAGTATACCACCTGACCGACGCAGTCCATAGTAACGAGTGTCCCACGACGATCCAGCTCTGCTACATCAGAATGACAGGCAGAGCCTGTCATCCCGGCGCAGCACAGCTGATTACCTATTTCCCCGGCGGTGACGTCATCGGACTGACTGCTTTACGGCCGGGATTACCCTGCAGTCACTGCAGTTATCGCGAAAAAACTGCATGTGACCGCCAGGGAGAAGATAATGGCGGCCATCAAGCAGTCCAGGACGTGACCGCCGGAGATCTTCTGCCAGGTAAGTGCCGCTGACTCCTGACAGACCGACCGACGGACACTCACAGTGACAGTGACAAATCCGATTCCGGTATTCGATAAGACAAAAATATCGAAACGAATTATCGAAAGGCCGATAGAGCTAATATCGGCCGATAGCCGATATTTGCATTATCGTATCGCTCAACACTAATTTTGAGCTTTAAAATATAAATATAGCCTTTCTATTGTCCAAAAATTATCTCTTTAATAGACAGACAAAACAGGTATACTATGCATTTTTGAATTTGAAAAAGTAATGGCCTATCAACCAGAATATATTGAGAGTATAGTGCAGTGGCACTGATTGCAGCAGAATGAAGTAGATGATAGTTAATGGACATTCAGGCAGACGAGACAGTCAATTTAAAGGGAATCTGCCAGCAGGGTTGTGCATCTTAACCTACAGACAGTGTCAGGTCGGCACCGTTATGATGAATAAAGTGATACCTTTGCTGATGAAATTTGTCTTGTGCTTCTTTTTTAATCCTTATTTTTAGTTTTTAGATTTGTGGTGCTCTGATTACATATTCATAATGCAGACTGCTGACAGTTCACTGCTCCCTCAGTGACCTGCCCCCTATTTTTCATAATGAATATACTAATGTGTGTATTTGAAAAAAAAAGTCGCTTCATCAAAATGGCACCACCTGCGCACTATCACTTGTCAGTTAGTGCCTGTTAACTTTCGCTGTTGAAAATAAACAAAGAAGCAAAAATCACCAACAAAATGGCACCGTCGGCTGCACGTGCGCATTATCATCTAATGGGTTCCAGAAGATACTACTGCGCAAGCGCCTCTGCCGGCTCCTGGTTGCTGCAGGCAAAAATAAAATTACACTACATCAAAATGGTGCAATGGGCTGCGCCTGCCATTAGCATCTATCTCTTACCTATGGATGCTACTGTGCAAGCGCCTCCGCCATCCCCTTGTTGCTGCAGACAAAAAAAATTCACACTACAACAGAATGGCTACGGAAGCAGCACCTGAGCAGTAGCACATCCATGTCATGCCACATTGATGCAGTAATTGATGCAAAAGGAGCCCCAAACAAGTATTGAGTGCATTTACTGAACATACATTTCAGTAGGCCAACATTTCAGATTTTAAAAAATGTTTCAAGCTGGTGTTGTAAAGTATTCTAATTTACTGAGGTAATGACTTTTGGGCTTTCATTGACTGTAAGCGATAATCATCAACATTAACAGAAATAAACACTTGAAATAGATCACTCTGTAATGACTCTATATAATATATGAGCTTCCCTTTTTACATTGAAGAACTGATATACATTAACTTTTTGATGATATTCTAATTTTGTGAGAAGCACCTGTAGTTTTAATATTTTTTCCTTTCTGACCTGTTCTGTACAGTGATGGCACACATGTGGCAGTGTTGAAGTTGCAGGGAGTAGTAAGAGTCCTCCTGGTCAGACATTCGATTATTAATCATTGATTATTGAATACAGATTTTCCTGCTAATATGCCATTTCCACCACCTAAAAATTCTGGACAGTTTAAAAAAAAAATTGTTTTATTTGCTTATGAAGTTTAACGATATTAAGATGTATAATTTTCAACTATCTTGCTCTTTCTTGTAATTCTGATCAAGGTGCTACCGAGAAAGTTCAACCAATAGGCAGCCACAATAATAATAATAATATAATCTTTATTTATATAGCGCCAACATATTCCGCAGCGCTTTACAGTTTAACAGTTTCAAAACACAAGACATAGGTAACAACGTTAACAATACAATAATTAAATCATAAGCCGTCCCTGCTCGTGAGAGCTTACAATCTACAATGAGGTGAGGGAGATACAAAGTACAGGTGTATATACAATGGTGCATTTACAATGATGGTCCAGCCATCTTGAGGGAGTGAGGGATGGATGGAGATAGTGAATGGGCTACACAACACACACTTACACATAGAATGACTTTGGTTAGTGAATGTGATAGGCCACTCTGAACAAATGTGTTTTGAGGGAGCGCCTGAAACCATGCAAATTGTGGATAGTCCTAATTTCTTGGGGTAGAGCATTCCAGAGGATTGGCGCAGCGCGGGAGAAGTCTTGGAGTCGGGAGTGGGAGGTACGGATTAGTGCAGAGGTTAGTCGAAAGTCGTTTGCAGAGCGCAGCAGTCGGTTAGGCCGATAGATAGAAATGAGGGAGGAGATGTAGGGGGGTGCCGCACTGTGGAGAGCTTTGTGGGTGAGAACCAGTACTTTGAATTGGATCCTATAATGAATGGGCAGCCAGTGTAAGGACTGGCGAAGAGCGGACGCGTCCGAGTACCGATTAGCCAGATGGATGACCCTGGCTGCTGCATTAAGGATGGACTGGAGAGGGGATAGTTCAGTAATGGGGAGGCCAAGTAATAGAGCGTTGCAATAGTCCAGGGGGAGTGGATCAATGCTACAGTGAGGGTTTTTGTTGTTTCCATGGTGAGAAAAGTGCGGATTCTAGAGATGTTCTTTAGGTGTAGACGGCAAGAGCGGGCAAGAGATTGTATATGGGAGGTGAAGGAGAGATTGGTGTCAAACATAACACCCAGACAGCGAGCCTGCTGCCGGGGGTGTTATTATGGTGCCGCCCACAGAGAGGGAAATGTCAGATTTAGGGAGGTTAGTAGACGGCGGGAGCAGAAGGAGTTCAGTCTTGGAGAGGTTAAGTTTCAGATAGAGAGCAGACATGATGTTGGAGACTGCGGACAGACAGTCGGTGGTGTTCTGTAGAACAGCGGGGGTAAGGTCGGGGGATGACGTGTATAGTTGTGTGTCATCGGCATAAAGATGGTACTGAAAGCCAAATCTGCTGATGGTCTGTCCAATTGGGCCGTGTAGAGAGAGAAGAGAAGGGGGCCAAGGACTGAGCCCTGGGGTACACCGACAGTGAGAGGAAGAGGAGATGACTTGGAGCCAGAGAACGAAACACTGAAGGAGCGGTCAGAAAGATAGGAGGAGAACCAGGAGAGAACAGTGTCTTTAATACCTAGTGACTGGAGCCTGGACAGTAGGAGACAGTGGTCAACAGTGTCGAAAGCTGCAGAAAGGTCGAGTAGAATGAGCAGAGAGTGGTCGCCGTTACGTTTTGCTGTAAGAAGGTCATTGGTCACTTTGATGAGTGCAGTTTCAGTCGAATGTAGGTGGCGGAAGCCGGACTGTGAAGGGTCTAGGAGGGAGTGAGTGGAGAGGTAACGGGTGAGGCGGGAGTAGACTAGGCGCTCCAAAAGTTTAGAGATGAAGGGGAGATTGGAGACTGGTCTGTAGTTGTTTGTGCAGGAAGGGTCAAGAGCGGGTTTCTTTAGTAATGGAGTAATGATGGAGTGTTTGAAGGAGGATGGGAAAATGCCAGAGGAAGTGAGAGATTAAAGATTGTAGTTAGGTGAGTTGTGACAACTGGAGAGAGAGACTGGAGGAGATGTGAGGGAATGGGGTCGGTAGTGCATGTAGTCGGACGAGAGGAAGAGAGGAGTCTGGAGATTCTTCTTCTGTGATGGGATCAAATGTGGAAAGTGAGCCAGGGGAAATGCAGGGTGGGATGGGAGTCACAGCACTTGGTGGTTGAGAGCTGATTTCCTGAGGATAGTATCTATTTTTTCTATAAAGTGGGAGGCCAGGTCGTCAGCACAAATGTCTGTGATAGGGCTTGTGCTTTTGGCCTGAGGAGGGAGTGAAAAGTGTCAAAAAGTTTCTTGGGGTTGTTGGCTAGTGAGGAGATCAGTGTGGTGAAGTAGGTCTGTTTGGCGAGGTGAAGGGCAGCATTATAAGTTCTTAACATGAATTTAAAGTGGATGAAGTCTTCTGGTGTGCGGGTTTTTCTCCAGAGGCGTTCAGCACTCCTAGAGCATCGCTGAAGAAGTCGAGTTTGCAATGTGAGCCAGGGCTGTTTTACTGTGTGTTTGGAGGTTCTGAGGGTGAGCGGTGCTACTTGGTCAAGGGTGCTTTTAAGAATGTCATTGTAGTGATGAACAGCCAGATCAGGACAGGAAAAAGAGGAGATTCGGACAGCGATGAGTGTAGGGAGTCTGAAAGTGTCTGAGGGTTAATGGCTTGTAGATTTCTGAATGTGTGGTAGGTAGGAGTGCGCTGGGGTGGTGGAGGATTTGTGAGCGTGAAGGAGAGAATGTTGTGGTCAGAGAGTGGAAGCGGTGAGTTATTTAGTGGGAGATTGAACAGAGGCAGGACAAAGACCAGGTCAAGGGTGTTGCCATCCTTGTGTGTCTCAGAGGTTGAAAGCTGTGAGAGGCCTAGAGAAGTGGTTAGTGATAGAAGCTGAGATGCAGATGTGGAAGTAGGGCTGTTAATGGGGATGTTGAAGTCTCCAAGGATAATGGTTGGTAGTTCTGAGGACATGAAGTGCGGCAGCCAGGCTGAGAAAAGGTCAAGGAATTGAGTGGGTGAGCCTGGGGGCCGATATATGACCGCTACTCTGAGGGAGAGGGGATGGAAGAGCCTGATGGTGTGGACCTCAAAAGAAGGGAATGAGAGTGATGGAATTGGGGGGATGACCTGGAAAGTGCATTGTGGGGACAGGAGTATGCCAACTCCACCACCATGTCTGTTTGTGGGTCTCGGGGAATGGGAGAACTGTAAACCACCATAGGAAATGGCAGCAGGGGAGACAGTGTCAGAATCCTGAATCCAGGTTTCAGTGAGGGCCAACAGATTAAGAGAGTGGTTCAGAAAGTAGTTGTGCAGGAAGGATAGCTTGTTGCATGCAGACCGTGGATTCCAGAGGGCACAATTGAAAGAAGGAGATGAGGGAGTGCAAGTAATATTAATAAGATTATTATGGTTTCGGTATGAGGTAGGGTAGGGATTGAGGTTGGGGGATGGTGGACAGGGTTGGGGGAGATGTCCCCTGAAATCAGTAGGAGTAGGAAGATAAAGAGCAGGTAGTTGTTGGAATTGTAAGTAGGTTTTTTCTGTGATGTGTTTGGGCAAGATGGGCTGAGGTTTTTCAGGAAGGTGAGGAGTGCATGGGAGCTGTACATGGGAGAGGGAAGGATAGAGGGGGGAAGGATAGAGGGGCTGATGTGTATGAGTCGTGATGGAGGGGGGATGGGGCGGTGAATGTGGATGGCAAGGGAACACAGGAGTAAATAGATAAAGTACATAATGAAAAATAAGGCAAAGTGTGGGGTACCTGATTCCAGCCCTGATTAACTGCCATGAATAACTGCCGTTTTCAAGATGCTTTTCTTCTGTGATGCTTAACTTCTGGGATGCATGCGCCCCCACAATGCATGCGCCCTTAGACTACTCCTAAATATATAGTCCACACTACAGGGTCAGGAAAGTGGGATTGTGGGAGCTGCTTTGGGATAATTTGCCAGCGGGGCCAGCACACCAGGGGGTGCTTAGATCATCAAAGGCACTAGACCTGGCAACATCTATATGTTAATAATGTTTACTTCCACCCAAAATTATAAAGAAGGTAATTTTTTGTCAAAAAATTGATGTAGGTAACAATTAATTCAGGTTAAAAAATGTTCCATTTTGTGCCCAAATGTGAAAGAGGCAAAATTTGGTACAATAAATAATGGTGTCTAAATATCATCCATTGAGCCTTAGCGCACACAATAATTTTGCAGAAGGCAATTCAGTCCAGTTGGTCTGACAGCATATATAGCATAGATGAGGATGGCGATGGGGCTGATGACAACAACAAAGATCTACTTGCGGATGCAGACTGATTACCAGAATGCAATGCAAAAAAAGAGGCTCACACAAACTTTTATTATTAACCACTTAGTGACGGAACCAAATTTTCCATATGTTTCCATATATTTTGCATTTATTAATAAAAATATCAGAAATGTAACCAAAATTTTAAAAAATTAGCAATTTTCAAACTTTGAATGATTATCCCTTTAAGGCCGGGGTCACACTAGCGATGAATATGGATGAGTGCTATGCGATAAAACTTCGCATAGCACTCGGTCCAATATTAATCTATGGGGCAGCTCCCATCACGAGTGCGAATGAAATTGCAGCATGCTGCGATTGTCATCGACACTCCGTCGAGTCTCAGCTCACTGCACCTATATAAGTCTATGGGTGCGAGTGACACAACGCACATCACTCAGATATCAACAATGGAGGAGATAGAGAAATTAGTTTCTCTGCCTCCTCCACAGCTGTGCTCCGATCCGCTCTGTGCGAGAGGCTCGGAGCACAATAGCATGACACTCGGCTCCTGCACGCAGCAGAGCAGGAGCCAAGGGTCATTTGCATATTGCATCCGATGCTCTCACATCGGATGCCATACGCAAGTGTGACCCTGGCTTAGTCTGGTTTCACTGTTTGTGCAGTGTTTCATCCGCATCAATCCGAATGCATCATGTTTACCTATTTTTAACATGGTGTACACATGACGTGCGTTTGCATCAGTTCACAAGCGTCTGTGTACACATGCGTTGTTTTTCGGTGTGTGGCGGGGTCCGGCGAAAGCAACATGTTGGATTTTGTGAAGAGGCAAAAATCCGTCAAATATGCCATTCATGCTCATGTGGATGAAGTGCATTAAATAAACGCATTACTGTCTATGGTAAGCATGCATATGCAAGGACATCTATGCACATGTGTTCTATACGCATGCGTTTTTTAATGAGTTGTTCCAAGTGACTCAACCACCTGGTAATTGATAGCTCTATAGGAAGTGTGGACACTGCAAGGCCATAACTCTCTGGATGCTGGACGATACCACAACGCTGGCTATGTAAGCATAGAACTTTAGAAAATGTCTGTCTATCTCACTGTGGTTTGTACTAATATTTTTTTCTTTTTACTTTTAGAAGTGTTGACTATCCTGGTGCAGTGGTTGCTCCTGGTTGGATCCTAGTGCAGCGTTCTTCTCCTGTTCGTCTCCTGGTGCTGCTTTCTGTCGTGGTGAGGACAACACTGTCTATGTAAGTATAGAAGCTTTGCAAATATCTGTCTCTCTGAATGCTTTTTCTGATCCTTGTAGTCTGGCCCACTCTCTGGTGCCATGGGTGTCTACTGGTTGTCTTCTGGTGCAGCGGTTTCCTCCTGGTCATTCTTGGTGCTGTTGTTGTCTCCTGCTGTTGCCGACTGTCCATGGCCTGTGCTGAGTGCTGTGCTGTTGGACTACTGCCTGTAATGTAAGTATTTGTGTCAATTTTTTTTGTCTACATTGTTTTTGGAACTTTACAAGTTTAATTTTTCTTCTCTGTTCCTTTCTGTACTGTTTCACTTGAATGCTGCCTGCTCTTTAAAATGTCCTCAAGCGAAGAACTGACGTCTTCCCAGGGTGGACCCAACAAAGATTATGTAATCACATTTTCTATACTGATTAGCATGTATTGACTGGCAATACTCCACATGTGTTAAATCATTTAATTTTTTACAGGTACCTGGCAGTGATGAAGAGCAGCAGCAGGCGAGTGGAGATGATTCTTCCCAGGGTCGTCGGGCTCATGTGTCTCAGGCGGAAAGACGGAGTGTAAGTATTCTTTTCATCAGAGTTGTAACACCATTTTTTTACAGTTTTACTTTTAAAATTCTTTTTTTCTATTTTATCTATAGGTTCCACAATGGGAAGAAGCCGAAATCGACATTGACAGCGAGCAACTTATTCACCTTGTGCAAGAGCGAGAACTGTTGCGGGACACCCGTGACTGTTAGCACTCCAACAATGTGGTAATTCGATAGCTCTGGGAAGAAGTGACAACATCGCTGCTGCCTGGTTGGGACCGTGCCACGCCGCATGCTAGAACTGATTTTGGTAAGCATTGCAATGTGGTATGAAATGGCAGTGAACCTTTGAATGGATGTGCATTGTTTTCTAATTATTATTATTTTTTTCCCCTTCACAGTGAAGTGAATCAAAATCTGTTGCCGTTCAATGAAGGACCACTTCAACAAGGACATGAGAGCGGAGGTTCGGGTACGAAGTGGTTCTGCTGCAAGGTTCCAGAAATACAATTACCACCGGTACCTTGAATTTCTGAGTCCTGCACTTGCTCAGCAAACGTAAGTATATACTGTATATATATTTTTTTCTTTTTAATAATGTTTAATTTTTTTTACCCCACACAGAACCTGGAGCAGCACAACACATCCTTGATTTTTTCACTAATGTTTTTCTCTTTTCCACACAGAACCTGGTGCAGCACCACACAACCCAGATCATCCTCTGTTGAAGGGCCCCTCATCTACCAGCCACTGAACAGATGCAGTCCCAATCATCCACCAGCGATGGAGCAACCTTGCAGGCTTTACAGGCTGGGGAACAGACAGCCGGTCCATCAGATTTTCCCCTCTCCCAATCCTCTTCCGCTGCTTTTGCTGGGTCTTCTCGTCATCAGCATAGGGCCTGGGAGAGGTAACACATGCCCGAGTTTGGCAATTAGCTCAGTCTTCTAGGATGGGATTAGGTTGATTGCTGACAGAGTGAAGAGTGGGTTGAAGGAAGTCAACAAACGCCTTGACCGCCTGGAAGCCGACCGTCAGAGACCAGAACAACATTTTTTTTCTGCAATTGAGCCGAGCGTGTCAAAAAACCTTACTCCTCAACTCCAGGTGAACGTCATGCAGGCCTGCCAGTTTGCTTACAGCCATGCATTGCAGCAGCAGCAGTCACAGACCTACAATAAACAGGCAGGAGGATATTACCAGCAGCCAATCTACTTTCCAGCTCCGACAGCACTGAACTATCTGCCACCACCACCGCCTCCAGTTCACCGAGCGACCACACTGCCCTGTCCAAAACCTCTGCCCACTACAGCAACCCTGCCCCATTCCCCACCCCTGCCCAGTAGAGCACACCTTCAGCCAGCAGTATCCACAATGCGGCCCAGTACATCACCATGTCAGATGACTGCTACTAGGTCACCACTCCCACTCGACCAAGAAATGCGAGGTAAAAAAAAAAAACATTGCCACCAGGACAAAAACCAGGAGTCAAAAAACTATGCCCACATTGAACCCACCACCTCCACCCTCATCTACCAATTTGTCAATACCTTCCCTTGTGACTCTCTGTTCCTTCCAGTTTGTCTATCAATTCCCATGATTAAACTTTGTCATCTGTCCCCAATGTCTCCACTGCCATTCCTAATCCAATCCTTCAGTTTGTTGCCCCTTCTCCTGTAAACCCTTCCTCATCAATTATACCCAATCCTCACATCTCCACACCCCCAAGGTCCATCCCATCGCACTCTCACATAAATCCGAAGAAAAAAACAAATCACCCAAACCTTAACCCTTCTTTTTCATTAAAGTTTTGAAAATAAACATTTTATTTTGTTAGCACTATATCTTGCATTTGTATCTTTATGCCCTGCCGCTGACACAAACACACTTGGCAGGCACAGTACTGAATAAGGAATGTGCCTCTGACTGGGAAGCCCATAAGATAGAAGATAGTAAAATACGGTTCGTGCCCCATTCACCCCCCCTCGCAGATGTACTAATTGTGGATGCCCAGCTGTCCAATGACCTTGGAAGGGAAGGTATCTGCGGCCACACCTACAGAGGTTAAATCTAGGTGTACAGGTCAGCAACTTCCTTTCCCGTCCGGCAGTCACTGGGAAGCTGTTGTCTGAAGTTACAAGTGGAAAAAGATCTAACAACAAAGGAAGACAACAGGAAACCAGGGAGTATAATATTCTGGATATAAGGTCTCAGCGGGGATATGAGCACATATACTGTTTACATAGTATACTGCTGCAGTATCTGTTCCTGTATATATATATATAGACATAAGATAATTTTATCCGTGGAGATCTTTGTCCTCATGGATTACTATATGCTACCTCCCGCATGGCAGTTCTTCTCTGTGTGCCTGGGGCATGGCTGCAGACATGGGTACATATATAGTAATATATATATATATATATATATATACAATGCTGATACATTATGCACTGCATGACTGTTAGGCCATGGATTACTGCCTTATATTAATAGCAGATATACATATGTTAGGGTTGAGTTCCCGCTGCTGCACAAGGGGAGTCTCGAACCAGTCCCACTGCGGTCCCTCATTCATCTCCGGCCACAGTGGAGCCTGCTCAGCAGAGACGTCGGTCCCAGCGTCTTGCCCATTCCAGTACTGTGCAGAGACTTGCTGCTGCCTCTCTTGGATTTGCTATTATAGCCAGTGCTGGAGCAGACATCTTTGGGACGAAGTCCTGTGTTTCCCCTTCTGAGCATGCCCAGGGTAAGATCTCTCATTGGAGATCAGGGTCACATGTTCAGGTACTACAGCAGCTCCTATTGGTCCGCCAGGAAGGTCCTGAAACTACATGTGTTTGGAACAGTTTCTCATTGGTCCTTGTTTCTGGCAGGTCCTGTAGCTGTTGCTATAAAAGGGTGGCATGGCTGGGCCGCCATGCGCTAATATCAATCGTTATATGCTTAGCGCCAGTGTGGTCATGCGTGTGTGTGGTTAGGGACCGGCTGAAATAAGCCCCTAGAATACCGACTTAATCGGTGAGGAGTTTGGTATGCTAGCTGGTCAGGGTCGGTGTCCTAGATGCCCTAGATTACCGGCATAACCGGTGAGGAGTTTGATTGCCATATTCAGGGCCTGGCGTTCAGACGCCATAGATTGCAGGTGGCTCCCGGAGGACATTAGGCATGATCACGTTCTATGTTCGCTTAGCTGTTCACTGTGTACCTGACAGGACACAGAAGTTTGTCTCAGCGTCTCTGTGACGCAACAGGGTTCGCTTTCAACGCTAGACAGCGCCCTAGGTGTTTATTTTGCGACTCAGTTGTGTTAAGTGAGTTCGCACACATCGCCATATAGCGCTGCGGCACTCCTTCTAGCGGCTCTGTGGATTAACAGAGTTCGCACATATTGCCACAGCGCGTTACGGCATTTATTTTGGCGACTCTGCGGGATAACAGAGTTTGCTTCTTGCGCCATTTTACTAGCAGCAGGCTCCGCCTGCACGGTGGACCCCGGGCTGCGAACGCACCTCTCACATCATATATTTGGTGCGTTCCGCAGACCCTAACACATATACTGCTATATTGTGTATATAATGGTACTGCAATATGGTGCATGGTGTAGATAGTGCATGGGGTATTATACATACTGTAATTTGTTTCAAGGCAGTCATTTATAGATACTGCAAAATAGTGCATAGCGGTTAGGTATATGTATTGCAATGCATTGCATGGTTAATGTATGTGATTCTTCAACATAATGCATGGCGTATATGTATATACTGCAATTTGGTGCAGGGGAACATAACGCATAGCGCATATGTATATACTGCAATTTGGTGCAGGGGTATATATCGATACCACATTACAGTGCATGGCGCTTGTATATATACGTTTTCCCAATACAACATAGATAATATGGTATTATTATGGCTGATGTATAGACACTGCTGTATGATATATAGCAGACGTATCACAAATATTACAGGGCTGGTATACATTTCGTATTATACCTATCTAGATATAGGGGCCTTTGTTTATATATTTTTATATTTCTATATCAATATTACTATCTTTTAATTTATATATTATTATATATCATGGACACTGGCTATAATACACGATGGTACATACATATTGCTGTAGCTGGTATATCGATATTTCATTATCTAGATACTACTGGATCATACACGATCGATGGTGGTGCATCTGATATATAATTCATATAAATCATATGGCGGTCCGCCTGGCGTGGTATGATGAGGAGTTCCGCAGGTGGCTGGCACTACAGCCCGATCTAGGATCAGACATGTGGCTTTGAATGATGCTATCGCAGACGCCCCCTTTTCTTCTATGACCACTAATTTCTCCGTGGGTCAACACTCAGTGGTCGTGCGAAAACCCGGGGCCTGCTGGCTATTTAACGAGGGAAACTGCCACTTTCAAGCACTATGTAAGTTTAGACAAGACTGCTCAGCCTGCTGGGGAGGACACCCAGCCCAAGGTGTACTCGTCAGTCAAACAGAGCCTCCACAAGGCAAAACCCCGGTGAGCGTACCTGCGATGGGCCCCTGGCTAGATCTCTACCCCAATAGGGAAGCGCAACACTGGCCAACAACCTAAAATCAGCACGAGAATTCTAAATGAAAATAAAAAAGGAAGTCGAGCTAGGTAGAATGGCGGGCCCCTTTCAGTCGCCGTCCTTAAAAAACATCAAAATATCACCTCTAGGCATTATTCCGAAAAAAGAACCTGGTAAATATCGCTAAATCAATCATCTGTCTCACCCAAAGGGCGATTCGCTATCGACGCTTTCCCCCTTAGGAAGCCACTGTCACATAAGAGTCTTTTGACAAGGCTGTTGAATTAGTCGGCGTGGCAGGGCAGGCACTCTGCCAGCAAAATCAGACATAGAATCGACATTTCGCTTGTTACCCGTTAACCCACTTTTATATTCCGATTGGCTGGCCTTCAGAATCCAGCTTCCCAGTGTGCAACCGGTGGGTTTTCAGTGTCCGCCATCCTTATGGGACATAGTGGCCAATCACTAATGCTCTTAATCCGCGCCTCAGTTTCACGGCTACCTGGCAGGTTTATGGTAAGGCTTGGGAGGAATGGTGCTCATTAATTCAGGGCAGGCCTGTCGATAAGTGCGACCGGGCAAGAGGTGTAGTGACTACAGAATTTTTGGTTCGACTTAGAGAGGAAGGGGCTTCGGGTTCGTCGGCGCAAAGGAAATTATCAGGATTAGCCTTCTTCTTTCAACTAATGGGGAGGGCCAACGTAACAAAACTCTTTTCCATCAAGCAAAGCCAAGAATGTCGTTGCCCCATTTCTCTGAGATTATTGCATGACATTATTTCAATATCCCCATCGGTCTGCAAATCACAATACGAGGCGACCCTCATGTCAGCAGCTTTCACTATCGCTTTTTTCGGCACACTATGCATCAGCGAGTTGTTACCTCGTTCTAAAAGCGCGTCGGAAGGAGGTTTAATTAACGAGGACAAAGTCATATGTAGCGACGCTCTGCGCATCCAAATGCAATAATCCATGTGTGATCCAACCGGAAGGGGCAAGTGGGTGCTGGTTAAATCAACAGATGACCCAGTATGCCCGCTTAAAATAATCAAAAGATATGCAGTTGTTAGACATAAAGGCAGATTTTTTTTCGCTCATTTTTAAAAAGATCCGGGGCTAATCCTAAGGAATACTGGATGCATTCTTTTCGCATCAGGGCAGCCACAGAAGCAGCTAGGGCAGGTGTATTAGAATCCATGGTGCAGAGCATGGGACGATGGAAATCCGCATGCTTCGCTAGATACATAAGACCTGATTTGCTGAAGTAACATATTTTATCTCTTTCAGGAGTTGAAGTTTGGTTTTTAGGACATTCGTATGTCTATTGGGCGGAAAAGATGGCGGAGCTGCGGCCTGGTGGAAAAAGTCTAGGCTTCCCGGGTCTAGAAGTCAACTGGAGTGGGATAAGAGACCTCCAATGGCGGCAGGTGTTCCAAGAGTTGGTTTACAGCTCCAGGAGGGTTAAACGCCCGGTGATAATTGTGTTACATGTTGGTGGTAATGATCTTGGCAAGAGAAAAATCACTGATCTGTACAATTGGATGACAACGGACATCGAGCATTTTGCCTGTTTATTTGAGGATATAGTATTGGTATGGTCACAAATGATACCACTAGCCGTCTGGTGGGGTTCAAGAGATGAAAAAGCCATTGAGTGAGTAAGAAAAAAGTTCAATGTGCGGATGGCAAAATTCGTGTGGAAAAAATGTGGTATTGTGGTGCGTCATCATCAGCTGGAAGGAGACA
Source organism: Oophaga sylvatica (assembly GCA_033576555.1). Taxonomy (NCBI): domain Eukaryota; kingdom Metazoa; phylum Chordata; class Amphibia; order Anura; family Dendrobatidae; genus Oophaga; species Oophaga sylvatica. The sequence continues at coordinate 207,987,803 of JARQOD010000001.1, read as the reverse complement.
ACATGGCATTACTAAGACCGGACGGCGTTCACCTGACGAACATTGGCCTAAATATATTTTTGTCTGGCTTGCAGGATGTGGTTGATCAGGTCCCTAATGGTGATGGGTGGGGGTCGGAGTCCTGTGTAGGTCATACACAGGATCCTCCGTGGTGGATTAGCAGAGTAGGGCAAAGGTTCGTGACCGCTCGTTGGCCAAATCGCCTGTCGATCAAGGACAAGATCTCAGACATGAGCCGCCCGTTACGAAATGTAATTGCCCCTCTCTGCTTTGGTAATTAATAAACTTTGACTGACCTGTTCAACCCATATAGGCCTGGTTGTGTATTCTTTATGGGTCTGGTGGGAATGGGGGGTGAAGGCACTGTTTAAAACACACAGGTCTCCCTAGTCTTATTTTTGAGGGAAGGTAGTTTATTATTAAAATCAGCAAACATTAGGGGTAAATTTGTACATTACATGTACATTTTACCATCACAGGTACATTTAAACATAACAGGTATGTAATATTTGACATTACAGGTATGTTTTAAACATAACAGGAACATTTTACTTAGCGGCTTAAATCATTTCGTCTTGCCATGCCACACATCCATTATCTGAAACAAAGCTGCAAACTTATCCGTCATCTGGGAAAATTCCCACTGTGGTTCTCAGAGGGTGAAATTGGTAATCATGCAATGTAACAGGTTCCTCAGGTTGTAACTTGGTCGCTCTTTTACCATGATGTAGTTGCGCAGAACAGCACATGCTTTCACAACCTCATCAATAGTGTCAATTTTTAGATTAATGGATGTGCCCAAAATGCGCCTTTTCGATACCAGCAATCCAAATGCACGCTCCACGGTTCTTCGTGCCCTTGTCAGTCTGTAGTTTAAAATTTTTTTTGTGTGATTTAAGTTTTGACTTGAGTATGCTTTAATGAGTTTGGCACATATTTGGAATACCTCATCCCCAGCAACAACAAAAGGCATTGGTGGTCCATTAGTGTTGGGAAGAGGCCGTGGAAATTTAAAATCATTCCCATACAGACGTTGGCCCATGTCAGTTTTTGAACATCTGCAAGCAATTTCCTTGTCCAAATGAGTGAAGGTCCATGGCAAAAACCTAAAATCTGCATCCCCAATAGCCATTAGAACAATGGAAAAGTATTTTTTATAATTGAAGTACTCTGTCCTTCGTGCAACTATTCCACAAAAAATTAAAAATTTCATGGAGTTTGGAAGCATTTTCAATTCAGAGTTCAGTTGTGGGTTGGGGGAGGAATTCTTGCTTCAGAATGACAACTTAAGCACAACAAGTGTCTCCAATAATCCCAGAAAGGGTGGATACTCCAATCCTGAATTTGAAATGTAACGATGATAATGTCTCTCCAGTAGCCAGGAATCTGCGGAAAAGAAAATGAGACACAAAAATCAGTACACTGCTTAGGGTTAGGGATAAGGTTAGGGATAGGGTAGGTTAGGGTTATTTGTGACAGGAATTTCTTTTTCCACACTACGTACCTCAGGGTGACCAAGAGACGTTCATCAGCAGGAATTGGTCGACGGAGATGTGTGTCCTCCCAGGCGATGGATCCTTGGACTCGTAGCAAGTCTGTTGCGACATCCTCGTGTAGTCAAAAAACTTCTTTGTGTTTTGCTGCAGCTCTGTATACAATGAGTGGTAGGCTCCACGCTCTCTCGGAGTTCAAGGATGGGGTGTTGCCAATAGCGATGATGACGTCTTCTCCGTCTTTCTCTTCATTGTTCTTGACAATAAAAGCAAAGGCAGCAGCCAACTTTAGTTGTAAATCCAGATCTTCGAAGAAGCTGTCCAGGACAAGACCCATCTTGCAGCTAGATACAGCAGCCAAAGATGAGAATTTTTTCTGTGCAATGTGTCTATATATATATATTATATATATATATATATATATATATATATATATATATGTATATACAGGTCCTTCTCAAAAAATTAGCATATAGTGTAATTATATTATTGTAATGATTACAATTAAACTTTCATATATTTTAGATTCATTACACACCAACTGAAATTTGTCAGGTCTTTTATTGTTTTAATACTGATGATTTTGGCATACAACTCCTGATAACCCAAAAAAACCTGTCTCAAAAAATTGCATATCAAGAAAATGTTCTCTAAACGACCTATTACCCTAATCTTCTGAATCAACTAATTAACTCTAAACACATGCAAAAGATTCCTGAGGCTTTTAAAACTCCCTGCCTGGTTCATTACTCAAAACCCCATCATGGGTAAGACTAGCGACCTTACTGATGTCAAGAAGGCCATCTTGACACCCTCAAGCAAGAGGGTAAGACCCAGAAAGAAATTTCTCAACAAATAGGCTGTTCCCAGAGTGCTGTATCAAGGCACCTCAATGGGAAGTCTGTTGGAAGGAAACAATGTGGCAGAAAACGCTGTACAACGAGAAGAGGTGACCGGACCCTTAGGAAGATTGTGGAGAAGGACCGATTCCAGACCTTGGGGGACCTTGAGGAAGCAGTGGACTGAGTCTGGTGTAGAAACATCCAGAGCCACCGTGCACAGGCGTGTGCAGGAAATGGGCTACAGGTGCCGCATTCCCCCGGTAAAGCCACTTTTGAACCATAAACAGCGGCAGAAGCGCCTGACCTGGGCTACAGAGAAGCAGCACTGGACTGTTGCTAAGTGGTCCCAAGTACTTTTTTCTGATGAAAGCAAATTTTGCATGTCATTCGGAAATCAAGGTGCCAGAGTCTGGAGGAAGACTGGGGAGAAGGAAATGCCAAAATGCCTGAAGTCCAGTGTCAAGACCCACAGTCAGTGATGGTGTGGGGTGCCATGTCAGCTGCTGGTGTTGGTCCACTGTGTTTCATCAAGGGCAGGGTCAATGCAGCTAGCTATCAGGAGATTTTGGAGCACTTCATGCTTCCATGGCTGAAATGCTTTATGGAGATGAAGATTTCATTTTTCAGCACGACCTGGCACCTGCTCACAGTGCCAAAACCACTGGTAAATGGTTTACTGATCATGGTATTACTGTGCTCAATTGGCCTGCCAACTCTCCTGACCTGAACCCCATAGAGAATATGTGGGATATTGTGAAGAAAAGTTGAGAGACGCAAGACCCAACACTCTGGATGAGCTTAAGGCGCTATCGAAGCATCCTGGGCCTCCATAACACCTCAGCAGTGTCACAGGCTGATTGCCTCCATGCCACGCCGCATTGAAGCAGTCATTTCTGCAAAAGGATTCCCGACCAAGTATTGAGTGCATAACTGAACTTTATTATTTGATGGTTTTTTTTGTTTGTTTTTAAAAAACACTTTTATTTTATTGGACGGTTGAAATATGTTAATTTTTTGAGACAGGTTTTTTGGGTTATCAGGAGTTGTATGCCAAAATCATCAGTATTAAAACAATAAAAGACCTGACAAATTTCAGTTGGTGTGTAATGATTCTAAAATATATGAAAGTTTAATTGTAATCATTACATTATGGAAAATAATGAAATTTAGCACTATATGCTAACTTTTTGAGAAGGACCTGTATATATATATATATTATATAAGAGAGAGAGAGAGAGAGAGAAACCCCATGAAACATGCCAACTGGGTGTCTGATGTCAAGGAAAGGCTACTGCAAAACATTGGAAATTTCTAACTCATGCTCATAAACAACGCAAACGCATGAAACACATACAAACGCATACAAACGCACTGTTTTTTTGGCGTCATGCGTAAGATGATGCGGATAAAAAATGCTGCGTAAACATGCGTTTGCATGCATTTGGGGATGCGGATGATACGCTGTAGACTCAAACTTAATGTGAATCTGGCCAAAATCCAGATAGTCATACCACACAAAAATATTAATAAATAACATTTCCCTCATGTATGCTTTACATCAAACCATTTGTAAAATGTTGTTTTGTTAGCATTTTAGAAAGGTTACATTGCAGCACTAATTTTTTCATTTAATCAAGGAAATTTACAAAACTTATTTTTTTAGGGACCTATTCAGTTTTGAAGTTACTTTGGGGGCCCTATATATTGAAAACCCCCAAAAGTGATACCATTTTAAAAACCGCACTCCTCAATGTATTCAAATTGCTTTCAGGTAGTTTATTAAACATTCAGGTGCTGTTCAGGAATTAATGCAATGTGGCATAACAGGAATGAAGAAATTTATTTTTACCATTTATATTTTGATAACTTCTGAACAGGCCGCTATAGCCAGCAGACTCTAAGGCTGGTTACACACATTCTGATATTTCTGGTACTAAAAAAATCGGTACTGGAGATATTCGTGTCCGTGTGACCATGTGGCACACGTGTACCACCCGTGTGGAGCATCAGTACCACACGGATGGCTGCAGGGGAAGTAGCTCTACAGTAAGCGCTGTTCACCTGCATGTGGTGCTGTAGCCGGCTGTCATTATTCTCTCCTGTCTGTGGGCAACAGCACGGGCAGGGAGAATTAATGAAAAACAAACCGTCGTGGGACCCCTTATTTTTTGAACCAACCCGGCAAAACTAACAGGTGTGGGCTGCTATTCTTAGGATGGTAAGGGGCCATGAATATGGGACCCCCAGCCTAAAAACAGTAACCTGCAGCTTTTCGGGTTCTTCCCACTTGCCTTCTAGTGGTGGCAAGTGGGGTTAATGTAACCTTTCTAATGTAAGGTGACATTAAGCCCAGCTTAGTAATGAAGGGCTGTCAATAAGACACCTATTGTTAGAGGTCGAGTTCCCGCTTCTGCACAAGGGGAATCTCGAGCCATCCCTACTGCGGTCTCCCATCCGTCTCCGGCAGCAGTGGACTCTGCTCAGCTTAGACGTCGGTCCCAGCATCTTGCCCAGTCTAACAGTGTGCAGAGGGTTACTGCTGCCTCTCCAGGCTCTGCTATTGTGGCCAGTACTGGTTAGCGGCGAGCAGACGTCTTTAGGACAAAGTCCTTGTTTTCACCTTCTGAGCATGTCCAGGGTGAGATCTCTCATTGGAGATCAGGGGTCACATGCTCAGGTACTGCAACAGCTCCTATTGGTCCGCCAGGAAGGTCCTGTGACTACTGGTGTTCTGGAACAGTTTCATTGGTCCTTGTTTCTGGCAGGTCCTGTAGCTGATACTATAAAAGGGTGGCATGGCTGGGCCGCCATGCGCTAATATCAATCGTTATACAGTCATGGCCAAAAGTTTTGAGAATGACACAAATATTATATTTTCACATGATCTGCTGCCCTCTGGTTTTTATGTGTGTTTGACAGATGTTTTTAGCACAGACAGAAATATAATAATTGCAAACATATGAGTAACAAAAGCTTATATTGACAGTTAAATGAGTTAATGAAGCAAGTTAATATTTGCAGTGTTGACCCTTCTTCTTCAGGACCTTTGCAATTCTCCCTGGCATGCTCTCAATCAACTTCTGGACCAAATCCTGACTGATAGCAGTCCATTCTTGCACAATCAATGCTTTCATTTTGTCAGAATTTTTAGGTTTTTGTTTGTCCACCCGTCTCTTGATGATTGACCACAAGTTCTCAATGGGATTAAGATCTGGGGAGTTTCCAGGCCATGGACCCAAAATCTCTATGTTTTGTTCCCTGAGCCATTTAGTTATCACCTTTGCTTTATGGCAAGGTGCTCCATCATGCTGGAAAAGGCATTGTTGATCGCCAAACTGCTTTTGGAGGGTTGGGAGAAGTTGCTCTTGGAGGACATTCTGGTACCATTCTTTATTCATGGCTGTGTTTTTAGGCAAGACTGTGAGAGAGCCGATTCCCTTGGCTGAGAAGCAACCCCACACATGAATGGTTTCAGGATGCTTAACTGTTGGCATGAGACAAGACTGGTGGTAGCGCTCACCTTGTCTTCTCCGAATGAGGCGTTTTCCTGATGTCCCAAACAATCGAAAAGGGGATTCATCAGGGAAAACTTTACCAGTCTCAGCAGTCCACTGCCTGTACCTTTTGCAGAATATCAGTCTGTCTATGATGTTTTTTCTGGAGAGAAGTGGCTTCTTTGCTGCCCTCCTTGAGACCAGGCCTTGCTCCAAGAGTCTCCGCCTCACAGTGCGTGCAGATGCACTCACACCTGCCTGTTGCCA
>JARQOD010000001.1:207911281-207981607 GCA_033576555.1 Oophaga sylvatica | reverse complement strand
ACATACTCTTATTTTAACACAGTTAAGTGTCATACGAAAAGGGTTTGGGTAGAAGGTATGTGTCTAAAAAAAAATATTCAAATGTGGGGGTTAAAGGGAAGGGGACCTGTCATTTTCCTTTAACCTTAAGTTAAGTACAGTGGATGTAAAAACCCAATTACCCTGTATGAAGTTACTATCCCCCACTCACTTGGCCGAGATCACCATGCAAAATCGTCCGACCCGATGTGAAATTCAGTTTGGCCCCCATGGGGAGTGGAGCGAGCGGCTGCAGGGTTTTTCTAGCAGCCGCCCCCCCCACCCCCCAGTCCCGGCGCCAGAGGGGGATTTCACATGCGATTGTGGGACGTTTACTCGCATGTGTGATTGGGCTTGGCTTAAAGTTAGTCATTGTATGCCAATCCAAATTCCCTAATTCCCCACAACGGGAAAGGGAGAAATAGAATATTTTTTTTTCGTTCTGCAATCACTATTTAATAATGTCCATTAAATAAAAAACAAATTGGTGAAAGGTCCTGTTTAACGTGTATAGTTTATTTAGTATTTATTTGGTTTTTACAACAATTTAAACAAACAAAAATTTTCTGCGAAAGAAAACAATCATTTATGGTTGTATTTTGAAAAAAGGGATCAAGAAAAGTCCATATTATTTAAATGGTTTGCAAAAACTTTGCGAGTTTGCTCCTAGCAAAAAAATTAGGTGAAATTTAAGAAACAAAAGAAGCACTATTTTTACCCCAAAAAGCAAATTTTGGGGGAGTTATTCAAAATTTTAGGGCCCAAACACTCAAGATTTAAAGCCAAGGAAGTGTTACTGAAGTTAAAAAAGTGGGCTTTCTAAATAATGGAAAATGTTTGGGCCTAACTTTCCCAAATCTTTACACGACCAAAAATTTTTGCCTCATGACTAGAGATGAGCTATCCTTTAAAGGTTCATTTGGTTTCAATTCGCTAAGCGATTTGATGTTTCCCCAAATGTTCGATGAGAGTAACTAACGCCATTAGATTCAAGGGAGGCCCAAACCAATGTTAAACAACACCTTAGGGGTGACAAAAACTTTCCCAAAAACTAAAATTAGAGAATATACCATGAAAAATGTATAATGGATCCACAGAAACATTTGCCAAAGGCAAAAATAACAGGGACTGGCCTGGCATTTACAGCTTGGAATTGAAGTTTCAATTAAGACAAAATGGGTGAGGGATTAGTGTAAGCCTGCTGTAGTGGGAGCCCTAATACCTCATGCAACATCTTCACAAATATCAGCTTGGTATACCACAAATATTATAAAAATATAAGGATAGAAAAACAGCTAGTTGACTGAAAGCAATTGCAGGCGTGTTGGTCTGGGAACCCTACTGCTACAGGCAACACACATGAAGGAGACCCAATTTGGAGTACAAACATTTCCCAAAATTATTGACACACACCATTAGTGTCATTAATTTCCCAGATTAGAAACATTATAATTGGCAAGTTTTTTGAAAACTTCAGTTACTGTACAGTCTACTCGACTTCCTTTCTTTGGCAGCCACACAGCGGTATTATCATTATTATTATTTATTCTTATAGCACCATTTATGTGAAAAGAGTATATATAATAACAAGTACAATAATCTCAAACAATACAAGTTACCAACTGTTGCTGGGGGAGAGGGGACCCTGCCCGTGAGAGATCATAGTCTATAAAAGATGGTCACACAATAGGATACAATAGGTATCAATAGTAGAGCAGCTTGCACAGCAGTATGGTGGAGTGATGATTAGTGTAGGTTATAGGCTTGTCGGAGGTATTTCTTCAGGATCCTTTTGAAGGTTCCCATGGTAGATGAGAGTAGGATATGTTGAGGGACACAGTTCCAGAGTAGAGGGGATCTACCGGTGAAATTTAGTATGTGATTGTGGGAAGAGGAGATAAAATTGGAGTACACAAAAAGATATCTTGTGACAATCAGAGATGGGTGCAGGTATGTACCTGGAGACAAGGTCACAGATGAATGGAGGAGACAAGTTTTGGTTCATTTTGTATGCAAACTTAGGGTACTGAACAAGAGTCTCTGGGCAATGGGGAGCCAGTGCAGGGATTAACAGAGGGGAGAAACCAGGGAATAGCGGGGTGACAGGTGGATTAATCAGGGAGCAGAGTTTAGGATAGATTGGATGGGTGGAAGAGTGTTAGAAGGGAGGTCACAGAGCTGGAGGTTGCAGTAGTTGGGGTGGGAGATGATGAAGGCATGCATTAGTGTTTTTGCAAGTTCATGGTAGAGGAATCTGTGAATTCAGAAGATATTTTTGATTTGGAGCTGGCAGGAAGATGACACGGCTTGGATCTAAGATTTGAAAGAGAGATCAGAGTCAAGCCATTGATTTTGATGGATAGGTCAGTTGGGGGTTGAATGAAATGGTGAAAAGATAATCAATTCAGTTTTATCTATTTTAAGTTTTAGAAATGTAGCAGAGTAGAAAGATGAAATATAGACTAACATTGTGGGATTCTGGTAAGTAAGGAGGTGAAATCAGGTCCAGAAAGGTAGATCTATGTGTCATCAGCATAGAGATGAAATTGAAAGCCGTGAAACTCCATGAGCTGTCCCAGGTCGAAGTTTAGATGGAGCAGAGCAGGGGTCCTAAAACTGAACCTTGGGGGACACTGACAAATAGGGGGCAAGATGAGAAGGTGGTAAGTGAGTGGGAGACACTGAATATCCTGTCTGTTAAGTATGATGAAATCCCAGATAAGGCCAATCCGGGTTTCTATTGAGGAGAGTGTTTGTAGCAAGAGGGAATGGTCCACTGTGACAAAGGCAGATGACAGGTCCAGTAGGAGGAGGACAAAATAGGGTTGCTTGAATTTGACGGTTAGTAAGTCGCTGTTGACTTTCGTCTGGGCAGTTTCAGTGGAATAGTGCAGTCAGAAGACATATACTAAGCAGTCAAAAAGGGAGCAGGAGGATAGATTTGAGGACAGTTCAAAATGGAAGTGTTGTTCCACTAGTTTTGAGGCATAGGAAATAGGTGATATCGGGCTATAGCTAAACACAAAGGATGGGTCGACTCAAGGGAGGACTTTTTAAGGATGGGTGTAATCGAGGCATGTCTGAAGCATGAGCTGAAGACAACAGTTTTCAGTGACAGGTTGAAGTGGTGGGTTAGTTTGGGGATGAAGACTGTTCTAAGGTTTGGAATGAGGTGGGATGGCATTGGGTCAAGTTCACAGGTAGTGAGACGTGATTTGGAGAGTAAAGAGGAAAGTTGATCTTTCGTGATGGTGAAGTTAGTTTTGAAGGAGAAGAGTTGAGTAGTTATAAAGAGGGGCTGTGGGGACTTTAGGCAATCTGGCGCCTGCGCAGTGAGGATCTCTGCGCCTGTCCCACATCTCCCTCCACCGATTTCCTCACTGCGCAGGCAAAAGATTCCCAATTTTGCCAAAAGCATGAAAATTTTGTAATTTTCAAACCTTAAATTTTTATGTTTGTGGAGACACGTGGGTCAGTGGGTGCTCTCATTCGCTGTCCAGTGACTGCATGGACCAGGGCTCATCTCACTGAACACACGCTTTCCTTTTCCTGTGGGCATACTACTACTTGACAACACAGGGTGATGGTAAAAAACAGTAACCACCCAACAGGGAGTCGGTCTGCGAATGGCACAACACCCACTCAACAGGATACAAATTTAGATAAGAAGGCCCTACAGATAGCGAATGAGGGATGGACATCTCCTGAGCTCCAACCTGAGCCTGTCTTTGCACTCCCTAATGCCCTAAGTGGGTCCTTCCCTCCGCCGCCATCATGAACCTCATCCCTCAGTGTCACCTCACACTGCCCTGGCTAGTGCACTGGCCAGCAAGGGGCTAGCCTCACCACTGCTGATGATACAACACAGGGGACAGTGACAAGCAAGAGACAGACAAGGTAAAAAACAGAAAACTTAGCTTAACAACTTTCTCTGCTGCAAAGCACCGCACAGCAGAAGAAAGGCACCAGGACCTCGAACTCCACAAAGCCAGCAGATTTACCACTGCACCAGAGTGCTCATAACTCCAGGCTTGGTCAGCATAGATTGCTCTATCACCGACAGCTGATGCATCAGGTGAATATTTAAAGGATGGTGGGAGTGGTCACCACCCACATCAGCTGACCTAGCAACTCTGCAAATGCAGCACGCTGCTAGTAAGGGAAACTGACATTAACCCTGCTGAAGGGAAAAAAGCAACATTTAAATCATAGTGGAACCAGAGCTGCCACGCATCCAAAAAATGGATAGTGACAAATACTTTATTGAACAACCAACAGATAATAACACCTAGAACAGTCCCAGAAAATACACATGGTGGTGCAAATTACAAAATTTCAACCTTCCGCCTGTGCTCCAGAATTAGATGAACTGCAACTTCGGGGCTTCCATGTCCGACTACCCTAACCAATGACACCCTGCTTTAGAGGGGACATGCAGAGAGGGGGTAATGACAAGCATAGGAAGCTGACATTTCATTGAGGTATGTGGCCAGGTGACCTGATTTTTACAACTTGGATTATCCAAACGTCTTTGAGGGTTCAATGGTTCAATGGAGCTCTGTATTCCTTCAGTTAGAGCCGTGATGCCATGTCTACTGTCATGTAGATTCTCACTTGAAACAGAGACAGACCCTCCTTTTATAATTCACAGCTGTCATTCAGGCATTTTTACACAGGATTGGGGGAAGATGGAAGGAGGTCATTTCTCATTGCATGAGTGTTCAAACAACAGGCATAGATTGTTCTTCATATTTGCAGAGCAACAATGGGTAATCAACATATTGGAAAATATTGAATATTCAATTATTCTTGTTTTCCAAGGATAGTAGAACAATATTAGGACAGATACAATAAGTAAACAGCAGCCAATGAGCAAACATCCATTCAATTGACAATAAGAGTCAATGTTCAGTCTCATGTAAAAAATAACTCATGTCCCTGGACCTGCTGAAATAATACTTCTGGATAATTAAGAATAAATGCTATGTCATCACAATGCACTTTAATCAGAAAGTTATACCATATAATATAGTTATTAAATAACATTTACCACATGCCTACTTTACATCAGCTTACATCAGCATCATTTTTAACCATAATATCTTTGTTATGAAGTTAGTAGGGTTAAAAATTTTATCAGCAAGTTCTCTTTTTTCCAACAAAATTTACAAAACCAATTATTTTAGGGACCACATCACATTTGACGTGACTTTGAGTGGCTTATGTGACAGAAAATACCCAAAAAGGACTGCACCCCTCAAAGTGCTCTGAAACCACTTACAATACGTTTATTAATCCTTTTGGGAAATAAAGCAATGTTGAAGAAAAATGTTGCTTTAGCCACAATTTTTTAAATTTTCACATGTGTAACAGGAGAAAATGGACAACGCAATTTGTTATGCAGTCACTCCTGCGTACACCAATACCTTACTGTTTTATGTGGTGGAAAAATACTGTTTGGGTGAAAGGCAGTGCAAAGAAGGGAAGCAGCAGCATTTGACTTGTGGAACACAAAATTGGCTGAAATAGATAGAGGACACCATGTCTTGTTTGCAGAGAACCTGTTGTGCCTAAATAGTAGAAACCACACACAAGTGACCCAGTTATGGAAAATACACCCCTCAAGGAATTTATTTAGAGGTGTGTTGAGCTCCTTGAACCCGCTGGTGCTTCACATAATTTTAAAACATTGAGCCGTTAAAATGAAAAATAAATTTTTCACACAAAAATGTTGCTTTAACCCCTAATTATTTGTCCTTAAGGTAACAGGAGAAAATGGACCATTCAATTTCTTGTGCAATTCCTCCTGAGAACAACAATGCTCCATATGTGTTGAAAAACTGCTGTATGGGCTCATTACAGAACTCAGAAGAGAAGAAGCACCATTTGAGTTTTGGAGTGAAAAGTTGTCTGAAACAGATGGCAGATGCCATGTCACATTTGCAGAGACCCTGATGTGCCTAAACAGTGGAGCAATGGAAACCACCCAAAAGTGACCCCATTTTGGAAACTATACCTTTCAAGGAACTTATCAAGAGGTGTGAGCACTGAGAATCCACCGGTACTTCACAGAATTTTTTAACGTTAAACAGTGAAAATAAATAAAATTAATTTTTCTTGAAAAATGTTGCTTTAGGCCCAATTTTTTTTTCACATGGGTAACAGAACAAAATTGACCATACACTTTTTCTTTGCAATTATTCCTGATACATATGTGGTGGAAAACTACTCTTTGGGCACAAAGCAGGGTTCAGTAGGAAAGAAACGCCAAATGAATTTTGAAGTGCAATTTTGGCTGGATTAGATTGTGGATGCCATGTCACATTTGAAGAGCCCCTGGCATGCCAAAAAATAGGGAAGGATAGGGAATTTGAAATGAAAGTATATTAGAAAACAGACTCCATTATGACATTAAAGTTAGAGTTTAGGCTGAAATTAAATGATTAGCGGCTCTGTATTGAATACTCTGGAGGCGACTTCGGAGTTGGGGCTCCCTCCGGTGGTTGCTAAGGGTAATGAACCAATTGCTGAATGGCCTTCAGCTGGGTCTGAATGGTCTGATATAAGTGACCTGAACTCCCAGCAGCCTTGTCTGTAATCAATTGTTCTTCCAGGTCTTGCTTGGAGCTCAGCTTGCATTCCTGCTTTGATTCAGATAACTGATTTTCTGTTTTTATTCCCTTTGTTGGATTTTCCTTTCTGGTTCGCTGCTTTGCAGTGGACTTCAGCCTGGTCCCCTTTTGGGGCCTGGCGCTGCAATTGTGCTCAGTTTGTGTTTGCATTTTTGCTCTGTTCCTATGTCACTTTTCATTTGCTGAATTGCTGTGTGTTACACCAGAGATCTGATTTAGGTGGTAGAGATTGTGTGATCTCAGGTTTTTTGTTAATCAGAAGTGTTGGTATTTTTGTCAGGGTTTTTTTGGGGTTGCAGTCAGAATTCTTTCCTATACTTTTCTATCTAGACAGATTGGGCCCCAGCGTTTGCTCATTGTATTTTCTGTCTGTGTTCGTATTTTCTTCTTGTCTAACTGCCATTACATGTTTGGGGGCTTCCTATTTCTTTGGGGATTCTGCTACGGGGCAGATAGCTTTCATCTTTCTGCCTTTAGGTGTAGCTATCTCTACGGCTGTGACGAGGTGTCTTGGATCACCGTAGGTACGCTCCACGGCTACTTCTAGTGTTGCGGTTAGTTTAGGGTCCTGCAATCCAATAGTTTCCAGCTTCTCTGGTGTATTGCTTCTTTGGCTATTTTTGCAATTCCTCCTCAGCTACCGAAACATTACATGGCTCATCCCTTATCATATAGCCTCCCCTGTTGTTGCTGTATATATAGCGCTGTCCCTTATTACATACCATTCCCTTTTGTAATGTATTGAGCCTTCCCATATTATATAAGGTCCTTTTGTTATATATATCGCTGTCCCTCTTTATATAGCATTCTCTTATTATGAATAGTGCCGTTTCTTATTACATAGTATCCTCTATCATGTATAAAGTGATGCTATTTAGAGTGCTGTACATAAAAGGAAAAAAAATGTGCAGCACACTATGCTATATCTCTGTCATTTTACTTCAGCAGATGTGCACCTGAGCACATATGTGTTAATCATGTGACCTATCACATGATCTCTCAAGGGAATCATGTGACATGTCACATGATACTTTGGGTGCTGTGGGGGGCTAGCCCTCTAAACTGCATGGGACCCTGGCTACTCATATTGGGACCCATTAGAAAAGCAGTGATTCTGCCATATATTGTTCAAGGATATAATGCAACTTCGTGTAGTCCTATTCTGAGAAGTCTACCACATAGAGCAAAAAAATATAGAAATGTAGATTTTTTTTCCTGAACAGATAGAAATAAAAGGAAACAAAAGCAGTTGACGAGAAATAATTAGAAATTATGTGAACCCTAAATGGAGTGGCCTGTCAATACTTGTTCAGTTATTCTAATTATTGTTATTGAAGTCTGCACACATTGCATTTTATCATGCCAGATGTAAGCAATTAATCAAACTTTGGCTAGCAATCTTTCAATTATGGATATTGTGGACTTTATGAACGTATGGTAAATGCATTCTGGAAAGAGAATTATTTGCCAGCATATAAAACCGCAGCATGGATAAAGAACAGGAAATGTGAAATACTGTATGAGGAAAAATGCTGATTAATCTCAATATTATTTTTCTTATTGTTAATATCTGGATTAAAAATATTTAACTATATGCTGTTTTTTATGTTTTTTTTCAATTCAACTTTACAGTTGGTTTTAGTATATTAAAAAACTGATATATGTACAATAAATCTTTTATCAGACTGTGTATAGGCATAAACAGTGTCTATCTAACTATCTATCTATCATTAAAAATGGACGCAGCACAACAAATACAAGCATGGAAAAATTAATGATGGCGACATTTTCATTAAGAAAATGAGAACCTTTCTCAAGCAATGTAAAAGTGCATCTATTGCCCCTTTATGTGTGCATCGGCTACAACAGTATACATGAAAATAAAGTCCAATGTGCTGGTATATCCATTATAATATATGATTTATTGTCTATGATTATCTAACTAACTATCTATCATTAACATATCATCTTTAAAATAATAATAATGAATTTATGCATTAGAAAAATATTTTGCAGCATTTTAGGAGTGAGGGCCCTTCTCACAAATGCACACAGTGCATATTAATTGACAGTTGTGAATACATTCAAAAGGAAAAATGGGCTTTTATATTGCTGTTCCTTTCAAGAACACATCCATCATTTATATATAGTGAAATTGAAAATGCATCTCATAAAGAAAATAATAAATACAGCTGTTATTATCCAGAATTTTTTCCAAATTTTATTATCTTTGTTTAATAAGCTATGTTCCCGCATTATAAATTCGTGTTTTGGTCCTGAAAAAACAAAAAAGTCAATGCTTTGGCAATGTGCGGGTGCAAGCACTGATGGTTTGCAGCACTGGGGTCCATGGTATAGATCTAACCAATGACCACAGGTGTGCATGACACTTGCATGTTCTTTCTGTCTTTGCACAAATTATCTTTGTTTTGAAATGGAACCAGACACATGTATCTTTTGGAGATATATTGCAAAAAAGAAAAATATATAATAAAAAAAACACAAAAGTTAATGACTCAGCAAATCAAATGACAAGTCAAAGTTTTAAGTTAAATGACATATGGAAAAGGGTGGTCGTAATGGGACAGTCTATATGACAGCAAGCAGCTGTCGCCATTATTATGATTAGCAACAGAGTTAGTAGCAGAAAACTAAAAGTAATAGTTCATTTTTCATTGTGATTCAACAGGGACAATAGAAGGAGTAAATAGATATACATTCTGTACATTTCTGCTCCAGAGCACTTAGATGCAACATTTCAAATATTGATTTCACAACCCTAAGAGTATTGTACCCTTTCAATAATAAATAAAATATCATCTTATTGCTTTCTATATACAGTATATATTTCTTTATAATTAGATATCAGCTGATTTATTACAATAGAGAATACCCTGCTCTATAGCATTTCCAGCTTTCCGAATTTGATTTTTTTTAGATTTAAAACTGTAAAATTTTTTCAAATATTGTGACTTTTTCATGTCTACCCTTGTTTTCTTTACTCTGAAGACTAAAATATGTTGCTCACGTAGAGCAATCCACATGGGTTGAGAAATACACAGATTACGTATTCAGAATTGTTCTTAATACATTGCTTGGAGGTTTTTGATTCTCCCTTTAGGAATACAGAATGCATCTCTTGTAATTAAATATTTTCATATGGAACAGTTACCTCAAATAAAAGTAACCACAGCAGAGACGCCTGCCATGGTGCAATGCCGGCTTTGCTTGGTTTTATAATGGAAATAAAGGGAAGCGTACTATTTGAATTTCAAATAGAAATACAGACAAAAGCATTAAAATGTTATAAAATTAAACACAGCTTAACTATTTTATGCCGACCTTGTATACATCTACCCAGCAAACATAAGTACAGAGACACATCTAGCACTCTGCATGTTTGATTGTTTCATATACATTTGATGTATATCTTTCAAAGCTGTCCAATGAAGATTTCAGATGTAAGAAATTGTTTTAAAAGGAGCCATGTAAAAGGGGGCACACATGATCCCAGCAAACAGTAAAGATATCCTCAAATAATGGGTTTAAATGTTAATATAGTACAAGAAATTCCATAATCTGAAGTTAAAAAAATGTCAATGTAACAAATGGACCCATATTTTTCCATTCTTGCTAACATAAAGTAATCTATTATTTGCTGATTTTATGATACAGAACTTGACTACTTCTTTTTGGCTCTACTCTTTCCAGCTTAATTCCAAAATTTATAACCTGAATGTAGTTTGTTAAAGGAGTTCTGCCACCATAAAATATGCATTTAAATAAGTTGAAAACAAATAAAAAATAAATGTAAATGTAAATAAATATTTTTGTATTTTTCAGCTATTAAAACCTTTAGGCCTCCTTAACAAGAAAGAAAAGCTTCTATCTTCTAGAATGAGTCCCCTGGCATCATTCCAACTGTGAGCTTTATCAGTCCATCCCAGGCAGTGACCGCTCAGGTGGCCAAGCATGCACAGTTCCTTACATAATTAAAAATAGTCTTCCCAAGGTGTGCATAATATGTGAGGCGCACTGATGCTAAAAAAGATCTGAAAACAAACACAGGATGCAGAATGCTGGTAAGCATGGGAAGTATCTGCAGTGATTGCAGACAGGCTCTCCCATGTTTACACAGATCTATCACCTGGGTAACATCATTCTGTTTCATGAGAGTTGTCAGATCTGTGTAAGCAGGGAGAGTTTTTATGTAAACAAATTAGACTTTTCCAGTGCTTACCCACGCAAAACTTTCAATTCTGTAAATGCACCATTGTCATCTATGTTTCCCAAGAAAGATTTTAATTACAAACTACTCCTGGATTTCTTTTTCTTCCCTATTTCAGATGAGACTTGGCTTGGCATGGAAAGGTAGGATATTAGTGGCAGAGACCAGCCAAAACGCTATCACCTTGTCACAGTTGGCTTTACACATTTTGATGAAAAAAAAAATGTTAATTGAGTACCTCATGTTTTAGGTACATAGCTATAGCCTGGTCTATTACATTAATCACAGTGTGCTGATAGAGAGTTTATGTATATTCCTGCCCAGGATATCTTGCTGATACAGAAAATGAGTCCTCCAATGATCTGTAAAAATACCCCTTTGTTGTGTACAGCTTCTGTATGTGTTGCACTCACAGAGCTGTAAGTGGGCTGTATGGGTCTGTAACTTCAATCTTACAGGGGTAGAAACTTAAAGATTTAATAATGAACTCTGTACCCTGCTCTGTGTACACAGCTTATGCACGAGCTGTACTGTAATGCATCTGGGAGGCGAGCTATAAGAGGACCCTCTGGACCGTGGAACAGATAGCCCTGGGGCGAGCTGACTTAGTGAAGACCAACCCCTATACAGGGATCACCAGGGACAAACCCAGGGATCTCTAATACCACGGTAGCCAATACCAAGAGGGGCTGCTCAGATAAGCGGAAGAAACATGGAATAAAAGGGAAACGTCGAAGACTGACAAACACCAGAGCACAAGGGACGTACATACAGAACTGAGCACAGGAGCCCCTCTGAGCCGGTCAAAGAGCTCCGGGATAAGAGGTAGTGGATACCTGTTCTTGATTGTGATGTTATTCAGTCCCCTGTTGTCAATGCAAGGTCAGAGAGAACCGTCCTTCTTCGTTACGAAGAAAAATCCCGCTCCGGCAGGAGAGGATTATTTCTGGATGAACCCTCTAGATAATTTCTCCTGAATATACTCCGACATGGCCTGAGTCTCTGCTGGGGACAACAGGTAGAGCCTTCCCCTGGGCAGTGAGGAACTGGGAACAAGCTTGATTTGGCAATCATACGGGCGGTGCGGAGGAAGAACCTCATCCTCCTTCTTATTGAAGACATCAACATAGCCCCAATAAGTCAAAGGGAGATCTGCGGGGGCAGAGGTGGACTGTACCTTGAGAAAGAACTGCTTATTATTGTCCACACAATCAAGAACAGGAGTGGAGAAGGCATACTCTAAAGATACAAAGACACTTTATTTTAGGATTGGCCCCCTTGCAGGTCAAGGCTGAGATAAAAGCAGTCCGGGAAAAGGAACGGGGGATAAACTGGTCATAGTAGTTTGTGAAACCGATAAAACGGAGGACACTTTTTCTGGATCCATTTTCAGACTGGTGTCGAAGATAATGAACCCACGAAATAGAAGAGAAGTCTGCTCAAAAATGCACTTTTCATATATGGCATACAAATGGTTCTTCCTTTGCCTCTGTGGAACCTTGCGAACATCTCTTCCATTTGGAGACAGGTTGGAGATATTGTCCAAGTATATTATTACATGCATGTAGAGAAGATCCCTGAAGATGTCGTTCACCAGTTTTTGAAAGACTGCCGCTGAGTTGCAAAATCCAAACGGCATAACACGACACTAGTAGTGGTCTTCACGAGTATTAAAGGCCATTTTACTTTCATCTCCCTGGCAAAATTGAATCAGGTGAGACGCTCCCGAAGGTTGAGTTTCATAAAGACCCTGGTACCTTTAAGGTAATTGAATAGCTCAAAGATGAGAGGCAGAGGATATTTATTTTTTATCGTTATTTGATTTAGTCCTCTTTAGTCGATACAAGGTGAACCATCCTTCTTCTTGACAAAGAAGTATCCTACTCCAGCTGGAAAGGACGATTTCTGGATAAATCCCCTGGCAAGATTCAATATATTCAGACATGGCTTTGGTCGCGGCCAGCAGCAGGGGGTAATTTTGAGTTCAAGAAGGGATGCACCCAGAAAAAGATTGATAGGACATTCGTGCAGCCTATGAGGTGGTAGGGTCTCAGCCTCCTTTTTGTCAAAGATGTCAGCATACATTCAGTAGAGTACAGGCAAGCCAGGTAGGTTAGATGAATAAACCAGGTGTAAAGCAGGACAAATGGGGATGAGGCAAGTTTCATATCATTCCTGTCTCCAATAGAGTACTTATCTTGATCTCCAGTCCAAGGCAGACTAGTGTCTACAAAGCCATGGCAATCCTAATAGCAGAGGGTGAGACAGACCTGACAGCATGTAGAGAGGAATATTCTCTGAATGTAGCATTCCTACCCGATGTTCCATGGGCTGGGTAACGCACTGGATGGTCTCAAAAAGAGGCTTTCCATCCACCGATGAAACCACCAATGGATCCTGTAGACATTGGGTTGGGATTTTATACTGCTCGACAACGGCCTGTTGAACTAAATTGTCTGTGGAACCGGAGTCCAGGAAAGCTGATTCGACAAAAGTAATGTTGCTGCAGGAGACCAATACTGTCAAAGTCAGCGATGAAGAGGAGTGATTCTTGGCCTGGGTAGACTCTCCTACAGACCCTAGCACTGGTGATTTCCGATTTCTCTGGGCAAGATCAGATAAAGTGTTTGAAACTGTGGCAATAGAATCTTGTTCCCTACACCGGGACAAACCTCCTGAGGATGTTTAGCCAAATTCACCTTGTCAATCTACGTAGACTCAAGAAGAGGTGGCACAGCAGGGGCTTGATGGGTGATCGACCTTTGGAAGGTGGGAGCTAAGCGCACAGGTCTTCTTTCACGGGTCACCTCTTCGGTTTGCTCCTAGAACCTCATGATTATCCAAGTTGCCAGGAACACCAGGTCATCCAGTGTGATAGGTATTTCCTGACCAACCAGTAAGTCCTTGATTTGCCCGAAGAGGCCATCCTAGAAGGTTTCCACCAGAGCCTCATTATTCCAAGTGAAATCAGATGACTGGATACAAAAAGAAACTGCATACTGACCCACTGTAAGGCCACACTGGTGTAACATGAGTAGAGAAGATGCTGTACGAAAAGCATGGCCTGGCTTCACAACAGAGAAGGGACATGATGAAAGCATGAGCCAGGAGTTCGAAGTGCAGTGTGCACTGGTTGATGAACCACACAGTGAAAGATCTCCGCTATTGTGTGGAGGAGAAAATAGGCGAGGTCTGAAACCGGGTTTATAGCTGGCAAACTGAGGAGTCACAGCCTTGACAGATTGGAGTTGCCAACGTGTCTAGATGGGTGTTTACTATCTGTATGTAGGATACAATTTTATTCTGTTGGTCCGTTTGATTGGAAACCTTCTGGTATAGATCAGAGATAGAGGATGCCTAAGAGCCAGCGGATTCCATGGTCTGAGCAAACTGTAAGGGGCTTGGTGGTGGAACTACTGTGCCGAGGGCCAGGGAGGTGCAACTAGGTGCCTAACCAAGTCTGACCTTTGATATACGGCGACTGACGATACCGTGATCTGAGGAGAGATGAAGGAGCTGGGACCAGATGCTAAACCAGTACTGACCTTGGGTTTTATGGCAAAAAGATTTGTTTGTTTTTAAATTGAATTGTACAAATTATTGGTAACATGAAAGTGGAAAAAAGTTATGAAATGCTTTTTCTTGGTATCATTTTTTACATGATAAAACTCTGTACTGTCATTTTAGTAGAGTTGTGCAGAGATGTTATATCCACTGTATATGCGATTGTTCATTTCTATTACCTGGTGAAACAATAATGGCAATTAATTGGATGATTTAGACATGTTCACAGTTTTTGCCTGCAACACAAGTGCATGGCATAGTTGTAAATATTGGCAGAATACTTTTTGTGATGGTGTACATTCCTCTTTCAGTTTATCTTTTCATTGATCATGTCTAATAAAAGCACTGAAAACCTTGCAAAAAATTATGTTTAGGAAGCAATGATGTAAGCATACCTTGCAACCAAAAGATTAAAAGTTTAAATAAACCAACACTACTAAATGATTTATTTTGTGTTTGTTAAGACTAGGGTTGAGCATTCCGATACTGCAAATATTGGGTATCGGCCGATATTGGCTGTATCGGAATTCCGATTCCAAGTACCGATATTTTCGTCATATCGGATACCGGAATCGGAATGTCACTGTCACTGTCAGTGTCCGTCGGTCGGGTCTGTCAGGAGTCAGCGGCACTTACCAGGCAGAAGTTCTCCGGCGGTCACATCCTGGACTGCTTGATGGCCGCCATCCTCTTCTCCCTGGCGGTCACATGCAGTTTCTCGCGATAACTGCAGTGACTGCTGGGTAATCGCGGCCGTAAAGCAGTCCGATGACGTCACCGCCGGAGAAGCAGGTAATCAGCTGTGCTGCGCCGGGATGTCAGGCTCTGCCTGGCATTCCGATGTAGCAGAGCTGGATCGTCGTGGGACCCTCGTTACTATGGACTGCGTCGGACAGGTGGTATACTGTTGGTTTTTTTTTTTTCTTTTTTTACAGGAGATCAATGGCGTCGCAGGAATGAGAGTGTAATAAAAGAAATGAAAACTGTGTTGTCTCTTTTATTTCATTAAAAGACTTTTTTCTGGCTGTGTCTTTTTTTAAACATTTAAAAACTTTGTGATTAATAATGGATCGGTGTCTTATTGACGCCTCTCCATTATTAACCGGTGCTTATTGTCACCGTACAATCAACGGTGACATTAACCCCTTATTACCCCGCTTGCCACCGCTACAGGGCAAGTGGGAAGAGCCGGGTAAAGTGCCACAATTGGCACATCTTTTGATGCGCCAAATGTGGGGCCGCTGTAGCCTGGTATTATCAGGCTGTTGAGGGCCAAAATCCATGGGCCTTGACAGTCTTTTAATACCAGGCCGCAGCAGTCTGCATTTTACTTGGCTGGTTAACAAAAATAGGGGGACCCCTACGCCGTTTTTTTTCCGAGGGGATCCCCTATTTTTGTTAACCAGCCAAGCTAAGCAGACTGCTGTGGCCTGGTATTATCAGGCTGGCAAGGTCCATGGATATTGGATCCTTACCAGCCTGAAAAACCAGGCCTCAGCGGTCTGCTTCATCTGGCTGGTTAACAAAAATAGGGGGACCCCACGCCAATTTTTTTCGAGGGGATCCCCTATTTTTGTTAATCAGCCAAGATATGCAGACTGCTGTGGCCTGGTATTATCAGGCTGGCAAGGTCCATGGATCTTGGCTCCTTAACAGCCTGAAAATCCAGGCCTCAGCGGTCTGCTTCATCTGGCTGGTTAACAAAAATAGGGGGGACCCCACGAAAAAATTTTTTCGAGGGGATCCCCTATTTTTGTTAATCAGCCAAGATATGCAGACTGCTGTGGCCTGGTATTATCAGGCTGGCAAGGTCCATGGATCTTGGCTCCTTAACAGCCTGAAAATCCAGGCCTCAGCGGTCTGCTTCATCTGGCTGGTTAACAAAAATAGGGGGGACCCCACGCCATTTTTTTTTCGAAGGGAACCCCTATTTTTGTTAATCAGTTCCCTCTGACCCTTTCTGATGGATTACACCGTGGGACCTGACGGTACATCGGATTGGTAAGAATAATTTTGCTTTTTTATTTTATTTTTATTACAGGAAATGGTTTTTGCAGTAAAATAAAAGATGGTCAAAAACATGTGTCTTTATTTCATTAAAATGATTTTTAATTAAAGTGTGTGTGTTTTATTTTTATTTCATGCAATAGGATTAATAATTGATAGTTGTCTAACTGACAGCTCTCAATTATTAACCTGGCTTAAGGTCACCTTTCAATTAGCAAGGTGGCTTTAACCCCATATTAACCCATTCGCCACCGCTACAGGGCAATGGGAATAGATGGGCAAAGTGCCAGAAAGGGCGAATCTAATTATAGATTTGTCTTTTCTGGGGTGTCTGGGGCAGATGTTAGTAGCCAGGGGGGGGCCAAAAATAATGGTCCCTCTCTGGGCTATTATTATCTGCCCCCACTCACTGGCTTTGTCTGTCTGGTTGCGAAAATAGGGCGGGAGCCCACGCCTTTTTTTTCAGCAATTTTACACCTCATATATAATATATATATATATATATATATACATGTCATTGAATTTGTGACACATATATATATATATATATTTATATTTATAGTTCATACACTTCTACATAGTATAATAGCCGCTAATTCAATTGCCGGCTTTTGTGAAAATGCAGAACCCGACATGAAATGACACTTGGTTTACATAGAGTTAACCATGTCTTTTCATGTAGTTTGATATCTGATTTGCACAAACAATTACATGAGTGTAAGTGTGCAAAATTTCACACCTGTAGGGGGTTTAATTAAAGGTGTAAATTCGTAGCAAAAAAGTCCGTTTTTTTTACAACGAATTTACACCTTTAATTAACCCCTACAGGTGTGAAATTTTGCACACTTACACTCATGTAATTGTTTGTGCAAATCAGATATCAAACTACATGAAAAGACATGGTTAACTCTATGTAAACCAAGTGTCATTTCATGTCGGGTGCTTCTGTCTTTTCACAAAAGCCGGTTTACCCGGCAATTGAATCAGAGGCTATTTTACTATGTAGAAGTGTATAAACTATAAATATATGTATATATATATATGTCACAATGACATGTATATATATATATATATATATATATATATATATGTATTCTATGTGTGTATATTTAGTGTTTACAAGGAAAGAAAGAGGTTTTTTTAGTTACGATATTTTGTTCCCATAGACTTACATTGGATTTCCGGTATCGGTATCGGATATCGCCGATATTTTAATAGTATCGGCGATACCATTCCGATTCCGATACTTTTGGATATCGGAAAGTATCGCTCAACTCTAGTTAAGACACATTGACTCTCTTATATTAAAAGTTTATTTCAGACTATTAACCAACTTTAGGACTATAGTGGGAGATTGTCAAATTGTGATGCAACTTGACAATATGATATTTTCCTTAAGAAGAAATATACAGCATTTCAATAGGTAAATGTAGAACAGTTTAAAGATTGGAAAACTAATTATAAAAGTAATTCTTTTTCATGATGAATTTGAATAAAATTCAAAGAGATATACAGTACAAAGAAATGGATTATCTTTCTTTCTTCATCTGAAATATATGGGTTTCAATTATTTATAGCCTTACACTGTAACTGAAGTTAATTGGGGGAAATTAATAATTTACATTTGTCAAAAAAAGTGTATTGTCACGCCAAAAGATTTTATAGAAATGGATCATAGTGAAGGAACTAAAGACTTCTGTCTTAATATCATCAGTAATTTTCTGAAAGGGTCATAAGGTAATATAGAATTTGAGAGATGTTGCACCATTTACTCAGTGCTCCACATAGTGATCGAAATGGCCTTATTAGTAGAGATGGGTGAACCTGAACAATAAAGTTTGGCGTTCATACTGAACAAACACTGTTCAGGCACGGATACCTAACACGGACTTCACCAGGAAGTCCTTGTTACTGTTCAGGTTCAGCTGTCCGAACACGGGTGTTTGTCACGCTGTCATTTACATGGCAGCGTGGCAAACACCGCTTTTGATCGGCAGTGCAATCATCCCCACCAGTCAGACAGCTGTGGTTCCTAAGCTGTCTAAAGACAGCGTGAGCGCTCAGCTGTGATCGAAGGTATAAAGTTTACCTAAGGTCAGTGGTGACAGCTGATGGGACTACTGATCCCATTATCCGACATCTGCCGCCGCTAATAACAATGAGAGCAGGATTGGCAGATGCAAGTATTCATCAGCTGCTCCTGTGCTGTAAATAAATAATTAAAAAAAAAACCTGCATGGATTCCCCTGTATTTTTGATAAGCAGCCAGGCAAAACTCACAGCTGGTGGCTGCAACCCTCAGCTGTCAGCTTTAAAAAGGCTGGTTATCAAGAATAGAGGGGTTCCCACGCTGTTTTTTTTAATTATTTAAAAAAATAATTTAAAAAAAACGATGTGGGGTCCCCCCGTTTATGACAACCAGTCTTTCTAAAGCAGACAGCTGGGGGCTGGTATTCTCAGGCTGGGAAGAGGCCATGGATATTGCCCCCCAACCTAAAAATAGCAGCCCGCAGCTGCCCAGAAAAGGCATATCTATTAGATGCGCCAATTCTGGCGCTGTGCCCGGCTCTTGACACTTGCTCTATAGCAAGTGGGAAGAGTCGGGCAAGTGGGAAGAGCCTATAGTTGTATTGTAAATAAACACACAGCCAGAATAAAGTCCTTTATTAGAAATAAAACAAAACACATTTTTATTTAGAAGTAACAAACACAGTTATACTCACCTAATGCCTAATTCTACGGAAGCCCTCGATCTCCTGTAATAAACCAAAATAACTGTCTGTCATTCTGTCCAACGCCGTAATCAATGTCTGGGGGATAAACTGTTTTCAACCTGGACGGTACCAAGATGCAACCATCCAGGCTGAGAACCACTGGTGACTGAGGTGCTGCGATAGTGGTGTCAGTGACCGGTGGTGACGTCATAAAGGTTACCTCTGGTCAATGAGGCTCCATTTCCAGCCGGGCTGAACTGCCGTGACCTCTGTGAGATCTCCTCTAGCCCTGTGAGAGTTTTTGAACCCTTTTTGAAATATTTTATGCTGCTGATAAGCTGTGTCACATTATGCCTGCATGTTTTAAAACTCTGTTAGATTTTTAAAGGGGTTCATCTTCTATTAATTTCCCTTAGGGATTGTTCAGAATTTTTATGTTGATTTTAATTCTTAGGATATGTCATAGACATAAAATCTGTGTGGATGTAATTCCTGGCACTCCCGCTGATCAGCTGCTATCACCTCCGGGGTTAGCTTAATGCAAGGCTGGGTTCACATTGCGCTAATGGCAATGCGCTGATGCATCCGTTACATAGCGGCACTAACGCTATGTAACGGATACATTAGTGCACCCATAGACTGCCATTATGTAGCGCATCGCTAACGCATGTCATAATCGGCATGCATTAGCGATGTGCCGTCATTCTGTGACGGACCCTCAGACGCGGTCTGCAGCGTTCGGGGGTCCTTCACCGCTAGCACATATGGAGCATCTGCGCTAGCGCGATAGCATAACGTGATCTTTAAAAGGTACTTGCGTTAGCGCAGTCCGTTTAATGCATGTGTTGAGCGGACTGCACTAACGCAATGTGAACCTAGCCTAAACAGTATGCAGGCAGGACACCACAGTTTCATACACTGTGTAGAGGTCACTGTTGAAAACTGGCTGATACTGTAGATCAGCAAGAAAATAGTAATAGTAATGAGCTTAAGTACCCAGCAGCAGTCATTAAATAGAATATGGCGCTGTGGTATTCTGCTTCTTACACTGTTTACATACCTCTGTTGCTGGAGGTGATAACAACTGATCAGTTGGAATGCCAAGCATCAGATCTCCGATTTTATATTGATGACAGATCCTAAAAAGAGGTGATCAATTTAAAGGTTGGAAACAACCATTTTAAAGGGAATCTGTCACCCTAAATTGGCGGGATATTTAAATGATGGCAGTCAGGTCAGATGGGCGGTGTTTTGGTACTTGCCTTAACATGTTGTTCGCCGCTGTCTCCATTATTTCTGGGAATTGTAGTCGTTGCCCTCCATATAACACGCCTGCGCATTGCAATCTTGAATAGCGCACGCGCAGTATGCTTTGCCCGCAGATTACAATGCGCAGGCGCGTTATATGGAGGGCAACGACTACAATTCCCAGAAATAATGGAGACAGCGGCGAAAAACATGTTAAGTCTAGTACCCAAAACACCGCCCATCTGACCTGACTGCCATCATTTAAATATCCCGCCAATTTAGGGTGACAGATTCCCTTTAAGGCTGGAATCACACACAACGTCTAAAAAATCGGAGCGTTTTAGTCGGTCGATAATCGGATTAAAATTTCATGAACATTGATGCGACTAGCATCCGATTTTTTGTAGTTGATGCGATTTTGTAGCATGTACGCTTACGTTTCACATCCGATTACCCAGCGGCTACCGATTTTTAGTGGCATCATAGCAAAATGGACATTTAACGTTTTTGAGGCCTGCAAATAATTTGAATAATGAGCCAGACCCATATTTAAGCGTGGTTTGACTGTTATTACCCTCCCAACGTTGTCGTGGAGTGTTTTGCTTCTTAGTGGTTCCTGTTGTGTTGCTGCTAAGTTAAAATTATGAGTGACAGACTAAGGTTTAATAGAACTGAGCGTCTGCTGTACTATTGGCTGATATCCAGAACTTTTGGGGAACCATACCCTGTAGTTGTTTCTCACAGAATCCGCAGAAGGATGTGGGTGCATCCCCTTGTGATGCGAAGGATCAGCAAAGGGCATTTTGAGCGCCTGTATTCGACACTGCGGTAGGAATCCAGACAAGTTTTTTGACTATTGTCGCATGAGTGTCTTATTTTGGAAGCAAACAGCTTTGGCAATGGAAGCAAACAGCTGAATGATAGAATCCCCACCTCTGCTATCTGTGTTGTATGCTGCACTATTTTGCTTATTGCCGTCTTATTTTGCTTTAATTACTGTATTGTTAACGTTGTTACTTATGACTTGTGTTCTGAAACTGTTAAACTGTAAAGCGCTGCGGAATATGATGGCGCTATATAAATAAAGATTATTACTTATTATTATTATGAGTGTTGCCACCTTTGATATTTTGCTGGACATATTGCGCCCTGGAATCACCTTTCAGAACACCAGGATGCGTCCTTCAATTTCTTCTGAGGAAAGGCTTCTTCTAACATTAAGGTATGTGTGTCAACGATATGTTGATGATGTTTTGCCTAATTTACCATCTTTCACATTCTTCTAACTTTGTTCATCTTAACATACTGAACCTGATGGCATTATGAAATTGTATTATTTTCACTATATGCTTGTGTGTAGCAGTCTTAATGGTTAGTAACTCATAACATTAAGAGAATGGGTGAGTATACAAATGTCCACTGTTTACATTTGCTTAATGTATTTTTTATATTTTGTTTGTCTGATGTGTACATGTTTGTTGTTGTTTCTGTATTGCAGGTTCCTTTCCACTGGGCTCTCATACGCTGCTCTGCATTTAGAGTTTTTAATAGGGAAATCCACCATTTCCGCAATAGTCAGCTCTACTTGTGGACAAATTTGGTCAAGACTAAATAAAGAGGTCATGCCAGAGCCCAAAATGGAAGATTGGTTGAGGATTGCACATGGATTTCAAGAAAGCAGTAATTTTCCACACTGTATTGGAGCCCTGGACGGGAAGCACATACGTGTGCGTAAGCCGCCAAACTCAGGGACCCAATTCTACAATTATAAGCAATATTTTTCTATAGTTTTGTTGGCCTTGGTCGACAGTAACTACCGCTTCATAATTGTAGACATTGGGGCCTATGGAAGAACTGGAGACTCCAGAGTCTTCAATTCTTCCATTATGGGTCGGCAGCTACGCAATAACCAATTGGACTTACCACCAGCATGTCAACTTCCACGCTCAAATGTGGATGCAGTGCCATATGTTGTAGTAGCGGATGAGGTCTTCCAATTAAATCGTAATGTTATGAGGCCATATCCTCGCCGCAATCTGAACCATCAGAGACGCATCTTTAATTATCGCCTTTCTCGTGCACGACGCCTGGTGGAGTGCACATTTGGTATTCTTACAGCCAAATGGCGTGTCCTACAATCAGCCATTCAGCTAAGTGAATCAAATGTTAATCTTGTAGTGCAAGCATGTGTGGTACTACATAATTTTACAAGAATGCATGAATGCTCATCAGCTGATATGCCTGACCTTCAGTCTGATAATATGACGAGGCCTATGAGAGCAGTCATCCATCCTCGTCGTCCCCCTTCTGGACTCAAAGTGCGTGAATTATTGACCAATTATTTTGTTTCCCCTGCTGGTTCTATTCCTTGGCAAGATCAGGCCATAGGTATGTAGTGTGTTTTATGTGATATGATACCATAAAGTTCCTTTTGATTAATCAATTCATGTTAGACTCTAATTATTTTTTAAAACACTTTCCCATACTTAAGACACTACATAACATATAAGAATAAACACAGACAACCAATGTAACTTCACTAATTTTACTCATTAGTGGTTTGTTTTGAAGCCTTTTACAGGCTGATATATTTTGTAAACAGGACCAACATGTCCAAACATAAAAATAAAATATGTATAAGATTCTGAATATGCAAATAAAAAAATATATTAGTTCCATACAAAAAAAAATAAATTACAGCTACAATTGATGGTAGCTTGGTGGTGGTGTTGGTGAGGATGGAGGGCCAGGTTGTGTATTCGGCCTTCCACTATCTGCAACCTGTGTTTGAGAATGAGCTGTTGCAGAACCTACAGTAGCAGCTGGGTTACTGGCTGCATCCTGAATGCCTTGTGGGTAGGGTACATAGGGAATTGATGCTCATAGTCATATTGATATGACTGAGCACTAGCAGAGTGACCCCCAATATGCCCATGTCTAACATATCCATGTTGTGGCCAGCCAACAACATTGGGTATGTTAGAGTGGGCATATTGTGGATGGCCACTCTGTCCCATGGTTTGGAGCTGGGAAGCTTCATAGAAAGAATGAGCTGCAGTAGGATGAGGAGGAGGAGTTGGGTTTTGTTGGACACAAGGAGGAGGTGGAGGAGGAGGATGATGATGAGGAGGAGGAGGAGGATCAGAGGCTGAAGCAGATTGTGAGGGATTTGCTCCTAACAACCTCAAGACATTTTCTGGACCAACCACCCATCTATGAAGATAATCTAGTAGGTTGGTTGGATCATTAGGCGCTGATCCAGCTTCCAACACAATGTGCAGTCCACTTCTGATCCTCAGTCTGTGCTGTATTGGAGTAGCCCGGAGGTAAGGGGCCAGACTGCGGCAAAATCCCTCCTCTCCATCATCATTAGCTACACTGGACAAATAGTCCAGAACTCCTCGGTCCACCTGCCTCCTTGTCACAGAACCCACTCCTTCTCGTCGCCGCCTACCTCGCCTTGTGCGTTGGGAAGGAGGAGGAGACACATCTTCAGCCCTATTAGGGCTGCTGCTCTGAGGTAGGTCCTCATTTTCATGATGCTGTGTTTGTGAATCCTCAGCTCCTGCAGCTGTTGTTGGTGCTGCTTGGGTGGACCCACATGCTGCCAAGGAAGGGCCTGCCTCCTCTGCCCCATCACCAACGGGGTCGATAAGCACTTCGGAGTCGGACCCTGTCTCCCTCTCAGTTAGGTTTGACTCCGTTCTAGGAATGAAAAAAAAATTAAACATTAAAATCCATAAAAATTCAAAGTTTGGCATGAAAGTGCTTCAACACACATGCACTTACGGTCACAGATCCAACACTGGCGCAAGGAAGTTTAGTCTATCAAAATAGAGGTACTTCCTCTTCTTAGATGCTGAAGCCCCACTCCGATCCCTAATCTGCCTCGCCCTCCGGTAGCAGTCCCGACAGCTGCGCCACCGCCTTGTCACATCAGTCACTACAAATGTAAGAACAGCATAACGGTTACAATGACTGATATCTATTTATTAAGCCAAAAATACAAAATATGCAACACTGAACATTTAAATAGTGGTCATGTGTGATGTGATTTACAATATTGAAATACATCAACATACAACCAGAAGTATCCATGCTATAAGCACTAACATTAATTTTCAAAAATGCTTGGCCCTTTACAAAACGCCTCATTCAGTTTCAATTTTAGGACCTACACACTACATCTGAGGTGAAGAGAACTGCAAAATGTTGTAGTCAATAGATGCCGAAGCATCGATGATATTTTAATATACATGGATATTGTTTGTGTACACACACATCAATGTGTAGTTCTAAATAGGAAGAGGTCGATAATGCTGCCTTTTAAATATCATTTAAACACATAAGGCTACATTATTATTTGCTTCATCAATTTTTTTCAAAATTTCAAAAACCGTTACATGTGGTACTTACTAAGACGCTCTTGGTCCTCCCTGGATCTCTGATGATAGTCCAGAAAAATGTGTTCACATATCGTTTTCCATGCCGCCTCTTTGCGCGTCCGATTACTGTAGTTGGGATCGCGCTGGTCCCACAATTCAGGCCTCTCCTGCACCAATACGATGAGGAGTTCCACATTGATGTGGCTAGATGCCATGTTTCTGGACTCCGTGTAGGAGTTCTTCCTGTTTTTTTTAAGATGTGCTTAGCTAATTAGCATGTAAAGGCTTCCTGAGAAATTCAAAGCCAGTTTCCTGTCACCTGGAAAAGTTGTGCGATTTAATCGCAACTCACACGTGCGGTCCGTTTGTAATCCCACTTTTCATCGCTCCCATAGACTTGCATTGGCGATAGTCGACCCACAATCGGTGACAATCGCAGCATGCTGCGATTGCACTCGCACGTTAAAATCGGACCACAAAAAATCAGATGTTGGGAGCTACTCCATTGATTAATATTGGGTCGACTGCAAAGCGATATTTCATCGCGTTCTAGTGGTACGATTTAGTCGCCAGTGTGACTCCAGCCTAAAGGGTATGCCACACTAAACAACATCGCTAACGGGATCGCTAAAAAAGTCACTATTTAGCGATCCCGTTAGCGATGTTGTTGTGCGCGGCATCTACCAGCGACGTGGCCCCTGCTGAGATCCTGCTGTGATCTCGCTCGTCGCTGACATCGTTCCGGACCCTATTTTATCGTCGGCGCTCCCGCTGGTAAGTATATATCGCTGATGTGCACCTTTTCTTAGCGATGTAGCGTACTTTTGTACCGCTAAAGTCGTTAAGGAGATCGCTAACCGCGATAGCGTCCTTAACGACATCGCTAAGTTAAGCCGCTATCAGCGATATAGAAACAATCCCGCTAGCGATCGCATAGTATGCGTCGTTATCGTGATCGCTAGCGGGATTGTTTAGTGTGGCAGTACCTTAAGAGAGAAAATCACATCAGATGCAGAGTGTAAACTACCTTGACACTTGCAATGGTTGTTTGTTATTCCTTGGGCAGGAAAGAGGATGGGAATTTATTTCAATTTAATATTCCTTGATTTGCTGCAAAAACCTTTAGAGCACAACTTATTTGACTTTTTTTGACTGTTGAGAAAGACTGACTGCTTTCCTCACATAGTTGAATTGGAGATCCTCACTCCAGAATGAATAATGCATGCCTGCCTTATACTAAAGCATGCACACACAATTTTTTATATTTTATAGAATTTATTTAAGTACAGTTATATGAAAAAGTTTGTGCACCCCTATTAATCTTAAGCTTAATGTTTTATAAAAATTGGTGTTTTTGCAACAGCTATTTCAGTTTGATATATCTAATAACTATTGGACACAGTAATGTTTCTGCCTTGAAATGAGGTTTATTGCACTAACAGAAAATGTGCAATCTGCATCCAAACAAAATTTGACAGGTGCATAAGTATGGGCACCTCACCAGAAAAGTGACATTAATATTTAGTAGATCCTCCTTTTGCAAAAACAACAGCCTCTAGTCGCTTCCTGTAGCTCTTAATGAGTTCCTGGATCCTGGATGAAGGTATTTTTGACCATTCCTCTTTACAAAACAATTCCAGTTCAGTTAAGTTTGATGGTCGCCGAGCATGGACAACCCTCTTCAAATGATCCCACAGATGTTCAATGATATTCAGGTCTGGGGACTGGGATGGCCATTCCAGAACATTGTAATTGTTCCTCTGCATGAATGCCTGAGTAGATTTGGAGCGGTGTTTTGGACCATTGTCTTGCTGAAAGATCCATCCCCTGCCTAACTTCAACTTTGTCACTGATTCTTGAACATTATTGTCAAGAATCTGCTGATACTGAGTGGAATCCATGCGTCCCTCAACTTTAACAAGATTCCCGATGCAGGCATTGGCCACACAGCCCGAAAGCATGATGGAACCTCCACCAAATTTTACTGTGGGTAGCAAGTGTTTTTCTTGAAATGCTGTGTTTTTTTGACGCCATGCATAACGCCTTTTTGAAAGACCAAACAACCCAATCTTGGTTTCATCAGTCCACAGGACCTTCTTCCAAAAAGAAATTGGCTTCTCCAAATGTGCTTTTGCATACCTCAGCCGACTCTGTTTGTGGCATGCTTGCAGAAACGACTTCTTTCGCATCACTCTCCCATACAGCTTCTCCTTGTGCAAAGTGCGTTGTATAGTTGACCGATGCACAGTGACACCATCTGCAGCGAGTTGATGCTGCAGCTCTCTGGAGGTGGTCTGAGGATTGTCCTTGACTGATCTCACCATTCTTCTCTGCCTTTCTGATGTTTTTCTTGGCCTGCCACTTCTGGCCTTAACAAGAACTGTCCCTGTGTTCTTCCATTTCCTTACTATGTTCCTCACAGTGGAAACTGACAGGTTAAATCTCTGAGACAGCTTTTTGTATCCTTCCCCTGAACAACTATGTTGAATAATCTTTGTTTTCAGATCATTTGACAGTTGTTTTGAGGAGCCCATGATGCCACTCTTCAGAGGAGATTCAAAAAGGAGAACAACTTGCAAGTGGCCACTTTAAGTAGCTTTTCTCATGATTGCATACACCTGGCTATGAAGTTCAAAGCTCAATGAGGTTACAAAACCAAAAAAAGTGCTTTAGTAAGTCAGTAAAAAGTAGGTAGGAGTATTTAAAACAAGAAGATTATAAGGGTGGCCATACTTATGCACCTGTCAAATTTTGTTTGAATGCAGATTGCACATGTTCTGCTAGTACAATAAACCTCATTTCAAGGCAGAAACATTACTGTGTCCAATAGTTATTAGATATATCAAACTGAAATAGCTGTTGCAAAAACACCAATTTTTATATAACATTAAGCTTAAGATTAATAGGGGTGCCCAAACTTTTTCATATAACTGTATATTAAGAAATCAGTATTAGTGATGAGTGAAAGAGCTCGGATAACGTCTTATCCCAGCATGCTCGGGTATCTTGGGCGTGCTCGGATAATGTATTCGAATCCCTGCGGCTGCATGATTTGTGGCGGCTGACAGCCACTGCACATGCAGGGATTGCCTGTTTGTTTTTGGCAATCCCAGCATGTGGTGTGGATGTCTACTGCTAACACATTATAAGAGCACGTTCACTCATCACTAATCAGTACTACGATGTATACAACAGGATTCTGTTTATATGTGATTATTAGAAATATCAATATAGAGGATATTCCAATTTCATTGCAAATCTTGCATCTAAATATAAATCAGTGAATCATTTTTAATTTTGGTTTTAATTAGAAAAGAACAATATTTGATTATTACAGATGGTTTTGTGTTCTATACATGTGACGATTTTATAAAATAGTAAAGTAAGGCAGCCTTCATGCATCAAATGATGAACTTAATGTAAACATAAAGCCACTGAGATACAAATGTCAGCATTTTTAACTCTACAAACAATTCTTTACTCTCTGAAGTACTGATTTTCTTACACAGCTTAATGTGTAGGCTTTTTTTCAATATATTTACACTAGAATTTTTCTAGTGCTATTTTTTATAAAATGTCTA
This sequence comes from Oophaga sylvatica, assembly GCA_033576555.1. Classification (NCBI taxonomy): domain Eukaryota; kingdom Metazoa; phylum Chordata; class Amphibia; order Anura; family Dendrobatidae; genus Oophaga; species Oophaga sylvatica. Next base: position 207,953,230 of record JARQOD010000001.1, on the reverse strand, counting down.
CCGTAAATATGATGGATCAGTGTATGGATTTATGCCAACATCTTATACCTGAGCAAATCAATTTGAGACAAATCACATTCTACTCAAATTTTACAAAAAACAATTGCACCAGAATCCATTTTCTTTGCAATTTGATTTAGTATATACAGCAAAAAGGAGAGGAAAGGGTAAAAAAAAGGCTTATACTTACCTCTCCTCAGGCCTCTTATACCTGCCATGCAGATGCCGAACTTCCAGTCTTTTATCTTATATATTCTATCTTTCTTCTAGCCTGGTCTTTCATTCACTTGGCCCCATTCGATGACGTGGGGTTCGACACATTTTAAAGACATGCGTTGCCAACATGTGACCACACGCAGTGTAATGCAGTTCAATCATGTACAACCACCCTTAAAAGTAGATGTGGACCCTTCTGATGACCCAGCTGATCGGTAAATAGAAAATAGCAGGCAGAAGACAGAGGAGCCAATTTGCGGACCGGCTGTATCAGGACACACATAGAGAGAGCTGAAATGACTTTAGCATAAAAAATTTTTTTATTCCAATCAATTGAAATTACCTCACAATTTTTTCAATGCAAATCATTTTTCCTTCTGAATTGAGAGTATATATTCTATTCAGACTATTGATGTGATATTACTCAGAATGAAAAAGATTAATTTAGGATCTTCTTCAAAGAGGTATCATCCACTTTCTTTTTTCTACCAGGTGCTTTTCAAAACTCTTCAGAAAAAACAAATGCCCCAAAACACCTTGGCTCTTATGAACATTATTAGTGGATATCTAAGGTCCCATTCGAACTTACAGTATTTGGTCAATATTTTACATCAGTATTTGCAAACCAAAATCAGGAGTGGAACAATCAGAGAAAAAGTAAAATAGAAACACGTAACCACTTCTGCATTTATCACTCACTGATGGTTTTTTTACATACAAATACTGATGTAAAATAATGACAAAATACTGAACGTGTGAACGTGGCCTAATGGAATTGAATTAGAAGAGGTTGATAGGAATGTTTTAACCAGTTATTGAAGAAGATTATAAAGAGTATTTGCTCAAAATAATTCCTAATAAATTCCGTGTGAACATAGCCTAAACTTAGTGGTGTACCTATAAATTTGTCAGCATCTGACCCATCAACGAAAATGCATTTATTGCTGAGAGGCTAGCGATATTTCTATTGACCCAGACCCAGACCATCTGGTGTTTCAGCTTTCATCATGAAAGGGTTGTGGCTTACTTCATATATTGAAATAAGATTTTTATGTGAATTGGAGTTTGAAGTACATTGTGGAGACATTCTTTACTATTTATGTGAAATAATTATCATACGTGTGATATTCCATTGAAGTCTCAATTATAGGCTATTTATAGGAGCCATGTCTAGGTGAATCAACTCTGATCCATACCCTGATGATGCCACTCAGGGCTCATGCCCACTTATGGTTAAATAGAACAAATTCAATCTAATAAAAAATCTGATTGAATTCAGACCAATGTTAGTTTATTATGACGTTTTCATCTGCAAGTTTTTTTCCAGCCCGGATCGGATCACGATCGGACTGGAAAAAAATTGCAGCACGCTGTGATTGTAATCGCAAATAGGATCGCATCCCGCAATATAATTCAATGGGTGTGCTAAAAATATCGCACAGCACTTGCATAGCAATCATACCATGCGAGAGCTGTGCAATTTTTAACCTGACCCCGGCAATGGAGGAGGTAGAGAAATTCATTGCTCCACCTCCTCCACAGCTGTGCGCCGATCCTCTGTGCGAGAGGCTCTGAGCACACTCCCATGACACTTGGCTCCCGCTCACAGCAGAGCAGGAGCCAAGGGTCATTAGCATATCGCATCCGATGTTCTCGCATCGGATGCCATACGTTAGTATGACCCCGGCCTTAGGCCTCCTTTACACGTCCAGATTCTGGTACTGGAAAAACCAGTACCGTGTCCGTGTCTACATGTGTGGCATCTGTGTGATATCTGTGTGCACCATCTATGTGATGAATAAAGGAATAGAATGTAGAAGAGAAATGACAGATGTTTATGTGTTGGATGTGCAAAGATACAGATAGACAGATAGATGATTGTGATATATATAACCAGTGCTTTGAGCGTGTAGTTTACTGTCCATGTATTTAGCTTATAAATAAATAAATGAATGAAAAAATGACATGGAGTCCCTCCTATTTTAGATACCAGTCAAAGTAAAGCAGACAGCTGTGACCTGATATTATCAGGCTGGGAATCAAAATTGAGTAATCAAGTTTTAATTGATAAATAAAGGCTACGTTTTAATGGCCAGTTAGTGAGGGTCCAACATCTAATTGGTAAATTCGCCCTTTTGGGGTTATTTACTTATTTGGACAATTGCATCTCCCCCAGGCTGTTCTAAAATCACAGTGTAATTATGTTTATATAATTAACGTACTGGCTTTTCACCTATATTCACTGCGATTGTCATTTTAAAAGTTACCTTCTATCTTCTTAAATGTTAATCATCTGGCAAGATTTCTCCATGTGCAAATTAATTTTGAGAATCTATCTGCAGAAGCTCTGTAGGAATTCTTCATTTCAGGAGTTCTCATTAATTTTACAGATATCCATACAGCCTTTCAAAACGTATTTAAAACCATTAAGTCACATATAAAATTATGCTGGGAGGTGGCCAGCTTTGAGACATCTTTCACACAGGGATTTGTGTATCATAGTTTAAATATATTTATACCAAATTCACATCAGGAAAATCATGAATTTAAACCCCTTAACGACAGCCGATATGCCTTTTAACGGCAGCAGTTAAGGGTCCTTGTGCCTCAGACCTGTTTTCTGCTGGCGCTGAGAAATAAGTGTATAGCACCCCCCCAGAGTCACAATTTCTCCAGGGAACAAAGAACATGATTCGGGTTGGTTTTACTGATCCCAGAAATGCGATCACTAGAGTTGAGCGAAACAGGTCGGTCAGATTCAAAAGTCGCCGACTTTCACTAAAGTCGGGTTTTGTTGGCCGAAACCCGACCATAGCGTGCAGTCGGCCATGCGGTAATCGACCCCAGCGCCCAAGTCGGTTTTCCCATAATGCTTGCAGGTGCCTTTTTTCAGCCAATGAGCAAGGACGTACACTGTGGGCAACGAGATGACATGTGCAGCGTCCACCACCAACTTAGAGAAGGGCATTGCAGTGATTAGCTTGCTTTGGGGGCATCATAGTGTCTATTAACCCCTTCATGACCTTGCCATTTTTTGCAATTGTGACCAGTGTCCCTTTATGAGGTAATAACTCAGGAATGCTTCAACAGATCTTAGCGATTCTGAGATTGTTTTTTCGTGACATATTGGGCTTCATGATACTTGTAAATTTAGGTCGATAATTTTTGCGTTTATTTGTGAAAAAAATGGAAATTTGGCGAAAATTTTGCAATTTTTAAATTTTTAATTTTTATTCTGTTGAACCAGAGAGTTATGTGACTTAAAATAGTTAATAAATAACATTTCCCACATGTCTACTTTACATCAGCACAATTTTGGAAACAAAAATTTTTTTTGTTAGGAAGTTATAAGGGTTAAAAGTTGACCAGCGATTTCTCATTTTTACAGCAAAATTTACAAAACCATTTTTTTTAGGGACCACCTCACATTTGAAGTCACTTTGAGGGGTCTATATGGTAGAAAATACCCAAAAGTGACACCATTATAAAAACTGCACCCCTCAAGCTACTCAAAACTACATTCAAGAAGATTATTAACCCTTCAGGTGCTTCACAGGAACTAAAGCAACGTGGAAGGAAAAAATGGACATTTTAATTTTTCCAGCAAAAATTTTTTTAGCATCAAATTTTTCATTTTTGCATGGGCAACAGGATAAAATGGATCCTAAAATTTGTTGGGCAATTTCTACTGAGTACACAGATACCTCATATGTGATCATAAACCACTGTTTGGGCGCACGGCAGGGCTCAGAAGAGGAGGAGCGCCATTTGACTTTTTGAATGGAATATATGCTGGAATATTTAGCGGTTGCATTTGGAGAGTCTCTGTGTGCCTAAACATTGGAGCTCCCCCACAAGTGACCCCATTTTGGAAACTAGACCTCCCCAAGGAACTTGTCTAGATGCATAGTGAGCACTTTGAACCCCTAGGTGCTTCATAGAAGTTTATAAACGCAGAGCAGTGAAAATAAAAAAATCATTTTTGTTTCTCAAAAATCATTTTTTAGCCCGCTATTTTTTATATTCACAATGGTTACAGGAGAAATTGGACCCCAAAAGTTGTTGTCCAGTTTGTCCTGAGTACACTGGTGCCCCATATGTGGGGGGAACCACTGTTTGGGCGCACGGCAGGGCTCAGAAGGGAAGGAGCGCCATTTGACTTTAATGGAAAATTAGCTCCAATCGTTAGCGGACATCATGTCGTGTTTGGAGAGCCCCTGTGTGCCTAAACTTTGGAGCTCCCCCACAAATGACCCCATTTTGGAAACAAGACCCCTAAGGAACTTATCTAGATGCAAACTGAGCACTTTTAACCCCCAGGTGCTATACAGAAGTTTATAACGCAGAGCCCTAAAAAATAAAAAATATTTTTTTTTTCTCAAAAAATGATTTTTTAGCCCCCTATTTTTTATATTCGCAATGGTTACAGGAGAAATTGGACCCCAAAAGTTGTTGTCCAGTTGGTTCTGAGTACGCTGGTACCCCATATGTGGGGGGTAACCACTGTTTGGGCACACGTCAGTGCTCGGAAAGGATTCTAGTGATGCTTTGAAATGCCGACTTGATGGAATGGTCTGCGGGCATCTTGTTACGTTTGCAGAGCCCCTGATGTGCCTAAACAGTAGAAACCCCCACAATGACCCGATTTTGTAAACTAGACCCCCCCAAGGAACTTTTCCAGATGTGTGGTGAACCCTCACGTGCCTCACATAAGTTTATAATGCAGAGCCGTAAAAATAAAAAATCATTTTTTTCCTCAAAAACAGATTTATTAAACCCACAATTTTTTATTTTCACAATGGTTACAGGAGAAATTGGACCCCAAAGTTGTTGTACAGTTTGTCCTGAGTACACTGGTATCCCATATGTGGGGGGGAACCACTGTTCGGGCACACGTTGGGGCTCGGAAGGGAAGTAGTGACGTTTTGAAATGCTGACTTTGATGGAATGGTCTGCGGGAGTCATGTTACGTTTGCAGAGCCCATGATGTGCCTAAACAATAGAAACCCCCCAAGTGACCACATTTTGTAAAACTAGATCCCCAAGGAACTCCTCTAGATGTGTGGTGAGCACTTTGAATCTCCAAGTTCTTCACATAAGTTTATAACGCAGAGCTGTGAAAATTAAAAAACATTTTTTTTCCACAAAAATAATTTTTTTAGTCCCCAATTTTTTTCCCAAGGGTAACAGGAGAAATTAGACCCCAAAGTTGTTGCGCAATTTTTCCTGGGTACGCTGATACCGATATGTGGGGTAAACCACTGTTTGAGCACACGTCTGGGCTCGGAATAAAGGGAGCACTGTTTCACTTTTAACAGCCAATCAGAGCGATCGTAGCCACGTGGGGGTTAAGCCAACCCCCTGTGGTGAAGCACAAAGGGTCTTGTGCCTGTGGGTAGGGTGACCTTTCAGTGACCCCGGTCACCCGACCCGCAGGAACGCGATCCTTTCATGACACATACGCTGTGTCACAGGTCAGGAAGGGGTTAAAGCATTGAGCGCCGACCTCCATTTTACTTCTGCCGATATTAACAGTAGGGAGAGGTTGCTGACGCTGTTTATCAGTAGGGAGAGAGGCAGGAAAGAGAAGTTCTTCTGTACTTGTGCTGATAGCAATTATGCTTTACAGTTAGTGTGCAGTGACAGGGGAGGATTTTCTTGTGTGCAGCAGCGCTGGTTATTAGGCTGCCTGATAGCTGTATTGCTGTGTGTAAACTGCTGTGCAGACTGCTTTTTACACAGCACTAATACTTTTATTATTTTTTTTTGCACACTTACCGACTGTTCTTTTTTTCCCACACCGTATAGAGCTGTATGCTCCTCACACACTACCCTGTACCGGCTGGTATCACGGACAAATACATCCTGACTATCTGTGTGTGACCCCGGAAATATATACGGAGATTGCAATTTTCCCCTACACCGTATACAGCTGTACGCTTCTGAGACAGTACCGTATATCTGCTCTTTGTATTGCGGTCAAATCCATACTGAGTGATCGTCTGTGTGTGACTCCGGAAATATATAAAGAGATTGAAATTTTCCCCTACACCATATACAGGTGTATGCTTCTGAGACAGTACTGTATATCTGCTCTTCGTATTACGGTCAAATCCATACTGAGTGATCGTCTGTGTGTGACTCCAGAAATATACAGTCATGGCCAAAAGTTTTGAGAATGACACAAATATTATATTTTCACATGATCTGCTGCCCTCTGGTTTTTATGTGTGTTTGACAGATGTTTTTATCACAGACAGAAATATAATAATTGCAAACATATGAGTAACAAAAGCTTATATTGACAGTTAGATTGAGTTAATGCAGCAAGTCAATATTTGCAGTGTTGACCCTTCTTCTTCAGGACCTCTGCAATTCTCCCTGGCATGCTCTCAATCAACTTCTGGACCAAATCCTGACTGATAGCAGTCCATTCTTGCACAATCAATGCTTTCATTTTGTCAGAATTTTTAGGTTTTTGTTTGTCCACCCGTCTCTTGATGATTGACCACAAGTTCTCAATGGGATTAAGATCTGGGGAGTTTCCAGGCCATGGACCCAAAATCTCTATGTTTTGTTCCCTGAGCCATTTAGTTATCACCTTTGATTTATGGCAAGGTGCTCCATCATGCTGGAAAAGGCATTGTTGATCGCCAAACTGCTCTTGGAGGGTTGGGAGAAGTTGTTCTTGGAGGACATTCTGGTACCATTCTTTATTCATGGCTGTGTTTTTAGGCAAGACTGTGAGAGAGCCGATTCCCTTGGCTGAAAAGCAACCCCACACATGAATGGTTTCAGGATGCTTAACAGTTGGCATGAGACAAGACTGGTGGTAGCGCTCACCTTGTCTTCTCCAAATGAGGCGTTTTCCTGATGTCCAAAACAATCGAAAAGGGGATTCATCAGAGAAAATAACTTTACCCCAGTCCTCAGCAGTCCACTGCCTGTACCTTTTGCAGAATATCAGTCTGTCCATGATGTTTTTTCTGGAGAGAAGTGGCTTCTTTGCTGCCCTCCTTGAGACCAGGCCTTGCTCCAAGAATCTCCGCCTCACAGTGCGTGCAGATGCACTCACACCTGCCTGCTGCCATTCCTGAGCAAGCTCTGCACTGCTGGTAGCCCGATCCCGCAGCTGAAACACTTTTAAGAGACGGTCCTGGCGCTTGCTGGTCTTTCTTTGGCGCCCTGAAGCCTTTTTGGCAACAATTGAACCTCTCTCTTTGAAGTTCTTGATGATGCGATAGATTGTTGACTGAGGTGCAATCTTTCTTGCTGCGATACTCTTCCCTGTTAGGCCATTTTTGTGCATTGAAATGATGACTGCACATGTTTCTTTAGAGATAACCATGGTTAACAGAAGAGAAACAAATGATGCCAAGCACCAGCCTCCTTTTAAAGTGTCCGGTGGTGTCATTCTTACTTAATCATGACAGATTGATCTCCAGCCATGTCCTCATCAACACCGACACCTGTGTTAATGGAGCAATCACTGAAAAGAGGTTAGCTGGTCCTTTTAAGGCAGGGCTGCAATAATGTTGAAATGTGTTTTGGGGGATAAAGTTCATTTTCTAGCCAAATATTGACTTTGCAAGTAATTGCTGTTAAGCTGATCACTCTTTATAACATTCTGGAGTATATGCAAATTGCCATTATAAAAAGTGAAGCAGTAGACTTTGTAAAAATTAATATTTGTGTCATTCTCAAACTTTTGGCCATGACTGTATACGGAGATTGCAATTTTAACCTACACCATGTACAGGTGTACGCTTCTGAGACAGTGCTGTATACAGTATCTGCTCTTTGTATTACGGTCAAATCCATACTGAGAGATCGTCTGTGTGTGACTCCAGAAATATATACGGAGATTGCAATTTTCCCTTATACCATATACAGCTGTACACTCCTCATACAGTACCATATATCTAGTGGTATTGTTGGTACATTTTCCCAAACATGAGGAAGTATGGTGGAAGAGGCCGCGGACGTGGGCAGAGGGCCAGCTGGGAATGATGTTGGTGGTGCATCTGCTGGTAGTGCAAAAAGCCCATTAGCACTTAAGGCAGAAGGTGTTGAACCTGCGTCATTGTCTGGCTCCAGAAGGTCTGGAAGGCTCCCTTTTCTGGGAGTAGGTAAACTGCTTTTAAAGCCGGAGCATCAGGAACAGGTTTGGCATACATTGCCGAAACAGCCTCCAGCTCTATCGCCTTCTCTTCTGAACTTTAGAAAAAATGCAAGCACTGAGTCGTCAGTGCCGGCTGCAGGTCAGGAACGACAGCTTTCCTTGTGTCCTTCACCCCCACCAAAAGTGAAGGATGCAGCAGGCCACACTTCAGATTACTCCATGGAGCTCTTTTCACATACCATGCCTGGGTTATCAAGTCAAATCCTGAATTCCCCAGTCCAAGATGAATCTGACATAGAGTGCACTGATGCACAGCCACTGCTATCTGATTCTGCTCGTACATTCACCAGAGCATTACATTGCCTTCGCAGTCTACTGAGCCAGAATCTGACCCTTATGAAACTCAGGTGTCCCTTCCCGCATACTCTAACACCTTACACAGTGACACAGAGGAAAGTGCAGATGAAATTGAAGAGGAGGTGATGGATGACCCAGTTGTTGACCCGGATTGGCATCCATTGGGGGAAGAGGGTGCCGCTGGCAATAGCTCAGAAGAGGAGGAGGATCCGCTGCAGGCATCGACAATGCAGCTGCGGTTATCTGGCAGGCCCACAGCAGTCCAAAAACGTATTAAAAAAAACAAAAAGAGTTGCAGGACAGCTTGGCCAGATGGTCAAATTAGCACTGCGTGCAAGCCCTGAAAGTTTATCCCATAGTAGGTAGAGTGCAGTGTGGCACTTTTTTGACCAAAATCCTATTGATGAGGCAAAGGTTATCTGTAAGAAGTGCGGAAGGACATTTAGAGAAAAATCTCCAAAAATCGAATACCAGTTGCATGCTTAGACATTTAAACACCATACGCTTGCAAGCTTGGACGGACTACAAAACCTCACTGGCTTTGAACGCCTACATTGCCAAACTGATCTCATTAGAGATGATGTCCTTCTGTTTGATTGAAAGCACAGCTTTCCGAGAGCTCATGGCCTACGTTGTCCCATGCTATGACCTACCCAGTTGTCACTTCTTTTCTAGAAAAGCCATCCCTGCCCTCCACCTGCATGTGAAAGACCGCATTGTCCATGCACTCAAACAATCAGTGAGTGGAAAGGTGCACCTCACAACAGATGAATGGGCCAGTAGGCATGGCCAGGGCCATTACGTGTCAATCACTGCGCACTGGGTTACTGTGGTAGATGCAGGGTCACAGGGAACAGCGGTGGTGGGACAGTGCTGCCTAGCCCACGGTATAGGCAACAGTTGGCTGTAGGTTTTCGAACCTCCTCCTCCTCCAGAAGCAAAAGCTCGTCGACATATTGCAGTCGCACGAGCACTCCATCCGCAGCTGCCAGTGTTGCACACGAGGTGTCCCACTATAGATCAGCTAGTGATAAGCATCAGCAGGCTGTTTTAAAGATGATGTCTTTGGGTAACAACAGACACACCGCGGAGGTACTGGCCGACTTGCAGAGAAAAACTGAGTCATGGCTGGGCAGTCTACATCTTGAGCTAGGCAAGGTAGTCATTGATAACGGCCGTAATTTTGTGGCGGCCATAGCCCTGGCAAAACTCAGACACATACCTTGCCTGGCTCACACCTTGAACCTGGTGGTGCAGTGCTTCATAAATAATTTTCGGAGTTACCAGCCCTGCTCCATAAGGTGCGAAGACTGTGCTCGCACATCCGTCGCTCGCCCGTAGACTCCAGTCGCATGCAGAGGCTGCAGCGATCGCTCCACCTCCCCAAGCACCGCCTAATCATAGACGTTGCAACAAGGTGGAACTCCACCATGCACATGGTTGAGAGTCTGTGCGAACAGAGGCCGGCTGTAATGCATTTGTGGAAGGATCCACGGGCAGGCAGTTTGAGGGCAGACATGGAGTTGTCGGGTGTGCAGTGGTCAAAGCTGAAAGACCTCTGTAAAGTCCTTCAGTGTTTTGAGGAATGCACATGACTGGTAAGCGCAGACGATGCCATCATAAGCATGAGCATCCCACTTATGCATCTGCTCATACAAACTTTGGAGAACATTAAGGATCAGGCGTCTGCAGTGGAGGAGGAGGCGTGAAGCCTTCATTATAGTCAGGCATTGTCTGCTCAGAGAACTGTCCTGGACGAGGTGGAGGAAGAAGAGGAAGAGAAGGAGGATGAGGAAAGGGGGGATGATTTTTTGGGGGAGGATGATGCTTCTCAGGGGGCAAGAGAAAATTTGGCTTGCCAAGGTCAGGTACAGGGTTTGTGCATGAATGGAGGGATGTGGATTTGGCAGAAAGTGCTCCTCCACCCACCACTGGCAGTGCATCATTGACACTGGAACATTGTCCCACATGTGTGATTATGTCTTGCGGATCCTATAAAGGGACCCCGGCATTGCCAAAATTATGAAAGATGATGACTACTGGTTGACCAACATCCTCAATCCATGCTATAAAGGCAAATTACAGAACATCATGCCACAGGATTACCTAGAGGTAATATTGGCCAACAAACAAGCAACTCTGGTAAACCGTTTGTTAGAGGCATTCAAAGCACACAGCAGCGGTGCAGGTTCTACCACGAGCCATACTGGGCCAAATGGAAGAGGTGTTCATGGTGCACACAGCAGAAGTGGCGTTGGATACAGGGGTTTCATGACCATGTTGTCGACTGATTTCTTGAGTACAGCTCACATGACTATTAATACTGAATCGATTGCAACAGACAGGAGACAGCAGTTGTCAACTATGGTTCAAAATGACCTCTCCTCCCCTATTGATGTTCTCCCTAACAGTTCATTCCCCTTTGACTCCTTGGCCTGTAAACTGGACACCTGGCCTGAATTAAAATGAACCATGCCTGGGTTTCAAAGAATTTTGTACCACCTTCCCCTGAAGACACAAAGGTTTCCAGCAAAATGGCTCGCTTTGTCCTCCTCTTCCTCTGACTTCTCCAAATCCTCCATTTGCAGCTGCTGAACGTCCAGTCTACATCTCAACATATGCCAGTTTTTCCACCTCCCTAACTGGGCTGTACCCCCCCACGGCCGGGTCAGCACATGGCGCACTCAGGCAAGTGCCGCTGCCCTGAGCAGTTGGGTGGGCACACTCGCAGTCAGAGACACCGGCGTACTATGAGGGGCGCTGTGCCAGTTCCCGGCGCCAACAAGTGTGCCCCCCCTGCTAGCTCAGGGCCCCAGCACTTGCAATACTTACCTCTCCCTGCTCCACGGCTGTGACGTCTTCTGCATTTCCTGACAGTGATATTCAGGTCAGGGAGCGCGATGATGTCATTTCTGTGTGCCCTCTGCCTGAACAGTCCAAGTGCAGAGAGCTGTAAGATGGCGACGCTGAGGAGTCCAGAGTAGAGCAGTGCCCAGCGAGGAGAGGTATTTCATTTTTTAAATGGTTGGAGCAATATATGGGGAGCATTACACACTGGAGAATTAAATATGGGGCCCATCATACACTTGAGCATCATAGATAGGGCCCATTATACACTGGAGCATCATCCATGGGGCACATTATATATGGAGCATCACATGGAGACCATTATATATGGGGACCATTATATTTGGAGCATTGTATGGGGCTCATCACACATTGGAGAATCATATATGGGGCCCATCATACACTAGAGCATCATATGGGGTTCATTATTTATGGGGCATCATATAGGGCCTTTATATATGGAGCATCAAATGGAGCGCATACGGGGCTTATTCTGTATGGAGCATTATATGGAGCCCATTCTGTATTGAGCAATATATGGAGCTCATTATTCTGTATAGATCATTATATGGGGCTCTTTATTCTGTATTGCGCACTATGTAGTGCCCATAATACTGTATGTAGGACTATACTGTCTGGTTTTTGAGCTATTGTAGAATTTACAATAGATATCAGTCATGTAATGTAAGAAGTGAAGTATTTGGCATTGTACTATACCTTTATTTCTCTGCCATATCGGAGCATCATGAATTGTGGTATGTGTTAAAGGGGCCCACTGAGACTCTTTGGCCCGGGGCCCACGAAAATCTGGAGCCAGCACTGCCCCTCCCACAACTTTAGCCAAAAAAACCCCAGTTTTCAATGCATTACTAATATTATAAAGTTAATTAAGGTTGACAAGCTTAAGTAATAATAATTGATGTCGTTGGCATTGAAATGGGCACTGTAGTTGTGTTTACTGTCCTCCACTCCCTGCCGACTTTTATTTCCCATTGACTTTCATTGGGGTCGGATTTTCGACTCCGACCTGACCATTTCCGTTAGTTGGCCGACTTCGTTCGACTCGACTTTTGAGAAAGTCGGGTTTCATGAAACCCTACTCGACCCTATAAAAGGCAAAATCGCTCATCTCTAGTGATCACCATTATTCACGGAATAATGGCGACCGCAAAAATAAAAGTCTGATTTTCCATTTAATTTTCTCTCCTCTGATGTGATCGCAAAGTGATACAAAAATATATTCAAGGAATTGATAATGCCAGTCAACAGAGTTCAAACTATGATTAACAAATGGAAAATCAGGGGATAGATATGTAAAAACAAAACCACGGTCAGGTAGACCAACAAAAATTTCATCCACAATTGCCAGGAAAAATTTTTGGGATGCAAATAAAAACCCACAAATAACATTATCTGAAATACTGGACTGAAAACCAGCGTTGAGGCTGTTTCAAGATGCAAATAAGGAGGCACTTGAAGAAAAATGGGCTGCATGATTGAGTCGCCAGAAGAAAGCCATTACTGCACAAATGCTACAAAGTATCTTGCCTACAATGCGCAAAACAGCACAGAGAAAAGCCTCAAAAATTCTTGAACAAGGTAATTTGGAGTGATGAGACCAAAATTGAACTTTTTGTCCACAACCATAAATGTTACATTTGGACAGAGGTCAACAAGGTCTATGATGAAAGGAACACAATTCCTACTGTAAAGCACGAAGGTGGATCGCTGATGCTTTGGAGGATTTGTGAGCTCCAAAGGCACAGGAAACTTGGTCACAGTTGAAGGAAAGATGAATGCAGCATGCTGTCAGCAATTACTGGATGCAAATTTGCAATCATCAGCCCAGAAGCTGCTCATGAGACGTACTTGGACGTTCCAACATGACAATGATCCAAAGTAGAAGTCAAAGTTGTTCTGTCATTGGCTACAGCAGAACTAACTGAAGGTTCTGGAGTGGCCATCTCAGTGTCCTGACCGCAATATCATTGAGCAACTCTAGGGAGATCTCAAGCATGCAGTTCATGCTAGACAGCCCAGTAATTCACAGGAACTGGAGTCTTTTTTCCAAGAAGAGTGGGCATCTTTACCATGTGAGAAAATAAAGAACCTCATCCACAACTACCACAAAAGACTTCAAACTGTCATTGATGTTAATTGGGGCAATACACGTTATTAAGAAATGTGGTATGTGAATTTTTGATCAGGGTCATTTGGATGTTTTTGGTTGTCATTATGGTTTAAAAGAGAAAACACAGTAGTTTCATAATAAATGGCTTCACCCAACCACTAACCAGGATTGGAGAAAACTTTTTGTGCTATCATTCATAATCTCTGAAAAAAGGTCATGAACAGTGTTGAGCGATACTGCTCGATATCTAAAAATATCGGATCGTAATGGTATCGCCGATATCACTAAATATCGTCGATATCCGATTCCGATACCAGAAGTCCCATGTAAGTCTATGGGAACCAAATATCGACATTAAAAAACCCATTCTTGCCTTGTTGGTTAATTGTACATGAAGGAAAACAACAAAGACTAATGTAGAATGTATTGGGGGAGGTTGAGGAGACAATAAAGGCATACATGTTTAACCCAATGCATTGGAATAGCATTAATATATTTTTTTTTGGAAATACGTTTGGATTGACTAACAAATTGACAATGTTGTTAACCTTTTTTCTATTTTGGCAAATATGTATGTTTCACAACTTCCATGCTCTTCACCTTTTTAACTTTTGCCAGTGCCACACTTTCTCCTTCATAATCTTCAGCAGCATCATCTTTCTCATCAAATTATTCTTCATCTTCACCTTCTTAATCTTCTTCTTAAACTTCTTGCTATTCATGTTTTTGTTTACATTACTCATATTGTTATTATTAAACTAATTAATCTTCTTCATATTCAAATTCTTCATCTTCTTCCTCATCATCTTCTTCATCATATTCTTATTTGTGACAGAGATTCCTGTACTTGTAATCTGTAAAAGTATGAATTGTTCATCCTTCCGTTCTTGCTGTCACAAAAGATTTAAATTACAACAGTATTTGTCCGTGTTCAGTTTAGCCTGCAGCAGCAGGCATTTTCCAGGGGCACCACGAGGAGGAACGGACTCACCCCATACACTGCTTAGACTTCTTCTGCTTAGAATTTAGAGCATATATTTTGCTCTTCATTTTGGTCTTATACTTCATGTTCTTCTGCTTTTTGATCTTCTGCTTATTGTTCTTCTGTCTCTTGTTCTGTATCTTGTAGTTTGTCTTAACCTTCTTTGTCCTGTTGGTGATCTTCTTCTGGGTAATCTTTTATTTTTTCTTTGTGATGGTGTTCAGGCTGGTTGGCTTCATGCTCGTCGTCCTTGTTGTCGTCATCTTCTTCTGAGTGGTCTTTAAGGTCGTCTAATTTCCGAGAACCAGCTGACGTTACTGGAACCCTGACGGGTATCAGATGGAGCAAGAGACAATGGAAGTAACAAGGTCCAGCTGACTGTGCTGGAACCCGGAGGGGCAGCAGAAGGAAAAGAGGCAATGTCACAACCGAGTACCAGCTGACGTTACTGTGACACGGTTACTAAGCAGGAGGTACCTGTGCTCCAAAGCACTACCAAGGACCAGCAGACGTTGGTGGAACTCGGATACGGAGATGGAGGCACCTAGGCCAAAGGCACTGGGGAGAACCAATTGACGGTACTGGACCCGGACGGGTAGCAGAAGGAAAAGAGGCAATGTCACAACCGAGTACCAGCTGACGTTACTGTGACACGGTTACTAAGCAGGAGGTACCTGTGCTCCAAAGCACTACCAAGGACCAGCAGACGTTGGTGGAACTCGGATACGGAGATGGAGGCACCTAGGCCAAAGGCACTGGGGAGAACCAGTTGACGGTACTGGACCCCGGACGGGTAGTAGAAGGAAAAGAGGCAATGTCACAACCGAGTACCAGCTGACGTTACTGTGACACGGTTACTAAGCAGGAGGTACCTGTGCTCCAAAGCACTACCAAGGACCAGCAGACGTTGGTGGAACTCGGATACGGAGATGAAGGCACCTAGGCCAAAGGCACTGGGGAGAACCAGTTGACGGTACTGGACCCCGGACGGGTAGCAGAACGCACCCATGAAAATGTAAGTTGACAGGACGCAAGCCGTCCGCAGTTACCGAATCACACAGTCCTACAGTGGGTGCTTGTCCTATTGTCACAATGGAAACAGCCTTTATTTACATATCCCACAGCACACATAGGAATCACCTAAACTGCAGGCACCATAGAGTCGGCTAACCCGAATGCAACATGACAGCACAACTTATTGGAGGATAATTGACGTTCACACTGCCAGGAAACAGCTGTCGTGCTGTAACCAGGCTGGCCAGGAGTCAGTACCCCTGCCAATTACTTACGAGCAACAAATGGCGGTGTTGTAGCCCAGTGAGTAGAGTTCAGGTGGTAGAAAGATGAACATAACAGGAGACATGGAAAACGTTGCCAAACAGTTATTTAATCTGAAAACGGACAGGCAAATTCAGGTGAGATCCATGCCTTGTTCATTTTCAGAAAAGTAAGCCGGTCTACATTCTCTGAGGATAGTCGCATGCGACGGTCTGTTACTACACCACCTGCAGCACTAAAGACGCGCTCAGATAATACACTGGCAGCAGGGCAAGCCAGCACCTCCAATGCATACTGGCTAAGCTCTGGCCATGTATCCAACTTAGAGACCCAAAATTTGAAAGGGGAAGAGGCATCTGGGAGTACACTTAGAGGGAAAGCCAAGTAGTCTGTCACCATCTTACGGAAACGTTTCTTCCTGGTGACTGGAGCCGTCTCGGATGGTGTAGACCTTGCTGGCGCTGTCACAAAACTTCGCCACATTTGTAACATACAGCTCTTGCCCTGTGCAGAGGCGCTGCTTCTGCTCCCTCTTGTTGTAGAGGTGTCTACACTGCCTCGACGCACAGAGCTGCTTTGTAAAGCAGTAGCAGCAGCAGCAGGTCTCTCGGCTGGAATGTACAACAGTATGGATTGCACCAGTGTGTCTTGGTACTCCTGCATTTTACGGTCCCGGTTCACCGGTGTGATGAGAAGAGTTGAGCGATACTTTCCGATATCCTAAAGTATCGGAATCGGAATGGTATCGCCGATATCACTAAAATATCGGCGATACCCGATACCGATACCGGAAGTCCCATGTAAGTCTATGGGAACAAAATATCGCAACTAAAAAAAAACCCATTCTTTCCTTGTAAACACTAAATATACACACATAGAATACATATATATATATATACATGTCATTGTGACATATATATATACATATATGTATAGTTTATACACTTCTACATAGTAAAATATCCTTTGATTCAATTGCTGGGTAAAGCCGGCTTCAGTGAAAAGACAGAAGCACCCGACATGAAATGACACTTGGTGTACATAGGGTTAACCATGTCTTTTCATGTCGTTTGCTATCTGATTTGCACAAACAATTAAATCAGTCTATGTGTGCAAAATTTCACACCTGTAGGGGTTAATTAAAGGTGTAAATTCGTTGTAAAAAAACCGGACTTTTTTTCTACGAATTTACACCTTTAATTAACCCCTACAGGTGTGAAATTTTGCACACATAGTCTGATTTAATTGTTTGTGCAAATTAGATAGCAAAGGACATGAAAAGACATGGTTAACCCTATGTACACCAAGTGTCATTTCATGTCGGGTCATAGGTCATAGGTGTTCGGTCTGGATGCCGAACTTTACTGTTCGGGTTCGCCCATCTCTACTTGCAAAATCACCAATCTATAGCACTAGCTTCTCCAAGAGCAGTTCTCCTAATCACAGCTCTGACTATCCTGAGCTATGTGCTTGTTCAAGTGCCATTATCTCTATATGTACCGTAAATACAGTGATAGCAGTGTACATTATAAAACAAATCACTAATAGCTGAATGTGTTACAGCAGAACTTTATAGTTCTACTAATACTATAACTCAGCCTATCCTATCAGAAACAAAGAAGTAAAGAGCAACATAGCTCTGACCTGCTCCAGAGACAAATTGAGAATATTTCTTTAATTGTAACCACAACAATACCAGCACATTAAAAAGTTGTTGTTGTCCAATGTCCATATAGTACTATATTATGCTAAACAGTGGCCAGAGACCGCCATACCATGCCACAATAGTCCCATAGTTTGTTTTCATAGGACAGTGCGATTCTGTGCCTGCACACAGCCATATACTTTGCATAAAGTACCATATTCTACCTGCAAAGAACCAAATTGTGTGTTTGCAGTCCTACAATGAGCCTATATTGCACCCAATAAACTACACATTAGACCCAAATTAGAGTAATACTTGCCCATGTACATAGATGCCAGAGAGAACCACATTTGTAAGTTACTGTGTATAACAATGCACATTATTCCATATTGTGCCCTGTTTGATTGATCCGATTCCTAACTGAAGGTGGTTTTCCAATCCTTAAAGAAAACTTCAAACTTGCTCCAAATAGTAAAACATAATCTAATATATTCATGTTTTACCCTTACCCCTCCTGTGCTGCTGGCCACAGGACCAACCGTGTGTTGCTTTCCATTGCGCTTGACAGCAGTGATTGGCTGCCTGAGTGACATGGCATTCAATCGACCTCAAAGCATGGTTAACAACTCCTGAAGGTTCTCAGCTCCCAAAACTTTCATGAATGGGCTAATCTCTAAATCCCACCCTTGCCCACTCAAATTGTATAAAATATAGACATGCGGACCCTCGATTTTACCTGATCCGTAGACCATATTGTTTTATATCCATTCAGGAGTTAGGAACACTCTGGCACAACAAGATACTTCTCTTTTATATCCTAAATATGCATGCATGCTAATATTCTGTTACTTTTGATGATGCCAAACCCTATATAGATTTGTATAATCATTGGGTCACATGGCAAAACAAAAATAGGGACAAAGTCAAGTTTGACACCAAATCAGACAAATTCACATTTAGGAGAATCAAAGAACAATCAGACTAATGATCTGTTGAGACTGGGTACACCTTTAGAATACATATAGCCAGTGGCACAACATAAATCTTTTACACGTCAATGCAAAGTCAATAACATGGCCCTCTATAATTGAAAATAAAAATAGTTTGCGCACATAAAAACTACAAGACACAAAAGGATCTGTAGAAAAATAGGAATATGCATGTGTCAAATGGAAAACAATACATAAATTCAGACGCACTCTGTAGAACAGTTTGAGATGCAGATGTAATAATACAGTAATAAATAAATATTGCACTAAGACCCGTGAGAAAAAGGTGATGAGAAAAGCCTGTAGTCTATTATGTAGTAAACCCCAAACCAAAGGACTAAATAGTCATAATACGCATAAGGTATTTATTCATATGGGTATTAATATGGACAAACCCTGAAAAAGTAAAAGAGGTCCTCTTTTAACGATGGAGCAGAAAAACGCTGCAGAAATCCTAAAAAACCTTTTATGCAGAAAGGTCAGAAGAAATTGACACTGTCCCGGCCGGTGACAGCTCAGATGAATGAGTATTAGTGGTGCACTGTGGAGAAAATAGTCCTGTTTGCACAGGTTTTACCTGACAACCCCGATGGGTCACTTGCAATAGAAAGTCCAATTTCAGCCTCCTCTGGCCTGCTGACAACCCGATGGGTCACTTGCAGTAGAAAGTCCGACTTCAGCCTCCTATGGCCCGCAGACGAAACTTACATCCGTTGATGAAAGCCGGTGATCTCTGGCCTCCGTGGCCAGATCAGGAACGCCGGCTGATGATGTTGAATCCTCACTAGGAAGAAGGATGTGGGCAGGACCTGTTGGTAAACTAGCCTGCCTCAAGCACAGTAGTACACAAAATCGCAATATCTAACTGTCCCTCAGAGTGAGCAGAGTAGCGTTCTGTCCCTAACTGAGTTCACAGCACAGTGACGCTAAAATGGCTGCGGCGCCTTTTATAGTGCATTCTGACATCATTTCAGCAGCCAATCACAGCCATGCCATTAGTTAAGATGACCGCAGCATTACAGGATGTGCCCACACTTCATAAGATTCATCATTGGCTGACTAACATCACATTGCCTCTCAAAGAATTATGGGAACTTCCGATTCCGGTATACGATATTGAAAAAGTATCGGAATTAAGTATCGGAATTCCGATAACGCGAATATCGGCCGATACCCGATACTTGCGGTATCGGAATGCTCAACACTAGTGATGAGGGTTTGTAAGTTGTCCCGGTAGCGAGCGTCTAGGAGGGTGTACACCCAATAATCTGACGTGGTGAGAATGTGGGCGATGCGGCGGTCGTTTCTCAGGCACTGAAGCATGAAATCAACCATGTGCTGCAGACTCCCAACTGGCCAACAAAGGCTGTCCTCTGGAAGAGGCGTCATCTCTGCCTCCTCTGCATCACCCCACCCTCGCTCTACATACTGACTAGAGCGTTGTGTACCTCCCTCTGTAGGGATTTCTTCCTCCTCCATTGACTCCTCCTCCTCCTCCTCATCCTCCTCACAAAGTGAGCCCTGCCCAGCCCTTTGTGAGGAACCACGTTGCGATGACTGTCCTGAAGGTAATTGAATTTGTGACTCCTCATCCTCCACCTCTTCCAAAACCTCTTCCTTTAGTGCTTTCAGTGATTTCTGAAGCAGGCAGATAAGGGGGACAGTCATGCTGACTAGTGCATCATCTGCACTCGCCATCCGCATTGAGACATCAAACGCACACAAAACGTCGCAGATGTCCTTCATAGAGGCCCACTCAGTAGTGGTGAAGTGTGAACGGCGCAAATTGCGAGTTGATTGCGCCTGTTGCAGCTGATACTCCATTACTGCTGGCTGCTGCTCACACAACCGCTCCAACATATGTAACGTGGAATTCCACCTGGTGGGTACGTCACATATGATGCGATGTTCAGGAAGGCGAAATCTGACTTGCAGAGCTGCAATGCGCGATCTGGCCATGCTGGAACGTCGCAAGTGAGCGCACTCTAGTCGGACCTTGTGCAGCAGTGCATCAAGATCCGGATAGTCCCTCAAAAAACTCTGCACGACCAAGTTGAGCACATGTGCCAGACATGGTATGTGAGTGAGGTTGCCAAGGCCCAGAGCTGCCACCAGATTTCGGCCATTGTCACACACTACCAAGCCTGGCTGGAGATTAGCTGACAAAAACCACACGTCGCTCTCCTGCTTGATGGCATCCCAGAGCTCCTGCGCTGTGTGGCTTCGATTCCCCATGGAAATTAATTTCAGGACGGCCTGTTGACGTTTGGCCACGGCTGTGCTCATATCGGTCGCAACAGGTAAGCGTTCACGGGTCCATGTGGAGGTATACCGTGACGGCTCGTGCAGCGATGATTCTGAGGAACTGGAGTAGGAGGAGGAATCAATGTGTACAGACTGGATTCCTGCAATCCTTGGAGTTGGCAGAACACGTACAGCGCCACTGGCAAGATCTGTACCCGGCTCCACAACATTGACCCAATGGGCAGTGAAGGAAAGGTATCGTCCCTGGCCATGGGTACTGGTCCACGCATCGGTGGTCAGGTGGACCCTGCTACTGACGGCGTTTAATAGCGCATGTTTAATGTTTCCCTCGACATGTTTTTGCAGAGCAGGGACGGCTTGCCTGCTGAAATAAAATCGGCTTGGCACATTATATTGTGGGACTGCCAATGCCATACAGTTCCTGAAACTGTCAGTCTCCACCAGCCTGAATGACAGCATTTCAAGGGACAGGAGTTTTGCAATGCCAGCATTCAGAGCCTGTGCTCGTGGATGGTTTGCCGAGTATGGCCGTCTTTTATCCCATGCCTGTGGTACCGATGGCTGTTTTGTGGTCTGGGAGTGTGACGATGACTGTGAAGTTGCTGCTGTGGGTGGAATAACAGTTTGTCTATGGACAACAGTGACCGAGGTTCTTCCATGGAGATCCTGTGAGGAAGCCGAACCAGGTGTGTGTGAGCTGGAGGTAGAGGCTCCAACACGACCTTAAGATGTAGGTGCTGCTGTAGGTTGGCCTACATCTTCAGTGTGTCTTTGTAACTCAGCTACGTGCTTTGTCCGTACATGTTTCCACATATTTGTGGTATTCAGGTTACTGATTTTTTTACCTCTTTTAACTTTTTGCTTACACAGCTTGCATTGAACATAGCAAATATCATCTACAAGTCTGTCAAAAAAGGACCACGCAGTGCAAGTCATGGGAGCGCCAATTTTGACATTTCTAAGAGAACTGCTCCCAACAGGTGCCAAACTGGAGGCTACAGGCAAGCGAGTCTGCAGCCTACCTCTCCCTCCTCTTTGTACCGTTGGGACAATCTCTTCCTCAGAGCTGCTCCCACCACCTTCCTGTTGCTCACGCCATGTTGGGTCTCGGACTTCATCATCTCCACTACCCTCTTCCAAAACCTGCTGCTGTTGGATGGTCTGGGCAGCACCATGCTCCACAAAACCTGGCACCTGAGTCTCATCATCATCATAAGATGCGTTCTGCGGTGTGCTGTCCATCGGCACTGGCTCACCCGCCTCTTCAGATTGAGAGAGACACAGCTGTTGCGCATCACTGCATACTCCCTCTTCTTCAAATTGCAGAATGCTGCTTGCCTGTGCCCGTGTTTGCGAGCCAACAGATTCTGAGAACAGAAGCAGAGACTCAGCTGGCTCCTGTACAGAACTCTCTGACTGCCTGGGCAATTTGACAGGCGGTGAACAGACAGATGGTTGCTCAACAGTGTTGTGTTCCTAGAGGAGGTGGAAGGAATTGAAGTCGATGCATTGGCTGCCATCCAACCAACAACGGCTTCAATTTGTTCTTCCCGCAGCAGGGGGGCACGCCGAGCTCCTACCAAACTGCGCATAAAGGAACGCTCATGGGTAAAACTGGTGGATGCTGTGTCACTGAGGGCGGCAGCAGCCACAGAATCCCCACGTCCTCTCCCTGCTGAAACTCCACGGCCACGACCACGTGCCTTACTCCCTGCTTTCTTCATCTTGGTAGATTGATAAAGAAAGTCAGAAAAGTTATAAGGCCTAAGTGTGGTTATTACGCAGAGACTGAAGTGAACACTGAAACGCAACTGTTCACAATCTGTGAAAGGCTACTCCTTTGTCTACTTCTATAGTGTTTGCAACCAATGTATTGGATACGGATGGAAGCACGTCACAGTAATAGATTATATTTATTTTAAATGGAATGGAGCAGAACCAATTGGAGAGAAATGAAAAGGATGAGGCACTGAGACACGCTCAGCAGAGTACAAGCAGCAGTGCTTGAACAAGTAACTGGAGCGTGATGTGCACTCAAAAAATAAAAAACACAGACTGAAGTGAACACTGAAACACAACTGTTCACGATCTGTGAAAGGCTACTCCTTTGTCTACTTCTATAGTGTTTGCAACCAATGTATTGGATACGGATGGAAGCGCGTCACACTAATAGATTATATTTATTTTAAATGGAATGGAGCAGAACCAATTGGAGAGAAATGAAAAGGATGAGGCACTGAGACACGCTCAGCAGAGTACAAGCAGCAGTGCTTGAACAAGTAACTGGAGCGTGATGTGCACTCAAAAAATAAAAAACACAGACTGAAGTGAACACTGAAACACAACTGTTCACGATCTGTGAAAGGCTACTCCTTTGTCTACTTCTATAGTGTTTGCAACCAATGTATTGGATACGGATGGAAGCGCGTCACACTAATAGTTATATTATTTAATGGAATGGAGCAGAACAATTGGAGAGAAATGAAAAGGATGAGGCCTGAGGACACGCTCAGCAGAGTACAGCAGCAGTGCTTGAACAAGTAAACTGGAGCGTGATGTGCACTCAAAAATAAAAAACACAGACTGAAGTGAACACTGAAACACAACTGTTCACAATCTGTGAAAGGCTACTCCTTTGTCTACTTCTATAGTGTTTGCAACCAATGTATTGGATACGGATGGAAGCGCGTCACACTAATAGTTAAATTGCATGGAGCAGCAAGAATTACACTGAAGAAAAAAAAAGAGTCTGTGAGTGACACATGCAGATGCCTACAGACAGCATTGCATGCAGAGCAAACTGCAGCATCACCTGCACTCACACACACCTTGCAGAGCTGTTAAAACAACACTGCAGGCAAAAGGAAGCTTTATACAGCGGTTGGTGCTAGCCTGCCTACAGCACAGTACACTAAATCGCAATCTCTAACTGTCCCTCAGTCAGCACAGCAGCGTTCTGTCCTTTACTGAATTCACAGCACAGTGACGCTAAAATGGCGGCGGGCCTTTTATAGTGCATTCTGACATCATTTCAGCATCCAATCACAACCATGCCATTAGTTAACATGACCGCAGCAGTACAGGATGTGCCCACACTTCTTAGGATTCCTCATTGGATGACTAAAATCACATTGCCTCTCAAAGAATTATGGGAACTTCCGATTCCGGTATACGATATATGGAAAATATCGGAACTAAGTATCGAAAGGCCGAAACAGCTAATATCGGCCGATACCCGATACTTGCGGTATCGTATCGCTCAACACTAGTCATGAAAATAAAAATTCTGCCTGGGTATGTAAACTTTTGAGCACAACTGTTTCCAATTTACCTGGCAGACCAATTATTTCACGTAATAATCATCTTGCAGAAAAATCCAGCATGTATGTGGAACAATTATTACTTCCCTTTGCTACAGCACTTCCTCCATACTTGAGAGGACACAGTTGTGAAATTGCGAAATCTTTCTCTTTCGACGAGTACACTTATTGTTTGTCTTGAAGTTGAAATGTTGTATAGCAGAACACAACATAACTTGGTATTACATGTTGGTCATCCTTTTCGTCAAAGACATGATATACATTGATATGTTTGTTTTGGGGTACAATTTTTTTCTCTTTTATGATCAGTTTTCCAACAGCTCAAGGGGATTGCAATCAGAACAATTTGTGCCTCCTCATATGCCGAACTCTTCCTGGGTTGGTGGAGGGACAACATATTTTCTGTGAAGAGCTTTCATTTTTCTTTAGGCGCATTTCACTTTTGCCACTTTATATTGACGACATTTTAATATTTGGAAACGTTCCATAACTCTTTTTTACTGATTATGGCACATTATGAATCAAAACGACATTTGTTGTAAGTTTACTATGATGTCAATGGAAAATTAACTTTCTGAATTAATTTCCTTTGGAATGATAAAAATGACAGCGTTCAAATTAGAATATACAGTACATGAAAGACACCTCAACAAACAACTTTCTTCATTGGGAAAGTTTTCATCCTATTCCACCGTAGCAAATAATTCCTACTGGCTAATACTAAGGGGATTATCACAAAAGTTTTAATGATGAGGACTGTGTGAGAGAGAGTTGTGAACTATATAGATGTTTCCAGAAAAAGGTTAGCCTAAGACTCTGTTCAAAAAGGCATATCATTTAGCTGTTCTTATCAAATAAATTATTTTCTTAAAGATGGTATTTTTACTAAATTTAAAAGAAGAAAACTGACAATTCTATTAAAAATGTCAGAATCTATTGTGAACATGCCAATAACATTTGCCAGATATTATCCAAGCAATGGCATATTCTAATGGTTGATGAAGATTTAAAAAGTAAAATTGAAGATTACTCAATAAAGATGAGCATATCTTTTGAAATTCAAATTCAACATCTTTGTCTAACTTTACCCAAAATTTTGAATCGACCCCTAATAAGTCTACATGGATCACATAGCTGCAATGCATCTTAAGGCACTGTCACACTTAGCGATCGCACTAGCGATCACGACAACGACACAACCTGGCGAGATTGCTATCTGTATAACGACCTCTGCAGTCGTTGGAAAAACCTAGTCCCACCTGCGACGCTGGTAAAGTCGTTCATAAAGGGTGTCACACTCAGCGATTCAGGCTCACCAGCAGGACACCAACGACCAAAAAACGGCTCAGAACGTTCATAAGCGATCAACGACATCTCAGCAGGGGTCACATCGCTGCTACATGTCACACACAGCTGCGTCACTAACAAGATCGCTACTGCGTCATAAAATCGGTGACTCTTTAGCGATCTCGTTAGCTATCTCGCTTAGTGTGACAGTACCTTAATTCTTAATTCTGTCACGCACCCTGCTGGGAACTGTGGTGAGTTTGGTATCAGAAGATCACAGAGATTAGCTGATCAGAGGTCTCCTTTGAAAGGTGGCATTTGTTAATTAATTATTTGTCCCTTCATGAGATTTGTTCTGTGTAGATCAGCTCACTCAGAGATACAAAGAGGTAGACACAGGAACACTGTTTCTTTGGTTTATGATAGGCAGAGTAAACCAAGGTGTAGTAAAACAAAGAATGCCCTCTGGGCAAAACAGCAAACAGCAAAACAAAACAAAATGATAGCACAAAGCACAGTCCTTATGAGAGCAGGGATCCTCCCACTCACCTTTAGCAGAACACACATGGTTCAGGTTGGTTTCAGCACAACCACTTCTTTGGAGTGTTCCTCTCCAAACACTGAACCCCTACTGCTTCTGGAAGACAGCTACTTAAGCCCCAGACTACATTCTGGGGTGGAGACAAGACAGACAATCTCCCACCCATTCTATGGATGTCCACATAAAACTCAGCCCATTAAACAAATTAGATGTTATCCCCTTGCAGCACTTAAGGAAAATCTCTGGGCCTTACATCACTGATGCATTAAGTGCAGTGAAACATATCTCCCCTTCAGCACTTGAACAGTGACTTTGTCACATATTTCCCCCCTCTGCCCAAAACCAGGGGTTTTGGACCTTTACTTGGTAAGAAGGGGAGTCTTGAAAGGGCATCTGCCTTCCCATGCAGCCTCCCTGGCCTGTGCTTGACATGAAAATTAAAGTCTTGGAGCTCCTAAAACCATCTAGTCACACCGGGCATTCATTCCCCATTCCCTTTACTTCATCTCAGGGGCGCATCATCTGATACTAACCTGAATTTCTATCTAACAGGTAGAAAAATATTTAGAGTTGAGAGTCCTCAGTGGTTGATACCTTTTAATGGCTAACTGAAAAGATGGTAACAAATTGTAAGCTTTCGAGACTACTCAGGTCTCTTCATCAGGCTAGACTAATACAAAATCTGAAGAATCACATATTTATACACAACACAGCACAGAAATAATGCAATAGGTAAGACAAGTGACGTGAAGCAGAATAGTCATTATGACAGAGGGATGAGCATAAATATTGGAACAGTTCATAGATAAGGAGTGTGAAAGTTTATTGCCCTCTGATTGGGGTCTGGTAATGTTTTGTGATGTTCTCACAGGGTCTTTGGAGTAAATTCCTTAATTGATGTAAAACGTCATAAATCCGTGTGACAGGTTCATTCCAGCATGATTCATGATCTTGTGCTGCATCTGGGCCACATGTTGAACAAAGCTTTGGTGGGGTGTTACTTCTGCTTCCCAAGACTTCTTTGCAATGTCAAGAAGTCCCCAAGGGTGCCGTCCCTATAACAGCTCAAATGGTCAGAACCCAGTTGAGGCCTGTGAGACTTCTCTAATGGAGAAGAGTAGATAAGGCAATCCCAGTCCCGGCCATCCTTCTACATGACCTTCTTCAGCATAGACTTCTAGGCAAAGTTGAACGGTTCGACGAGGCCATCCATCTGTGGATTGTACACAGATGTCCTGAGTTGGGTAATCTGGAGGGCTTAAAATAACTCTCTCATTACGTTGGACATGAAAGGTGTTTTTTGGTCCATCAGAATATCCCTGGTCAGGCCGTCTGGGAGAAAATATGGACTATCTCTCGGGCTATACTCCTGGCTCAGAAGTTCCTCAGTGGTACCGCCTCTGAGTACCGTGTCGCATAGTCCATGATCACCAAGATGTATTGGTGGCCTCTGATGAACTTTAACTAGGGATCCTACCAGGTCCATGGCAATCCAGTCAAAGGGGACCTTTATAATGGGTAACAGAATAGGCGACAGCGGAAGTGGGATACGGGAGCCATTAGCTGACATGTAGGGCAGGATCGACAGAAATTAATAATATCCCTGTGACACCCAGGCCAGTAGAACCTCTGAGCACCCTGCACCTCAGGGCCTGTGAGATGGGAGGGTCTGATAAAACTCTCCAAGAAGTTTGACAGTGTTCCCCTGCCTCTTCTGTATTGGATAACAAAATATACTTCCAAATCATATAATAGATAAAGATAAAGGTGGTCAAAAAGTTCCACCAAAAATAATTGCATAACAGCTGCGACTCATAAACAATAGATTAAATAAACAGAGAAACTGAGTCAATGCAAATAATAAAAATTGTCATTTTTTATTAAATTCATAGTTAAAAATGATTTTTCAAAAAGTCAATATCAAAAATAGTGCAAGAAGCAAAACACCAATAAAGTGAGCAGACACAGTATAAATATATGTTAGAAAGGGTCTAAAGATAACCTTATATCCAAAAAGCAGTAGCATAGATATCCTGTATCCCTATAAAGGCATCAGGGGTGAATGATATGGGTCACACAGTAGATGCTATCATGTGTGGCTCTAATAAGAGGTAATGCAACTAAGGGCAATGGAAAACGCATGTAAACTAGTGAGACCAAAGCAATCATTAAAAGTGACTGCTGATGTGCGGGAACTCAATGCAGATTGTACTTGCACATACAGCAAAGATTGGAGAGGTCAAAAAAATGAAAGTAAAACATGCTTGTCCAAGCCCTAGCTGCAGACCCAATAAATCAGAGAGCCACAAAGCCACATGTAGCAGAAATCACAGAAAGTCACCACATCAATAATTACCCATTTGAGCCTTGGGACAACGGGCTCATGAGACAGAATCCCTGACGTACGTTTCGGTACACCTTCTTCAGGGGGTATAGTCAGGGAATCTGGTGTCCCATTTTATAGATAGCCCAATCAATCACCTGTTAACTCGGCTGTGTGTGTAACGCCTTAGCGAGTGCCCACCTCGACTGAGATTACTCCGCCCACCAGCGTCATCACGATCTGATGACCCGAGTCACGTGAAGAGGCCGGTGCCTAGCCGTCTCCACGCAACCCAGGACGCCGACACAGAGAATGCAGGTGGGAAAGAGGTCAGGACGAGCTGCGCAGACGCACAGAGCACTGACAAGGCTGAAACATCACAATAGTCAAACAGACATTAGCAATCAATAAATAGCTAAATCAAATATGATTCATTAATAAGACAATAGTATTCTATCACTAATCCTCACAGGCTGACACATTATTGACTCAACTAAAAGATAATTTACCGCACACTCAATTGGATCTTTTTGCAAAGTGAATATAGATTTTATTTTTGTGGACAATCAAAATATAGAGGCAAAATAAGAGATATAAAGCGACATTAGTATCAACGTTTCGGTTCGCCCGGAACCTTATTCATGAAGTCGCTGTGAAGCAAGAGAAACAGGATAAGTGACACGAAAAAATATAATGAAAACACATAAAGTTGTCAATATTGGTGATTTCAGAAACACGTCTCCAGAGAAAATAGGACACAATGACACGAAAAATATACATATATACAAATATACAAATATACATTTATAAGATTGATCCAGAAGGTACAATGGGGCTAAAGAGATAAAAGAGAATTTATTACCTTAGTCCTGGAAAATTAGTAGATAAGTGCATAGAGCAAGTAAGTGCCCGAATATGGAAGGTAGCTGTAAGTAATAGTGATAGAGTTAAATCTATATAGTGAAACAACATTAGTCAGAGAATAAGGCAGCCTAATACCTGTATCATACGCCTTGAGGGAATGAGGGAGAGGCCTCAGTTGAAATCTGTAATAAGGTATCGGCATGCCTCTTAGCGTGATTGTGTATAGAGGAATTTTTTTAAGAAAAGAGCACAAGTGGATTGAAAAGGGTACCTGTTATTATGGTTGTCTGGGAATAGCCCAAATAAACGGAAGGAAATGCAATCCTAAAAAGATTAAAGGCTGAACTATAATATATTGTGGTCTCATGTGAAGATAGCAGTGGTATGGATTGTATGGAGCATACCTGGCAGTCAGTTCGTATAGGAAGGGCCCAAAGGGCAGGAAATGTTTCCAACCTGAAGGTGAGTAACGTGCTATTGTTAAGATTGTTGGATGATTGCGGCTTCCAGTTAATAGTATCGGATCCCATATGCTGGTGTAGAGCCTACCTGGCTTGCGTTAAGCTGTGGTATGAGCGGCGCTCCCGCGCCTTGCTGTGCTGGACTGCAGTGTGGATACATGGGCAGCGCTTGTTAAAGCGCCAAACCGGAAGTAAGACTCCCGAACCGGAAGTGACGCATCCTGATGGGGAGGTGAACACAGGAGATGTAGGACATGCGCAGTAGCACATTAGGTGGAAAGAGTATGTACCGTCATAGGGAAGTTAGCACAGGAGATGCAGGTCATGCGCAGTAGAATACTGACATTGCTCAGAATTAGGTGGAGACAGTATCGTCATAGGGGAGTGATGCAGGGCATGCGCTGTAGCACATAGGAATACTGTTATTGTTCAGAATAAGGTGGAGCTAATGCAGGTAAAACAGTATGAAGTGGGCTCTAAAAGTGGAATCACTATATACAGAGGGATATTGTTCAGTTCTAAAGTGAAGGCCTTGTTCAGAGTTAAGATGTGGCGAAATGTTAATATGGTTGAAAAATAAACAAAAATAAAATTGATAATTATATATAAAAAAATATATGAAAAAACAATTATATATACAAAAAATTCATTTAGAAAGGACTAAGGGTAAGAGAGGTCAGGGACATATGGCAGATACCCGGCTAAGAAGTAAACTCACCTGTAGGTGAAGAATTATCGGGTCTGTGAAAAAATTAGATAATGTTAATATAAAGTATAGGATGTTTATAATAGCAAATCTATTTCTCTATTTAATCCTTTGGGGGCTAGAGTATCAAGCTTATGGATCCAGTAGGTTTCTCTTTGTTTTAACAGTTTGACATGGTCACCACCTCTCCTCGGGCGTGGAACACCTTCTATAACCTGAAATTTCATCTGAGCAACAGAGTGTCTGAATTTGGTAAAGTGGTCCGGTAGTGGAAGCCAGTTTTTTTGACAACGGATAGTGGATTTATGACTGGCTATGCGGTCTTTTAACGTGCTGGGTAGTCTCACCAACGTATAGGAGGCCACACGGGCACTTGATAAGGTACACTACAAAGTTAGAATTACAGGTAAAAAAACCTTTTATCGGAAAAGACTTGCCAGTCCTGGGTGTGTGAGATGATCTGATCTGATAATGTTTGAACAGGCTGCACAATTTAAGCACGGAAATGTACCGTGTTTTCGAGGGGCTAGGAGCCTTTGGTTGTTTGTAGAAAGAGCACTGCCTATATCAGCCTTAATTAGCCTGTCTCTAACATTAGGTGCCCTTTTTTTACACATCAATACCGGTGCGTCGAAAGACTCAATGTTCGGGTACGCCCTGGAGAACAGGGGCCAGTGTTTTTTGATAACGGAATAGGCTTTTGGCATGAGAGGGTGGAAAGAGTGTACAAAAGGCACCCTTTCTTTCGGAATGGTAGGTGGCAGTGGGGAGGGTGGTGTAATAGCCCGTATTTTTCTTCCTGTAATAGCCTTGTAGGGTAGTGGCAGGTCCCTAATTTCTGTGCCATTGTGTCAAGTCTGGTTTCAAGTATGTCTTTATCAGACACAATACTGCATACTCTGCTCAGTTGGGATCTTGGTAAGCTATTTCTGGTTGAACGAGGATGACAGCTGGAATAGTGTAAAAGGTTGTTCCTATCAGTTGGTTTGTTGTAGAGGTCAGTTGATAGGTTACCATGTGTATCTTGCAAAACCTTAGTATCGAGGAAAGGGATTGATTCAGTATCATAGTTCAAAGAGAATTGTAGTTCCGGAAAAATAGAATTGAGGTATGCATGGAATTCTAGTAGGGTATCAGTTGAACCGGTCCATACAAAGAAAATATCGTCTATGTACCGGTGATAACCAAGTACATAACGGATAAAAAGGTCGCTGGGATATACGTATGCTAGTTCAAATGAGTTCATAAAGCATTTGCGTAGGCGGGCGCGACATTGGCTCCCATTGCGGTGCCGCATTTCTGTACATAGTAGGTATCCTCGTACAGAAAATAATTCTCATGCAATACCAGGTGTAACAAATCCAGACACAATTGAACTGAATTGGTGGATAAATCTGATGATTCCAGAAGGGTCTTAACTGCCTCAATCCCTTTGTCATGAGCGATTGACGTATACAAACTGTTCACATCAAGCGTGACAAGGACACTGCCTGGTGGTGTTGGCCCCAATTGTTGGATAACTCTCAGAAAATGTCCTGTGTCGAGGAGGTATGATCTGGTTAGTTTAATATAAGGAGTTAGAACCTTCTCCAGAAAGATGGATAATGGTGATAGTACCGAATCTGTAGAGGCTACAATGGGTCTGCCAGGTGGATTATGAAGTGATTTATGAATTTTTGGCAGGATGTAAAAGACGGGTGTAATGGGATGACTATTTGTTAGAAAAGTGACCGTCTGTTGATCTATGATATTACGATCATGGTATATTTTTAGTAGATTTTTGATCTTGTTGGCAATGGCGAAGACAGGGTCACTAGGTATAGGGAGGTAGGTATCCTGATCAGAAAGTTGTCTATTAATCTCCTTCATATAGTCATTGCGGTTCATTACAACAATAGCTCCGCCTTTATCTGCTGGTTTTATTATTATATCCCTATTAATACTGAGAGTGTTCAGGGCCTGTTTTTCTAGGATAGTCAGGTTGGGATGTGGAGGAAAGAGGCCAAGTTGTGCTTGATGAGACAATGATTTCATATCGCGATCAACTAGTGAAATAAAAGTTTCTGTCGCATGATAGACATGTGGAGGCGAAAACCTGCTCTTGTTTCGGAGGCCAAGATTCGAGATGGACAGCTCAGGAATAGGTACATCGCGTGATGGTAGTGTGTCGTTGGGAGCAGGTGTGAGACCAAAATGGGTTTTTAGTCTTATTGTCCGATAGAATCTCTCCAAGTCCTTATCAAATTGTAGCAGTCCCACTTCGGGGTTGGACAGAAAGAAAGTCCTTTCTGCAACAACGACAATTCCGCAGGGGAAAGAAGATAATCAGAGATGTTGATCACCAAATCCATTCTCTCACCTGAGATCGGGTAGTCATTCGATCTCCTTGATCGCCTTGTTGGTCTATATGTCCACCCCTGCGGCCTCTGGATAAAAAAACGATTCTTTCCTGAGTGAGTAGAAGAGTCGCTCTCTGAGCTGAATGAGCCTTGATTTCTTCGAAATTGAGGCCTGCACCAAGTGCCGGATGTATCGCTCCATCTGTAGATCCTATTTGAGGAATAGTCGTCCAGATCACGATGAAATTTCTGGCGCTTTCTTTCTTGTAACACTTTCTGATGCTCAGATAGGATTTTGTCTGTCTTGATCTTTAGTGCGTTCCACTCTGCGGCCGGGATAGTAGCAGATAATTGTGCCTCTATTGCCTGTATGTTTTGTTTAGTCTCGGTTATGGATTTTTGGAGATATTCTATTGTCAAAATAATAATATCCAGAGAACATTTATTGAGGATATTTCTGTATCTCTCACAGTATTCTGAGTTATCAGAGAAGAGGGTTGGTCGGAGATTACTCCTTAGTCCCCTAGGGATTTTACTCTGCTTGTGATATTCTGCCAATGTTATACAATGCAGGTCATGGGAAATTAATTTGCGCCGTTCTTTTTCATAGTCCCTGGTCTTAAGCTCATGAGATGGGGTTTTCAAAAACTCATTGGAGCCAGTGACCTTAGATAGGATGCTGGTACTAGTAGTAATATCAATATGCAAATGTGTCAGTAGACATAAGTACAATCAGGGAGGAGACCGGGTGCTGCAGCCAATATCAGACAGTATAGAGAAGGTAACTTAGCGTGCACTCTGGTCAAATGAGTCGAGGTGCTGGTATAATGGACTGGTAAGTCCAAGAATAGACTAAAAGATAATTTACCGCACACTCAATTGGATCTTTTTGCAAAGTGAATATAGATTTTATTTTTATGGACAATCAAAATATAGAGGCAAAATAAGAGATATAAAGCGACATTAGTATCAACGTTTCGGTTCGCCCGGAACCTTATTCATGAAGTCGCTGTGAAGCAAGAGAAACAGGATAAGTGACACGAAAAAATATAATGAAAACACATAAAGTTGTCAATATTGGTGATTTCAGAAACACGTCTCCAGAGAAAATAGGACACAATGACACGAAAAATATACATATATACAAATATACAATTCATTTATACAGATTGATCCAGAAGGTACAATGGGGCTAAAGAGATAAAAGAGAATTTATTACCTTAGTCCTGGAAAATTAGTAGATAAGTGCATAGAGCAAGGTAAGTGCCCGAATATGGAAGGTAGCTGTAAGTAATAGTGATAGAGTTAAATCTATATAGTGAAACAACATTAGTCAGAGAATAAGGCAGCCTAATACCTGTATCATACGTCTTGAGGGAATGAGGGAGAGGCCTCAGTTGAAATCTGTAATAAGGTATCGGCATGCCTCTTAGCGTGATTGTGTATAGAGGAATTTTTTTAAGAAAAGAGCACAAGTGGATTGAAAAGGGTACCTGTTATTATGGTTGTCTGGGAATAGCCCAAATAAACGGAAGGAAATGCAATCCTAAAAAGATTAAAGGCTGAACTATAATATATTGTGGTCTCATGTGAAGATAGCAGTGGTATGGATTGTATGGAGCATACCTGGCAGTCAGTTCGTATAGGAAGGGCCCAAAGGGCAGGAAATGTTTCCAACCTGAAGGTGAGTAACGTGCTATTGTTAAGATTGTTGGATGATTGCGGCTTCCAGTTAATAGTATCGGATCCAATATGCTGGTGTAGAGCCTACCTGGCTTGCGTTAAGCTGTGGTATGAGCGGCGCTCCCGCGCCTTGCTGTGGCTGGACTGCAGTGTGGATACATGGGCAGCGCTTGTTAAAGCGCCAAACCGGAAGTAAGACTCCCGAACCGGAAGTGACGCATCCTGATGGGGAGGTGAACACAGGAGATGTAGGACATGCGCAGTAGCACATTAGGTGGAAAGAGTATGTACCGTCATAGGGAAGTTAGCACAGGAGATGCAGGACATGCGCAGTAGAATACTGACATTGCTCAGAATTAGGTGGAGACAGTATCGTCATAGGGGAGTGATGCAGGGCATGCGCTGTAGCACATAGGAATACTGTTATTGTTCAGAATAAGGTGGAGCTAATGCAGGTAAAACAGTATGAAGTGGGCTCTAAAAGTGGAATCACTATATACAGAGGGATATTGTTCAGTTCTAAAGTGAAGGCCTTGTTCAGAGTTAAGATGTGGCGAAATGTTAATATGGTTGAAAAATAAACAAAAATAAAATTTATTTCTCTATTTAATCCTTTGGGGGCTAGAGTATCAAGCTTATGGATCCAGTAGGTTTCTCTTTGTTTTAACAGTTTGACATGGTCACCACCTCTCCTCGGGCGTGGAACACCTTCTATAACCTGAAATTTCATCTGAGCAACAGAGTGTATGAATTTGGTAAAGTGGTCCGGTAGTGGAAGGATCCTACTGGATCCATAAGCTTGATACTCTAGCCCCCAAAGGATTAAATAGAGAAATAGATTTGCTATTATAAACATCCTATACTTTATATTAACATTATCTAATTTTTTCACAGACCCGATAATTCTTCACCTACAGGTGAGTTTACTTCTTAGCCAGGTATCTGCCATATGTCCCTGACCTCTCTTACCCTTAGTCCTTTCTAAATGAATTTTTTGTATATATAATTGTTTTTTCATATATTTTTTTATATATAATTATCGAATTTTATTTTTGTTTATTTTTCAACCATATTAACATTTCGCCACATCTTAACTCTGAACAAGGCCTTCACTTTAGAACTGAACAATATCCCTCTGTATATAGTGATTCCACTTTTAGAGCCCACTTCATACTGTTTTACCTGCATTAGCTCCACCTTATTCTGAACAATAACAGTATTCCTATGTGCTACAGCGCATGCCCTGCATCACTCCCCTATGACGATACTGTCTCCACCTAATTCTGAGCAATGTCAGTATTCATACTGCGCATGTCCTGCATCTCCTGTGCTAACTTCCCTATGACGGTACATACTCTTTCCACCTAATGTGCTACTGCGCATGTCCTACATCTCCTGTGCTCACCTCCCCATCAGGATGCGTCACTTCCGGTTCGGGAGTCTTACTTCCGGTTTGGCGCTTTAACAAGCGCTGCCCATGTATCCACACTGCAGTCCAGCCACAGCAAGGCGTGGGAGCGCCGCTCATACCACAGCTTAACGCAAGCCAGGTAGGCTCTACACCAGCATATGGGATCCGATACTATTAACTGGAAGCCGCAATCATCCAACAATCTTAACAATAGCACGTTACTCACCTTCAGGTTGGAAACATTTCCTGCCCTTTGGGCCCTTCCTATACGAACTGACTGCCAGGTATGCTCCATACAATCCATACCACTGCTATCTTCACATGAGACCACAATATATTATAGTTCAGCCTTTAATCTTTTTAGGATTGCATTTCCTTCCGTTTATTTGGGCTATTCCCAGACAACCATAATAACAGGTACCCTTTTCAATCCACTTGTGCTCTTTTCTTAAAAAAATTCCTCTATACACAATCACGCTAAGAGGCATGCCGATACCTTATTACAGATTTCAACTGAGGCCTCTCCCTCATTCCCTCAAGGCGTATGATACAGGTATTAGGCTGCCTTATTCTCTGACTAATGTTTCACTATATAGATTTAACTCTATCACTATTACTTACAGCTACCTTCCATATTCGGGCACTTACCTTGCTCTATGCACTTATCTACTAATTTTCCAGGACTAAGGTAATAAATTCTCTTTTATCTCTTTAGCCCATTGTACCTTCTGGATCAATCTGTATAAATGTATATTTGTATATTTGTATATATGTATATTTTTCGTGTCATTGTGTCCTATTTTCTCTGGAGACGTGTTTCTGAAATCACCAATATTGACAACTTTATGTGTTTTCATTATATTTTTTCGTGTCACTTATCCTGTTTCTCTTGCTTCACAGCGACTTCATGAATAAGGTTCCGGGCGAACCGAAACGTTGATACTAATGTCGCTTTATATCTCTTATTTTGCCTCTATATTTTGATTGTCCACAAAAATAAAATCTATATTCACTTTGCAAAAAGATCCAATTGAGTGTGCGGTAAATTATCTTTTAGTCTATTCTTGGAATTACCAGTCCATTATACCAGCACCTCGACTATATTTGACCAGAGTGCACGCTAAGTTACCTTCTCTACATTATTGACTCAGACATAGACATGCAGATATATACATTACATTACATTATGCGTAACAGGCATTGAACAGTATGGTGGTCACATTCATGATGCGTAACAGGCATTGAACAGTATAGTGATCACATTCATAATGTGTTATATATATATATAAACAGCTAAATTCTTTCATCAATACACCTGTTAGGGTTCGAGTTCCCGCTTCTGCACAGGGGGAGTCTCGAAACCAGTCCCACTGCGGTCCCCCATTCGTCTCCGTCTGCAGTGGAGCCTGCTCAACTTAGACATCGGTCCCAGCGTCTCGCCCAGTCTAACAGTGTGCAGAGGATTACTGCTGTTCCACCAGGCTCTGCTATTGTGGCCAGTACTGGTTAGCGGCGAGCAGACGTCTTTAGGACAAAGTCCTTGTTTTCTCCTTCTGAGCATGCCCAGAGTGAGATCTCTCATTGGAGATCAGGGGTCACATGCTCGGGTATTGCAGCAGCTCCTATTGGTCCGCCAGGAAGGTCCTGTGACTACTGGTGTTCTGGAACAAGTTCCATTGGTCCTTTGTTTCTGGAAGGTCCTGTAGCTGTTGCTATAAAAGGGTAGCATGGCTGGGCCGCCATGCGCTAATATCAATCTTTATATGCTATGCGCCAGTGTGGTCATGCGTGTGTGTGGTTAGGGCCCCGGCTGAAATAAGCCCCTAGAATACCGACTTAATCGGTGAGGAGTTTGGTATGCTAGCTGGTCAGGTCGGTGTCCTAGATGCCCTAGATTACCGGCATAACCGGTGAGGAGTTTGATTGCCGTATTCAGGGCCTGGCGTTCAGACGCCATAGATTGCGGGTGACTCCCGCGAGGACATTAGCGCATGATCATGTTCTATGTTCGCTTAGCACTTAACTGTGTACCTGGGTGCCTGACAGGACACAGAAGTTTGTCTCAGCGGCTCTGTGACGTAACAGGGTTCGCTTTCAACGCTAGACAGCGCCCTAGCGTGTTTATTTTGCGACTCAGTTGTGTTTAGTGAGTTCGCACACATCGCCATATAGCGCTGCGGCACTCCTTCTAGCGGCTCTGTGGATTAACAGAGTTCGCACATATTGCCACAGCGCGTTACGGCGTTTATTTTGGCGACTCAGCGGGATAACAGAGTTCGCTTCTTGCGCCATTTTACTAGCAGCAGGCTCCGCCTGCACGGTGGACCCCGGGCTGCGAACGCACCTCTCCACAACATATATTTGGTGCGTTCCGCAGACCCTAACAACACCTTAATACAAATACATCTAGATAATGAACTGAAGCAAAAATACAATGCTTAATAATAATTATCTTTATTTATATAGCACCATCATATTCCGCAGCGCTTTACAGTTTAACAGTTATTATTATTATTTATTTATATAGCGCCATTAATTCCATGGTGCTGTACATGAGAGGGGTTACATACAAAGTTATAGATATTGTTTACAGTAAACAAATTTACAATGACAGACTGGTACAGAGGGGAGAGGACCCTGTCCTTGCGGACTTACATTCTACAGGAAAATGGGGGAGAAACAGAAGGCCGGGTGCGGCAGCTCTGTGGTGCGAGGCGGCAGCTCTGGTGGCGCAGCTCTGGTAGTGGTGGCGGCGAGGCGGCAGCTCTGGTGGTGGCAGAGAGGGGGCAGCTCGGGTGGTGGCGGCGAGGTGGCAGCGAGGCAGAAGCTCGGGTTGTGGCAGCGAGGCGGAATGGTTATTGCAGGCTGTAGGCTTTCCTGAAGAGATGGGTTTTCAGGTTCCGTTTGAAGGATCCAAGGGTGGTGGATAATCGTACATGTTGAGGCGTGGAATTCCAGAGGATGGGGGATATTCGGGAGAAATCTTGGAGGCGGTTGTGTGAGGAACGAATAAGTGTGGAGGATAGTATGAGGTCTTGGGAGGATCGAAGATTACGTGAAGGAAGATATTGGGAGATTAGTTCAGAGATATAGGGAGGAGACAGGTTGTGGACGGCTTTGTAAGTCAGTGTTAGTAGTTTGAACTGGATTCGTTGGGGAATTGGGAGCCAGTGGAGGGATTTGCAGAGGGGAGAAGCAGGGGAGTAGCGAGGGGAGAGGAGGATTAGTCGGGCAGCAGAGTTGAGGACAGACTGGAGTGGTGCAAGAAAGTTGACGGGGAGGCCACAGAGGAGGATGTTGCAGTAATCGAGGCGGGAGATGATGAGGGCATGCACAAGAGTTTTAGTAGATTGAGGGCTGAGGAAGGGACGGATTCTGGAAATGTTTTTAAGTTGGAGGCGACAGGAGGTGGAAAGAGTTTGGATGTGTGGTTTGAAGGACAAGGCAGAGTCGAGAGTTACTCCAAGGCAGCGGATTTCAGGTGTAGGAGAGATCGTGATGCCATTTACCATAATAGATAGATCGGGTAGGGAAGATACATGAGATGGAGGAAAGATGATGAGTTCGGTTTTGTCAACATTTAGTTTTAGGAAGCGAGAGGTGAAGAAGGAGGATATGGCTGATAGACACTCCGAGATTCTGGACAGCAGAGAGGTGACATCTGGGCCAGAGAGGTAGATCTGAGTGTCGTCTGCATACAGGTGGTACTGGAAGCCATGGGACTTTATGAGTTGTCCTAGGCCAAGGGTATAGATGGAAAAAAGTAGGGGCCCCAGGACAGAGCCTTGAGGGACTCCAACAGAGAGAGGGCGGGATGAGGAGGTAGTGTGGGAGTGAGAGACGCTAAATGTGCGGTCGGAAAGGTAAGAGGCTATCCAGGACAGGGCAAGGTCTTTGATGCCAAGGGAAGAAAGAATCTGTAGCAGTAGGCAGTGGTCGACTGTGTCAAAGGCAGATGACAGGTCAAGGAGGAGGATGGAGAACTGTCTGTTAGCTTTAGCTGTGAGTAAGTCATTAATAATTTTGGTTAGGACAGTTTCAGTGGAGTGGTGGGGGCTGAAGCCAGATTGGAGGTTGTCAAGGAGAGAGTTAGAAGAGAGGTGGGAGGAAAGTTGAGCATGGACATGCTGCTCAAGGAGTTTGGAAGCAAACGGGAGCAATGATATTGGGCGATAGCTGGGCATAGCAGTTGGGTTAAGGTTTGTTTTTTTGAGGATGGGTGTGATGGTGGCATGTTTGAAGGCAGAGGGAAAGGTACCAGAAGATAGCAATAGGTTGAAGAGATGGGTTAGGGCTGGGATGAGCGTGTTAGTGAGGTTGGGGAGCATGTTATGTTTCGGTAGCTGAGGAGTGCAGGTAAAAAAAGGCAATACACCAGAGCAGTTGGAATCTATGAGATTGCAGTACCCTGACTAACCACCACAACTAGAGGCAGCCGTGGAGCGTTCCTATGTTGGTCCTAGACGCCTCGTCACAGCCTGAGAAACTAACTACACCTAAAGATAGAAATAGGAAAGCTATCTGCCCCGGAGCAGAACCCCAAAGATAATAGAAAGCCCCCAAACATGTAATGGCGGTTAGACAAGAGGAAATACTGACACAGAAAGAAAATAGTATGAGCAAACGCTGGGGCCCAAACTATCTAAATAGAAAAGGATAGGAAGGGCACTTACTGCAATCCAGAAAACCCTGAAAAGCACCAACTCACTAATTTCAAAATCACCTGAGATCACACGACCTCTACCACCTAAATTAGTTCTCTGGTGTAACAAAATCAAAACAGCAGCCACTGAAAAAACTGGAAAAAGCAAAAGAACAAAACTCAGTGGCTGAACTAAACTGAGAGGGCAGAAGCCCCCGGAGGGGACCCTGAAGGCCCCCAAAGAAGTGCAGGACAAAATGCAAGAATATAGCAAAAACACAAAAGAAGCAAAAGTCTTATCTGATAGCAGGAGATGCAGACACGACACAGCAGGCTACAAGGGAAACTGGAATGAAGGATTCAGACCAGAACAATTGATCACCGGCAACCCTGATGGGAAAATGACTCCCTTATATAAGACCAGTCAGTAACACCAGATTCCCAGTTCTCACAATCTTCATTAGCACCGCTTGTAACCACCAGAGGGAGCCTCTGCTCAGAACTCATCTCAAACCCATTCACAACAGTACCCCCCCTTGAGGAGGGGTCACCGAACCCTCATTTGAGCAACCTGGTCGGTCAAGATGAGTTCTATGATACGCACGGATAAGTCTCCTAGCATGGATGTCCGAAGCAAACACCCAAGAATTGTCTTCCTGACCATAACCTCTCCATTTAACCAAATACTGGAGTTTCCGTCTAGAAAAACGAGAATCCAATATTTTCTCAACCACATACTCCAGATTGCCCTCAACCAAAACAGGGTCAGGAGGCACAGCAGCAGGAACCACTGGCTCAACAAACCTCTTCAACAAGGACTTGTGGAACACGTTATGGATCTTAAATGTCCCTGGAAGAAGCAAACGAAAAGAAACAGGATTAATAATCTCCATGATCTTATAAGGTCCAATGAACCTAGGCTTAAATTTAGGAGATGCTACTCTCATAGGAATATTCTTTGAGGACAACCAGACCAAGTCCCCCACTTTAAACCGAGGACCATCAGTCCTATGCCGGTTAGCAAACCGCTGGGCCTTCTCCTGAGAGAGGGACAACCTCTCCACTACCTGGTCCCAAATCTGTTGCATACGCTCCACAACAGAGTCAACACCTGGACAGACAGAAGCCTCCGTCTGTCCTAAAGAAAATCGAGGGTGAAACCCAGAATTACAGAAAAACGGAGACATCAAAGTTGCAGAGCTAGCCCTATTATTAAGAGCAAACTCAGCCAAAGGCAAAAAAGAGACCCAGTCATCCTGATCAGCAGACACAAAGCATCTTAGATAAGTCTCCAATGTCTGGTTTGTTCTCTCAGTTTGAAAATTGGTCTGAGGATGAAATGCCGAGGAGAAAGACAATTGAACACCCAGTTTAGAATAAAAAGTCCTCCAAAATCTGGAAACAAACTGGACTCCTCTGTCAGACACAATGTTCTCAGGAATGCCGTGTAAACGAACCACGTGCTGAAGGAACAACGGCACCAATTCAGAGGAGG
The DNA here is from genome assembly GCA_033576555.1 of Oophaga sylvatica. Taxonomy (NCBI): domain Eukaryota; kingdom Metazoa; phylum Chordata; class Amphibia; order Anura; family Dendrobatidae; genus Oophaga; species Oophaga sylvatica. The sequence continues at coordinate 207,911,326 of JARQOD010000001.1, read as the reverse complement.
AAGGCAACTTAGGTAATGGCACAAGATGTATCATTTTGGAAAACC
>JARQOD010000001.1:207774329-207911181 GCA_033576555.1 Oophaga sylvatica | reverse complement strand
AATGAGCAGAGAGTGGTCACCGTTACGTTTTGCTGTAAGAAGGTCATTGGTCACTTTGATGAGTGCAGTTTCAGTCGAATGTATGGGGGCGGAAGCCGGACTGTGAAGGGTCTAGGAGGGAGTGAGTGGAGAGTATGGGTAAGGCGGGAGTAGACTAGGCGTCCAAAGTTTAGAGATGAAGGGGAGATTTGAGGACGGTCTGTAGTTGTTTGTGCAGGAAGGGTCCGAGAGCGGGTTTCTTTAGTAATGGAGTAATGATGGAGTGTTTGAAGGAGGATGGGAAAATGCCAGAGGAGAGTGAGAGATTAAAGATTGTAGTTAGGTGAGTTGTGACAACTGGAGAGAGAGACTGGAGGAGATGTGAGGGAATGGGGTCGGTAGTGCATGTAGTCGGACGAGAGGAAAAAGAGGAGACTGGAGACTTCTTCTTCTGTGATGGGATCAAATGTGGAAATTGAGCCAGGGGAAATGCAGGGAGGGATGGGAGTTACAGCACTTGGTGGTTGAGAGCAGATTTCCTGACGGATAGTATCTATTTTTTCTATAAAGTGGGAGGCCAGGTCGTCAGCACAAATGTCTGTGATAGGGGCTTGTGCTTTTGGCCTGAGGGGAGTGAAAAGTGTCAAAAAGTTTCTTGGGGTTGTTGGCTAGTGAGGAGATCAGGGTGGTGAAGTAGGTCTGTTTGGCGAGGTGAAGGGCAGCATTATAAGTTCTTAACATGAATTTAAAGTGGATGAAGTCTTCTGGTGTGCGGGTTTTTCTCCAAAGGCGTTCAGCCTCCTAGAGCATCGCTGAAGAAGTTGAGTTTGCAATGTGAGCCAGGGCTGTTTTACTGTGTTGTTTGGAAGTTCTGAGAGTGAGCGGTGCTACTTGGTCAAGGGTGCTTCTAAGAGTGTCATTGTAGCGATGAACAGCCAGAGTAGGACAAGAAAAAGTGGAGATTGGGGACAGCGATGGAGTGTAGGGAGTTTGATGTGTCTGAGGGTTAATGGCTTGTAGATTTCTGAATGTTGTAGTAGGTAGGAGTGCGCTGGGGTGGTCGAGGATTTTGAGGGTGAAGGAGAGAATGTTGTGGTCAGAGAGTGGAAGCGGTGAGTTATTTAGCAGGGGATTGAACAGAGGCGGACAAAGACCAGGTCAAGGGTGTTACCATCCTTGTGTGTCTCAGAGGTTGAAAGCTGTGAGAGGCCTAGAGAAGTGGTTAGTGATAGAAGCTGAGATGCAGATGTGGAAGTAGGGCTGTTAATGGGGATGTTGAAGTCTCAAGGATAAGGGTTGGTAGTTCTGAGGACATGAAGTGTGGCAGCCAGGCTGAGAAGTGGTCAAGGAACTGGGTGGGGAGCCTGGGGGCCGATATATGACTGCTACTTTTGGGAGAGGGACGAAAGAGCCTGAGGGTTTGTGGCCTCAAAGGAAGGGAAGAGAGTGATGGAATTGAGGGATGACCTGGAAGTGCATTGTGGGGACAGGAGTATGCCAACTCCACCACCATGTCTGTTTGCGGGTCTCGGGGAATGGGAGAACTGTATGCCACCATGGGAAATGGCAGCAGGGGAGACCTTGACAGAATCCTGAATCCAGGTTTCAGTGAGGGCCAACAGATGAAGAGTTGTTCAGAAAGTAGTTGTGCAGGAAGGATAGCTTGTTGCATGCAACCGTGGATTTCAGAGGGCACAATTGAAAAGAAGGAGATGAGGGAGTGCAAGTAATATTAATAAGATTATTATGGTTTCGATATGAGGTAGTGTAGGGATTGAGGTTGGGAGATGGTGGACCAGGATTGGGGGAGATGTTTCCTGAAATCAGTAGGAGTAGGAAGATAAAGAGCAGGTAGTTGTTGAGTTGTAAGTAGGTTTTTTCTCTGATGTGTTTGGGCAAGATGGGCTGAGGTTTCTCAGAAAGGTGGGGAGTGCATGGAAGCTGAACAGGAGAGGGAAGTATGGAGGGGCTGATGTGTATGAGTCGTGATGGAGGGGGGGTGGGGGCGGTGAATGTGGATGGCAAGGGAACACAGGAGGATAGAGGTAAAGTACATAATTAAAAAGAAAGCAAAGTGTGGGGTACCTGATTCCAGCCCTGATTAACTGCCAAGGATAACTGCCGTTTACCAATGCTTATCTTCTGTGATACTTTGCTTCTGGAAATGCTTGCGTGTGCACCCCACACTGCGTGCACCCCTTAGACTAGTCCTAAATATATAGCCCAAACTACAGGGTTAGGAGAGTGGGATTGTGGGAGCTGGTTTGGGATAATTTGGCAGCAGGGGCCAGCACACCAGTGGGTGGTTAGATCATCAAAGGCACTATACCTGGCAACATCTATATGCTTTAGCACCTTCCACCTGATAAGATCTAGAGAGGCCCAAGTCACAGGATATGAAGCAGTAAGTAGTAAACACAGTGCAAAAATGAATTATACCAAAGCTTTACCAGGCACATTAAACTATGTTGATAGATGGTAAAGCAGTGGTTGGCAGCAAGCAGAAGTATGGAGTGCATACCAATAAATATATATAGCAGCATACAAGACAGATAGCAGAGATGGGGATTGAATCATTCAGCTGTTTGCTTCCAATGAATAGAGTGCATATCAACAGTATATATAGCAGCATACAAGAAGATAGTAGAGATGGGGATTGAAATCATTCAGCTGTTTGCTTCCAATGAATTTAACATAATATATGCTGGCACAGGAAAAGCATATTCATGAACATAAATTCATTAAGAGAATGGGTATTAAAAAATGAGGCATCATCAAAAAGTCTCATGAAAATATGTAAGCTGGATGGTCCTCATTAATATGAAGATATAGACAGATATTTGCCATTAGATCGTGATTCCAACTGACGGGGTTGACATCCAATCATACAAAGGAACATAGAGGATTCAAAGCTGGAAATATGGATATATCACTTGAAAAAATAAAAGATACAACTAATTTCAAATTATGTGTTAAAACCAGCATTCATTAAAAACAAACAAACATAGCGGTGTAAGGACTGAGAATAGAGATCAAGTATATATGACGCAGTCTAGACGGATATATGCTTCATAGAAAAGAGGCAAATCCATGGGATTCATTCAGACCGTTTGGGGACATTGTCCCCAAAATGGTGATCCAGCAGATTCTTTTGCGCAAGTAAACGCTTGATGTCACCCGCTCAGGTGCAGCATGGTATATGTTAGATTCCACTAACCATGAAGCATTTTGGATTGCATTGATGGACTAGTTTATAATGTTTTGGTATAGTCTTTAAGGTAGAGGCATCTGAGATAGTAGCGGCTGCCAGAATATCACGCACATGCTCTCTTGTGCGTATTTTGAGCTGGCGTTATGTTAATCCTATATAGATTTTCTGGCAGCTGCAGGTTGCATAATAAATAATCTGTTTTGTATTACAGGTTATGTGTTGTCTGATGGTAAGTTGTTGAGCCCATCAGCCGAGGTAAAGACAGTGGTTAGCAATATATTCTTACAGGCCACGCATGTCTAACAACCCTGTGGGGGACCGCGTGTATTGAAGAAATTTTTAATTGTAGGGACATAGTGACTCTGTACGAGTATATCGGCTAAATTTCTACCTCGCCTAGCTGTCATTAAGGGACGTTCAGGTAATAGAGCAGCTAGCGATGGTTCGGATTTTAGGATCCCCCAATGACGTTGGTGTCATGTGTGCATCGCCACGAAGATCGTCGCGGTTGCACATTCTGACTTCTCACAGCTGAGTTGCTGTTTCTTTGTGTTTGGCAGTGAGGGAGTTAATTCTGTCTGTGCTCGGTTCTGGGACTGGGTTCAGTTTCTCCCGGCTGCAATTGATTATTTGTTGATTGGTTTCCTTTAAATCCCTGGTTGTCTGTTTTGGGAGTTGCCAGTGAAATTCTTCATGCAGACCACAGATAGGATTGAATCTGTATAGACTTAAGTTAAAGAGCTCCTTAGTTGTTTTAAGCTCAACTTGCTTAGAGTTTTATATCCCAGACCATTTATGTTCCTTCTGTGTTTGAGTGTGTATGCGAGTCTGTGTTTTCTCCAGTCTGTCCTATATGGCTAATCTGGTTGACGCTCAGTTTGCTCAGGCTCAAGGTATGCCTCTGAGTGTATTGGCCAAACCGATCCCTATATTCTCCATTGACGCCAGGCCTCTCGGCCAAGGTAGCTTTGTTCATGAGGTCCATAACATTGATATTCGGGTAGGGGCGATACATAGGGAACAATTATCTTGTTATGTGTTGGAGGGTCTACCTACTCCTATTGTGTTGGGACTTCCTTGGTTGGTTAAACATAACCCTGTGATTAATTGGCAGTCCAGAGAGATAAGCCAATGGGGTGAGTTTTGCAAAAGTAACTGCATGAACACAGTCATCAGTGCGGTCGTGCCTAGTACATTGCCTCCTTTTTTGGAGGACTTTGGGGATGTGTTCTCTGAGGAGGGGTGTCAGGAGTTGCCTCCTCATCGCGTGTATGACTGCTCTATTAATTTACTTCCTGATGCTAAGTTACCTAAAGCTAGGTTATATAACCTTTCTGGTCCTGAGAGGCAGGCTATGAAAGACTATATTTCGGAAAGTCTGGCCAAAGGGCATATTAGACCTTCATCTTCCCCAGTGGCCGCGGGGTTCTTCTTTGTGAAGAAAAAAGATGGAGGCCTACGCCCTTGCTTGGATTTCCGCGAACTTAATCGGATTACTGTTCGAGATCCGTATCCTCTCCCTCTTATTCCTGATCTCTTCAATCAAATTGTGGGCGCCAAATGGTTCTCTAAATTGGATCTCAGGGGGGCGTATAATTTGATTAGGATAAAAGAGGGGGATGAGTGGAAAACGGCGTTTAAACACCGGAGGGACATTATGAGAACCTTGTCATGCCTTTTGGTCTGACTACTGCACCAGCAGTATTCCAACATTTTGTTAATGACATTTTTCGTCACCTTGTGGGGCTGTTTGTGGTCGTTTACTTGGATGACATTTTAATTTACTCGCCAGATCTTGTGTCTCACCAGGAGCATGTGAGACAGGTGTTGCAGATCTTGCGAGACAATAAACTATATGCCAAACTGGAAAAGTGTGTATTTGCTGTACAGGAACTTCAGTTTTTGGGTTTCTTGGTGTCAGCCTCCGGTTTCCGTATGGACCCTGAAAAAGTGAGAGCAGTGCTTGAATGGGATCAGCCAGAGGATCTTAAGGCTCTGCAGCGTTTTCTGGGGTTTGCTAACTACTACCGGAAATTTATTTGTAATTTCTCATCTGTTGTCAAACCTCTCACTGACATGACAAGAAAAGGGACGGATTTTTCTAAGTGGTCGGACAGGGCTTGCCAAGCTTTTTCCTCTTTGAAAAATGTTTTGCTTCGGCACCCGTTCTCATCCAACCAGATGCATCACAGCCGTTCATTGTGGAGGTGGACGCGTCTGACGTAGGGGTGGGTGCAATATTGTCCCAGGGTCCGTCCCCTGGTAAATGGCATCCGTGCGCTTTCTTTTCTAAGAAGTTGTCGTCCGCCGAAAGGAATTATGATATCGGCAATAGGGAACTTTTGGCCATTAAGTTGGCTTTTGAAGAATGGCGTCACTTTTTGGAGGGGGCAGTCCACCCGGTCACCGTCATTACTGATCACAAAACCTGCTGTATTTGGAATCTGCTAAGCGTCTGAATTCCAGACAAGCTCGATGGTCGTTGTTTTTTACCAGGTTTAATTTTGTCGTCAAATATCGCCCTGGGTCTAAGAATGTTAAGGCTGATGCCTTGTCTCGCAGTTTCCCAGGGGCCGGGAAAACGGATGACCCGATTCCTATCCTTCAGGAGGGGGTGGTAGTGTCGGCTGTATGTTCTGAGCTTGAGGAGGAGGTATTAGAGGCTCAGGGGGACGCCCCTGCAGGACCTTCAGGGAGACTGTTTGTCCCAAATCAGTTGAGACAAAAGGTTATTGAGGCACATCATAATTCTGCTTTAGCAGGACATCCAGGGAGTAAGGCTACTTTAGATCTCCTTTCTCGCCGGTTTTGGTGGCCTAACGTTAATAAAGATGTTATAACTTTTGTCGCGTCCTGTGGGGTTTGTGCTCGCTCTAAGACCCCGCATACCCGTCCGTCTGGGACCCTCTTTCCCTTGAAACTTCCGGAGCGTCCATGAACTCATTTGTCTATGGACTTCATTACGGATCTTCCTCCGTCGTCAGGGAAAACTGTCATAGTGGTGGTTGTTGACAGGTTCAGTAAGATGGCACATTTCATTGCTCTTCCTGCCCTCCCTAATGCTAAAACTCTGGCGCAGGTGTTCATTGGGGAGATTGTGAGACTTCATGGGTTGCCTTCTGATGTGGTGTCAGATAGGGGGTCTCAGTTTGTGTCTAAATTTTGGAGGGCATTTTGTTTACGTCGGGGGATGCAATTGTCATTTTCCTCGGCTTTTCATCCGCAGACCAATGGTCAGACAGAGCGTCTGAATCAAAGCCTTGAGACTTATCTTCGGTGTTTTGTCTCAGAGAACCAGGAGGACTGGTCTTCTTTCTTGCCTCTGGCAGAGTTCGCTCTTAACAACAGGCGGAGCGAGTCCACTGGTAAATCCCCGTTTTTTGGGGCATATGGTTTTCATCCCCAGTTTTGTACTTTCAATGGGGGGGGCCCTTCTGGGGTTCCTGAGGAGGAGCGTTTCTCGTCGTCACTTGCTTCAGTGTGGAGAGGTGTATTGAATAATCTGAGTGCTATGGGGAACCGTTATAAAAGTATGGCTGATAGGAGGAGAGTTTCTGGTCCAGATCTGAATGTGAACGATCTGGTATGGTTGTCTACCAGGAATATAAAACTTAAAGTTCCCTCCTGGAAACTGGGTCCCAGATTCATCGGGCCGTACAGGATCAGTTCCATAATTAATCCTGTTGCATTTCGTCTGGACCTCCCTCCTACGTTTAAAATCCACAATGTGTTCCACAAGTCATTACTTAAGAGGTACGTGGCACCAGTCATACCGTCACCTCTACCTCCTCCTCCAGTGGTGGTCAATGGTAACTTGGAGTTTCAAGTGTCAAAGATCATTGACTCACGTCTGAATCGCCGGTCCCTTCAGTACTTGGTGCATTGGAAGGGGTATGGTCCAGAGGAGAGGACGTGGGTTCCTGCGTCTGACATTAACGCAGATCGTTTGGTTCGGACCTTCCACAGAACTCACCCGGGCAGACCTGGCCCTGAGGGTCCGGAGGCCCCTCGTAGAAGGGGGGGTACTGTCATGTGTGCATCGCCACGAAGATCGTCGCGGTTGCACATTCTGACTTCTCACAGCTGAGTTGCTGTTTCTTTGTGTTTGGCAGTGAGGGAGTTAATTCTGTCTGTGCTCGGTTCTGGGACTGGGTTCAGTTTCTCCCGGCTGCAATTGATTATTTGTTGATTGGTTTCCTTTAAATCCCTGGTTGTCTGTTTTGGGAGTTGCCAGTGAAATTCTTCATGCAGACCACAGATAGGATTGAATCTGTATAGACTTAAGTTAAAGAGCTCCTTAGTTGTTTTAAGCTCAACTTGCTTAGAGTTTTATATCCCAGACCATTTATGTTCCTTCTGTGTTTGAGTGTGTATGCGAGTCTGTGTTTTCTCCAGTCTGTCCTATATGTCTAATCTGTGTATTTAGCAGAGAGCAGCCCATATCCCTTTGGTGGTAATCAGGGTCCTTCTTAGGACTGATTACAGGGTTCAGGGACTGATAGGAGACTAGGTTAGGCTGGAGACTTGGACCTCTGAACCATTATCAGTACCTCCAAGGTGAGGGATTAGTTAGGACCCCAGTTTTAGGGTCAGGTTAGACCCCGGTCCTCCTCTTTCCTGTGACAGCGTATCAAGTCCTCTAGATTAACCCTGAGTTCAACGGATATCGTGTCAGGTAAATCTATTCTATATTTACATGCTGATGTTGCTAAACTATATGTTGTATAGAGTGTTGTTTCTGTAAGAATAGTTTACTGACATCGTACACATATCATTAGACAGCGTGACAGTTGGAGACTCTCTCTCATGGTGGACCACTCCCCATTAAAGGTAGATATAAAACTAAAATTATCTAGATCCTGTTCTTTTTTGTAAATATTTCTGTTTTGGGAAGCAGTAAAGCTGTGCGTTGACTTCTCTTGGATCTCAAGTAGCCATTTTTCACACACTTATTACTGTACCCACGCATCTTGAATCTTTCCCTGAGGTCTGTGGCCTGATCCTCAAACCGTGAGTCAGAGGAGCACACTCTTCTAAGTCTAAGAAATTGCCCAGTAGGTATGGCCCTCACAGTGGCACTCGGATGGCATGAGCTGGCATGCAGCAGTGAGTTTACAGAGGTGGGCTTCCGATAAATATCTGTTTGTAGACGCAAATGTTCATCTATTATGATCTTTATATACAGGAAGTCCACCTCGGGCTTGCTACACGTATTTGTCAGCTTAATGTTGAAATAATTCTGATTCAACGTTTCCATGAAGGTATGTAACTGCTGTTCAGTGCCTTGCCATACGATAAAAACGTCATCAATATATCTGAGCCAGCACTGCACATGGTCAGCGGCCTGGGTGCCCTCCCCCCTGGCATGGGAGGGCAAGGCCTCCACCAAAGGTTTGAGATAATAATCCACAATTTTGCAGGTAGGCTCACACAGCCCTCCCATGCCAGACACAATAGGACATCCTGGTGGCTCCACAGCATTTTTGTGTATTTTGGGCACAAAATATATGGTCGGGATCTTTGGAGATTTGACTAATAGGCCATCTAATATCTTTTTAGGGATAGTGCCCTCCTCATAGGCTTGATTCAAGATCATCTCTAATTCAATTGAGAAAGCTTTCAGGGGACTGGAATCCAACCTACAATAGGTCCTTCTATCCTTCAGCTGCCTATAAGCTTCTTTCTCATATAGGTCTTGCGGACATCAGTAGTCACTTTTAATGATTGCTTTGGTCTCACTAGTTTACATGCGTTTTCCATTACCCTTAGTTGCATTACCTCTTATAAGAGTCACACATGATAGCATCTACTGTGTGACCCATATCATTCACCCCTGATGCTTTTATAGGGATACAAGATATCTATGCTACTGCTTTTTGGATATAAAGTTATCTTTAGACCCTTTCTAACATATATTTATACTGTGTCTGCTCACTTTATTGGTGTTTTGCTTCTTGCACTATTTTTGATATTGACTTTTTGAAAAATCATTTTTAACTATGAATTTAATAAAAAATGACAATTTTTATTATTAGCATTTGACTCAGTTTCTCTGTTTATTTAATCTATTGTTTATGAGTCGCAGCTGTTATGCAATTATTTTTGGTGGAACTTTTTGACCACCTTTATGTTATCTATTATGATTTGGAAGTATATTTTGTTATTTGTGCTTTCTGTGTTATTCACAGCTAATCCTTCCAAAGTATCTATGGACTACAAAGCTCGTGAGCAGACCTGGCATACACGTATTAATGAGGTCTTTAGTGACCAACCCAAAATATCAGTAGCAAGCGGTGGTAAGGACACACAAGAAATGACAAAGACACTCAAAAATTTTTTACACAAAAGGACGAGAATTTGGTGGAATTGTGCCTTCCTAACCAAATACATTGAGAGAGGCTTGGTGCCGAGAAGACTGAGGGTACAGGTATTTCCCTCCTTTGAAGTAGAGGATGCAGCCTTTCGCCTTAAATGGGAGGAGTTGGCTACTTACTGCTCCAGAGGCTTTATGGAATTACTGAGTGCCCAGAATAGAGATATTCTGGACCCTTTATACTCTGAGATAGAAATTATCCAAAAAAAATTGAAACAAGATTTAACTGATGGTGAATTACAAAATATCAGCCAAGACATAGACAGTGAGTTCCAAAAATGGGAAAAATAAATTTGTGCCAGCAAGACCACTAAGTTTCAGAGGGACATTAGTGATAAACAACAAAATACAATGTACAAATGGAATCGGAGATCACGTCGTTTTAGAAAATTTTCTAGAAAAAGATCCGCATCAATGACTTCCTACGCCTCTAGTGAAGAGTCCTCTACATCTAGAACGGCCAGAAACATGGAAACTAGTACTATGGTCCCTAACCGGGACAATCTAGTGGTGAAATGGAAGATTGCACTTCCCAATAAACAAGAAAAACGGGATAAGAAAAATCATTTAGAGATAATAAACCTATCTAGGCACACTCTAACTCAGGTTCAGCTTGAGTTGCTCCCCAGAGGCCTTACCTTCTCCCCCACTAATTCCTATGACTCTTTTACAGCGATAAAAGATTTAAATTTATTCTCAAGGAAGCTGACCTTAAAGAAGCTGTTCGCGAAAGGAAGTCATGATCATTTATCTATTGATTCTATGGAGGTGGAGGCACTACAGGCCCTTGAGGAGCTACTCAGTGAACAGGAATCGGCGCCAAAAGGTACGTTTCCCACATTTACATATCCACGTTCCACTCGTTTTTCCCCCTTGTCCCTGTGCCCAGCAGTGGAGATTTTTACAAAGCTGGTTATAGAAGATTTCAAGCGCATCTCACATAGGCGGAAATTTGACAATCTTACAGCACAACAACGTGCAGCCTTGAGACAATTACAGTCCCTTGAGGAAGTTGTTATTAAGCCAGCGGACAAGGGGGGAAATATAGTAGTCTGGCCACAAGACCTATATGTGAAAGAAGCTTATAGGCAGCTGAAGGATAGGAGGACCTATTGTAGGTTGGATTCCAGTCCCCTGAAAGCTTTCTCAATTGAATTAGAGATGATCTTGAATCAAGCCTATGAGGAGGGCACTATCCCTAAAAATATATTGGATGGCCTATTAGTCAAATCTCCAAAGATCCCGACCATATATTTTGTGCCCAAAATACACAAAAATGCTGTGGAGCCACCGGGATGTCCAATTGTGTCTGGCATGGGAGGGCTGTGTGAGCCTATCTGCAAATTTGTGCATTATTATCTCAAACCTTTGGTGGAGGCCTTGCCCTCCCATGCCAGGGACATGACGGATGTCCTGAGCAGAATTGACGGCATGACTCTGGACCATGACATGTTCTTGGTGACGGCTGACATAGAGTCGCTATACACATCTATTCGACACCAAGATGGTCTTGATGCCTGCTGTTTTTTTTCTGAGTGGCAGCAATTGGGATGGCCCTCACTGTGAATTCATCTTGGATTTATTACAGTACATTTTGACTCACAACTTTTTTATTTTTAGGGACCGATTTTATTTACTGTTATTTGGCACTGACATGGGTGCTGACTGTGCGCACTCCTTCGCCAATCTCTTCTTGGGCTACTGGGAGAGGGAGGTTTTCGAAGGGGAGGGCGCCCAGGCTGCTGACCATGTGCAGTGCTGGCTCAGCTATATTGATGACGTTTTTATCGTATGGCAAGGCACTGAACAGCAGTTACCTACCTTCATGGAAGGGTTGAATCAGAATTCTTTCAACATTAAGCTGACATATACGTGTAGCAAGGCCGAGGTGGACTTCCTGGATATAAAGATCATAATAGATGAAGATTTGAGTCTGCAAACAGATATTTATCGGAAGCCCACCTCTGTAAACTCACTGCCACATGCCAGCTCATGCCATCCGAGTGCCACTATGAGGGCCATACCTACTGGGCAATTTCTTAGACTTAGAAGAGTGTGCTCCTCTGACTCACGGTTTGAGTATCAGGCCACAGACCTCAGGGAAAGATTCAAGATGCGTGACTACAGTAATAGGTGTGTGAAAAATGGCTACTTGAGAGCCAAGAGAAGTCAACGCACAGCTTTACTGCTTCCCAAAACAGAAATAATTACAAAAAAGAACAGGAACTAGATAATTTTAAATTAATATCTACCTTTAATGGGGAGTGGTCCACCATAAGAGAGAGTCTCCAACGTCATTGGGGGATCCTAAAATCCGAACCATCGCTAGCTGCTCTATTACCTGAACGTCCCTTAATGACAGCTAGGCGAGGTAGAAATTTTACGGTTATGCTCGTACAGAGTCACTATGTCCCTACAATTAAAAATTTCTTCAATACATGCGGTCCCCCACAAGGTTGTTACCCATGTAGAGGCTGCGTGGCCTGTAAGAATATATTGTGAACCGCTGTCTTTACCTCAGCAGATGGGGCTCAACAATTTACCTTCAGACAACACATAAACTGTAATAGAACACAGGTTATTTATTATGCCACCTGCAGCTGCCAGAAAATCTATATAGGATTAACATCACGCCAGCTCAAAATACGCACAAGAGATCATGTACGTGATATTCTGGCAGCAGCTTCTATCTTAGATGCCTCTACCTTAAAGACTATACCAAAACATTATAAACTAGTCCATCAATGCAATCCAAAATGCTTCATCGGTTAGAGGAATCCAACATACACAGTGCAGCATCTGGGGCGGTGACATCAAGCGTTTACTTGCGCAAAAGGAATGCCGCTGGATCACTGTTTTGGGGACAATGTCCCCAAACGGTCTGAATGAATCCCATGGATTTGCCTCTTTTCTATGAAGCATATATCCATCTAGACTGCGTCATATATACTTGATCTCTAATCTCAGTCCTTACACCGCTATGTTCGTTTGTTTTTAATGAATGCTGGTTTTAACACATGATTTGAAATTAGTTGTATCTTTTATTTTTTCAAGTGATATATCCATATTTCCAGCATTGGAATCCATCTATGACCCTTTGTATGATTGGATGTCAACCCCGTCAGTTGGAATCACGATCTAATGGCAAATATCTATATCTTCATATTTATGGAGGACCATCCGGCTTTCATATTTTCATGAGACTTTTTGAAGATGCCTCATTTTTTAATACCCATTCTCTTAATGAATTGATGTTCATGAATGTGCTCTTCCCCTGTGCCATGCATATATTATGTTAAGCATTGTTGATGAACCAATTTAGCTGTTTATATATATATAACGCATTATGAATGTGATCACTATACTGTTCAATGCCTGTTTACGCACCATAATGCTGTTACATAAGTAATGTATATATCTGCATGTCTATGTCTGTGTCAATAATGTGTTAGCCTGTGAGGATTAGTGATAGAATACTATTGTCTCATTAATAGTGTTGAGCGATACGATACTGCAAATATCGGGTATCGGCCGATATTAGCTGTATCGGGCTTTCGATTCCGAGTACCGATATTTTCGTCATATCGGATACCGGAATCGGATTTGTCACTGTCACTGTCAGTGTCCGTCGGTCGGGTCTGTCAGGAGTCAGCGGCACTTACCTGGCAGAAGATCTCCGGCGGTCACGGGCTGGACTGCTTGATGGCCGCCATCATCTTTCCCCGGCAGAAGATCTCCGGCGGTCACATCCCGGACTGCTTGATGGCCGCCATCCTCTTCTCCCTGGCGGTCACATGCAGTTTCTCGCGATAACTGCAGTGACTGCTGGGTAATCCCGGCCGTAAAGCAGTCAGTCCGATGACGTCACCGCCGGGGAAGCAGGTAAACAGCTGTGCTGCGTCGCGATGACAGCTCTGCCTGTCATTGCGATGTAGCAGAGCTGGATCGTCGTGGGACTGTCGTTACTATGGACTGCGTCGGACAGGTGGTATACTGTTGGTTTGTTTTTTTTCTTTTTTTTGCAGGAGATCGATGGCGTCGCAGGAATGAGTGTATAATAAAATTAATGAAAACTGTGTTGTCTCTTTTATTTCATTAAAAGACTTTTTTCTTGCTTTGTCTTTTTTTTTACATTTAATAACTTTGGGATTAATAATGGATCGGTGTCTTATTGACACCTCTCCATTATTAACCGGGCTTATTGTCACCGTGCAATCAACGGTGACATTAACCCCTTATTACCCCACTTGCCACCGCTACAGGGCAGTGGGAAGAGCCGGGTAAAGTGCCACAATTGGCACATCTTTTGATGCGCCAAATGTGGGGCTGCTGTAGCCTGGTATTATCAGGCTGTTGAGGGCCAAAATCCATGGGCCTTGACAGTCTTTTAATACCAGGCCGCAGCAGTCTGCATTTTACTTGGCTGGTTAACAAAAATAGGGGGACCCCTACGCCGTTTTTTTTTCGAGGGGATCCCCTATTTTTGTTAACCAGCCAAGCTAAGCAGACTGCTGTGGCCTGGTATTATCAGGCTTGCAAGGTCCATGGATATTGGATCCTTACCAGCCTGAAAAACCAGGCCTCAGCGGTCTGCTTCATCTGGCTGGTTAACAAAAATAGGGGGGACCCCACGCCAATTTTTTTGAGGGGATCCCCTATTTTTGTTAATCAGCCAAGATATGCAGACTGCTGTGGCCTGGTATTATCAGGCTGGCAAGGTCCATGGATCTTGGCTCCTTAACAGCCTGAAAATCCAGGCCTCAGCGGTCTGCTTCATCTGGCTGGTTAACAAAAATAGGGGGGACCCCACGCCAATTTTTTTCGAGGGGATCCCCTATTTTTGTTAACCAGTTCCCTCTGACGTCACTGATTGTGTCCCTGGCTGACCTGAAGTGAAAGTGGAAAGCAATCAATTAAGCTTTCCACTTCCTCTCCTGTCAGCCAGGAGAGGAACTCATTCATTTGGGGGTTTACTGTGAGGCTGCAGCATTAGCTGCAGTCCCTGCAGTAAACATTAACCCTTTCTGAAGGATTACACCGTGGGACTCTGTACATCGGATTGGTAAGAATAATTTTGCTTTATTATTTTATTTTTATTACAGGAAATGTTTTAGCAGGAAAATAAAATATGGTCAAAAACTGTGTGATTATTTCATTAAACTTCTTTTTTATTAAAGTGTGTGTGTTTGATTTTTCTTTCATACAATAGGATTAATAATTGATAGTTGTCTAATTGACAGCTCTCAATTATTAACCTGGCTTAAAGTGACCTTTCAATTGCAAGGTCATTTTAACCCCTTATTAACCCATTCGCCACCGCTACAGGGCAATGGGAATAGACGGGCAAAGTGCCAGAAAGGGCAAATCTAATTAGAGATTTGCCCTTTCTGGGGTGTCTGGGGGCAGATGTTAGTAGCCGGGGGGGCCAAAAATAATGGTCCCTCTCTGGGCTATTATTATCTGCCCCCACTCACTGGCTTTGTCTGTCTGGTTGCGAAAATAGGGCGGGAGCCCACGCCTTTTTTTTCAGCAATTTTACACCTCATATATATATATACATGTCATTAAATTTGTGACACATATATATATATTTATATTTATAGTTCATACACTTCTACATAGTATAATAGCCGCTAATTCAATTGCCGGCTTTTGTGAAAATGCAGAACCCGACATGAAATGACACTTGGTTTACATAGAGTTAACCATGTCTTTTCATGTAGTTTGATATCTGATTTGCACAAACAATTACATGAGTGTAAGTGTGCAAAATTTCACACCTGTAGGGGTTAATTAAAGGTGTAAATTCGTAGCAAAAAAGTCCGGTTTTTTTACAACAAATTTACACCTTTAATTAACCCCTACAGGTGTGAAATTTTGCACACATAGACTGATGTAATTGTTTGTGCAAATCAGATTGCAAACGACATGAAAAGACATGGTTAACCCTATGTACACCAAGTGTCATTTCATGTCGTGTGCTTCTGTCTTTTCACAGAAGCCTGCTTTACCCGGCAATTGAATCAGAGGATATTTTACTATGTAGAAGTGTATAAACTATACATATATGTATATATATATATGTCACAATGACATGTATATATATATATATATATATATATATATATGTATTCTATGTGTGTATATTTAGTGTTTACAAGGAAATAAAGGTTTTTTTTAGTTGCGATATTTTGTTCCCATAGACTTACATGGGACTTCCGGTATCGGAATCGGATATCGGCGATATTTAGTGATATCGGCAATACCATTCCGATCCGATATTTTTAGATATCGAGCAGTATCGCTCAACACTACTCATTAATGAATCATATTTGATTTAACTATTTATTGATTGCTAATGTCTGTTTGACTATTGTGATGTTTCAGCCTTGTCAGTGCTCTGTGCATCTGCGCAGCTCATCCTAACCTCTTTCCCACCTGCGTTCTCGGTGTCGGTGTCCTGGGTTGTGTGGAGACGGCTAGGTGCCGTCCTCTTCACGTGACTCCGGTCATCTGATCATGATGACGCTGGTGGGCGGAGTAATCTCGGACGAGGTGCGCAAGAGCTAAGGAGTTACACACACCGAGATAACAGGTGACTGATTGGGCTATCTATAAAAAGGGACACCAGATTCCCTGACTATACCCTCTGAAGAAGGTGTACCGAAACATATGTCGGGGATTCGGTCTTCTGTGCCTGTTGTCCCATGGCTTAAATGGGTAATTATTGATGTGGTGACTTTCTGTGATTTTGCTACATGTGGCTTTGTGGCTAATTGACCTAGAGCTTGCAATCCTTGGCATCAGGAGGATGTGTTCCATGCCAAGGTCTGACTGGGTCCCGGCTTCCACTATGTTAACCCAGTGTGCCGTCAATGAGATGTACCTTCCCTGCCCACAAGCACTTGTCCACGTGTCCGATGTTAGGAGGACTTTCCCAGTAACTGCATTGTTGAGGGCACAGCTAATGCTGTGGGACACGTGATTGTGTAATGTGGGGACGGCACACTGGGAATAATAGTGGTGGCTGGAGAATGAGTATCGAGGGACAGCAACTGCCATCAGGTTGTGGAAAGCTTCCGTCTTCACGAGCATAAAAGGCAACATTTCGAGTGCAAACAGTTTAGAAATGTGGGAATTTAGTAGTGTGGCCTGTGTGGCATTGGCTGCGTATTTGGGCTTGCTTTCCAAGGACTGGGGTATGGACAATTGAAATGCTGCGCTGGGACAAGGACATGGACGTGCTTGCTGATGGTGCTAGTTGAGTTTGTGCAATGACAGGTGCAGGGCAGGAGGCATCTTCGCATGCACCATGGACAGGGGCTTGGCTTGCATGCACAACAGCGGAAAAAGCACAGGTGTCACCCACAGACACTGTTCCTGGAGCCTGGTGTTCAGCCCACAAAGTCGGATGCTTTGCTGCCATGTGCTTGATCATGCTCATGGTAGTAAGGCTGGTAGATTTGCTACCCTTGCTGATGTCGGCATGGCCGGTGGTGCACGTGGCCTTTTTGGGTTTATCGGCAGAGTCTTTTTAAAACAACCTGACTTGGGAAGACCTAACAGTTGTTAACATACTGCAACAAAATTTAAATGGAGGACAGAAAAGGCAGAATTTTGAGCCCACTTATATGTGATCCGTGTGATGGACAAACCACAGTTTTAAATAGATGGATTTTTAGCGCTTTAATATGGAAAGGATCTGGCTGTATTCTGCAGTGCCAACAAGCAAATGGAGCAGAAAAACGGTTTTCTCTGGATTGCTTTTTAAGCAAATAATCAGGATTAAGATAAAAAAAAAAGCAGCAGCAGACAGACCTGGAATGGACCCTCTTGCTATATGCACTGCAGACTGCCACAAACACTGCCTGCCTGCCTAGCACTGATATCTATGCAGCTGGATTAGTCCTCAGAAGGACTGTTAGTTGAGATGGATGTGTGTATAATGTATTGTGGTATACCTACATTAACTAAAAAACAAGCAAATCTCTCTCTAGCTTAGCAGCAACTCTCCCTACACTGACTGATTCCGGAGCAGACTGTGACAAGCAGGGTGGTGCCAGGTCTGATATAGACCTGATGAGCCAACATGGCTGCGGCATTACAGTGTGTGGCAGACAATCCCTGCATGTTCATTAGCTCTCTAAAGAGCACCAAACATGCAGGGTGGGGACATGCTCGCTCATCACTAATCCTTAGTTATTCACCTGTTGTTCAAATTTACTAGCACATTCGTGGACAATTTAACTTCTATCTCCCCTTTTCTAATATAATGACAATTAAATTATTAAGTTTCACCTGTTTCATAAATATGTTATGGAGTAGCTGATATTTGGTGGGGTAATTTTCCCTTTTGTGGTTTACTTACATATTTGCACAATTACTCTTGCAAGCTGTCCCAGATTCACTATGTAATTATGTTTGTGGCCCAAAACGAAGGCATTTTCTTGGATACATCAAATAGCTACATGTAAAAGTGGAAATATCTTTGATGTGTCCTTAGCACTCCCAAACATTCAGTCACCATTAAAGTCACTGACACGTTTTAGAGAGTTTTGTTCAAAGTAGGTCATGATAAGTATGCTTTAAAAGTGTAATGCATATGACATAAATACCAATATCCTTAAATAATTCAGTTATTATGCATTGTAATTTTGAGGTCAAAATGCATACTATACTAGTTTCCTTCATGTCAAGAGATGTGAATAAGAAAAGTAATTATATCCAATTAAAACCTTTGTGTTCTGTGTGTGTAATGTCCCTTTTATCATGACGACAATTTCTGCTGAAATCTTTTTAATCACGAGCCTAGTCTTTCCTGCTTTATGACTATTAGGTTATATTTCAGTGATATGTCTGTGATCCGCTGAATCCTTCATTTTTTAATTATATGTGGTATTACAAATGCTCTGAGGATATGTAAATATATGACAATATCATCCAAGGGCACAAAACCTTGTAAATGTAATGACTTTAGTAAGCGGCAACTATAATAGTTCAATATTCTAATATAGATAAGAAATTTGATGACAACAAATAGATTTACAGTACAGATTACTAATTCAAATGGATATGAGAATTTTTTTTACATATGTATTTACTTGTTCGTGTGCTCAGTCCTAGGCGTAGAGAAGTAGAGATGAGTGGATCGCATTGAGCAACTAAAGTCCATGGTCCTGGTCAGCGTTCTCTGGCTGTGAATAGGAGCTGTGCAAATTTTCTTAAAGGGAACCTGTCACCATAAAAACATTTTTAACCAGATATGGGACTAATCCGCAGTTTAATATCGTTACTAACCTGCCCGGCACCTGCACTTATCTGAACGCTGCAGAGAGAAAATGAAGTTTATTCTCCCTGGCAACATTAGGTTTAAGTCACAAGGGTGGCATCAGTGCTGGTTCAGTGACAGTACTAAGAATACAGAGTGGTATCTATAACTATGCCCCCGAAATTGACTGAAACTGGCTCTGCATTGGATTAAGCTGTCAATCAGGGATAGGGGTGCGGTAACAGCCGATGCTCTGTATAATCAGAGAGGTGATGGAACCAGCCCCTGTGATTGTAACCAAATGCTGCCAAGGAAAATAAAGTTAATTTTCTCTCCGCAACATTTAGCTAAGTGCGGGCGTCGGGCAGGTCAGCAACACTAATAACCTGCAGATTAACCACAAAATTACAGGTTAATAGCTTTTTTTCGGTTATCAGGTTCCACTCTCCTTGCCCCTCCCTCAAAATCTTACACTTGAAGAATTGTGGATCAAGAGGTGATACATGTGATAAAGACAGAAGAGAGAAAGGAGCCAATTTGAGAACCACAGGAGGTTTGGGAGGCATGAGAAGGGTCAAGTAGAGTTGAGTATAAGAATTTTGTTGTCCCTTCTTGCTAGATTTGATTTTCACCTAAATTATTCAATTTGGCTTTAATTTCCCATACAAATATGAATGAACCTGCTAAATTCTCATTTTGACAAATTTCCTATTTTCTATCCAGCAAAATAAAGTTTGCAATATTTTGCATACCTATGCACTGTAACAAAAACAACTGAAGAGATGAACTGGAATATAAGTTGATGTGCATGTATGTTAGGGTTCGAGTTCCCGCTGCTGCACAAGGGGAGTCTTGAACCAGTCCTGCTGCGGTCCCCCATCCATCTCCGGCCGCAGTGGAGCCTGCTCAGCAAAGACATCAGTCCCAGCGTCTCGCCTGGTCTAATACTGTGAAGAGACTTGCTGCTGCTTCTCCAGGTTCTGCTATTGTAGCCAGTATTGGTCAGCGGCGAGCAGACGTCTTTAGGACTAAGTCCTGCGTTTCCCTTTCTGAGCTTGCCCAGGGTAGGATCTCTCATTGGAGATCAGGGGTCACATGCTCAGGTACTGCAGCAGCTCCTATTGGTCCTCCAGGAAGGTCCTGAAACTACATGTGTTCTGGAACAGTTTCTCATTGCTCATTCTGGCAGGTCCTGTAGTTGCTACTATAAAAGGGTTGCATGGCCTTGCGGCCATGCAATAGTATCAATTGCATTATGTGCTTTGCGCCAGTGTGATCATGCATGCAGGTTGTTAGGGCTTGGCTGAAATAAGCCCCTAGAATACCGGCACCTCCGGTGAGGAATTGTTTGTTTGTGTTGCTGACTGCATGACCACGGACTGCTATCCGCACAGCAGTTATCTGTGTAGCCCTGTGGTGTTAACAGGACACAGTCGCTATCTCGGCGGCTTTACCGCAGCGACTCTGTGGTGTAACAGAGTTCACTTATACAGCCATATAGTGCCACAGCATCTATGTTTGCGACTCTGTGAAGTAACAGAGATTGCCTTTACCGCCAACTTACTAGTTGCAGGGTCTCCCTGCACAGTGGACCCCGGGCTGCGAACACACCCACTATTTATATTTATTTGGTGCGTTCTGCAGACCCTAACAATATACTAGTGCCAGGGTCTGGCTAGTAAAATGGCAGACGACCAGCGTCTACAGCAGTACATCCAGCAGTTGGAGGGTAGGTTGGCGGACCTTGAGAGCACAACCTCAGCTGTGGATGTTACCGCAGTCGCTGTTCAGGCTGCTAGCGTAGCTGCAGCCAGTTTTTCCACCGCTACCTCTGCTCCGACATTATCCCACCTCCCACTTCCAGGCAAGTTTACTGGTGACAGTAAACATTGTCGGGGATTCATGAGTCAGTGCTCTATACAGCTTGAGCTTCTGGCAACACATTTCCCCACTGAACGGGCACAAGTGGCTTTTATTGTGTCTCTTCTGTCGGGCAGAGCATTGGAGTGGACAACGCCGCTGTGGGAGCGCGACGATCATGTGGTGCGGAGTGCTCCTAGTTTTTTGGAGGCTTTGAAAAAGGTCTTTTTAGGACTTCAGGTCACGTACGATACGGCACTCCAACTGCTGGCAATGTCACAGGACTTGTCCATGGTCAGCCAGTTCTCAGTCCAATTTCGGACTTTGGCCTCTTAATTAGAGTGGCCAGATAAAGTTCTTATTCCAGTATTCTGGAGAGGACTGGCAGACCATGTAAAGGACGCTTTGGCTACCAGGGAGATTCCTGCCACACTGGAGAAACTCATTTCTATATCTACCCGCATCGACCTCCGTTTTCACGAGCGGAGGTTAGAGCGGACCCAGTGTAGGCAGAGGTTTCGGCTGGCACCCACCTTTGCCAAACCTCTTGAATTTCCCGTTCGGGCGTCCGACTCCCAAGAGACCGTGGAGACTACTCGAGTGGGATCTAAGTCTCGGATCACTCGAATATCCGTGGTCTGTAGAGTGTGTCAGCATCCAGGACATTATGCCAACCTATGTCCCCAGCGAATGAGTAAACAGTCATGTTCCGTGACCATGGGTGCAGGGTCATTAGACGCGAGGGATTTTGCTCCGAAAGTGCTCCTTAAAGGGTTAATCTCTCTAGGTTCATCCACTCTTCCCGCCAAGCTTTGTGTGGACTCTGGGGCAGAGGGGAATTTTATGTACTCCTCCTTTGCCTCGTGCCATTCCATACCGCTGGTGTTGCTCACCGAGCCAGTATCGGTGAGAGTATTGAATGGAGCAATCCTGCCCTCACAAATCACCCACCAGACTGTCTCTCTTCCTCTGTCTATGTCCCCTTCTCATCGGAAGAATATATCCCTTTTTGTTCTTCCTGAGGGAATAGATGAGGTTTTGTTGGGATTACCCTGGCTTCGCCACAACTCTCCCCATATTGAGTGGTCCTCTGGGAGAATAATGGGTTGGGGTGATCGTTGCAGAGACAGATGTCTCAGAGAGGACATTCAGGTTTCCACCACGGAGATACCCATAGACCTTGCTTCTCTCCCCAAGGTTTATCGGTCATACGCGGACGTATTCTCCAAAAAGGCAACGGAGACTCTTCCGCCTCATCGCCCCTATGACTGTCCTATAGACCTCTTGCCTTGATCAGAGCCCCCTCAGGGAAGAGTGTATCCTCTTTCTCTTCCTGAGATGGAGGCCATGTCACAATACATCCAGGAAAATCTGGCAAGAGGAAGTCAGTGTCACCAGCAGGGGCAGGATTTTTCTTTGTGCAGAAGAAGAATGGAGAATTACGACTGTGTGTAGACTATAGGGGTCTTAACGCCATTACCGTTAAGAACAAATATCCTTTGCCCCTAATATCTGAGCTCTTTGATAGGCTCCGGGGAGCAAGGGTATTTACTAAGTTGGATCTTCGTGGTGCCTATAACCTGATCCGCATCCGTGAGGGGGACGAATGGAAGACGGCGTTCAATACCAGAGATGGACATTACGAATATCTTGTGATGCCCTTCGG
This sequence comes from Oophaga sylvatica, assembly GCA_033576555.1. Lineage (NCBI taxonomy): Eukaryota > Metazoa > Chordata > Amphibia > Anura > Dendrobatidae > Oophaga > Oophaga sylvatica. Next base: position 207,888,824 of record JARQOD010000001.1, on the reverse strand, counting down.
GCTCTGTAATGCTCCAGCCGTCTTCCAAGATTTCGTAAATGACATCTTCCGGGACATGCTTGCCACCTCAGTGGTAGTCTATCTGGATGACATTCTCATCTTTTCTCCAGATATGGACACCCACCGGAGAGATGTTTGCAGGGTCTTCGACCTCTTGCGGGCAAATTCCCTATATGCGAAGTTGGAGAAGTGTTTGTTTGAGCAGGAGTCTTTGCCATTCCTGTTATATATCATCTCCACTCAGGGATTGGCTATGGATCCTGCCAAACTACAGGCTGTAATGGATTGGCAAGAACCCCACTCTCTTAAAGTGGTGCAGCGCTTTATGGGGTTCATTAATTACTATCGCCAATTCATTCCCCACTTCTCTACTTTGGTTGCTCCCTTGGTAGCCCTCACCAAGTAGGGAGCCAATCCCAAATTGTGGTCAGAGGAGGTCTCCAAGGCCTTTACTTCAAACAAGTCCCATTTTGCTAGCGCTCCTATCCTACATCGTCCCGAGGTTGATAAGCCTTTTATATTGGAGGTAGATGCCACATTTGTTGGTGCTGGAGCAGTCATTTTTCAAAAGGATGCTCAAGGTCGTAAACATCCTTGCTTCTTCTTCTCCAAGACCTTCACACCAGTGGAGAGGAATTATTCCATTGGGGATAGGGAGTTGCTAGCCATGAAGTTGGCCTTTTCCGAGTGGAGACATTTCCTGGAGGGGGCTCGCTTTCCCTTTCAAGTGTTCACTGACCACAAAAATTTGGTCTATTTACAGACCGCCCAGCGGCTAAATTCCCCTCAGGCCAGATGGTCCATGTTCTTCCCCCGGTTCCATTTCACCCTCCATTTTTTTTCCAGGGAGAAGAACATTCGTTCTGATGCTCTGTCTCGCTCCGTGGTGTCCTCTGAGGAGGTGGAGGAGGAGCCTCGGCTGATTGTCCCCACAGAGAGCCTAAGAACCATGGCCCCGGTTTCGCTTGAGTCTGTGCCTCCAGGCAAGACTTTTGTGCCCATCAATTTGCGACCGGAGGTACTCTCTTGCTCACATTCGTCCAGGGTGGGTGGACATTTTGGGGCAAAGAGGACATCTGAGTTGCTGGCGAGGACATACTTGTGGCCACATATGGTCCATGACGTCAGGGAATACGTTCAAGCGTGGGTCTCCTGTGCCAAGAATAAGTCCCCTCGACAACGACCAGCTGGGTTACTTTTCCCTTTACCGGTGGCAGACAGGCCCTCGGAGATGATTGGGATGGATTTTGTGGTGGGCTTACCCAAGTCTCGGGGCTCACCATCATCTGGGTGATAACCGACCACTTCTCCAAAATGGTACACTTGGTGCCGTTACCACGGTTACCTTCCGCACGGGCCTTAGCAGCATTATTTATCAGGCACATTTTCCGGCTATACAGAATGCCAGACAAAATTGTCAGTGATCGAGGTCCCCAATTTGTGTCTCGGTTCTGGAGAGAGCTGTGTCATCTACTCAGCATTGAGTTAAATCTCTCTTCGGCTTATCATCTCGAGATGAATGGGTTGGTAGAGAGAGCCAACCAGACCTTGGTCACATACTTGCGACATTTTGTTTCAGCCAGGCAGGATGACTGGGCATCCTTGCTACCGTGGGCTGAGTTCGCTCTAAATAATGCTGTGGCTGACTCCACCGGACAGACACCATTCCTCTTAAACTACGGTCAGCATCCGCGGGTCCCGGTGCTCATGCCTGTGTCTTCCGACAACTCCAGGGAGGCAGACTGGGCCTTGGAGGCACTGGACATTTAGGACCGCACTCAGGATGCCATTCAGGCCTCCAAGGAGAGGATGAGGCCTTCCGCTCATCGGCGCCCCGCTCCGACATTTGCTCCTGGCGTCTTAGTGTGGATCTCTGCCCAGAACATCAGGCTGCGAGTAGAGTCTACTAAGTTGGCACCTGCAATGGGGGCAGCGTACGCATCATCTTACGCAATCCTTTTTTTGGGCAAGTGGGAACAATCCATCTTCTTCACTAATCCGGTGGCATATATCGAAGGGGCTCTTTTATGGGCTCGTTATATCGATGACGTCCTGCTTATTTGGCAGGGCAGTGAGCAAGATATTTTGGCCTTCATAAACATCTTGAATGATAATAGTCTGAATATTAAACTAACATGCAAATATAGTCAATCTAGCATTGACTTCTTGGATATATTGATATCAAAAGGTGATTGTGGTATTCTGGAGACGAATGTCTTCAGAAAGGAAACGGCCGTAAATTCTATATTGCATGCCGAATCCTCTCACCCATTGCCATTGGTAAATGGCATCCCGACAGGTCAATTTTTGCGGGCTAGAAGAATCTGCTCTACGGAGAGGAACTTTACGGGGCAAGCGCAGTTACTTTCTGATAGATTCAAAGAGAGAGGCTATTCAAAAAGAAGCATAAAAAAGGTTTTGCAAAGGCTAGAAGAGCAAATAGGAGCCAATTATTGCAACCTAAGATCAAAAACAATATGGAGACTAAAGTAAGATTCATCTCCACCTATAATCATCAATGGATGAAGATGAGAAATGTCCTGAATCAATATTGGCCTATTCTGCAGATGGATCGTACCATTGCTAAACATATTTTTTCGCAGCCATCCATTACATACAGACGTTCGCCTAATTTAAAGGATTTGCTAGTTCATAGCCACTATGCCGAACCCCAAACTAATAAATCTTTTGGATCTGATGGTCCTAAATGGGGGTTTTACCCCTGTGGGAAATGCATAGCCTGCCCAAATATGTCGCGAGCCCTTGATTTTTTGTCCAGTGACGGTAAAAAGAAATTTGACATCACGCAGCATATTATCTGCGACACCTTGGGAGTAATATATTATGCTGTATGCCCATGCCCCAAAATTTATGTTGGGCTTACGTCTAGGCCCTTGAAAATCAGGGTTAGGGAACACTACCATGATATTTTGAAGGCCTTGGATGAGGAAGATTGGACTACCATGAAACCAATACCCAGGCACTTCAAAAAATATCATAACTGTGATGCAAAATTGTTGAAAGTCATGGGCATTGACAAGGTATATATCGACTTGCGGGGAGGGAATTGGAGAAAGAAACTTGCGCAAATGGAGGCCCGCTGGATCTCTAAAATACAATCAGTACAGCCGGCGGGTCTTAACGAAATATTGAGCTATGTCCCATTCTTGTAGTTTTCTTTGTTTCTTTGTTTGTTTTTTTGATTTTAACTTGTTGTCTTTTCATATAATTATTTTGGATTTTATATTTACCTCTGATTTCTTCTATCTTGGACTCGGCGATGTGGAAGGGTGAATGTGATGGTGACTCTGTCCTGGTATCCGTGGTCCGTCGATTTTTGGCATTTTGGGAAGCTTGAGAAAAGAAAGAAAAAAGAAAGAAAATAATTTTTTATAAGGACATTAACGTTGATGTGCAATCTTTTTAATCACTCTGTATATATGTGTTTCATATATGCATCTATGGATTATTATTTATTATTTTTCATGCACGAATAATATAATATATATATGTTTATTTTTTATTTTATTTTTTTTTTTATTATTTATTTATTTTTATTTTTATTTATCAATGTTATTATTATTATTATTATATTATTTTATTTTTATATATTTATCACTGATTTCTACGTTTTTTCACATGCTATAGTCTGATATTACCTTTGGACTACTAATGTAGTTTTCACATTATATTTATGATAGAGCACTTTATCAATATTCACATAGCACTTTTAGCATTTAATTAATTTTTTATATAGCTATAAGCATTACACTTTAGATTGTATATCTTCTCTTTCTTCTCCTCTTTTTTTGCCTTTTTTTGCTTTCCCTTTAGATTACCTATAATCCTTACTATTCAGATATGATTGTTTCTGTATCAGGATATATTTCATTAGACATTAGAACGGGCGGATGATATATATATACACTTTTAAATACCCATTATCTAACACCTTATTCCTCATTAATATTGAATATGCCCACTTAAGGAGATTCATGTTGCTTGCCAGCATGTGGGTGCGGACGTGAGCCTTTCAATGCAGTGATAGTGCTCAGAACTCCGGCTGGCTTCCTGCTCTGGAGGTCACTATGGCAACGCTTTCTTCTTGCCGTCCGTGCTCTCCCCTGCTCTGACGCGTCGAGCGGGGGGTTGGGCCGGATGCCAGATGACGCCTGCCTGTACTAACAGAGCGGTGACTCAGCGGAAGCGCCGCAATTAAGAGACTCCGGGTCTATATAAACATCTAGCAGAGAACATAGATACATGCAAGCTCCCTTGTGAACAAGCTAACGCGAAACGCGCGTCAGGGGTGCCCAGGCCACACCAGGTATGACCTCCCACTGACAGCTTTACTTTTTCAGCTGCTTAAATTTGCCCCATGTTGTAATATGTAGACTGTTTTTTGGTTGCATTTATTATTAGCATTTGCCATGGGCTTTGTACTCACATGCTGACACTTCTGACAGCTAGCATGGTGGGAGAGCGCATTCCTTTCACTAGTTCTTATGTGCATGAATACATACTATATAGGAGCTAATTTCTAGCCTATTACTAGCCGATGTGGCAATATATGTAATATACATGCACTTTTGAAATCTCTTTTACAGTGTTTATACCTGTTAATATTGGCCTGTTTCTTGCTGCATCCTCTTGTCCCCATTGGATTTTTTATCCTAATTATATGCATTTTTACTCTAATAAAATTTTGTATTTTATATGCTAAAAAGCTTCCCTTTTCTCCTTTTTGAATTCATTGATATTTGGAAGTGGTTTGAATACTAGACAATATATTTTTGTGATTTATATAAGTTGGCACCTCGCTATTTGGGCCCCTTTAAGATCCTTAAGCAGGTAAACTCTGTAGTCTACCGCTTAGCCCTTCCACCTCGTATTGGTATCTCTGATACCTTTCACGTGTCCCTTTTGAAACCCGTGGCCATCTCCCGGTTTTCCGATTCCTCTACCAACGATCATGAGGTGAATGCCATCGTTGGGTGTAAGGTGGTACGGGGCAAAAAAGTTTATTTGGTGGATTGGAGGGGTTGTGGGCCTGAGGATAGGTTCTGGGAGCCTACCGAGCATGTTCACGCTCTGCAGCTCATCACTGCCTTTGAGAGCAGCGAGGCCAAAAGAAGGGGGCCCTAGGAGGGAGGTAATGTTAGGGTTCGAGTTCCCGCTGCTGCACAAAGGGAGTATTGAACCAGTCCCGCTGCAGTCCCCCATCCATCTCCGGCTGCAGTGGAGCCTGCTCAGCAAAGACGTTGGTCCCAGCGTCTCGCCCAGTTTAATACTGTGAAGAGACTTGCTGCTGCTTCTCCAGGTTCTGCTATTGTAGCCAGTACTGGTCAGCGGCGAGCAGATGTCTTTAGGACTAAGTCCTGCGTTTCCCCTTCTTAGCATGCCCAGGGTAGGATCTCTCATTGGAGATCAGGGGTCACATGCTCAGGTACTGCAGCAGCTCCTATTGGTCCGCCAGGAAGGTCCTGAAACTACATGTGTTCTGGAACAGATTCTCATTGGTCCTTTTCTGGCAGGTCCTGTAGTTGCTACTATAAAAGGGTTGCATGGCCTTGCGGCCATGCGCTAGTATCAATTGCATTATGTGCTTTGCGCCAGTGTGATTATGCACGCATGTGGTTAGGGCTCGGCTGAAATAAGCACCTAGAATACCGGCTTCTCCGGTGAGGAATTGTTTGTTTGGGTTACTGACTGCATGACCACGGACTGCTATCCACACAGCAGTTATCTGTGTAGCCCTGTGGTGATAACAGGATACAGTCGCAATCTCGGCAGCTTTACCGCAGCGACTCTGTGGTGTAACAGAGTTCGCTTATACAGCCATTCAGTGCCACAGCATCTATGTTTGCGACTCTGTGAAGTAACAGAGTTCGCCTTTACCGCCATCTTACTAGCAGCAGGCTCTGCCTGCACGTTGGACCCCGGGCTGCGAACGCACCCACTATTTATATTTATTTGGTGCGTTCCGCAGACCCTAACAATGTATCATTTAAGCGCTTGTTTTCACTGGCCACTAAACAGACAAAGCTCAAGATAAAAACATAAACAGTACCCCACAAATAATTAAATAAACAGCAATAGTGTATTAAATTAATATAGGGCTCTTAGTATACCCTTTTGTGACAAGAGCCAATTTATTACTAAAAGACCAAGCCAATTTTTACAATTCTGAACACTGTCATTTTATGAAGTTATAGCTCTGGAACGCTTCAACGGATCCCACTGATCTGAGATTTGTTTTCTTCCTGACATATTCTACTTCATATTAGTGGTAATATTTCTTCGATATGACTTGTGTTTATCTTTTTAAAAAATGGAAATTTGGCAAAAATGCTGTAAATTTTGCACTTTTCAAACTTTTAGGTCTTTCTGCCCTTAAATCAGAGAATCATATCACATAAAATAGTTAATAAATAACAATTGCCACATGCCTACTTTGCATCAGCACAATTTTGGAAGCATAATTTTTTTTTGTTAGGATGTTACCTCTAACCCCAAACTTAACCCCAACACACCCCATACCCTAATCTCAACCCTAACCATAACCCTAACCACAACCCTCACCCCAATACAACCCTAACCCCAAGACAACCCTAACCCTAGCCCAAGCCTATTACTAGCTATAACCCCAACCATAACCCTAACCCCAGCCCAACCCTAAACCTAGCTATGACCCCAACCATAGCCCTATCCCCAAACTTAACCCTTGCTCCAACCCTAACCCTAGACCAACACTAACCCTAGCTAAAATCCCAACTATAACACCAACCAAAACTCTAACCCTAGCCCAAAACTAGCACTAGCTATAACCCCAACTATAGCCCCAACCATAACCTTAACCTTAGCCCCAATCCTAACCCTAGCTATCACCCCAGCTATAACCCAACCATAACCCTAACCCTAGCCCTAACCCTAATGGAAAAATGGAAAAAAATAATTTATTTTTATTTTAATATTTTTTACCTAAAGAAGGGGGTGACAAAGAGAGTTTGATTTACATTTTTTTTTATTTTGATCACTGTGATAGGGATTACAGTGATCAAAATGAACTAATAAGAGAATTATCCTATTGTTGCCGGGTGCTGGCCGACAGATCTCAGCAGGTGCATGCGCCCGCCATTTTTTTTCCAGGAAGAAGACACTGAGGGCCAGGGGAAAAAGCCAGAGTGACCTGGGGACATCTCAGGTCCAGGAGGGATCGGGGGCCCACATTTCTCTTTCCTCTGAAGTGCTAGAGGAGAGAAAAATAAATGGGAATTATGAAAAATAAATGGGAATTCTGATTTTTTTGGGGTCGCAGTTATTCCATGAATAATGGTGATCACAACATTGGGGTCAGTAAAAACCGACCTGAATCATGTTCTCTGGGGTCTTAGCTACCCCGTGTAGCCAAGACCTCAGTGAAATTCCTACACTAGGGGGAGCTGCAACCTTATTTCTCAGCACCATTAAAAAGCTTCGATGAAGAATAAGTACCCTTAACTGCCACCGTTAAAAGGCATATTGGCAGTCATTAAGGGATAACACAATTTTGATTAAAATATGAAAAAGCGATCCTACCATGTTATGGTGACCCTATTTGAGACAGTCATAATCTCTAATATTAGAACCTTAACATTTGTCCAGTAATGTATTGTAGATAATGGTCGAGAAGGACTGAGCTTGGACAATGGACAGCCAGGCATGGGGAACTACATGAATGTAATGTCCAGCTCTAGGAAAAGGTAGGCCATTCCTTTATTTGCACAAAATGCAATAACACTAAAACAAAATCACCTGGGAAATGAACTGGAATGGAAGTTGGTGTGCATGCGGTGTTTAAGCGCATGTTCACACTGGCTACTAAACAGGCCAAACCCAAGTTTGGCTATTGTGAACATACACTTCCATGCTTACATTATCCAAGCTCAGTCCTTGTCATGTATAGTGTACAGTTCCTATAGCGTCTTGTGCTTGGGTGCGTGGAAAACACAGGAGACATAGGTTGAAATGAAATTACTTGTATTACTTCATACAAGCATGCTGAAAAGTTCACACAGTTTGCAGGAACAGAGTCAGGAGACACAGCAGGCCAGAGTAATTTCAAGCACTACAATAAATCTCCAAAGCAGGTTCAGGATCTCTTCTCTGTACCGTAATTCCTCTGCAAACATGGATTCACCAAACAGCAGGTTTCCAGAGTCCAAAAGTGTTCAAAGGTTCCTCAGTAGGGAATAGCTGGAGTACAAGTTCAAGATTTCCAGGAGTCAGGTCACAGACTGACTGAGGCTTGATTCAGGAGCACTGATTGTTCAGCTGAGGCTGCTTAAGAAGCAAGAGGGAAGAATCAGGGGGGAACATGAAAACTGGAACTCCATATTAACTGAGGGCAAGAGCTGCAGAAAAACAGAAAGCAAAATGGCCGACGGAAAACTGAGTTTCAAGGAACATGTCAACAGAGACAAAGAACCTTACATTACTCCCCCCTTTGGGACAACCTCCGGATGACCTCAGACCAGGCTTGTCAGGGTACCTCTGATGAAACTGGCGGAGCAGGCGAGGAGCATTTACATTGTTGACTGGTTCCCATGAGTTGTCCTCCACTGGGTAGCCCTGCCATTTAATCAAATATTGCAACTGATTTCTGTACAACCTGGAATCTAGAATCCTTTCCACCATAAATTCTTCCTGACCATCGACCAGCACTGGGTCAGGGCAAGGAGAAGAACGTCCAGGAAACGTATTGGGTGTTGCAGCCTTTAGTAGGGATACATGAAAGACAGGGTGGATTCTCATAGTTCTGGGCAGTTGAAGACGACAAGCAACAGCACTTATAATCTTACTGATCTTATAAGGTCCAATGTACTTATGTCCCAATTTAGACGATGGAATCTTTAATTTAAGATTTCTGGTTGACAGCCAGACCAAATCTCCTACCTTGAAAGCTGGTGCAGGTTTACGAAATTTATCTGCTGCTTTCTTGTACCTTTCCTGAGCCAATTGTAGATTTTCCTTTAGAAGATCCATATTCTTTTGTAAAGAAGTGATTCTTTCAGCCACTGCCGGCAAGGGCGTATCTATGGGAAATTGAGGAAGAATGTTAGGATGATAACCTAGATTGGAGTAAAAAGGAGACTGCTTAGTGGAGGCGCTCTGAGAGTTGTTATAAGAGAACTCAGCCAGTGGAAGTAGATCCACCCAATCATCCTGTAGGTGGCAGATAAAACAGCGGAGATACTGCTCCAGGGTCTGATTGGTTCGTTCTGTCTGTCCATTAGTCTGGGGATGAAAAGCAGAAGAAAGGTTTACTTTAATGTCCAATGCTGCACAGAAATTTTGCCAAAACCTTGAAGTGAATTGCACCCCTCGATCCGAAATGACCTCATCCGGTACTCCATGTAAGCGAAACACATTCTTAATCATCAAGTCTGATGTCTGTTTTGCAGTGGGTAAGCCGACACAAGGGATAAAATGAGCTGCCTTTGTTAGACGGTCAACCACCACTAGAATGGTGTTCTTCCCTTGAGAGGTTGGTAACTCCACAATGAAGTCCATAGAAATGGATCCCCACGGGCAGGACGGGGTGAGAAGAGGTTGCAACAGACCAGTTGGTGAGGAGCGAGGTGTTTTGCATCTTGCACAGACTTCACATGAAGTGACATAGTTTAAAACATCTTTCCTGTAAGTGGGCCACCAAAAGAAACGAGAAAGAAATTCTTGTGTCTTTAGAATTCCCCTATGCCTGGCTATCTTGGAATCGTGGATGAGTTGCAATACTCTCAATCTGACTGTTTCAGGTATATACAGACGTTGTCCCTGAATCCACACACCATTCTTTAAGACAAGACTTACGTCCCTTGGGGGTTGAGCCAACAAAGAATCCGCATGGTATGCTTCCTTGATGTCTTTAAGTAGGTCTTGTTTATGAATCACTCCCAGGAATCTAGAGTCAGGAAGAATAGTCTTAGGAGGAGTAAGTGGACGTGTCTCTGCTGAATGAATCCTAGAGAGTGCATCAGCCTTTCCATTGCGCGATCCTGGTCTATAAGAAATGACAAAATTAAATTTTTTTAGGAAAAGATTCCAGCGAGCCTGGCGAGGAGTCAGGCACTTAGCCGACCTGATAAATTCAAGGTTACGATGGTCTGTCAGGACGACTATTTGCTGTGCAGTACCCTGAAGAAGGTGTCTCCATTCCTTGAAGGCGGCAATAATGGCCAACAATTCTCTATTGCCCACATCGTAGTTCCTCTCAGCCGAAGACAACTGCTGGGAAAAAAGGCACAGGGATGCAAGACATTCTTCTCACCTGTTCTCTGAGAGAGTATAGCTCCAACGGCACAGTCTGAAGCATCCACCTCTATTATGAAGGCAAGCTCGGGGTTGGGATGTACTAAGATAGGTGCGGTGGTAAATTTATCCTTTAAACAGGAAAATGCTTCCTGAGCTTGCGGGGTCCAGGAGAACCTAGACTGTTTCCGGGTAAGTTGGGTGATAGGTGACACTACCTCAGAAAATTTTTTAATGAAACGTCTATAGAAGTTGGCAAACCCGATGAAGCGCTGCACCTCCTTCACATTTCCAGGAATTGGCCAATCCTTGATGGCTTGGGTCTTGCTTCCATCCATACTAATCCCTTGCGTAGATAGTACATACCCCAGAAATTGAATTTCGGTCCTATGGAATTCACACTTTTCAAGTTTGATGTAGAGATGGTTTTGTCTTAGGCGTTCTAAGACCATTCTCACATGTCCATGATGTTCCTCTGTGGAGTTAGAAAAAATTAGAATATCATCCAGATAAATCACCACAAATGTATCTAGGAGATCCCTGAAGATATCATTCACGAAGTGTTGGAAAGTGGCTGGGGCGGTACTCAGACCAAAAGGCATAACTAGATATTCAAAGTGTCCATAGCGTGACCTGAAAGCAGTATTCCATTCATCCCCAGGTCTAATACGGACCAAGTTATAGGCCCCACGGAGATCCAGTTTAGAGAAAATTTTGGCATGCCGCACTCTCTCCAACAACTCAGGGATTAAAGGCAATGGATAACGGTTTCTAATAGTAACCTTATTGAGTTCCCTATAGTCTATGCAGGGTCTCAGAGATCCATCTTTCTTCTTCACAAAGAAGATGGGTGCACCTGCGGGAGATGAAGAGGGGCGTATGAAGCCCTTGGCTAAATTTTCGTCTATATAATCCTTCAAAGCTTTTAGCTCGGGCCCCGCTAGGGGGTAGATCTTACCAAAAGGTATCTCGGCTCCAGGCAATAATTCAATTGGACAATCATATGGACGGTGAGGAGGAAGCTGATCAGCGTTCTTCTTGTCACATAAATCCACATAGTCCTGGTATACAGCTGGTAGTTCAGGGACTGACATGGTTCCTTTAGGAACAGAGCAAGCTGAAACTCCTTGACTCATCTGTTTCTCCGGAAAGTGTAATTCCTTGGTCTCCCAGTTAATCGTAGGATTCTGCGCCTGCAGCCATGGTAGCCCTAGAATAATGAGAAAGTGGGGAGAAGAGATAAGCATAAAAGACATTTTCTCCTGATGATCTTTACCCATAAGGACCCTCAAAGGCTCTGTTTCTTGATCCACTGGTCCAGAAGTCAGTAGAGAGCCATCCACAGTCTCCATCTGTACTGGAGTAGCCTTCTTCACTGAACGTATCCCCTGTTTCAGAGCAAAGGAGATATCCATAAAATTTCCACTTGTTCCTGAGTCGATCATAGCAGAGCTAGACACCCAGACTGAGTCAACCCAGAGTTTGATGGAAAGGAAGCAATGAGAATTGTTTCTTTTACAACTCAGCTGGGACATCGCTGAGGAAACTTGAAAAATTGCAGCGTTTATACCGTCATCGTCCCAGAACTAACAGAGTTTAAGTCCGAGAAATCAAGATCTCTTGCAGCAGATCTCTCTGGAGCCTGAGGCTCGGACATGACAGAGCTCCTCTCGCAACACTCACAGTGAATGACTGCTGCAGTAGTCTTACGAGAACGGCTGGGGCAGTTTATAATGAAGTGCCCTGACTTACCACAGTAGAAACATAGATTTTCCTTTATACGATGTTCCTTGCGTGCATCACTAACCCGTCTTTGTAAAGAGTCCACCTGCATGGGTTCAGGTTCTGGTTCCCTTGTGATCCTACTCAAAGGTTCCTTAGCTGAGGAGGGAGGTAGTAAAAGGTTAGTGCGATTATTTTCGAACCATCTCTCTTGTCTGCGTTCAGTCAGACGAGCATCAATACGAATACAATAGTTAATAAAGTCACCTAACACAGTGGGAGGGTCGGCACGAGCAAGTTCATCCTTAATCAGTGGAGACAACCCTTTCTGAAAAATAGATTTCTTAGCGGAAGTGTCCCAAGTGGTATCAAGAGCCCATCTCCTGAAATCCAGGGCGTATTCGGCTACTGAACGCTTACCTTGGCGCAAAGTTAACATGGCTGCTTCAGCTGTTGCACCTCGATTGGGGTCATCAAACACCTGCCCAATGGCTGAAATAAAAGCATCAAGGTGATTCAAACAATCATCCTCAGTCTCAATCAGAGGGTTTGCCCACATCAAAGCCTTATTGGTAAGCAACATGATTATAGTAAGCACTTTGGATCGTTCAGTGGGAAATTGTGAAGCATGTGCAGAGAAAAATAAATTACATTGATTAATAAATCCCCTGAATTTCTCACGTTCACCGCTAAAACGAAAAGGAGGTAATTTGGGGATCCCAGAACTCGGGGTTATGGCAGGAGCCTGGGCTCGTTCCTCTAGAGCCTCAATCCTGGCTCGCAATTCCTGGGTAGTCTGTCCAAACGCTTGCAAATTATGATTAGTGAGGTCCTGTAGGCTTGCAAAACGGGTTTTTAAAGTCTGTACATCTGAAAGGATTGTATCAGTCACTCCGCAAAGTTCCTTTATGCGGGCCTCCATCTTCCAGATCTTTTAAGGCAGAAGTGCTGGAAGGAGAAGAGGAAAGGAAAAAAAAAAAAAAAAAACAATAGTGTTTACCTGTGGTAACACTGCAGAGTAAAATTTTAAGGGAATGCGCTCACCTGGAATGGTTGTGAGAAGTCACAACCACTGTCATCACATAAGGTATTAAACGGACATCTGATATCCACAGTCACAGCAGACACGGCTTTCCCAGACCCAGCAGACACTAAACATTGGCTCCTGAATCTTGTCATGTATAGTGTCCAGTTCCTATAGCGTCTTGTGCTTGGGTGCGTGGAAAACACAGGAGACATAGGTTGAAATGAAATGACTTGTATTACTTCATACAAGCATGCTGAAAAGTTCACACAGTTTGCAGGAACAGAGTCAGGAGACACAGCAGGCCAGAGTAATTTCAAGCACTACAATAAATCTCCAAAGCAGGTTCAGGATCTCTTCTCTGTACCGTAATTCCTCTGCAAACATGGATTCACCAAACAGCAGGTTCCCAGAGTCCAAAAGTGTTCAAAGGTTCCTCAGTAGGGAATAGCTGGAGTACAAGTTCAAGATTTCCAGGAGTCAGGTCACAGACTGACTGAGGCTTGATTCAGGAGCACTGATTGTTCAGCTGAGGCTGCTTAAGAAGCAAGAGGGAAGAATCAGGGCGGGAACATGAAAACTGGAACTCCATATTAACTGAGGGCAAGAGCTGCAGAAAAACAGAAAGCAAAATGGCAGATGGAAAACTGAGTTTCAAGGAACATGTCAACAGAGACAAAGAACCTTACAGTCCTTCTTGACCCTTACTCACGTTTATGTCACTTGACAAATGGTAAAGTTTTAATATTAGAGGTTAGGATCATCCTGAATAGGGTCACCGTAATGTGGAGGGAGTTTTTTTAATTTTTTTGATAAAAATAATGTTAACTAAGCACCCTATATTATTTTCATGCACTATTGCTGTTTATTTATTTACTTCTGGGTATTTGCTGTCTATGTTTTTATCTTGGGTTTTACCTATGCACTGTGCATAGGCTGATGTTTCTGTCAGGGTGACCTTTATCAGAGCCTACAAAAATATACATGCAAAAAAGAATATTTTAGAACTAAGAAAATAAAACATAATACATTGTAAATATCATACAATATGCTGCTAAATAAAGAAACAAGTTAAAAAATGTAAATAAAAAATAAAATGGAATTAAATATAGATGCCAGTTGATAAAAATATCATGAAATGGTGACGTAAGCCATATAAGACTGAAAAGGAATATATAAGGTGAAACATAAGGTATGACGTGCAATCTGAAAAAATCAGTAAAAGAAGACAAAAAGGTTGAAAATTAAAACAAACAATATATGGAGTCATGGGAGTTGGGAAATCAATAAAAGAAAACAAAAAAGTAAAAACTATACGGTCTCATAAAATATTGAGCAAAGTACACTAATATTTGACAAAGAAAAGTTAGAACATTGAAAAAAAAGGAAAATTGGAAAAAAATTAAAAGAAATGCAGAGAAAAATTTGTAACTTTTGTCAATCTTTTCATACTCAGTTATTCCTTCCAATGTAATAAAACCTGAGTAAAAATGCTGAGAAAGCAAAATGTAGCAACAAGCAAGAGCATAGATTTTGTGTGTACAGGTCTCAAACTGGACTAGTAAAAGAGGTGAGCAAAAACACACATGCACAGTTACATGACTGAATGTTTAAACAAGGTTCTCCCTCCCTTCCAAAAGAGGATGGAAAAAAAAATTAGGTACGTGAGTAGACATCCAAAAAGCCAGCAACTGCCACTGGCTGCAGGATTGGTGTGGCTTGCACTGGTTTCAAATTGGAATAGTGAAACAAGTATGCAGAAACATGTGTGCACAGTTAAATGACTTGATTTTTTTATTAATTTAAAAAAAAAATTTAACAAAATTTACCCATCCTTCTTAAAAGGATGTAACAAGAAATGCTAACTTGGTAGTTACATGTCTAAAAAAAAATACTATGTGCGCAAAAAAAAACATGCAAAATTAAGGGTCTGGAGTGTTAGGGTTTGATTTCCCGCTGCTGCACAAGGGGAGTCTCGAACCCGTCCCGCTGCGGTCTCCCATTCATCTCTGGCCACAGTGGAGCCTGCTCAGCAGAGACGTCGGTCCAGGCGTCTTGCCCACTCCTCTACTGTGCAGTGACTTGCTGCTGCCTTTCCTGGATCTGCTATTATAGCCAGTGCTGGAGCAGTCGTCTTTGAGACAAAGTCCTGCGTTTTCCCATCTGAGCATGCCCAGAGTGAGATCTCTCATTGGAGATCAGGGGTCACATGTTCAGGTGCTGCAGCGGCTCCTATTGGTCCGCCAGGAAGGTCATGTAGCTACGTTTGTTTGTAACAGCTTCTCATTGGTCCTTGTTCCTGGAAGGTCCTGTAGCTGTTGCTATAAAAGGGTAGCATGGCTGGGCCGCCATGCGCTAATATCAATCATTGTATGCTATGCGCCAGTGTGGTCATGTGTATGTGTGGATAGGGACCCGGCTGAAATAAGCCACTAGAATGCCGACTTAATCGGTGAGGAGTTTGGTATGGTAGCTGGTCAGGGTCGGTGTCCTAGATGCCCTAGATTACCGGCATAACCGGTGAGGAGTTTGATTGCCGTATTCAGGGTCTGGCGTTCAGACGCCATAGATTGCGGGTGACTCCCGCGAGGACATTAGCGCATGATCACGCTTTATGTGCGCTTAGCACTTAACTGTGTACCTGAGAGCCTTACAGGACACAGTGCTTTTTCTCAGCGGCCCTGTGACGTAACAGGATTCGCTTTCAACGCTAGTCAGCGCCCTAGCGTCTTTTCTTTGCCACTCAGTTGTGTCTAGTGAGTGCGCACACATCGCCATATAGCATTGCGGCTCCTCTTCTAGCGGCTCTGTGGAGTAACAGAGTTCGCACTCATTACCACAGCGCATTACGGCGTTTATGTTGGCAGCTCTGCGGGATAACAGAGTTTGCTTCTTGCGCCTTTTTGCCAGCAGCGGCCTTCGCCTGCACGGTGGACCCCGGGCTGCGAACGCACTTATTATTTATATTATTTTGTGGGTTCCGCCAGCCTTAACATGGAGTTTTTGTTAATTTATATAATGGTTTCTTTTTTAAACAATTCACCCCTGCTTATCAAGAAGGAAAACATATAAAAGCAAAGTAAGTGCAAAAATATCTAAAAAGCCAGCAACTGCAACAAGTGATTTTATTTTTGTGATGAGGGTGGATGTGAAAATTGACTAACAGGCGGTTGTGGACTTGGTATCCTACAGTGCACTTCTTACCTCATCGCATGGGTTAGGTTTGAAGTCCACAGTCTTCTTTTAAATTTCCACTCCAGTCTAGACAATGCAAAATTAATTATGAGTTAGAAAATCCCTACTTCAGTTGTTTGATTATAACTGTGGAATTAGGTGAGTCCAATAAAAAAGTTTACATGATTAGATGAATTATTTCAATGTTTTTAGCTAAGCTAAACTCAAAGAGCAATATGAGCATTACATTTCATATAGGAACAAAGTGTAATTTTATAACAATATGAACATTATAGAAAAGCACAATTATTAAAATTTATATCCTACATTGTGACCCAGATATTTCCATTTTTTCTACTGGGAAAAATACTAGGAAATTTGTATGTTTAAGTGTATCAGCAAACAATGATAATGGTGTAATATGAAAATACTTTCACTTAAGATTGGAAAGTGGATGTATATCAATATTTGCTGGAATTAGCATGTAGTGGATTATAGTCAGCATTGTTCTGGGCCAATATTTATTTTAGAAATTGGTCTGCTTTACAATCTCTTTGTACTGCCTTGAATGGCAAAACTACCTGTATTTTGCATGTTAATGAGAATGCCAGGAGTTTAAAAGATATAATGGTCAGCTTCAGAGGGATAATGTACTAAAGGTTAAAAGTTTCACTTTAATACAATGTGCATTAAAATTATACAGGAATTTATTTATATTTATATTCTCTTGGCTTATTGTATTTAAGTCTGTTCCTCAGAGAAATCCATAAAATAATGCTTGACTTGCTTTTGGGAATCTTATATACTACTAATCACAGTTTCTGGAACTCTGATCAGCATTTACATTTGAACGTTTTGGAGCCAAAGTCTTAGATTAATGTAATTCCATTGTATCACCATTTGATGATATAAAATACAAGATGCTGTTTAATATAATAGAGTATAATGATGAAGGTCAGTGTCTTCATCTCTAGTCTGCCATATCATTTTCTGTAATGGTTATTGCATTCACAAGCTATTTTGCTGGTTTTATTTAAATAAAGTGTATAGCAGAATCATTAAATTATTTATTGTGCACTGCTTTTGAGTTACACTCTGTATTTTGCATTGTCCAACACCATAACTTAAGCTATCTGATTTTGGTGCGAACAAATAACTTTTTTTCAGATTTTAAAAAACTTTTTTATATTTTTATTATATTTATAAGTCCTCCTAAAGGACTTGAAACAATCACCTGATTATTTACACTATGCAATGGATCAGCACTGCTATGCCTAGAGAAAATCACAATTACCTATGAATAGAGATGAGCAAGTCCTAAAAGTAAACTCCCGAGTCCGTACCAATCATCTAGTGTTCGGGTAAGGACCCACCACCTTCCTAGAGAAGTCTGTGTTATTGTTTGTGTTCGGCAACTTGAACATCGTGTCTTTCCCACACTGTCATCTGCATGACAGCATGATAAAGACCAGCGGCTCTGATCAGTGGTAAGATCATTACCGCCGGTAATAAATATGTGGTTCCCACACTGTGAGATGACAGCATAAGCCAGAAGCTGTGACTGACCTTAAAAAATTTACCGCAGGTCTAAGGCGTTGGCTGATGAGAGAGTACTATTCCCATCAGCCTACGTCTGCTGTCACTGATAACAGTGAAAGCAGGAGCCACTGATGGAAGTTCATCAGACGGTGCCTATTTTATAAATAGAGTTGAGCGAAACAGATCGGTCAGATTCACAAGTCGCCGACTTTAGCCAAAGTAGGGTTTCGCCGAGTGAAACCCGACCATAGCGTGAAGTCGGCCATGTGTTCGGTAAAACAAGCACCAAAGTCGGTTTTCCCATAATGCTTGCAGGCGCCTTTTTTCAGCCAATGAGCAAGGACTTACACTGTGGGCAACGAGATGACATGGGCAGCATCCACCACCATCTTAGAGAAGGGCATTGCAATGATTGGCTGGCTTTGGGGGGCATCATAGTGTCTATAAAAGCCCTGACTGCCGACCGCCATTTTACTTCTGCCGATCTTAACAGTAGGGAAAGGTTGCTGACGCTGTTTATCAGTAGGGGGAGAGTTAGGGCAGGAAAGAGAAGTTCTTATGTGCTTGTGCTGATAGCAATTGTACTGTACAGTTAGTGTGCAGTGACAGGGGAGGATTTTCTTGTGTGCAGCAGTGCTGGTTATTAGGCTGCCTGCCAGTGACAGGGGAGGATTTTCTTGTGTGCAGCAATGCTGGTTATTATTGAGTTCGAAGACACGTCACTCCTTGTGTATGAAAAAAAGGTGCTCAGATTTGGGATGCCAGACCCATAATACTAATAATGAAAATTTGTAACGTTTCCGTCAAACATCTGACCTTCTTCAGACAAATTGCAAATGTAAAGCGCCTTACCTGATAGCCTTACTGCTGTACTTATTTAGCGCTCACTTCACTCTTCCTATCTAAGTGGACTTCACATGAAACTCACCTCTCAGTACATTTGCAATTTGTCTGAAGAAGGTCAGATGTTTGACCGAAACGTTACAAATTTTGAGAATTGCACATTGTAATAAAGGAATTTTCTTTCAAATTACCTACATTGAGTGCCGGATTTATCTTTTTCAATGCTGGTTATTAGGCTGCCTGCTAGCTGTATTGCTGTGTGTACACGGCTGTGCAGACTGCTTTTTAAACAGCACTAATACTTTTATTCATTTTTTCTGCACAGTTACCAAGAGTTCATTTTCTCCCACACCGTATAGAGCTGTACGCTCCTCACACACTACTGTGTACCGGCTGGTATCACAGACAAATACATGCTGCCTCTCTGTGTGTGACTCCGGTAATATATATGGAGATTTAAATTTTACCCCACACTATATACACCTGGTATCTTCTGATACAGTTCCTTTTTTCTGCCTTTTGTTTACGGTCAAATCCATACTGAGAGAGCGTCTGTGTGTGACTCGGGAAATATATACGGAGATTGAAATTTTCCCCTATACTATATGCACCTGGTATCTTCTGATACAGTACCTTTTTTCTGACTTTTGTATTATGGTCAAATCCATACTGAGAGCGCGTCTGTGTGTGACTCCGGAAATATATACGGAGATTTAAATTTTCCACTATACTATATACACCTGGTATCTTCTGATACAGTATCTTTTTTCTGCCATTTGTTTTACGGTCAAATCCATACTGAGAGAGTGTCTGTGTGTGACTGTGGAAATATATACGCAGATTTACAATTACCCCTACACTGTATACAGCTGTAAGCTTCTGATACAGTACCGTTTTTCTGCTTTTTATATTCTGGTCTAATCCATACTGAGCCTGTGAGCATCTGTGTGACTCTGGAAATATATACGGAGATTTACATTTTCCCTTACACTGTATACAGCTGTATGCTTCTGATACAGTACCCTTTTTCTGCTTTTTATATTCTGGTCCAATCCATACTGAGTGAGCGTCTGTGTGTGACTCTGGAAATACGTATGGAGATTTACAGTTTCCCCTACACTGTATACAACTGAACGCTTCTGATACAGTACCCTTTTTCTGCTTTTTTATATTCTCGTCTAATCCATACTGCGCCTGTGAGCGTCTGAGTGTGACTCCAGAAATATATACGAAGATTTACAATTTCCCCTACACTGTATATCGCTGTACGCTTCTGATACAGTACCCTGTTTCTGCTTTTTATATTCTGGTCTAATCCATAATGAGCCTGTGAGCGTCTGTGTGTGACTCTGGAAATATATACGGAGATTTACAATTTCCACAACACTGTATACAGCTGTACGCTTCTGATACAGTACCCTTTTTCTGCTTTTTATATTCTGGAATAATCCACACTGAACCTGTGAGCGTCTGTGTGTGACTCAGGAAATATATATGGAGATTTACAATTTCCCCTACACTGTATACAGCTGTAAGTTTCTGATACAGTACCCTTTTTCTGCTTTTTATATTCTGGTCTAATCTATACTGAGCCTGTGAGCGTCTGTGTGTGACTCAGGAAATATATACGGAGATTTACAATTTCCCCAACACTGTTTACAGCTATACGCTTCTGATACAGTACCGTTTTTTTGCTTTTTGTATTCTGGTCTAATCCATACTGAGTGAGCGTCTGTGTGTGACTCCGGAAATACATAAGGAGATTTACAGTTTCCCCTACACTGTATACAACTGAATGCTTCTGATACAGTATCCTTTTTCTGCTTTTTTTTATTCTCATCTAATCCATACTGAGCCTGTGAGCGTCTGAGTGTGACTCCAAAAATATATAGAGATTTACAATTTCCCCTACACTGTATACAGCTGTATGCTTCTGAAACAGTACACTTTTTCTGCTTTTTATATTCTGGTCTAATCCATACTGAGTGAGCGTCTGTGTGTGACTCCGGAAATACATAAGGAAATTTACAGTTTCCCCTACACTGTATACAACTGAATGCTTCTGATACAGTATCCTTTTTCTGCTTTTTTTTATTCTCATCTAATCCATACTGAGCCTGTGAGCGTCTGTGTGTGACTCCGGAAATATATACAGAGATTTACAATTTCCCCTACACTGTATACAGCTGTAAGCTTCTGAAACAGTACCCTTTTTCTGCTTTTTATATTCTGGTCTAAACCATACTGAGCGAGCGTCTGTGTATGACTCCGGAAATATATACAGAGATTTACAATTTCCCCTACACTGTATACAGCTGTACGCTTCTGATACAGTACACTTTTTCTGTTTTTTATATTCTGGAATAATCCACACTGAGCCTTTGAGCATCTGTGTGTGACTCAGGAAATATATATGGAGATTTACAATTTCCCCTACACTGTATACAGCTGTACGTTTCTGATACAATACCCTTTTTCTGCTTTTTATATTCTGGTCTAATCTATACTGAACCTGTGAGCGTCTGTGTGTGACTCAGAAATATATACGGAGATTTACAATTTCCCCAACACTGTATAGAGCTGTACGCTTCTGATACAGTACCGTATTTCTGCTTTTTGTATTCTGGTCTAATCCATACTGAGCCTGTGAGCATCTGTGTGACTCTGGAAATATATACGGAGATTTACAATTTCCCCAACACTGTATACAGCTGTACGCTTCTGATACAGTACCGTATTTCTGCATTTTGTATTCTGGTCTAATCCATACTGAGTGAGCGTCTGTGTGTGACTCCAGAAATATATACAGAGATTTAAATTTTCCCCTTCACCGTATACAGCTGTACGCTTCTGATACAGTACCATATATCTGCTGGTATTTTTAGTACATTTTCCCAAACATGAGGAAGTATGGTGGAAGAGGCCACGGACGTGGGCGATGGGGGCCAGCTGGTACTGATTGTGATGGTGGTGCATCTGCTGGTAGTGCCAAAAGCACAATAGTACCTAAGGCAGGAGGTGTTGAGCCTGTGTCATCGTCTGGCTCCAGAAGGCCTGGGAGGATCCCTTTTCTGGGAGTAGGTAAACCGCTTTTAAATCCGGAACATCAGGAACAGGTTTTGGCTTACATTGCCGAAACAGCCTCCAGCTCTATCGCCTCCTCTTCTGAAGTTTCAAAAAAATGCAAGCACTGAGTCGTCAGTGCAGGCTCCTGGTCAGGAACAACACCTTTCCTAGTGTCCTTCACCCCCACCAAAAGTGAAGGATGCGGCAGGCCACACTTCAGATTACTCCATGAAGCTTTTTTCACATGCCATGCCTGGGTTATCAAGTCAAATCCTGAATTCTGCAATCCAAGATGAATCTGACATGAAGTGCACTGATGCACAGCCACTACTACTGTATATGTTTCTGCTGGTACATTCACCCAGAGCACTACGTTGCCCTCGCAGTCTACTGAGCCAGAATCTGAACTTGATGAAACTCATGTGCCCCTTCCCGAATACTATACCACCTTACACGGTGACACAGAGGAAGGTGCAGATGAAATTGAAGAGGAGGTGATGGATGACCCATTTGTTGACCCGGATTGGCATCCATTGAGGAAGAGAATGCCGCTGGCAATAGATCAGAAGAGGAGGAGGATCCACAGCAGGCATCGACATCGCAGCTGCGGTCATCTGGCAGGCCCGTAGCAGTCCAAAAACTTGTTAAAAAGATAAAAAGAGTTGCAGGACAGCTTTGACAGACGGTCAAATTAGCACAGCATGGAAGCCCTGAAAATTTTTCCCATTGTAGGAAGAGTGCAGTATGGCGCTTTTTTGACCAAAATCCTACTGATGAGGCAAAGGTTATCTGTAAGAAGTGCGGAAGGACCTTTAGCCGAGGGAAAAATCTCCGAAATTTGAATACTAGTTGCAAGCTTAGTGTTATGTTCTGCTACAAGCACTAAGGAAAAAAGGGAAATCTGTCCCTACGATAGAACTAAGCTAGATCCCTACGATGTAACGGGGAGCCTGATCCTGCGATCAGACCCACTAAAGTCCTCAGCTAGTCTGTACGAAGACCTATAGATGCGAGGGATCGATCCCTACAAAAACTAGGGACTGGGAGAAAGATGGTCACCTCCTTACAGAAGTTGTAGCAGTAAAACACAAACAATATAGAACATAGAGGTCCGAAGACCAAACAAAACTAACTGAGTAAGGTAACAGAGCACCTGGCTAGCTTAAGAGTAGAAATTACAGTGAAGTCCAGCAAAGCCAGAAGGGCGGAGCAGGATTAAATAGGCAGAAAAAGGTCATGTGACCAGCAAGATAGAAAAAACCTAACAGGAGAGTTCTAACACTTAGACATTTAAACACCATGCACTTGCAAGCGTGGACAGACTACAAAACCTCAGGTAGCACATGTGCACCTGCTCCGACTGAAGGTAGCCAGCAACGCTACATCGCTTCCCCCACTGTAAGCCCACAGATTAGCACACAACCAGCAAGAAATGTTGAGGTGTCGTCGCAAGGCCAAAGCAGTCAGGGAATCACAATGTTTTTGCAACAAAAGACTGAATCTAGGCCATCACCACCACCACCACCATCACCAACCCCCACTCAGTCCGCCATTTCCACCGCTTTTTCCCTCATATGCAGCTCTCAAGTCCAGCTCAACCTAGCAGACACTGAGTAGAACAAGAAAGAACTCATCCTCTCATCTGCGTACACTGGCTTTGAATGCCTACATTGCCAAAATGATCTCATTAGAGATGATGCCCTTCAGTTTGGTTGAAAGCGCAGCGTTCTGAGAGCTCATGGCCTACGCTGTCCCACGCTATTACCTACCCAGTCGGCACTTCTTTCCTAGAAAAGCCATCCCTGCCCTCCACCTGCATGTGAAAGACATCATTGTCCATGCACTCAAACATTCATTGAGTGGAAAGATGCATTTGACAACAGATGCATGGGCCAGTAGGCATGGCCAGGGCCGTTACGTGTCCATCACTGTGCACTGGGTTAATGTGGTGGATGCAGGGTCCACAGGGGACAGCGGCGGTGGGACAGTGCTGCCTAGCCCATGGTATAGGCAACAGTTGGCTGTAGGCGTTCGACCCTCCTCCTCCAGAAGCAAAAGCTTGTCTACAGAAAGCAGTCGCACGAGCACTCCGTACGCAGCTGCCAATGTTGCGCACGAGGTGTCCCACTATCGAACAGCTTGTGGTAAGCGTCAGCAGGCTGTTTTAAAGATGATGTCTTTGGGCGACAACAGACATACCGCGGAGGTACTGGCCGATTACTTTCAGCGAGAATCTGAGTCATGGCTGGGCAGTCTACATCTTGAGCCAGGCAAAGTAGCCAGTGATAACGGCCGTAATTTTGTGGTGGCCATAAGCCCTGGCAAAACTCAGACACATATCTTGCCTTGCTCACACTTTGAACCTGGTGGTGCTGTGATTCATAAATAATTATCCGGAGTTAACAGCCCTGCTCCATAAGGTGCGAAGACTGTGCTCGCACATCCGTCGCTCGCCCGTAGACTCTAGTCGTATGCAGAGGCTTCGGCGATCGCTCCACTCCCCAAGCACCGCCTAATCATAGACATTGCAACAAGGTGGAACTCCACAATGCACATGGTTGAGAGGCTGTGCGAACAGAGGCAGGCTGTAATGCATTTGTGGGAGGATACATGGTCAGGCAGTTTGAGGGCAGACATCGAGTTGTCGGGTGTGCAGTGGTCAAAGTTGAAAGACCTCTGTAAAGTCCTTCAGTGTTTTGAGGAATGCACATGGCTGGTAAGCGCAGACGATGCCATCATAAGCATGAGCATCCCACTTATGCGTCTGCTCATGCAAACTTTGATGCACATTAAGGATCAGACGTCTGCAGCGGAGGAGGAGGAGGGAAGCCTTGCTGATAGTCAAACATTGTCTGCTCAGGGAATTGTCCTGGACGAGGTGGAGGAAGAAGAGGAAGAGGAGGAGGAGGAGGATGAGGGGGATGATTATTTTGGGGAGGAGGATGCTTCTCAGGGGGCAAGAGAAAATGTTGGATTGCCAAGGTCAGGTACAGGGATTGTGTGTGACTGGAGGGATGTGGATTTGGCAGAAAGTGCTCCTCCACCCACCACTGGCAGTGCATCATTGACACCTGGAACATTGGCACACATGTGTGATTATGTCTTGCGGATCCTAAAAAGGGACCCCCGCATTGCCAAAATTATGAAGGATGATGACTACTGGTTGGCCAGCATCCTCGATCCACGCTATAAAGGCAAATTACAGAACATCATGCCACAGGAGAACCTAGAGGTATTATTGGCAAGGCATTCCCAGCACACAGCAGCGGTGCAGGTTCTACCATGAGCCGTTCTGGGCAACATGGAAGAGGTGTTCGTGGTGCACACAGCCGAAGTGGCGTTGGAGTCAGGGTTTCATGACAATGTTGTGAACTGATTTTTCAAGTACCGCTCACATGACTGTTAATACTGAATCGATTGCAACAGACAGGAGACAGCAGTTATCAACTATGGTTCAAGATTACCTCTCCTCCCCTCTCGATGTTCTCCCTCACATTTCCTTTCCCTTTGACTACTGGACCTGTAAACTGGACACCTGGCCTGAATTGGTACAATATGCCTTACTGGAGCTTGCTTGCCCTTCTGGTAGTGTGTTATCAGAAAGAGTCTTCAGTGCTGCTGGATCAATCCTGATAGAAAGAAGGACTCAACTGTCGACCCAAAATGTAGGTGATCTCACATTCATTAAAATGAACCATTCCTGGGTTTCAAAGGATTTTGTACCACCTTCCACTGATGACACATAGGTCGCCAGCAAAATGGCTCTTTTTGTCCTCCTCTTCCTCCGACATCTCCAATTCCTCCATTTGAAGCTGCTGAACGTCCAGCCTACACCTCAACATATGCCAGTTTTTCCACCTCCCTATTTGGGCTGTACCCTCCCTGGGAAGGCATCAGCACCTGGGATACCCGGGCAATGTCGGGGCCCTGAGCATGTGGGGGGCCTGTTATGAATGTGCTAGAGATGGTTTCTGAGCAGAGGCTCCCTCTGATGGTTACAGACAGTACTGAACCTTTCAGCGAGGAGTGGCAATCTGGAATCACGGATTGGTCTGATATAAGGGAGGTTCCCTCCCATGATGGTTGCCGGTGATCAATTGTTCTTGTCTCAATTGTGGTTCCTGGTTCATTTGGAAGTTTGCTGGAGTCCTGTCTGCATCTCCTGCTTTCAGATAAGATATTTTTTGCTTTTTTTTTTGTGCTTGCTTTTTGCATTGTTTTCTGCACTTTTGTGGAGGTCAGCCAGGTCCCCTCCTGGGGCCTGAGCTCCTCACAGTTTTTCTGCAGCCACTGTTATTTGCTCATTTGCTTTTTCCTGTTTTTTCAGCGGCTGCTGCTTGGTTTTTGTTCACACTGAGATCTGATTTAGTGGGAGGCGAGATCGTGTGATCTCAGTATTTTTGTAATCAGAATTGTTGGATTTTTGTAGGGTTTTCTGGGTTGCAGAAAGTAATCTCTCCTGTACTATCCTATTTAGTCTACTTTTGGCCCCAGCGTTTGCTCAGTCTATTTTCTGCCTGTGTTTGTATTTTCATCTTGTCTAACCGCCATTATATGTTTGGGGGCTTCCTATTTTCTTTGGGGATCTGCTCCGGGGCAGATAGCTTTCATTTTTCTGCCTTTAGTTGTAGTTGTCTCTCAGGCTGTGACGAGGCGTCTAGGATCAACGTAGGAACGCTCCACGGCTACCTCTAGTTGTGTCGTTAGTTTAGGAATCTGCAACCCATCAGTTATTAACATCTCAGGTGTTCGGCTGCCCTGCTGTTGTTCCTGTCCTCCTCAGCTACCGAAACATAACAGGGGCCCACTCGCCGTCAGAGACACCGACATACACTGGATAATTATATATGGGGCCCATCATACATTTGAGCATCATAGATAGGGCCCATTATACACTGGAGCATTGTATATGGGGCACATCATACACTGGAGAATTATAAATGGGACCCGTCATACACTGGCTGGAGCATCATATGCGGGGCCCATTATACACTGGAGCATCATATGGGGCCCATTATATATGGAGCATCGTATAGGCCCATCATACACTGGAGCATCATCCATGGGGCCCATCATATACTGGAGCATCATATGGGGCCCATCATGTACTAGAGCATCATATGGGGTTCATTATTTATGGTGCATCAAATGGAGCCCATTATATATGGAGCATTATATATGGTGACCATTATATTTGGAGCATTATAAGGGGCTCATCATACACTGGAGCATTATAAATGGGGCCCATCATACACTGGAGCATCATATGGGGACCATTATATATGGAGCATTATATAGGCTCTTCATACACTGGAGCATCATACATGGGGCCCCTAATATAGTGGAGCATCATATGCGGCCCATTATATTTGGAGCATTATATAGGCCCATCATACACTGGAGCATTATCCATGGGGCCCATCATATACTGGAGCATCATATGGGGCCCATCATGTACTAGAGCATCATATGGGGTTCATTATTTATGGGGCATCACATGGAGCCCATTATATATGGAGCATTATATATGGTGACCATTACATTTGGAGCATTATAAGGGGCTCATCATACACTGGAGCATAATAAATGGGGCCCATTATACACTGGAGCATCATATGGGGCCCAGTATATATGGAGCATTATATTGACCCATCATACACTGGAACATCATCCATGGGGCCCACAATATACTGGAGCATCATATGGGGCCCATTATATATGGAGCATTATATAGGCCCATCATACACTGGAGCATCATCCATGGGGCCCATCATATACTGGAGTATCACATGGTGCCCATGATATACTAGAGTATCATATGGAGTTCATTATTTATGAGGCATCACATGGAGCCCATTATATATTGAGCATTATATATGGGGACCATTATATTTGGAGCATTATATGGGGCTCATCATACACTGGAGCATTATAAATGGAGCCCATCGTGCACTGGAGCATGATATACAAGTCCCATTATACACTGGAGCATCATATGGGGCCCATTATATATGGAGCATCATATGGGGCCCATCATATACTAGAGCATCATATGGGGTTCATTATTCATGGGCATCACATGGAGCCTATTATATATATGGAGCATTTTATATGGGGACCATTATAATTGAAGCATTTTATGGGGCTCATCATACGCTGTAGCATCATATATGGGGCCCATCATATACTAGAGCATCATATGGGGTTCATTATTTTTGGGGCATCACATGGAGCCCATTATATATGGAGCATCATATGGAGTACATATGGGGCCTATTCTGTATGGAGCATTATATGGAGCCCATTCTGAATGGCGCACTATGTGGTGCCCATAATACTGTATGGAGGACTATACTGTCCGGTTTTTGAGCTATTGTAGAATTTACAATAGATTTCACTCATGTAATGTAAAAAGTGAAGTATTTGGCATTGTACTATACCTATATTTCTCTGCCGTATCGGAGCATCATGAATTGTGGTATTTGTTAAAGAGGCCCACTGAGACTCTTTGGCCCGGGGCCCACGAAAACCTGGAGCCAGCCCTGCCCCCCCACAACTTTAGCCAAATAACCCCCAGTTTTCAATGCGTTAATATTATTATAAAGTAAATTAAGGTTGACAAGCTTAAGTAATAAGAATTGATGTCGTTAGCATTGAAATGGGCACAGTAGGTGTGTTTACTGTCCTCCACTCCCTGCCAAATTTTCTTCCCCATTGACTTGCATTGGGGTCGCTTCGAGTTTCAGTCGGACCTTCGACTTTTTCCGATAGTCGGCTGATTTCGTTCGACTCGACTTTTGGGAAAGTCGGGTGGTCCGAAACCCGACTCGACCCCTCCCAGAGGCAAAGTCGCTCATCTCTAATTATAAATAAATATATATTTTTTTTAAATGACATGTGGTCTCTTCTATTTTTGAAAACCAGTGCAGGCAAAAACTGACTGCCGTGAGCTTCAACCCTCAGCTGTCAGCTTTATCAAGGCTGGTTATCAAGAATAGATGAGTCCTCACGCTGTTTTTTTACATGATTTAATTAAATAATTTAAAAAAATCACTTCTCCCCCCCATTTATGACAACCAGCCAAGCTATTGCAGACAGCTGGATAATGGCCCTCACAGTGTAAAAACTTGGCTTGCAGCCGGCTCTTCCCGCCTCCCTACTGCAGTGACAAGTGTGGTAATATTTGTGGGGTTAATGTCAGCAGTTTTTTGGTCATTGATATCGAGCCCACAGACTAGTATCTTTAAGTCTCCTATTCAATACTAACCTCATAGTTAGATTGTAAAAAATGACACAGCCAGAATAAAATACTTTATTTGAAAGAAAGATACTGACTTCTTTATTTTAAATAAAAATAAAAAAGCCCATTTATAGCCACCTTATACCCATTAATGCCCCTGTCCCCTGAAAAAAAAGAAAAATAATAAACAACCATATGCTCACCTGTCCGAAGTGAATATTACCAATAGTGTCCAAAGCCATAATCCATGTCTGTGATGTTTACAAACTGAACGGTGCCATGATGTGACCACCACTTAGGCTGAAAATCAAGGGAGAATGAGGAGCTGCCAGCACAGCTTCAGTGATTAACGATGACATCATCGAGGTTACCGCAGGTCACTGAGACTGCGTTCCCACTGGCACCTCACTGTCAGCTGGGACAATGAACTGACCTCAATGATATCCTGGCAAGCACTGTGAGAAAATTCTAACTACTAAAATTCAAAATACAAACCTGTAGTCTTGATATCAGCGTCCATAAAACAGGTGACATCAACCCCACAAATATTACTACACTTGCCACTGCACCAGGGCAAATGGGAAGAGCCAGGCAAAGCACAGAATTTGTGCATCTAATAGATGCGTCTTTTCTGGGGAGGCTGCAAGCCGCTTTTTTTAAGCTTGGGGGCAATATCTATGGCCCCTTAGCAGCCTGAGAATACCAGCCCCCAGCTGTCTGCTTTCACTTTTCTGGTTATTAAAAATCGAAGAGACTCCATAGCATTTTTATTTATTTATTATTTATAGCACAAGCTCTGGTTGATGAATACTACCATCAGTAGTACCTGTTCTCACTGTTATCATTGACAGCAGGTGTAGGCTGATGGAGTAGTACTCTCTCTAATCAGCCGACACCTGTGACTTGCGGTAACATTTTTACCGCCAGTCACAGCTATTTGACTGGAGGTTATAATCTTACTGCTGAATAGAGCATGTGTTTTCCATGTTGTCATGCAGATGACAGCGTGGCAAGCAACAGATGTTCAGTCCCCCCATTCATCTGAATGGTGTCTGGGTTTGAGTCCGGGACCATTCAGGTACCTGAACTTCTTTTAAATGTTTTACCGGAACAGCCAGACACGAACATCAACGGATTCACTCATTATTACCTATGAACATCAGCTAAACTCTGGTTTTCACAGGAAAATTCTAATAATAGGCACAGGGTTCTGCAACTAACCCCCTGCTGTTGTGGCAACTCATCGGCACCAAACAATCATGTCACTGGAAAGCAGATGACCATGTGTTGGCACATGATAAATGCAGCTGTCATCGGTTGACAGCAAGTTTTAACATGTTAACAACCGTGGAGTTCTGCTCCAGTCATAGCTGTTAGGGGCACATGATGGCTGATTAAGTAAGCTATCAAGTGCCGAGAAAGATGCAGGCATGGCATGTAATCCAGCTTAGTAATCAGGGAGTAGGCATATCGCATACCAATATGTCATATGTCTGTAAATGGTTAAAGGAAAATTATTTAAGAAAGACATTCTAAATTATTAGGCAAGCCATAGGTTTTAAGCAATATAGGAAAGAATAAGGATCTCTCTACTGTTGAAAACTATCAAATAGTGCCTTGGACAAGTTTTGAAAACATTAAATAGATCACATAAAATTATGCATGAACATTGTACTGTGAAGAGGTTTGTGGCTGATAAAGAGCACAGATGAGTTGATGCAAATAAAGCCATAATGAGTAAGGTTTCTGCCAGACAAATTCATCAGATTAAGAAAGCTGTTTCAAAAATACTATTATAAATTAGAAGACAGGTATTTGAAGCTGCTGGTGCCTCTGGACTTCCTCAGGGTGTAGGATCCTACAATGGCTTGCAGTTGTGCATAAGTCTACTTTTTGGACACCTCACACCTCTAAATAGTGTTCAAAAGCAGAAAAGGTTGCAGATAGCACAAACATACAGGAAGACTCATTTTAAAACTGTCTTGTTTACTAATGAGTGCTGAGCTACTCTGGCTGGTACAGTTGTATGGTTGGTGGATAGCAACCATGTCCCAACAAAGCTGCAACATCATCAAGGAGGTAGCGAACTTTTGTTTTGGGTCAGAAACCTATCAAGAGAGCTGATAGGCCCCTTTATTTATTTTACTCACTTACATAGCGCGCCATCCACAGCAATATCATCTTTATGCATGACAATGTATTGTTTCATGTTGCAAAGAATACCTATGAGCCATTGGCTTCCATTGACATAAAAAATGAGAAACTCATGGTGTTCCATCATCCTCTTCAATCTTATTGAGAACCTCTGGAGTATTCTCAAGCAAAAAATCTATAAAAATGAGAGCCAGGTCACATCAAAACAACAGTTCTGGGAGGCTATGCTGACATCCTGCTAAGAAATTTAAGCAGAAATTATGCAAAAACTCAAAAGTTCAATGGATACAAGACTTGCAAAGGTGATATCAAAGAAGAGATCCTATGTTAACATGTAACTTGGCTTGTTAAGATGTTTTGATAAAGATTTGATATCAGTAAATGTGACCTCTTTATGCTGTGTGACAAAGTCACTCGTAAAGTACTGGAGGGGAGACATGTGTCACTACGCTTAATGGCATCAGTGATGTGAAACCCAGAGTATTTTTCTACAGCACACAAAGTGACATGAGGGGTTAGGCTAATTTTCATAATGGGCTGTCTTTTATGTTGACATCAATAGAGCGGTCTGGGAGGATGTCCACCTTATCTCCGCCTCAGAGTGTGGTCAGGGGCTAAAATAGCTGAGCTTCAGAGGCAGTCTTTTTCAGCAAAGCTGGGGATACGATCTCCAGTGGTTTATGTGCTGAGGAGGAAAGACTGAACCTATGTTGCTCCAGAGCAAGGCAACTGCTACCAGCAAACGTGTGGACTGTGTTACAGCATTTTGTTTTGTTTGTTGTTTTCCTGTTTTTGCCTGAAAGGCTGTGTTTACTTTCCCCTTCTTGTTGATTTATGTTGCCCTTTAATAAACCAACCAAAGATTTAACCCCTTCATGACCCAGCCTATTTTGACCTTAATGACCTGGCTATTTTTTGCAATTCTGACCAGTGTCCCTTTATGAGGTAATAATGAATATAGCGTGGCACAGCTGTGAGAGGTGCTCAATTAGAGTAAGTAAAATAAAAGTAGCAGATAAACAGTAAACATCCAAGGTGAGCGATGTCCAGATTTATAGGAAATAGAATCTTATGAGAACAACCATAAGATAAAAAGAAACAGAGGAAAAAAGAAAAAAGAAAAAAGACAATAATTTTGTGGAAAGAACCTACCTGACTGCTTTGTAGAGCTAAATCCAAAAGTCTATGTGTCTTACTTGGGCTAACCGGTAAGTCCAGGGCCGGCGTCAGCACCCGGCACACCCGGGCAAGTGCCGGGGCCCTGAGCAGGCGGGGGGCCCACTCGCCGTCGGGCACCCAGGCGCCCGTTAGCGGTGTCAGCGCCGCCACTGGGCCCCCCCCGCTTGCTCAGGGCCCTGGCATCAGCCGGCGCAATACTCACCTCTCCCCGTGCCTCCGCTGCCGCAGCTCCGAGCTCCAGGGGGCGCCTGCGCCGGCGCTTCCTCTCTCACAGCAGCACTGCTGAATGACATCATCATTCAGCGGCCGGCTGTGGCAGAGAGAGCGCGGACGCCGGACAGATGAGGCGTGTGTGTGTGTGTGTGCCTGCTGCGTATGTGCATGTGAGAGAGTGCTGCCTGCAGTGCTGTATGTGTGATGGTGGTGGGGGGA
Source organism: Oophaga sylvatica (assembly GCA_033576555.1). Taxonomy (NCBI): domain Eukaryota; kingdom Metazoa; phylum Chordata; class Amphibia; order Anura; family Dendrobatidae; genus Oophaga; species Oophaga sylvatica. Next base: position 207,856,164 of record JARQOD010000001.1, on the reverse strand, counting down.
GGCAGTGATGGTGGTGAGGAGGCAATGATAATGGGAAGGCAATGATGATGATGATAATAATGGGGAGGCAATGATAATGATGATGATGGGGAGGCAATGATAATGGGAAGGCAATGATGATGATATTAATGGGGAGGCAATGATAATGATGATGGGGAGGCAATGATAATGAGAAGGCAATGATGATGATGACATTAATAAGGAGGCAATGATGATGATAGGGAGGCAATGATGATGATGATGGGCAGGCAATGATGATGAGGGGAGAAAATGATGATGATAATGGGCAGGCAATGATGATGATAATGGGGAGTCTTTCCACAGCGCCCTTTCCTGACCCGTAACAGTGCAAACGCTGCACAGTGTAGAGGAGAGCTCCATATTTTGTATGGAGCATTATATGTGGTCCAGTATTCTGTATGGAGCATTATATTGGGTCCAGTATTCTGTATGGAGCATTATATGGGGGATGGCGGGGTGACATCCTGCATGGGGTATTATATGGGTGATGAGGGGGAGACTATGTGGTGCCCATAATATTGTATGGAAGACTGTACTGTCCAGTCTGTACTGTGCGCTGTGAGGATTTGGCTGTTTTTGAGCTATTGTACAATTTACAATAGGTATCAGTCATGTAATGGAAGAAGAGAAGTGTTTGGCATTGTGCTATACCCATATTTCTCTGCAGTATCTGTGCATCATGAATCGTGGTCTGTGTTAAGGGGGCCCACTGAGACTCTTTCGCCCGGGGCCCATAAAAACCTGGAGCCAGCCCTGGGTAAGTCTCTGTAAAATTATGAGCTGCACCATGAAATATAAAGTGTGAGAAAAGATGGTACACAGATTGGTGCTAAGTGAAAGTGATATATGTAACTAGGTGAAGATTTAACATACCTAGAAATAAATATATGGTCCCAAATGTTGGACCAGATATTTAAAGAGGAGCAGGGAGATTGATATCTGTGAGTAAGATATCACATTAAGATGTAGAAATAGTCTCCTGTGAGCAAACAACATCTATTGTGAATAAAAAAACATCTATAGAGGACATTGTTAGATACCTGTGCAGGGTCTATACCTGAATAAGTCAGTGTCCACTGAAAATAAGTGCAAGTGCCCCTGTAGGTCAATGGATCCATAATAGGGACCCCTTAGTAAATGTCCTAATGATAAGAGACAAGTATATAAGATGAGTGAACATTATAAGAATATAGAAAATATGTGCAGGTAATAATATACTGTCACTGTGGGATTGTATAAAGGTATCAGTCTCCAGATGCCCTGAAAATAATAAGACTATGATTAGAAGCACTGCTGGATAAGGGCAAATGTATAAGTCCTCCATTTTAAGTGAAGTTAAAACTGGCTAGAAAGTGCTCCTTACCGGTGGTGATGTAGGGGATGGTGCAGCCTCGCTCCCAACGCGGTATCCACCGCTTGCTGGTGTGAGCGTTTTGCTAGTGTGAGCGCCATTATGTGCTTGGAGGGTGGGCTTAGCGTCTGTGCACAAGGCGGAAGTGGGCGGCACCTATGCGTTCCACTGACTAAAGCTTGCGTTCCAGGTGCCATGTTGGGGCTGGATGGAACGGTGTCTGCTATACCTGATCGTAAATGTGATCGGTGAGGTTGCGGACACTGATATGAGATAGCAATAGTTCATACAGTTTCATGTATAAGCACAAAATACCAGTTTTTATGGTGTGAAGGGAGTATATTCAGCAGTCGAGTAGGAGAGAGGATCCCAAGTGGGAGATTGGAAGTCATGTTTCCAGATCAGTACAAAAGACTCTGTGAAAAGAGAAAAGACATTAGAATCCGGGACAAATGCCAATATATCTCAGAGCAATATGGATCATGTATCCGAAGAAAAAACTTTTGACCTCATAGTGAGACATATGGAAACATATATGCGGTAACACTTATGCAATAAAAATTATAAAGGCAACTGAAAGCTTTTCCCATTTGGCTTTTCATATAAAGGAGTGTAGATCATACTTCCTGTTCATACCAGGGGGGGTGAGGGTCTGTAGCTCATGGATCCAATAGGATTCTCTTTTTTTCATATATTGGATGCGATCCCCTCCTCGACGTGAAGGAGTAATCAATTCTATAATTTGGAATTTAAGTTGGGCTATGGAGTGTCCCTGGGTAATGAAATGAAATTGTATTGGTAAGAGGGTATTATTGCATCGTATGGTGGGTTTGTGCTTCGAGATCCGGTCTTTAATCGGTTGGGTAGTTTCACCTATGTACAATAAGCGGCATGGGCACTTGATTAGATAGATGGCATAAGTCGAATCACAAGTGGAATAGTCCTTAATCTGGTATTTTTTACCAGAATGTGGGTGATAAAAGGAGTCCCCTTTGAGTACGTTATTACATTGGTTGTCGTGTAAGCAGGGGTATGTGCCCAATTTTGGTTTGTGTAAGGATCTCTGTGTTGATACCCGTTTTTGTGTGCCCATGTCTGCTCTTACCAATGAATCACAGATATTATGTGGACGTTTGTAACAGGGTAAAAAGGGGTTATTGAACTCCTCTATATTTGGATGTGCAGTTCTGAGGATATTCCAGTGTTTCCTTATTGTGTGATGTAAGATTTGTACATTCAGATGATAGACATGTACTAGAGGTATACGGTTAGTCACTGGTCTGCGGGGGCCTTGTACTGGTTTCAAAGCTTCTGTTAATAAAACAGTAGAATAGCCCCTTTCTCTAAATTTTTTGTGCATCTCGTCAAATCATAACTTGCTCTGAAAAGGATCTGAAACAATTTTATTGCCATCCCCCAGCAACCAAAAGATCACAGTTCCAGAGGGTCCATAAAATATACATTTGCCCTTATCCAGCAGCGGTTCTAATCATAGTCTTATTATTCTCAGGGCATCTCTGATTATCTCTTACACGTAAGTTAAATTATGCACCTGGAGACTGATACCTTTATACAATCCCACAGTGACAGTATATTATTACCTGCACTTATTTTCTATGTTCTTATAATGTTCACTCATCTTAAATACTTGTCTCTTATCATTAGGACATTTACTAAGGGGTCCCTATTACTGATCCATTGATCTACGGGGGCACTTGCACTTATTTTCAGTGGACACTGACTTATTCAGGTATAGACCCTGCACAGGTATCTAACAATGTCCTCTATAGATGGTTTTTTATTCACAATAGATGTTGTTTGCTCACAGGAGACTATTTCTACATCTTAATGTGATATCTTACTCACAGGTATCAATCTCCCTGCTCCTCTTTAAATATCTGGTCCAACATTTGGCACCATATATTTATTTCTAGGTATGTTAAATCTTCACCTAGTTACATATATCACTTTCACTTAGCACCAATCTGTGTACCATCTTTTCTCACACTTTATTTTTCATGGTGCAGCTCATAATTTTACAGAGACTTACCGGTTAGCCCAAGTGAGACACATAGACTTTTGGATTTAGCTCTACAAAGCAGTCGGGTAGGTTCTTACCACAAAATTATTTCTGTTTTCTTTTTTCTTTTTTCCTTTTCTTCCGTTTCTTTTTATCTTATGGTTGTTCTCATAAGATTCTATTTCCTATAAATCTGGACACCGCTCACCTTGGATGTTTACTGTTTATCTGTTACTTTTATTTTACTTACTCTAATATGTTTGCTCATTCAGTGGTTGCACATAGTTTTGTTTTGACTTCATGTGTATTCATTGCAGTGCCTTGACGAAGGTCCATGTGGGACCGAAACGTTGTATATTTGTGACTGCAATAAAATCTTCATATTTCACTAAGTTGAGTGCCAAGTTATTTCCTTTATGAGGTAATAACTCAGGAACACTTCAATGAATCTTAGCGATTCTGAGAATGTTTTTTCATGACATATTGGGCTTCACGGTAGTGGTAAATTAAGGTTGATAATTGTTGCGTTTATTTGTGACAAAAACGGAAATTTGGCGAAAATGTAGCAATTTTCAAATTTTGAATTTTTATTCTGTTAAACCAGAGAGTTACGTGACACAAAATAGTTAACAAATAACATTTCCCACATGTTTACTTTACATCAGCACAATTTTGGAAACAATTTTTTTTTTGTTTGGAAGTTATAAGGGTTAAAAGTTGACCAGCGATTTCTCATTTTTACAACAAAATTTACAAAACCATTTTTTTAGGGACCACCTCACATTTGAAGTCACTTTGAGGGGTCTGTATGGCAGAAAATACCCAGAATTTACACCATTCTAAAAACTGCACCCCTCAAGCTACTCAAAATTACATTCAAGAAGATTATTAACCCTTCAGGTGCTTCACAGGAACTAAAGCAAAGTGGAAGGAAAAAATGGACATTTAAATTTTTCCAACAAAAATTTTCTTTTAGCATCAATTTTTTTCATTTTCATATGGGTAACAGGATAAAATGGATCCTAAAACTTGGGCAATTTCTCCTGAGTACAGCAATACCTCATATGTGGTCATAAACCACTGTTTGGGCGCATGGCAGGGCTCAGAATTTGAAGGGGCTCCATTTGACTTTTTGAATGGAAAATATGCTGGAATATTTAGCGGTTGCCATGTCGCATTTGGAGAGCCCCTGTGTGCCTAAACACTGGAGATCCCCCACAAGTGACCCCATTTTGGAAACTAGACCCCCGATGAACTTATAGAGATGCATAGTGAGCACTTTGAACCCCCAAGTGCTTCACAAATTGATCCATAAAAAAAAGTACTTTATGTCACAAAAATTTTCTTTTAGCCTCAGTTTTTTTCATTTTTACATCGGCAACAGGATAAAATGGATCCTAAAATTTGTTGGGCAATTTCTCCTGAGTGTCACTTGACTTTTTGAATGGAAAATTAGCTCCAATCTTTAGTGGACACCATGTCACGTTTGGAGAGTCCCTATGTGCCTAAACATTGGAGCACCTCCACAAGTGACCCCATTTTGGAAACTAGACCCCCAAGGAACTTATCTAGATGTGTGGTGAGCACTTTGAACCCCCAAGTGCTTCAGAGACGCTTATAACGCAGAGCATGGAAAATAAAAAAATAAAAAAATGATTTTTTAGCCCTCAATTTTTTATTTTCACAAGGGTAACAGGAGAACTTTTCAGGAGAAATTGGACCCCAAAAGTTGTTGACCAGTTTGTCCTGAGTACGCTGGCACCCTATATGTGGGGGGGGGAACCACTGTTTGGACACACGTCGGGGCTTGGAAGGGAAGTTTTGAAATGCAAACTTTGATGGAATGGTCTGTGGGCGTCATGTTACGTTTGCAGAGCCCCTGATGTGCCTAAACAGTAGAAACTCCCACAATTGACAACATTTTGGAAACTAAACCCCCTAAGGTACTTATCTAGATGTGTGGTGAGCACTTTGAAGCCCCAAGTCCTTCACAGTTTATAACACAGAGCAGTGAAAATAAATAATCTTTTTTTTCCACAAAAATAATTTTTTAGCCCCCAATTTTTTATTTTCCTCAGGGTAACAGGAAGATATTAGACCCCGTTGGGACTCGGAAGGGAAGTAGTGACGTTTTGAAATGCAGACTTGATGGAATGGTCTGCGGGCGTCATGTTACGTTTGCAGAGCCCCTGATGTGCCTAAACAGTAGAAACTCCCCACAAGTGACTCCATTTTGGAAACTAGACCCCCAAGAAACTTATCTAGATGTGTGGTGAGCACTTTGAACCCCCAAGTGCTTTAGAGACATTTTTAACGTAGAGCACTGAAAATAAAAAAATCATTTTTTTCTCAAAAAATAATTTTTTTAGCCCTCAATTTTTTATTTTCACAAGGGTAACAGGTGAAATTGGACCCCAAAAGTTGTTGTCCAGTTTGTCCTGAGAACGCTCGTATCCTATATGCAGGGGGGAACCACTGTTTGGGCAAACGTCGGGGCTTGGAAGGGAAGTTTTGAAATGCAAACTTTGATGGAATGGTCTGTGGGCATCATGTTACGTTTGCAGAGCCCCTGATGTGCCTAAACAGTAGAAACCCCCACAATTGACAACATTTTGGAAACTAGACCACCCAAGGTACTTATCTAGATGTGTGGTGAGCACTTTGAAGCCCCAAGTGTTTCACAGTTTATAACGCAGAGCAGTGAAAATAAAAATATCTTTTTTTCCACAAAAATAATTTTTTAGCCCCCAATTTTTTTCCCCAGGGTAACAGGAGAAATTAGACCCCCAAAGTTGTTGTGCAATTTTTTACTGATTACGATGATACTCTATATGTTGGTGTAAGCCACTGTTTGGGCACACTTCGGGGCTTGGAAGGGAGGGAGCATCGTTTGACTTTTTGAATTCAAAATGGGCTGGAATCAATGGTGGCACCATGTCACGTTTGGAGACCCCCTGATGTGCCCAAACCACGGATACCCTTCAATTCTAACTCCAACCCTAACCCCAACACACCCCTAACCCCACCCTAACCCCAACACACAACCTAACCCTAATCCCAACCCTAACCATAAGCCTAACCCCAACACACCCCTAACCCTAATCCCAACCCTAACCATAACCCTAACCACAAGCCTAACCCTAATCCAAACCCTAACCCCAACACACCCCTAACTCTAATCTTAACCCTAATCCCAACCCTAACTCCAACCCTAACCCTAATTCCAACTCTAACAATAATTGCAACCCTAACCCTAATTGCAACCCTAACCCTAATTCCAACCCTAATCTTTATACCAACCCTAACCCTATATCCAACCCTAATTCTAACCCTAATCCTAACCCTAATCCTAACCCTAATTCTAACCCTAAAACTAACCCTAATCCTAACCCTAACCCTAATGGAAAAATAAAAATATTTTCTTTATTTTATTATTGTTCCCTACCTATGGGGGTGATAAAGGGGGGGTTATTTACTATTTTTTTATTTTGATCACAAAATGAATGAATCTACCGGCCGGCAGATTCGGCGGGAGCACTGCGCATGCGCCTGCCATTTTGGAAGATGGCGGCACCCATGGACCGTGCACTAGGGACAACTGTAGGGACTCCGGGACTCTGGGGGTATCGGGGGGTCAGAAGGTGGGGGGAGCGGAAAGAAGAGGAGGGGGAGCAGATGCTAATGACGGCGGCAGATGATATTGCAGCATCGACCATGGCTAGATTGTTATAGTTCACCAAGTTTATTTGGTAAAATATTATAATCACTCTGATTGGCTGTTTCATTTTCAACAGTCAATCAGAGTGATCGTAGCCACGGGGGGCAAAGCCACCCCCCTGGGGTGAAGCACAAGTGTTCCTGTATCTGCAGGTCAGGTGACCTTTCAGTGACCCCTGTCACCTGACCCGCAGGAACTCGATTTATACCATGACTCCTACGTAAGCGTCATAGGTCGGGAAGGGTTTAAAAAGACTGTTCTTTTTTTCTAGTACTGCCGAGCAGAGATGGGCGACTTTCCCGTTTTTCAGGTCGAGTCAGGTTTCGTGAAACCCGACTTTCTCAAACGTTGAGTCGAACGAAGTCGGCCGACTAACCAAAATGGTCGGTTCAGAATCTGACCCCAATGCAAGTCAATGGGGTAAAAAAGTCGGCAGGGAGTGGAGGACAGTAAACACACCTACAGTGCCCATTTCAATGCCAACTACATCAATTCTTATTACTGAAGCTTGGCAACCTTAATTAACTTTATAATAATAGTAATGCATTGAAAAATGCGGGTTATTTGGCTAAAGTTGGGGGGGCAGTGCTCACTCAAGGTTTTCGTGGGCCCCGGGCCAAAGAGTCTCAGTGGGCCCCTTTAACACATACCACAATTCATGATGCTCTGATACGGCAGAGAAATATAGGTATAGTACAATGGCAAATACTTCACTTCTTACATAAAATTACTGATACAGTTATATGAAAAAGTTTGGGCACCCCTATTAATCTTAAGCTTAATGTTTTCTAAAAATGGGTGTTTTTGCAACCGCTATTTCAGTTTGATATATCTAATAACTATTGGACACAGTAATGTTTCTGCCTTGAAATGAGGTTTATTGTACTAACAGAAAATGTGCAATCTGCATTCAAACAAAATTTGACAGGTGCATAAGTATGGGCACCTCACCAGAAAAGTGACATTAATATTTAGTAGATCCTCCTTTTGCAAAAATAACAGCCTCTAGTCGCTTCCTGTAGCTTTTAATGAGTTCCTGGATCCTGGATGAAGGTACTTTTGACCATTCCTCTTTACAAAACAATCCCAGTTCAGTTAAGTTTGATGGTCGCCGAGCATGGACAGCCCTCTTCAAATGATCCCACAGATGTTCAATGATTTTCAGGTCTGGGGACTGGGATGGCCATTCCAGAACATTGTAATTGTTCCTCTGCATGAATGCCTGAGTAGATTTGGAGCGGTGTTTTGGATCATTGTCTTGCTGAAAGATCCATCCCCTGCCTAACTTCAACTTTGTCACTGATTCTTGAACATTATTGTCAAGAATCTGCTGATACTGAGTGGAATCCATGCGTCACTCAACTTTAACAAGATTCCCGGTGCCGGCATTGGCCACACAGCCCCAAAGCATGATGGAACCTCCACCAAATTTTACTTTGGGTAGCAAGTGTTTTTCTTGGAAGGCTGTGTTTTTTTGACTCCATGCATAACGCCTTTTTGTGTGACCAAACAACTCAATCTTGGTTTCATCAGTCCACAGGACCTTCTTCCAAAAAGAAATTGGCTTCTCCAAATGTGCTTTTGCATACCTCAGCCGACTCTGTTTGTGGCGTGCTTGCAGAAACGGCTTCTTTCGCAACACTCTCCCATACAGCTTCTCCTTGTGCAAAGTGCATTGTATAGTTGACCGATGCACAGTGACACCATCTGCAGCAAGTTGATGCTGCAGCTCTCTGGAGGTGGTCTGAGGATTGTCCTTGACTGATCTCACCATTCTTTTTCTCTGCCTTTCTGATGTTTTTCTTGGCCTGCCACTTCTGGCCTTAACAAGAACTGTCCCTGTATTCTTCCATTTCCTTACTATGATCCTCTCAGTGGAAACTGACAGGTTAAATCTCTGAGACAGCTTTTTGCATCCTTCCCCTGAACAACTATGTTGAATAATCTTTGTTTTCAGATCATTTGACAGTTGTTTTGAGGAGCCCATGATGCCACTCTTCAGAGGAGATTCAAACAGGAGAACAACTTGCAAGTGGCCACTTTAAGTAGCTTTTCTCATGATTGCATACACCTGGCTATGAAGTTCAAAGCTTAATGAGGTTACAAATCCAAAAAAAGTGCTTTAGTAAGTCAGTAAAAAGTAAGTAGGAGTATTTAAAACAAGAAAATGATAAGGGTGCCCATACTTATGCACCTGTCAAATTTTGTTTGAATGCAGATTGCACATGTTCTGCTACTACAATAAACCTCATTTCAAGGCAGAAACATTACTGTGTCCAATAGTTATTAGATATATCAAACTGAAATAGCTGTTGCAAAAACACCAATTTTTAGAAAACATTAAGCTTAAGATTAATAGGGGTGCCCAAACTTTTTCATATAACTGTATCTATTTTAAATTCTACAATAGCTCAAAAATCGGACAGTATAGTCCTCCATACAGTATTATGGGCACCACATAGTGTGCCATACAGAATAATGAGCCCTATATATTGCACTATACAGAATAATGAGGCCCATATATTGCTCCATAAAGAATGGGCTCCATATAATGCTCCATACAGAATAGGCCCCATATGTGCTCCATATGATGCTCCATACCCTATATAATGCCTCATAAATAATGAACTCCATATGATGCTCTAGTATATGATGGGCCTCATATATGATGCTCCAGTGTATAATGCTCATCATATATTGCTCCAACCATTAAAAAAATGAAATACTTCTCCTCGCTGTGCACTGCTCTACTCTGGACTCCTCAGCATCGCCATCTTCCTGCTCTCTGCACTGTGACTGTTCAGAGAGTAGCTGATTGAAATATTAAAACTTAACCTTTAATCTACTATTAAAAAACAGAACACAAAGTGCAGTTAGTGCTGAAGTGCATGTGCAAAACAAAAACCAAACCAAAACACAGTGTATATGACCTTAAAAGACAAGAAAAACCAATGGTTTACCAGAAACCTTTAAATGGACAATAGTGCATCTATACCAACAAATTAACCGCGCTATTAAATGGGACTGTTACAGAAATCAATTTCCCTTGTATTGGCGGTATTTGTCAAGAATATTGTTCCTTTCTTATGGGTTAGCCTTTTTATACTGAAATCAGCGTTTTCTCTATCACTGATAATGGCCCCTTATATGCACTTTATCCATATACATCTTATATATAACTGGTTTTTATGGACATGAGTAAAATGCTCCTTGCAAATTTGGAGCTATAGATAACTATACACCTGCCATATAGATATATAAATTAACATGCCCCTCATAGAAGAATAAGCACAATACCATCAGGGAGTAACAGGGTAAATTAGGCTCTGTCTATATTAACCCCCACTGTGGTTTTCAAATATTTGCGATACTCATCTGCGGCTTCATGATATGGGCATGATTCCTTTCTCCTGGGGGAGATCCGTTCCGTACACATATGTCATGTTAGGCGGTCTCTACCCCAGGGGCGTCTCCCGACGCGTTTCATCACATTAAGAATCTTCAGGGGAGATTTTAAAACATTTTGTGCTGAGACAGGACTTAGCGGCGTGTGTGCGATCGTGCCTTTTATAGATACCGAGTGTATCGTTCAGTTTCCTGTTACGGACGCTAGATACGTCATATCCAGTAATTGGAACGCATGTGCTGTTCACCTAGCGCATGCTCTGTGGTTCAGGCTGTTTCAACCTCAAGGAACGTCATTTCCTGTTTAAGGAAGAAAGAATCCCATAGAACAGAGCGTATGTATATGTCTGCAAAATATGGCGATTCGTCCCTGTAAATTCTGCATATGCGTTATAGAGGAAGAAAGTTATATGTTCCCCTTAAAATTGAAAATTTAGTTGGGAGAAACATATCCATTGTGGTATATAGTCTTTAAGTAAAAGATCTACCAAAAATAATATAGTGCCTCTATTTGTGAAAATTTGCAGGAGATAACAAATCGGTTCCTGGCAATACTTGGAATAATGAGCAAATCACATTCATTAAATAAATGACGGGAGTATATTATGGAAGAAAAAACAAAACAGATCTTCAATCAATTTTATTTTATATGTAGAAATGGAATTGAATGTAAATAAAATCTTGTTGCATGCAAATTATAACACGACAGACCTTCTTGGTGAAAGATAGAAAGGGTGCATGCTAAGGATTCCCTGTTTTCCCCTGTCTATTGTATCCCTACCTCACGCGGAGGTTGGCACCCTAAGACCTGCGCAGTGGCGCCCCCACTCAACGGCGGCTGACCCTATTTTGGAAGCCCTAGTGGTCCTTACGCTACAAGAAGGAAGAATAGGTTATAAGTTCATTTAATCCTTTCGGATGGGTTGTTTGGAGATTGAAGATCCAAAATGTTTCTCTCTGAAGGATCCGTTTATCCCAATCTCCTCCTCTTTGATTTTGTCTGATTTTTTCAATACCCATAAATACTTTTGGGTCACCTCCATGCATTTGATTTACATGGTTCGCTACAGGGGTGTCTCTTCTGTTGATAATATCCCTATGATGCTCTCCTATTCTCTTCCTCAATTCTCTTCTTGTTTTCCCTACATATTGTACGCCGCATTTGCAGGTAATGTTGTAGACAACCCCAATGCTTTTGCAGTTCATAAATTGTCTAATGGGGTATATCTTCTTGGTAATGGTGCTACTGAACGCCTTCCCTTGTTTTAAGGCCCCACAATATTTACACCCTCCGCATTTGTAACACCCTTTTATTTGACTTTTCAGCCATGTAGGGTTTTTTGGTTCAGAGGAGGCAAAATGGCTGCGTACTAATCTGTCTTTGATAGATCGTCCTTTCTTGAACGTGATCTGTGGAGTCGTGGAGATTACCCTAGACAAATCCTTGTCCATACAAAGGATTGGCCAGTGGCGCATGATTATGTCCCTCATTTCTTTTGACATATTGGAGAATTTGGTTATGTACCTAATGATGTTTTCTTCCTCTGTTTTTTTCTTTGGGGTGAGGAGATCTTTCCTCTCTCGTGTCAGTGCTGTTTTATAGGCGTCCCTAAGTACATGATCGGGGTATCCCCTCTCTGTAAAACGATGTCTCAATTCGTCTGCTTGTTGTTTAAAAAGGTTCGGGTTTGAACAATTCCTTTTGATCCTGAAATACTGTCCTTTTGGTATCCCTTTTTTGAGAGGGATGGGATGATTTGATTCCCATCTTAACAGAGAGTTTGAGGAGGTAGGTTTTCTATACGTTTTGGTGACCAAATGACCTCCTTCACCTCTCTCAATCAAGATGTCCAAAAAAGGGAGACTCTGTGCATTGGCCTCAAAAGTGAAGTGGAGGCCAATGTTGTTATTATTAAGTCCTTGCACATATTCTCTAAAACTCTCCACGTCACCCCTCCAGATCACAAAAACATCATCGATGTAGCGGAGCCACATCACAATTTTGTCCTCCGCCACACCCATTGATTCACCAAAGACGATGTTTTCCTCCCACCAGCCCAGGAGCAGGTTGGCATATGAAGGTGCACATGGACTGCCCATGGCGGTGCCCCTGAGCTGGTGGAAGTACTTATTGTCAAAAAAAAAAAAACTCACTAAAATCGAGATGAAAGCACTAAATGATCTGGAGAATGATGGGAGTATTATTATCAAACCCTCAGATAAGGGGGGCAACATCGTGGTGATGGATACATCCCAATACAAAACACTTTGTTGCTCCCTTTTAGGAGAGGACATGGGATATGAGAAATTAAGAGAAAATCCCACAGCCCGGTATCATGAGGAACTAAAAACATTGGTTAATGAAGCGCTGTGTAAGAACCTTATTAGCGTTGATGAAAAATAATTTTTGATTCCTACCCATCCTATGGTAGCGACTTTTTATTGCCTACCTAAGGTGCACAAAGGCCTTTGTCCACTTAAAGGTAGGCCGATCGTATCAGGCATTGATAGTCTCACTCAAAACCTGGGACTATACATAGACAAAATTCTTAGACCTTTTGTTTCCTCTTTAAGTTCATACGTCAGAGACACGACAGATCTTCTTAAAATTGACAATATTGAGTTGGGCGACAATATGATCCTAGGATCAATTGACGTAGAGGCTCTTTATTCTTCAATTCCCCATGAGAAAGGCATTATGGCTGCGGAATACTATTTGAAAACTAAAGGCTGTCAGTATAATGAACATAATAAATTTGTCCTGAGGGCCCTCGAATTCTGTTTGACCAGAAATTATTTTCTTTTTGACAATAAGTACTTCCACCAGCTCAGGGGCACCGCCATGGGCAGTCCATGTGCACCTTCATATGCCAACCTGCTCCTGGGCTGGTGGGAGGAAAACATCGTCTTTGGTGAATCAATGGGTGTGGCGGAGGACAAAATTGTGATGTGGCTCCGCTACATCGATGATGTTTTTGTGATCCGGAGGGGTGACGTGGAGAGTTTTAGAGAATATGTGCAAGGACTTAATAATAACAACATTGGCCTCCACTTCACTTTTGAGGCCAATGCACAGAGTCTCCCTTTTTTGGACATCTTGATTGAGAGAGGTGAAGGAGGTCATTTGGTCACCAAAACGTATAGAAAACCTACCTCCTCAAACTCTCTGTTAAGATGGGAATCAAATCATCCCATCCCTCTCAAAAAAGGGATACCAAAAGGACAGTATTTCAGGATCAAAAGGAATTGTTCAAACCCGAACCTTTTTAAACAACAAGCAGACGAATTGAGACATCGTTTTACAGAGAGGGGATACCCCGATCATGTACTTAGGGACACCTATAAAACAGCACTGACACGAGAGAGGAAAGATCTCCTCACCCCAAAAAAAAAACAGAGGAAGAAAACATCATTAGGTACATAACCAAATTCTCCAATATGTAAAAAGAAATGAGGGACATAATCATGCGCCACTGGCCAATCCTTTGTATGGACAAGGATTTGTCTAGGGTAATCTCCACGACTCCACAGATCACGTTCAAGAAAGGACGATCTATCAAAGACAGATTAGTACGCAGCCATTTTGCCTCCTCTGAACCAAAAAACCCTACATGGCTGAAAAGTCAAATAAAAGGGTGTTACAAATGCGGAGGGTGTAAATATTGTGGGCCTTAAAACAAGGGAAGGAGTTCAGTAGCACCATTACCAAGAAGATATACCCCATTAGACAATTTATGAACTGCAAAAGCATTGGGGGTGTCTACAACATTACCTGCAAATGCGGCGTACAATATGTAGGGAAAACAAGAAGAGAATTGAGGAAGAGAATAGGAGAGCATCATAGGGATATTATCAACAGAAGAGACACCCCTGTAGCGAACCATGTAAATCAAATGCATGGAGGTGACCCAAAAGTATTTATGGGTATTGAAAAAATCAGACAAAATCAAAGAGGAGGAGATTGGGATAAACGGATCCTTCAGAGAGAAACATTTTGGATCTTCAATCTCCAAACAACCCATCCGAAAGGATTAAATGAACTTATAACCTATTCTTCCTTCTTGTAGCGTAAGGACCACTAGGGCTTCCAAAATAGGGTCAGCCGCCGTTAAGTGGGGGCGCCACTGCGCAGGTCTTAGGGTGCCAACCTCCGCGTGAGGTAGGGATACAATAGACAGGGGAAAACAGGGAATCCTTAGCGTGCACCCTTTCTATCTTTCACCAAGAAGGTCTGTCGTGTTATAATTTGCATGCAACAAGATTTTATTTACATTCAATTCCATTTCTACATATAAAATAAAATTGAAGATCTGTTTTGTTTTTTCTTCCATAATATACTCCCGTCATTTATTTAATGAATGTGATTTTCTCATTATTCCAAGTATTGCCAGGAACCGATTTGTTATCTCCTGCAAATTTTCACAAATAGAGGCACTATATTATTTTTGGTAGATCTTTTACTTAAAGACTATATACCACAACGGATATGTTTCTCCCAACTAAATTTTCAATTTTAAGGGGAACATATAACTTTCTTCCTCTATAACGCATTTGCAGAATTTACAGGGACGAATCGCCATATTTTGCAGACATATACATACGCTCTGTTCTATGGGATTCTTTCTTCCTTAAACTGGAAATGACGTTCCTTGAGGTTGAAACAGCCTGAACCACAGCGCATGCGCTAGATGAACAGCACATGCGTTCCAATTACCGGATATGACGTATCTAGCGTCCGGAACAGGAAACTGAACGATACACTCGGTATCTATAAAAGGCACGATCGCACACACGCCACTAAGTCCTGTCTCAGCACAAAATGTTTTAAAATCTCCCCTGAAGATTCTTAATGTGATGAAACGCGTCGGGAGACGCCCCTGGGGTAGAGACCGCCTAACATGACATATGTGTACGGAACGGATCTCCCCCAGGAGAAAGGAATCGTGCCCATATCTTGAAGCCGCAGATGAGTATCGCAAATATTTGAAAACCACAGTGGGGGTTAATATAGACAGAGCCTAATTTACCCTGTTACTCCCCTGATGGTATTGTGCTTATTCTTCTATGAGGGGCATGTTAATTTATATATCTATATGGCAGGTGTATAGTTATTTATAGCTCCAAATTTGCAAGGAGCATTTTACTCATGTCCATAAAAACCAGTTATATATAAGATGTATATGGATAAAGTGCATATAAGGGCCATTATCAGTGATAGAGAAAACGCTGATTTCAGTATAAAAAGGCTAACCCATAAGAAAGGAACAATATTCTTGACAAATACCGCCAATACAAGGGAAATTGATTTCTGTAACAGTCCCATTTAATAGCGCTGTTAATTTGTTGGTATAGATGCACTATTGTCCATTTAAAGGTTTCTGGTAAACCATTGGTTTTTCTTGTCTTTTAAGGTCATATACACTGTATTTTGGTTTGTTTTTGTTTTGCACATGCACTTCAGCACTAACTGCACTTTGTGTTCTGTTTTTTAATAGTAGATTAAAGGTTAAGTTTTAATATTTCAATCAGCTACTCTCTATACCATTTCTTGGATTGAATACGATTGCCTTTGCTCATACATACTGTGACTGTTCAGGCAGAGGGTACACAGACGTGACGTCATTGCGCTCTCTGACCTGAATGTCACTGTCAGGAAACGAGGAAGACGTCACAGTGGTGGAGCAGGGAGAGGTAAGTATTGCAAGTGCTGGGACCCTGAGCTAGCAGGGGGGGCACACTTGTGAGTGGTGGGAACTGGCACAGGGCCCCTTATAGTACTCCGGTGTCTCTGATGGCGAGTGGGCCCCCTCACCTGCTCAAGGCACCGGCAATTGCCCAGGTGCGCCAGGTGCTGACCCCGGCCCTGGGGGGTACAGCCCAGTTATGGAGGTGAGAAAACCGGCATATGTTGAGGTGTAGGCTGAACGTTCAGCAGCTGCAAATGGAGGAATTGTAGAAGTCGGAGGAAGAGGAGGACAAAGCGAGCCATTTTGCTGGCACGTAGTCGGCCAGTACCTCCGCGGTGTGTCTGTTGTCACCCAAAGACATCATCTTTAAAACCACCTGCTGATGCTTACGAGCTTTTGCTTCTGGAGGAGAAGGTAGAGGAGGAGGGTCGAATTCCTACAGCCAACAGTCGCCTATACCGTGGGCTAGGCAGCACTGTCCCACCGTCGCTGTCCCTGTGGACCCTTCATCCACCACATTAACCCAGTGCGCAGTGATGGACACGTAACGGCCCTGGCCATGCCTACTGGCCCATGCATCTGTTTTGAGGTGCACTTTTCCACTCACTGATAGTTTGAGTGCACGGACAATGCAGTCTTTCACATGCAGGTGGAGGGCAGGGATGGCATTTCTAGAAAAGAAGTGCTGACTGGGTAGGTCATAGTGTGGGACAGCGTAGGCCATGAGCTCTCGGAATGCTGCGCTTTCAACCAAACGGAAGGGCATCATCTCTAATGAGATCAGTTTGGCAATGTAGGCGTTCAAATTTAGTGAGGTTTTGTAGTCCGTCCACGCTTGCAAGTGCATGGTGTTTAAATGTCTAAGCGTGCAACTGGTATTCAATTTTCAGAGATTTTCCCCTCGGCTAAAGGTCCTTCCGCACTTCTTACAAATAACCTTTGCCTCTTCCTATTATGGGAAAAATTTTCAGGGCTTGCATGCTGTGCTAATTTCACCGTCTGGCCAAGCTGTCCTGCAACTCTTTTTCTTTTTTTAACACGTTTTTGGACTTCTATGGGCTTGCCAGATAACCGCAGCTGCGATGTCGATGCCTGCCGCGGATCCTCCTCCTCTTCTGAGCTATTGCCAGTGACACACTCTTCCCCAATGGATGTCAATCCGGGTTAACAACTTGGTCATCCATCACCTCCTCTTCAATTTCATCTGCACCTTCCTCTGTGTCACCATGTAAGGTGGTATCGTATGCGGGAAGGGGCACCTGAGTTTAATCAGGGTCAGATTCTGGTTCAGTAGACTGCGAGGGCAATGCAGTGCTATGGGTGAATGTACCAGCAGAATCAGATAGCAGTGGCGGTGCATCAGTGCACTCCATGTCAGATTCAGCTTGGACTGGGGAATTCAGGATTTGACTTGATAACCCAGGCATGGTATGTGAAAAGAGCTCCATGGAGTAATCTGAAATGTGGGCTGCCACATCCTTCACTTTTGGTGGGGGAGAAGGACACAAAGAAAGGGGTTGTTCCTGACCAGAAGCCTGCACTGACGACTCAGTGCTTGGAGCTTTTGAAACTTCAGAAGAGGAGGAGATAGAGCTGGAGGCTGTTTTGGCAATGTAAGACAAAACCTGTTCCTGATGCTCCCGCTTTAAAAGCGGTTTACCTACTCCCAGAAAAGGGAGCCTTCCAGGCCTTCTGGAGCCAGATGATGACGCAGGCTCAACACCTCCTGCCTTAGGTGCTATTGTGCTTTTGGCTCTATCAGCAGATGCACCACCACCACCACCATCAGTAGCAGGTGGTCCCCCACGACCACTTCTGCGACCTCTTCCACCATACTTCCTCATGTTTGTGTAAATGTACCCAAAATAACAGCAGATATATGGTACAGTATTAGAAGCATACAGCTGTATACAGTGAAGGTGAAAAATTTTAATCTCCGTATATATTTGCGGAGTAACAGACCCAGACTCTCACAGGCTCAGTATGGATTACACTAGAATATGAAAACCAAAAAAGTGTACAGTATCAGAAGCGCACAGCTGTATACAGTGTTGAAGGAATTTTAAATTTACGTATATATTTCAGCAGTAAGACACACGGTCACAGGCCCAGTCTGGCTAACACCAGAATATCAAAATCAGGAAAAGTGTACTGTCTCAGTAGCGTACAGCTGTATACAGTGTTGGGGGAATTGTAAATCTCTGTATATATTTCCCAAGTCACACACAGATAGTCAGCCTGTATTTGTCCCTGATACCAGCCGGTACAGCTCTATACAGTGTGGGAAAAATAGAACACTCGGTAACTAACTGAAATTTCCCCCTTAGAACTGGCAGGCAGGCTAGTAATCAGCTCTGCTGATCCACACAAGCAATTTGTACACTGTCACTGGCAGGCAGCTCTGATACTCCACCAAATTAATTGCCCCCTTATCACAGGCAGGCAGCCTACTAATCAGATCTGATGCTCCACACAAGCAATTTGTACACTGTCACTGGCAGGCACCTCTGCTACTTCAACAAATTAATTGCCCCCTTATCACAGTCAGGCAGCCTACTAATCAGATGTGATGCTCCTCACAAGCAATTTGTACACTGTCACTGGCAGGCAGCTCTGATACTCCACCAAATTAATTGCCCCCTTATCACAGGCAGGCAGCCTACTAATCAGATCTGATGCTCCACACAAGCAATTTGTACACTGTCACTGGCAGGCAGCTCTGCTTCTCCACTAAATTTATTGCCCCCTTATCACAGGCAGGCAGTCTACTAATCAAATCTAATGCTCCACACAAGCAATTTCTACAGCGTCACTGGCAGGCAGACAGCCTAAGAACCAACATTGCTGCACAAAGCAAAATCCTCCCCTCTCACTGCACAGTCACTGTACAGCTAATCGCTATCAGCAGAAAGTAATTTTTTTTTAAGGCCCTGCCTAATGCTCTCCCTGCTCAGACGCACTGCCAGCAACCTTCCCCTACACTGAGTTCGGCAGATGTAAAATGGCGATCGGCGCTGAGGGATTTTATATGCACTGTGACGCCAGTGAAAGCCAGCCAATCGCTGCAATGCCCTTCTCTAAGTTGGTGCTGGCCACTGGCTATGTCGTCCCGTTGCCCACAGCCTGCGTTTTTGCTCATTGGCCGAGAAAAGGCGCTTAAAGTGTAGGGGAAAACCGACTCCAGCAAAATGGTCGCCGAACACGTGACCGAACTCACTCCACGGTTGCGTTTTGTTTCATGAAACCCGACTTTGGCTAAAATCGGTGATTTTTGAAAACGAACGACCTGTTTCGCTCAACTCTACTGCCAAGTGAATTGAACTACCACAGCTGCAAATTCAACAAATGACAATTTTCAGCTCTTTAAAAATTATAAAATGTTTGAGAACTCTGTTTGTCATAATAATTTGGAACAGTACATTCTGAGTTTTTTAGTTTTGAAAAAAATACTGTCATTATTGGGAAACCTGTCCAATAAAATGTGATTGATACGCTAATGGTTGATGATTTGAACATTATACGGACTCTTTTGCATTTGCACAATTTAGGAAAATAAGAGGAAAATAGCATTTGCATAATATTTTGGAATAAAATGAAGTAGTATGCAGTAAGTTATGATTTTGGTGCGCTACCATTCCCTACTGCGGGGAATAGTGGCAAGGAAATCAAGTAGTACTGTTTCCTTTTAAAAGTGCATGCAAAAACCAGCATGCAGGCAAGCACTTATTCAGCTTTACCTCTCCTGACTGTATTAACCACATACCTTTGTTTTCTATTTCTTTATTGCCACTTGCCGTTTACTGTTATATTACATTCTGTTTGTAATAGAGTATTTTTGGTTTTACTATGCTTTTTTTGTGTTTTCTTTCTTTCTTTTAAAAATGCATGCAAAAACCAGTATGCAGGCAAGCACTTATTCAGCTTTATCTCTCCTGACTATATGAAGCTTCACTCCTTTGTGGATGCAACTTGGGAGTAGTGATGTTTCCTTACTCTTGCTTGACTAAACTAGGAAAGAGGGGAAAAGAGAGAAGAAAAAAGTATCATGGAGTCCAAATTTATAGTAGAAAGTGATAATATATTTTTTGGATAAAAAGGCATAGAGAGATGTAAACATGTGACACAGGAAACCATACAATAATGTATGCAGAAGACACACAGGATCTAGTGAGTGAACATATTCAACAGTCTTGATTTAAGGTTTACAGGCATAAGCTAGGTAAACATATCCCACAAGGTTTAGACCAGGGGTCTCAAACTCAATTTACCCGGGGGCCGCTGGAGGTAGAATCTGGGTGAGGCTGGGCCGCATCAGGTTTTCCACAAGAAAAGCTCTTACAAAACAAGTGGAAATAGGCTATCACGACTAAATGAATTATTCTTAATATTATGTTACAATACCAGGATCTGAGGATTTTCTGTTTCGAGGTCAAGAGCTCTCTGATGCGATGTTGCTGCCTGTCTCGCTTCCTTACTCTTTTGACACTGCAGTGTGGTGGACAAGAAAACATTAACTGGTTAACAGCAAGAAGTCATTCCCCCCAGCGCTCATTCTCCCCATTGCTTTTTCCCCATCACCCCATCGTTGCTTTTCCCCATCACTCCCATCATTGCTTTTTCCCCAGCATTGCTTTTCCCCCATCACTCCCATCATTGCTTTTTCCGCATCATTGCTTTTCCCCATCACTCCCATCATTGCTTTTCCCCATCACTCCCATCATTGCTTTTCCCCATCACTCCCATCATTGCTTTTCCCCATCATTGTTTTTCCCCATCACTCCCATCATTGCTTTTCCCCATTGCTTTTCCCCATTACTCCCATCATTGCTTTTCCCCATCACTGTTTTTCCACATTGCTTTTCCCCATTACTCCCATCATTGCTTTTCCCATTACTCCCATATTGCTTTTTCCCCATCACTGTTTTTCCACATTGCTTTTCCCCATCACTGCTTTTTCCCCATCACTCTCCTGCACCACACACACACACACACACCACCTCTCACCTGTACACACACACACACACCACCTCTCACCTGTACACACACACACCTCTCACCTGTCCGCAGCAATACCGGTGCCCGCGCTTCCTCGCTCTGACAGAGCAGGCCGCTGAATGATGACGTCATCCAGGGGCGCTGCTCTCAGTGTCAGAGACAGGAAGTTCGGGCGGTGGCAGCAGCAGGAGATGAGGTGAGTATGCCCGGCGCTGGCATCTTTCTGTGGTACCGCTCATTAAGCTTATGAATATGGGCGCCACGTCTATGACAGGAGTGGCGTCCATATTCATGACCTTAATGAGCGGTACTACGAGTGACTGGGATTTCACATGCGGTGTTTCTCGCATGTGTGATCCCAGCCGAGGGCCGCAAACTAGTGTCCCGAGGGCCGCAGTTGGCCCGCTGGCCGCGAGTTTGAGACCCCTGGTTTAGACTGAATATAGCAGTATATGAGCTGAGTCAGTGGGAAGAAAAAATAAATTGAAGACTGTGGTAAATCCTGCAATATGATGTAGGTACAAGCTGCATAGATATAGATATCATTATAATATACTCCAGCTCGGCCGAGTCCTGAATAGTAAGATGACAGGGAGCATAGACACCTATGTTAGCATTAGATACAGAGTAATGCTGGAGATGGTAGAGTAATATTGAAATATGGTACCTGAAAGGTAACACCAGCAGGGACTCACAAGAGCCATGTGTCTGCCTCAACGCGCGTTTCGGATGGGCACCTTCGTCAGGGAAAATTTTTGTATGGTTTCCTATGTCACATGTTTACTTCTCCCTATGCCTTTTTTATCTAATAAAGATGTTATCACTTTCTACTATAAATTTGGACTCCACAATTGTGTTTCATAGTATAGTCGATGATCGGTCCTGATTTAGTCCAATTTACACGTTGGCGATTTTTAATACACATTATTTATTACATATGTATACAACTGTTGTATGCCAATGTCTTTTGTAAGCTTTTTATATTGCTTGATTAAATTAGACAGAGCTGAACTGGTTTGCATCAATTACACGAAGTGTGCCAGCACTGAACTGGGAGGCTCATCCAAGCAGTTTCTATGGTAGCTTATAATAAAGAGATTGAATATCTATCTTTCATATGCATACATTGACCAGTAAATGGCAGCAAAGTACAAAGCACTATGCACATTTATCAGTCCTCAGTGTATGCACATTACAGCACTCAATGTATTATACATATCCTAACTCACAGTGCCTAAAGTATTTCTGACATACTGAAATAGACCTATTGCCACACAACCACTGTAGAATGGGTACTTGGGATAACATGCATTCAGCTTACAGCAATCTAATGTAGCTTCACCAAACCAGCTTCAGTTTATTAGGCATTAAAAAGGCTTATGGTAGGCCAGAACGTAAGGCTTTGATGAGGCTCGGAACATTTCTGTATATGCGCACTTAAGGTCATCACGTCACAGCATGTTTTGTGACCTTATGCACACATGTACAGAACCATCCTGGGCCTCATCTGTGCCAGTTTCTGCAACCAAGCATGAATAGGCTCAGCACTTTAGCACTTATGATTGGTGTCTAGAAAGTGGAATGAGGACTGGACAGAGGAGAGTGGGGAGTAGAAGGGCCTGAGAGGTGAAAAGTATATGTGAGTATAAGTGCTTTTTTTACTTTTTACATATTACGTTTATTATACTCTGGGGTCTGTAGATATCCCTGAGCATATTACGTTATTATTATTATTATTATTATTATTTATTTCTATAGCACCATTGATTCCATGGTGCTGTACATGAGAAGGGGTTACATAAAAATTACAGGTATCACTTACAGTAAACAAACTAACAATGACAGACTGATACAGAGGGGAGAGGACCCTGCCCTTTCGGGCTTACATTCTACAGGATTGTGAGGCAGGAGACAGTAGGTCGGGGGGTTGCAGAAGTTCCGGTGTTGGTTGAGGCGATATCTCCGGTAGTAGTGAGGAGGTAGCAGGGTCATTGCAGGCTGTAGGCTTTCCTGAAGAGATGGGTTTTCAGGTTCCGTCTGAAGGATCCGAATGTGCTTGATAGTCGGACTTGTTGGGGCAAAGAATTCCAGAGGATGGGGGATATTCGGGAGAAGTCTTGGAGGCGGTTGGGTGAGGAGCGAATAAGTGTGGAGGAGAGAAGGATGTCTTGGGAGGATCGGAGATTACGTGAGGGAAGATATCGGGAGATTAGTTCAGAGATATAAGGAGGAGACAGGTTATAGATGGCCTTGTAGGTCAGTATTAGTAATTTGAACTGGATACGCTGAGGGAATGGGAGCCAGTGAAGAGATCTGCAGAGGGGAGAAGCGGAGGAGTAGCGAGGAGAGAGGTGAATTAGTCGTACAGCAGAGTTAAGGATGGACTGGAGAGGTGCGAGGGTGTTAGCAGGGAGGCCAGAGAAAAGGGTGTTGCAGTAGTCGAGGCGGGAGATGATGAGGGCGTGCACAATCATTTTAGTAGATTGAGGGTTGATGAAAGGACGGATTCTTGAAATATTTTTGAGCTGGAGGCGACAGGAGGTGGAGAGAGCTTGGATGTGTGGTTTGAAGGACAGGGCAGAGTCAAGGGTTACTCCGAGGCAGCGGACTTCTGGTACGGGGGAAAGTGTGATGTCGTTAATTGTGATAGATAGGTCAGGTAAGGAAGATCTGTGGGATGGGGGAAAGATTAAGTGACATTGAATGTAGGAGAACAACCTATCTATGAATTGAATTTCCTGAAAAATCTGTCCAATATGGTAATTTTTATTTAAGCCAGATCAACTCATCTCTACAAATAAAATATGCAATGACTTAAAGATTTTTCAAATATAAAAGTTTTTTTTAATTAGACACTACATCACCATTGTTTGAGTTCAGTTGTGTGACAAAAGGAATTAAAAAACAACTCTACCAACCAACAAATTTCTAGAACTAAATCTATGATTTAAATCTGTCTGGGTGTTATGTTTGACACCCATCTCTCCTTCACCTGCCATATACAATCTCTTGCCCGCTCATGCCTCTTACACCTAAAGAACATCTCTACAATCTGCCCTTTTCTTACGATGGAAACAACAAAAACCCTCACTGTCGTCTTGATCCACTCCCGCCTGGACTACTGTAATACTCTATTAAATGGCCTCCCCCTCGTCGACTTTCCCTATCCAGGCCATCCTTAATGCAGCAGCCAGCGTCATCCATCTAACTAATCGGTACTCAGACGTGTCCGCTCTTCGCCAGTCATTACACTGGCTGCCCATTCACTACAGGATCCAATTCAAAGTACTTGTTCTCACCCACAAAGCTCTCCACAGTGCGGAATTCCCTTATATCTCCTCACACATTTCTGTCTATCAGTCTAGCTTATCTATCAGGACTCCTGCTGCAGATTTGCAGCAGGAGTCTGCGCACAGATACCAAGGGGTCAGGGAGTGTGAGAGGAGAGCTGCGGTGAGCTTACCTGCAGCAGAGCAGGACCTGAAGCACATGACCACAGGGGGAATGGCTGGGGGCAGAGTAAGGCGATGCTGGAAAGTAGTCAGAACATGCCGAAGTCAAGCCAGAAGGCCGATGAGATGCAAAAGGGTTAAACACAGAGAGTGGTCAAGACGTAGTCAAATGTCAGGAAGCCAAAGATAGCGGTACAGTACAAAAGGGGAAGATGCGTGGGAAATCAGAGTAAACAAGCCAAAGGTCAGAGCCGGAATAGGAAGTAAGCACAGAGTCACAAATCAAGGAACAGAATGAGAAAACAGACCAGGTCATACACTGAGGGCAATCGGAAAAAACACTATGCAATAACACCAGGGGGTCAGACACACAACCAAGAGCAAATGTATCACTGACAAGGAATCCCAGACGGGGCGGGTATATATAGCCCTCCCTAATCCAAATGGAGGCCATACAAATTTGGCCCTGAGAGAATGGGACAAGAAATCCGTCCAAAGCCATGACACGATCATTGTTCTCTACAAAAGACTTTTGACTAACCTCTGCACTAATCGGTATCTCCCATTCCAGACTCCAAGACTTCTCCCGTGCTGCGCCAATCCTCTGGAATGCTCTACCCCAAGAAATTAAGACCATCTACAGCTTGCACAGTTTTAGGCTCTCCCTCAAAACACATTTGTTCAGAGCGGCCAATCACTTTCCCTAATCAAAGACTTTTTATGTGTAAGTGTGTGTGTGTAGCCCATTCATTATCTCCATCTATCCCCCACTCCCTTAAGATGGCTTGACCATCATAGTAAATACACACCTGTACTTTGCATCTCCCCCACCTCATTGTAGATTGTAAGCTCTAAAGGGTATGCCACACTAAACAACATCGCTAACGGGATCGCTAAAAAATGTCACTATTTAGCGATCCCGTTAGCGATGTTGTTGTGTGCGGCATCTGTCAGCGACGAGCTCCCTGCTGAGAACCTGCTGTGATCTCGCTCGTCGCTGGAATCGTTCCGGACCCTATTTTATCGTCGGCGCTCCCGCTGGGTAAGTATTATCGCTGTGTGTGGCACCTTTTTTAGCGATTTAGCGGTACTCTTGTACCGCTAAAGTCGTTAAGGAGATCGCTAACCGCGATAGCGTCCTTAACGACATCGCTAAATGTGACCGACACTAGCGATATTGTAAACGATCCCGCTAGCGATCTCATTAGTATGCGACACTAACGAGATCGTTAGCGGGATCGTGTAGTGTGGCAGTACCTTAACGAGCAGGGTCATCTTATTTGACTTCTATTATTGTATTTTTAATGTTGTTACTTATGACTTGTGTTTTAAACTGTTAAACTGTGAAGCGCTGTGGAATATGTTTGCACAATATAAATAAAGATTTTTATTATTATTATTATGATTATTTTTTAGATAAATTTAAAGAAACTGACACATAAATTAAAGGTTATTAAACCCACTTACTCTGCAAAAATTAGAAAGGAATTTCAGACAGAATAAGTCTATATGAAAATAAAATCAGGAAAATGTTTAAAATTGGTTGGAATTTTGTTTTCTTATTAAATAAAATTGCAGGAAAAATGTTGGAGTCATAGCATTCATAACACAAAATGTTTTTTTTTTCGTAACTAATCAGACATTTATACCTGAATAAGCAGGAGTTATTATGAACATTGTCACAATATAATAGCATTTTCTTCCAAACTATAATAAAACAAAGCAACAGCTATTTAGAATAATGTTTTTACGTGTGTAGATGAATGTATATTATTAATATGCTATATGTTTCTCTTTTATTTCCTGCAGAATATGACAGTAAATATTGACTTCTTAGGAATACTCATTTCTCTGATGGTGTAAATGGACAAAATGCAGGAAAATATTTCAATGTCTATAACTGCTTCAATGTATTCATGTGCTTAAAAAAATCATTACTTTTGTGTCTGTTGCAATTACGGCATTATGGACATATCACTTTTTCTCAGCTGGAACATATCCCTTTACAGAATACAAGGTCATTACATTAGTTACGCATATGCCTTAGAATGAAATGTTTGAATTGAGTTATAGATCTGAAACAATGGGCAAGAAACCACTATCTCAACAGTAGAATTATTGACTTGAGAACTAAATAGCCCTGAATTTTTAGATTCTCTACATTTTTAAAATACTGCCTCAATAATGCAATAGATCATACACTGTTTCTTAATCGTTATGTTATTAAAGACATTTTGAAGATGTTTAAAAAAAAAGAAAGGGAAAAAATCCATTTTTCTAAGCACTTAACTTAAGAATTTTTGATTGTAATAGCAAACAATTAGAGTTTAAAACAAACAAAAAACAGTAGCTTAATGCAAAACTGTAACATTCTGGAAGGCAGAAGCAAGGTGGAGCAGAAGATTAAAATTCCAATAGGCTGCAGATCGTTCACATTTTTTTTATTTCAAAAAAATATCAGTACTTTCAGTGGTAGCTCAGCTTACCCAATTTTAACGACATCCAAATCCTCATGATATAGATACAGAAAAAGTTGAGGTGGTGCAAATAATAAACAGGCAGAAGGAGGAGCTAGGTGATGTGCATAAACATTTTATTTTTGTTTTTATTGCCAGTGTACAGAAAAAACTGGTGGTGGCATTATTGTCATATTGGACACTGAGTGTGGCACCCTTACTATCAGGAGGCATAAAGTTGGCCACAATTATTATCTAGAGACAGAATAGAGGCACTATTAATATTTTGAAGCACAAATTAGGTACTATTACTATGTAAAGACACAAAGGGGATCAATAATACTATGTAGAAATTACAATTAGTATCTAGATGGACAGAGGGGGACTGTTACTGAGGCACTGAACATGAACCTTGAATATGTGGGAGCCAAAAGGTGCAATACTACTATATGTGAGCACGATAGGGCTATTATTATTATATGGAGGTACAATGGGTTGCTATTACAATGTGGGGAACTAAAGAGGACATTAGAAGAAGAAATGTGGGTAACTTTCACTGTGTAAGATATCGGGTGTGGGGATGGAACATTTTTACTGTTTCAAGTACTTATAATTCTATGTGGCTTGTGTAGTGATGGGAGAATGTGAAAATATTGGTTTTACCATAGTATTTTTGCTAATGATCAGTATTATATTGGCATTATTAATGCACTATACACTATATGATAGTAATATGTGGTTATAGTCTAGTGCTAATATTTGTTTTTATATGTACAAATATTATTAGTAAGGTTGGTGTTGATATGCTAAGTTTTGTTCAGTAAGGGTATAAAGGTAATTTTTAATCCTTATATATTGATATTGCTTGGTGGCTATATTATTTAGAGGTGTAGTACCATACGCAGAAAATGATCTTATACCTAGGTTGTCCTTGATAAATTTATTTGTACTACTTATTGCGGGTGTATATGATATTTTTATTTCTAGCAAGCAGCATGCTCCTCCATATCTAGATGCTGTTCATCCTTAGTAGTCGAAGATGACCATGACTTGAGGGTTTAGAGGAGCATCAGTGGCTGTGGGTCCGGAGGTGACTGATGAGGCCAATCCTGGCCCTGAAGGCCCGTCCACATAAGTGACATAAGTAAGTGGGATCAGGACAGTAGACACCGCTTGTGCCTTGTGCAAAGCTTGCTTTCTTTTTGCCTCAAAGAATCTTCTATCTTCAGTTGAACATGCTCCTGAGGTGATCCTGCCTCACCAAGCTGAACGGTCCAGGGCAAGCTTTTCCCATTCAGAGATGTTGACTCCAAGGTTTTTGAGATGCTTTAACCCCTTTCTGACATCAATAGAAAAAACACCAGAATAAAATTATACTAAAAATAGCAGCAGGGTATACTCCAAAATTAGATATATACACAAAAACAAAAAGGAGCCATATAACCCATTCAGTATAAAATGGTATATATTTTATTATGTGATATATAGAAAAGTCATAAATCAACATACATCAATTAAAAAGCACATATAATCACATAAATGTGAAGGTCAAACAACACAATCTGACCAATTTACTGTATAAGACCGGGAATCATAGACTATAGAAGAAATTGGGCAATAGTCACAATCAAAGTAAATACACAGCCCCTTGAGAAAGCCCACGCGAAACGCGCGTCGGGGCCGCTTATTCTGACCGCCTTTTGGGACTTATTCGGGTGAGACTTTTAGATATGTATTTACTTTGATTGTGACTATTGCCCAATTTCTTCTATATAGACTTACTGATGATATACTGCCAGGTAATAGGGCAATGGTTCACATTGTTGTGACTTTTGATATGAGATACACTTATAGTCTATGATTCCCGGTCTTATACAGTAAATTGGTCAGATTGTGTTGTTTGACCTTCACATTTATGTGATTATATGTGCTTTTTAATTGATGTATGTTGATTTATGACTTTTCTATATATCACATAATAAAGTATATACCATTTTATACTGAATGGGTTATATGGCTCCTTTTTGTTTTTGTGTATATACCCTTTCTGACATCAGAAGTAATAATCCATCACTGTGCCCTGAGCCTATTTGACCAAGGTTGAATTATTACGTCTGAGCGATCGCCCACGCACAAGGGGGGAGTGCAGGTGATCGCTGCCGGGTGTCAGCTGATTTTGACAGCTGACACCTGGCACTAAGTAAATTTAACCTGCAAAATGCTGTGATCGAACATGATTTCAGTATTCCAGAAGCCGGCAGAGGGTTCACAGCCCCTCTACCTTTGGATCGAGGATCCCGCAACATGACGCAGGGTCCCGATCATTGCCATGGTGACCTGATGTCGTCATGGCGACATCCGAATCACCAGACCTAGCAAACTTGCTTATCATGCCCAGTGCATGATGTGCAAGTTTAGTTTGTCTGTCAGTGCAGACCCGACCCGAAGAATAAAGTCATCTAATTACTTATACCACATGAGGAATGTCATAAAAAATAAATATAACCAATTCTTCAAATGCTGTTGATTTTTCCATTCTGCCTGTCAAAGACCGCAGTAAGGAACATTTATCCTGCGCTCTGCGCTGAGCTCTTGCACCACGGTTTCCTTGGAAATGTCTGAAATACGTGATTCAGACAGAACATCTGGTGGAAGATTCCCTATAATGAGGCAGATAGAGGCACTGTGGATGCCACCTGACCTGTGATCCTGTGTTGTACATCTTTTTAGGATTGCATAAAAGTACCATCAGCCACAGTTTTGTGCACTCCTGAAAAGAAGGATACCACTGAACAGAGACCAGACAGAGTCCAGAGTAACTCTGCTGCCTCATTATGGTGAATGACTCCCTCAGGGGTTTCATCTGAATTACGTCACTCAGAGATTTAGATCAAAACCCCCAAATTAAGTGGTCAGTGTTAAGTGCTGGATAAATGTGATCACAAATGTTATGTAAAATGTTCCCAATAAAAGCTTCAACTCAATGCACAAAAAAAAGCAAGTCCCCACTCAGGTCTGTCATCTGTTAATGGAAATATAGTGGTCTTCCACGTTACTAGTAGCACAAAGGCTCTAGAAAAGCGAAATGACACCTCACCCGCCAAAAGAAATTCTGAAAATTCTGTGCTCCCAAATCTAAATGCTCCCTCCCTTATGAGCCCCACAGAGTACCTAAACCACATATTGCATCCACATTTGGCATTTCTGAAGTGATGAGACCCGCCTAACTTACAGGTGTATGCCTCCAGAAACATGGGCTGGGCATATTTTACTGGTAACTGCAACGTTCTGGTTATTACAGCATACTGTTCACTACAATGTACTGGTGACTATAGTGTACTGGTCACTACAGCGCTCTGGTTACTACAGCGTACTTTTCACTAAAACGGCATTTTTCAATTTTTTCTTGCCAGCATTTATTGTTGTTTGTTTCTGGAAAATACCCATGGAGTCAAAATTGTCACTACATTTGTAGATAAATTCCCCAAGGGGTATAGTTTCCTCAATGGAGTCACTTGTGGGGGGATTCTACTCTAGAAATTAGGGGCTCTGTATATGGAGTCCACAAACTGTTCTAGGAAAATCTGGCACCAGGAGGCAAATAGCGCTCCATTCCTCCCGAGTCACTAATTATGGCTAAGTAGTACTGTACAGTGGGGTATTGCCACGTTCAGTAGAAATTGTGGGAGAAGTTTTGGTGTCACTTTTACCCACATCTTGTGGGAAAATGTAAAATCTAGGTTTCTGCTGTTTTGCCACCTTGTGGGCTCTCCCAGTGGGTCATGGCACCGGTAAACCATTACAGTAAAATCAGGTGCTGATTTGCTTTCTGAGTTTTGCATTGTGCCTGAAAAATATTTCCTGTTTACTTGCAGGGTTTGACACACTCAGAAATAAATGGACCTCAGTCTGTTGGGAAAAAAATCCTTTTAGCTCTTAGAAAAATTAAAAATTTGGGGCTAAAACAACATTTTAGTGGTAAAAATGTAATTTATTCTTTCTTCACCCCTCAGTGGTATAAAACTCTGAGAGGCACATGAGGAATCAGTATGATCTTTGCACCCCTAGATTAATTCATTAGGGAGTGTAGTTTGTATTGTGAATCCACACATAGGGGGCTTTCGTTGTTCTGGCACCTCAGGGGCTCTGTCAATGTGACATGGTACCTTCAAACCATTCCAGCAAAATATGAACTCTTAGGCTGTGTTTCCATGGTCCGGAAACACAGCGCTTTGGATGGAGCGGAAAGTCCGCTCTGCCCAAAGCCCCGCCCCCTTTTGAACGCGCGGTCATTCCGGATGTGTTCAGGGTACACATCCGGAACACATGCGGAATGACCGCAGGGCTACATAGCCCTGTGTTATTTCCCTTGCGGCGACGCAGTGTCACCGCAAGGGAATAGGACATGCTGCGGCCTAAAAAGACGCGCCGCATGTCCGGAAACGCAGGTCTTCCACCTGCGTGTTTTGAAGCATAGTGGAGACGGGATTTCTTGAAATCCCCTCCACTATGCTGTAACATCTGGACGCTGCGTGTTTGACGCTGCGCCAATGCACAGCATCAAACACGCAGCTAATCCGGACTGTTTCCTGACTGTGGAAACATACCCTAATATGGTGCCTCTTCCCATCTGAGCTTTGCAATGTGCCTCAAAAGTAGTATTTGCTAACATATGCGGTGTCAGCATACTCAGGAGATTTTGTACAAAAATTGTATGGTGCAATTTCACCTTTCTCTTATGAAAATGCAATATTTTGTGCTAAAGACATATTTGTGGGGAAAATTAGATTTTTTTTATTTTGACTACTCAACGTTATAAACTTTTGTGAAGCATCTGAGAGTTCAATGTGCTCACCACACATCTATATCAGTTCCCTAAAGGGTCTAGTTTCCGAAATGGTGTCAATTGTGGGGATTTTTCACTATTTAGGTATATCAGAGGCATTCCAAATGCGACATGGCGTCCGCCAATAGTTCCAGCAAATTTTGCATTCAAAAAGTCAAATAGCGCTCCTTCCCTTCCAAGCTCAGACATTTTTTCTCCCTCATATGGGGTATCGGCGTACTCAGGAGAAATTGCTCAACAAATTTGATGGTGCAAGTTCTTCTATTACCCTTATGACAATGCAATATTTTGTGCTAAAAACATATTTGTGGGGAAATTTTTATTTTTTATTTTTATGGCTCAACATTATCAACTACTGTGAAGCATCTGAGAAATTAATGTGCTCACCACACACCTTGATCAGTTCCTTGAGGGGTCTAGTTTCCAGAATGATGCTAACTGTGGGGGATTTTCACTGTTTAGGCACATTAGAGGCTCTCCAAACGTGACATGGCGTCCGCCAATTGTTGCAGCAAATTTTGCATTCAAAAAGTCAAATGGCACTTCTTTTTTCCTTTCCGAGCTCTATGGTGCTCCCAAAGAGTGGTTTTCTCCCTCATATGGTGTATCGAAATGCTCAGGAGAAATTACACAACAAATTTTGGGGTCCATTTTTCCTGTTACCCTTGTCAAA
This sequence comes from Oophaga sylvatica, assembly GCA_033576555.1. Lineage (NCBI taxonomy): Eukaryota > Metazoa > Chordata > Amphibia > Anura > Dendrobatidae > Oophaga > Oophaga sylvatica. The sequence goes on along the minus strand of JARQOD010000001.1, from coordinate 207,823,540 downwards.
CTAAAAAATGTTGGATCTGAAGTAAAAAAAGTTAAATGTTCATTTTTTTCATATTCCAAAAATTCCTGTGAAGCACCTGAAGTGTTAAAAAACTTTTTGAATGTAACTTTGAGCACCTTGAAGATTGCAGTTTTAAGAATGGTGTCACTTTTGGGTATATTCTATAATATAGACCCCTGAAAGTGACTTCAAATGTGATGTGGTCCCTAAAAAATAATGGTGTAAAAATGAGAAATAGCTGATCAAATTTAACCTTATAACTTCCTAACAAAAAAAAATTTGGTTCCAAATTGTGCTGATGTAAAGTAGACATGTGGGAAATTTTACTTATTAAGCATTTTGTGTGACATATCTCTGTGATTTAAGAGCATGAAAATTCAAATTTGGAAAATTGCAAAATTTTATAAATTTTCTCCAAATATTCGTTTTTTCACAAATAAACACAGGTCATATATAATAATTTTTGCCACTATCATGAAGTACAATATGTCATGAAAAAAAAATCTCAGTATCACTGAGATCCATTGAAGCATTCCATAGTTATTACCTCATAAAAGGACAGTGGTCAGAATTGTAAAAATTGGCCTGGTCATTAACGTTTAAGCCACCCTTCCGGATAAAGGGGTTAAGACATTCTTTATAAAGTTTCTTCTTCCCCCCAACTGTTCGCCTTTCCTGACATAGTACTCCGTATAACAGTTATTTAGGCAATTGGCTGTCTGGCATTCTGACCTCATATCAAGCCCACCTGGCTTGGGCTTTCAGCAGGAAAGTGTGAATGCAGCAGAAACCAGATTGTTCCAGAATTGCTGTGTCAGGGACATTTTCTTGCCACTTGCTGTGGAGAAGTCTGTGGAGACAGCTCAGGTGAAAGTTATTGAGCTATTTGGAATGTGACTGTAGATAGTCCAGGTCTTACTGGCATAGAGAAATGTGGTAAGTACCACCGCATGGTAAACCTTCAGCTTAATAACAATAATTTTTCTTTTTATATAGCGCTAACATATTCTGCAGTGCTTTACAGTTTGCACACATTATCGTCGCTGTCCCCGAAGGAGCTCATAATCTAGATTCCCTATCTGTATGTTTTTGGAATGTGGGAGGAAACCGGAGTACCCGGAGGAAACCCACGCAAACACAGGAGAACATACAAACTCCTTGCAGATGTTGTCCTTGGTGGGATTTGAACCTAGGACTCCAGCGCTGCAAGGCTCTAGTGCTATCCACTGAGCCACCGTGCTGCCCCTTAGTGATAAGGCTGAGTCGCTTTCATTCCCAGACATTCTTACGCAGTCTCTTGAAGTCGTTGCTGGCTTTGAAAATTCTGTTGTTGACCTTAGCATCTATGGTTACTGTGAGGGAGAGTGTGCTGCCCAGATAGGTGAATTTGTCAACTGCTTTGAAGTTGTGCTCCTTTATCATAATGCGCAGCTGCTGGTATGGTACTGTCCAGAAAGCAGTCATTGACACATTCCACAAGGAGGGTAAGCCACAAAAGGTCATTGCTAAAGAAGCTGGCTGTTCACAGAGTGCTGTATCAAAGCATATTAATGGAAAGTTTAGTGGAAGGAAAAAGTGTGGTCGAAAAATATGCACAAGCAACCGGGGTAATCGCAGCCTTGAAAGGATTGTTACGAAAAAACATTTAAAAATTTTGGGGAGATTTACAAGAAGTGGACAGCTGCTGGAGTCATTGCTTCAAGAGCCCCCACACACAGACGTATCCAGGACATGGGCTACAAGTGTTGCATTCAGACTCAGACTAACCCATAGGGGAACAGGGGAATCCCCCGGTGGGCCCCTGAGCAGATCTGGGCCACCAATCCCATTGTATGGGCAGTACTTGGCATAATTCAACTGATTCTGTAGAGAAAAAAAGCAGCATCTCATCAGTCATTAATCAAACTACCTAGTTTATTATTATAAAGAGATATAGGTACATTTGTGAACAAGGGTTCCTTGTGTCAAGCCACTCATGACCAATAGACAACACCAGAACCGTCTTACCTGGGCAAAGGTGAAAAAGAACTGGACTTTTGCTCAGCGGTTCAAGGTGTTGTTTTCAGATGAAAGAAAATTTTTCGTTTAACTTGGAAAACAAGGTCCCACAGTTTGAAGGAATATTGGAGAGGCACACAATCAAAGCTGCTTGAGGTCTAATGTGAAGTTTCCACAATTAGTGATGGTTTGGGGAGCCATGTCATCTTCTGGTGTAAGTCCACTGTATTTTATCAAGATCAAAGTCAGTGCATCTGTCTACCTGCAAATTTTAGAGCACTTAGTGCTTCCCTCTATCGACAAGCTTTTTGGAGATGGAAATTTAATTCTCCAGCAGGACTTGGCACCTGTCCACACTGCCAAAAGCACCAATACCTGGTTTAAAAACAACAGTATCACTGATTGGCTGAAATACTTGCCTGACCTTAATCACATTGAGAATCTATGGGGTATTGTCAAGAGGAAGATGAGAGACACCAGATCCAGCAATGCAGATGAGCTGAAAGCTGCTATCAAAGCAACCTGGGCTACCATAACACCTCAGCACTGCCACAGGCTGATCATCTCCATGCCACGCCGCATTGATGCAGTAATTGATACAAAAGGAGCCCTGACCAAGTATTGAGTGCATTTACTGAACATACATTTCAGTAGGCCAACATTTTATATTTTAAAATCATTTTACAAGCTGGTGTTAAAAAGTATTCTGATTTACTCTGATAATGACTTTTGGGTTTTCATTGGCTGTAAGCCATAATCATCAACATTAACAGAAATAAACACTTGAAATAGATCACAATGTTTTAAATTTGTAATATCATACAGTTGTGTTCAAAAGTTTATATACCCCGGCAGAATTTTTGCTTTCTTGGCCTTTTTTCAGAGAATACGAATGATAACATCAAACTTTTACTCCACTCATGGTTATTGTTTGGGTCAAGCCATTTATTGTCAAACTACTGTGTTTTCTCTTTTTTAAATCACGACAACCCAATACATCCAAATGACCCTGATCCAAAGTTTACATACCTTGGTGATTTTGGCCTGATAACATGCACAGAAGTTGACACAAATGAGTTTGAATGGCTACTAAAGGTAACATCCTCACCTGTGACCTGTGACAAATTACAAGAAAATTGTTAGAGATAGAAAGAAAAACCCACAAATAACATCAGCTGAAAAACCTGGCCCTCTGAAAACTAGCGCTGTGGCAGTTTCAAGATGCACAATAAGGAAGCTCGTGAAGAAAAATGGGCTGCATGGTCAAGTCGCCAGAAGAAATCCATTACTGTGCATATGTCACAATTTATCTCACCTGCAATACGCAAAACAGCACTGAGACAAGCCTCAAAACTTCTGGAACAAGGTAATTTGGAATGATGAGACCAAAATTTAACATTTTGGCCACAACCATAAACATTACTTTTGGAGAGAGGTCAACAAGGCCTATGATGAAAAGAAAACACCATTCCTACTGTGAAGCACAAAGGTGAATCACTGATGTTTTGGGGGATGTGTGAGCTACAAAGGCACAGGAAACTTGGTCAAAGTTTAAGTAAATATGAATGCAGCATGTTACCAGTAAATACTTGGGGCAAATTTGCAATCATCAGCTGATGTTATTTGTGGGGTTTTCTTTGCATAACGAACAATTTTCCTGGCATTTTTCACAGGGTCACAGGTGGTGATGTTACCTTTAGTAGCCAATCAAACCTATTTGTGTCAACTTCTGTGCCTGTTATCAGGCCAAAATCACCAGGGAATGTAAATTTTTGATCAGGGTCATTTGGATGTATTGCGTTGTCATTAAAATTTAAAAAGAAAAAACACATTAGTTGGACAATAAATGGCTTCACCCAACCACTAACCATGAGTGGAGAAAAAGTTTCTTGTTATCATTCATATTCTCTGAAAAAAGGCCAAGAAAGCAGAAATTCTACTGGGGTATGTAAACTTTTGAGCACTACTTTATATGAGTTTCACTTTTTGTATTGAAGAACTGAAATTAACTTTTTGATGATACTCTATTCTTTTGAGAAGCACGTGTAACTTCAGTCATTTTAGTATTGATAATGAGATCGCAGCTGTCATAAGCTTACAAAAAATGGTTTATTTCATACTGCATCTGCTGCTCTGTTCTGGCATGTAGTTCGCAGTCATCAACAAACAAGAAGTCACAGATAGCAGTCTGATGCACCTTTGCAACAGTATTCAGGTGTCTGGGACTGAATAACTTGCAGTCGGTCCTGTACCTGACATCGTTTCCATCTTCGTAGTTGCAACTCTCAACGTGGCATAAAATATCATAATAAACATGGTCGGGGGGAGTACACAGCCTTGTTTTATGGATTTTGTAGCTGCAAAAGACTATGATTCGTCTCCAACATTCAGGACCTTTACCATCATACCATAATAGATCTGCCTGACGATTGTCATGAATTTTCTCGGGTAGCCAAACTTTGCCATGATTTTCCACAGGCCATTGATGCTGACTGTGTCAAAAGCCTTGGTCAAGTGTTAGGATTTGGTAGCTGAGGAGAGCAGGCAAAAACGGTAATACACCAGAGAGGTTGGAATCTACTGGATTGCAGTACCCTGACTAACCACCACAACTAAAAGCAGCCGTGGAGCGTACCTACGTTGGTCCTAGACGCCTCGTCACAGCCTGAGAGGCTAACTACACCTAAAGATAGAAAGAGGAAAGCTATCTGCCCCGGAGCTGATCCCCAAAGAACATAGGAAGCCCCCAAACATGTAATGGCGGTTAGACAAGAGGGAATACAGACACAGACAGAAAATAGTATGAGCAAACGTTGGGGCCCAATCTTCCTAGAAAGAAAAGGATAGGAAGGACACTTACTGCAATCCAAAAAAACTCTAAAAAATACCAACTCTACTAATTTCAAAAACACCTGAGATCACACGACCTCTACCACCTAAATTAGTTCTCTGGTGTAACAAAACTAAGCTGCAGCCACTGAAAAAACTGGAAAAGGCAAATGAACAAACAACAGTGGCTCAGATAAACTGAGAGGAGCACAAGCCCCCGGAGGGGACCTGGCTGATCTCCACAGAAGTGCAGGGAACAATGCAAAAAGCAAGCACAAAAATAAAAGCAGAAAATATCTTATCTGTTAGCAGAAGATGCAGGCAAGACTCAGCAAGCATCCAAGTGAACCAGGAACCAAAGTTGAGACAAGAACAATTGATCACCAGCAACCCTGATGGGAGGGAATCTCCCTTATATAAGACCAGTCTGTAACTCCTGATTGCCAATCTTCACAATCTTCATTGAATGGTTCAGTACTGTTTGTAACCACCAGAGGGAGCTTCTGCTCAGAATTCATTTCTAACACATTGTAATGTAAGGAGTACAGTTCATATAGTGTCTTGTGCTTGGGTGCGATGAAAACACAGGAGTCACAGGTTTGATATAGAAGGTCTTGTATTACTTCATACAAGTGGCAATAATAGTCACACAGTTTGCAGATACAAAAGCAGGAGACACGGCAGGCCAGAGTAACTTAAGCTCAGCAATCACTCTCCACAACAGGTTCAGGATCTCTTCTCTGTTACCATAAGTCCAGGCAAACGTGGATTTATCAAATAGCAAGGTTCCAAAGTCCACGAGTGTTCCAAAGTTCCACAATAGGAAATAACTGGAGTACAAGGTCCAAGGCTTCCAGGAGTCAGGTCACAGGTACACTGCAGGCTTGATTCTGAAGCACCGATTGCTCAGCTGTGGCTGCTTAAGAAGCAAGAGGGAGAGAATCAGGGCGGGAACATGCAAGCTGGAAACTCCATATTGACTGAGGGCAAGACAGCTGCAGCAAGACAGAAAGTAAAATGGCTGACGGAAAAACTGAGTTTCAGGAACATGTACACAGAACCTTACATTACTCCCCCCTTAGGGACAACCTCCGGATGACCTCAGACCAGGCTTGTGTGGGTACCTCTGATGAAACTGACGGAGCAAGCGAGGAGCATTAACGTTATTGACTGGCTCCCATGAGTTGTCCTCCACTGGGTAGCCCTGCCATTTAATCAAATATTGTAACTGATTTCTATACAACCTGGAATCTAGAATCCTTTCCACCACAAATTCTTCCTGACCATCGACTAGCACTGGGTCAGGGCAAGGAGAAGAATGTCCAGGAAACGTATTGGGTGTCGCAGCCTTTAGTAGAGATACATGAAAGACAGGGTGGATTCTCATAGTTCTGGGCAGTTAAAGACGACAAGCGACAGCACTTATAATTTTACTGATTTTATAAGGTCCAATGTATTTATGTCCCAACTTAGATGATGGAATTCTTAACTTAAGATTTCTGGTTGACAGCCAGACCAGGTCTCCTACCTTGAAAGCTGGTGCAGGTTTACGAAATTTATCTGCGGCTTTCTTGTACCTTTCCTGAGCCAATTCCAGATTTCCCTTTAGAAGATCCATATTCTTTTGTAAAGACGTGATTCTTTCAGCCACTGCTGGCAAAGGCGTTTCTATGGGAAATCGAGGAAGAATATTAGGATGATAACCTAAATTGGAGTAAAAAGGAGACTGCTTAGTGGAGGCGCTCTGAGAGTTGTTATAAGAGAACTCAGCCAGTGGAAGTAGATCCACCCAATCATCCTGTAGGTGGCAGATAAAGCAGCGAAGATACTGCTCCAGGGTCTGATTGGTTCGTTCCGTCTGTCCATTAGTCTGAGGATGAAAAGTAGAAGAAAGGTTCACTTTAATGTCCAATGCTGCACAGAAATTTTGCCAAAACCTTGAAGTGAATTGCACCCCTCGATCCGAAATAACCTCATCTGGTACTCCATGTAAGCGAAACACATTTTTAATCATCAAATCTGATGTCTGTCTTGCAGTGGGTAAGCCGACACAAGGGATAAAATGAGCTGCTTTTGTTAAACGATCAACCACCACTAGAATGGTGTTCTTCCCTTGAGAGGTTGGTAACTCCACAATGAAGTCCATAGAAATGGATCCCCACGGGCGGGACGGGGTGGGAAGGGGTTGCAACAGACCAGTTGGTGAGGAGCGAGGTGTTTTGCATCTTGCACAGACTTCACATGAAGTGACATAGTTTAAAACATCCTTCCTGCAAGTGGGCCACCAAAAGAAACGAGAAAGAAATTCTTGTGTCTTTAGAATTCCTCTATGCCCAGCTATCTTGGAATCGTGAATGAGTTGCAATACTCTTAATCTGACTGTTTCAGGAATATACAGACGTTGTCCCTGAATCCACACACCATTCTTAAAGACAAGACTTACGTCCCTTGGGGGTTGTGCCAAAAAGGAATCCGCATGGTATGCTTCCTTGATGTCCTTAAGTAGGTCTTGATTATGAATCACTCCCAGGAATCTAGAGTCAGGAAGAATAGTCTTAGGAGGAGTAAGTGGATGTGTCTCTGCTGAATAAATCCTAGAGAGTGCATCAGCCTTTCCATTGCGCGATCCTGGTCTATAAGAAATGATAAAATTAAATTGGTTTAAGAAAAGATTCCAGCGAGCCTGGCGAGGAGTCAGGCACTTAGCCGACCTGATAAATTCAAGGTTACGATGGTCTGTCAGGACGACTATTTGCTGTGCAGCTCCCTGAAGAAGGTGTCTCCATTCTTTGAAGGCGGCAATAATGGCCAACAACTCTCTATTGCCACATCGTAGTTCCTCTCAGCCGAAGACAACTGCTGGGAAAAGAAGGCACAGGGATGCAAGACATTCTTCTCACCTGTTCTCTGAGAGAGTATAGCTCCAACGGCCCAGTCTGAAGCATCCACCTCTATTATGAAGGCAAGTTCGGGGTTGGGATGTACTAAGATAGGTGCAGTGGTAAATTTATCTTTTAGACGGGAAAATGCTTCCTGGGCTTGGGGAGTCCAGGAGAACCTAGACTCTTTCCGGGTAAGTTGGGTGATAGGTGACACTACCTCAGAGAAATTCCTAATGAAACGTCTATAGAAATTGGCAAACCCGATGAAGCGCTGCACCTCCTTCACATTTCTAGGACTTGGCCAATCCTTGATGGCTTGGGTCTTGCTTCCATCCATACTAATTCATTGTGTAGACAGTACATACCCCAGAAATTGAATTTCGGTCCTATGGAATTCACACTTTTCAAGTTTGATGTAAAGATGATTTTGTCTTAGACGTTCCAAGACCATTCTCACATGTCCATGATATTCCTCTGTGGAGTTAGAAAAAATTAGAATATCATCCAAATAAATCACCACGAATGTATCTAGGAGATCCCTGAAGATGTCATTCACCAAGTGTTGGAAAGTGGCTGGGGCGGTACTCAGACCAAAAGGCATAACTAGATATTCAAAGTGTCCATAGCGTGACCTGAATGCAGTCTTCCATTCATCCCCAGGTCTAATACGGACTAAGTTATAGGCCCCACGGAGATCTAGTTTAGAGAAAATTTTGGCATGTCGCACTCTCTCCAATAACTCAGGGATTAAAGGCAATGGATAACGGTTTCTAATAGTAACCTTATTGAGTTCCCTATAGTCTACGCAGGGTCTCAGAGATCCATCTTTCTTCTTTACAAAGAAGATGGGTGCACCTGCAGGAGATGAAGAGGGGCGTATGAAGCCCTTGGCTAGATTTTCGTCTATGTAATCCTTTAAAGCCTTTAGCTCGGGCCCCGCCAGGGGGTAGATCTTACCAAAAGGTATTTCTGCTCCAGGCAATAATTCAATTGGACAATCATATGGACGGTGAGGGGGAAGCTGGTCAGCGTTCTTCTTGTCACATAAATCCACATAGTCCTGGTATACAGCTGGTAGTTCAGGGACTGACATGGTTCCTTTAGGAACAGAGCAAGCTGAAACTTTTGGACTCATCTGTTTCTCTGGAAAGTGTAATTCCTTGGTCTCCCAGTTAATGGTAGGATTCTGAGCCTGCAGCCATGGTAGCCCTAGAATAATGGGAAAGTGGGGAGAAGAGATAAGCATAAAGGACAGTTTTCTCTGATGATCTTTACCCATAAGAACCCTCAAAGGCTCTGTTTCCTGATCCACTGGTCCAGAGGTCAGCAGGGAGCCATCCACAGTTTCCATCTGTACTGGAGTAGCCTTCTTCACTGAACGTATCCCTGTTTCAGAGCAAAGGAGACATCCATAAAATTTCCACTTGCCCCTGAGTCGATCATAGCAGAGCTAGACACCCAAGGTGAGTCAACCCAGAGTTTGATGGAAAGAAAGCAATGAGAATTGTTTTTCTTACAACTCAGCTGGGACACCGCTGAGGAAACTTGAAAAATTGCAGCGTTTACACAGTCAACGTCCTCAGAAGTAACGGAGTTTAAGTCCGAGAAATCAAGATCTGTTGCTGCAGATCTCTCTGGAGCCTGAGGCTCGGACCTGACAGACCCCTCCCGCAACACTCACAGTGAATGAGTGCTGCAGTAGTCTTACGAGAACGGCTGGGGCAGTTTATAATGAAGTGCCCTGACTTACCACAATAGAAACATAGATTCTCCTTAAAACGATGTTCCTTGCGTGCATCACTAACCCGTCGTTGTAAAGAGTCTACCTGCATGGGTTCAGGTTCAGGTTCCCGTGTGATCCTACTCAAAGGTTCCTTAGCTGGAGAGGAAGGTAGGAAAAGGTTAGTGCGATTGCTTTCGAACCATCTCTCTTGCCTGCGTTCAGTCAGACGAGTATCAATATGGATGCAGTAGTTAATAAAGTCGCCTAACGCAGTGGGAGGGTCGGCACGAGCAAGTTCATCCTTAATCAGTGGAGATAACCCTTTTCGAAAAATAGATTTTTTGGCGGAACTGTCCCAGGTGGTATCAAGGGCCCATCTCCTGAAATCCAAGGCATATTCAGCTACCGAGTGCTTACCTTGGCGCAAAGCTAACATGGCTGCTTCAGCTGTTGCACCTCGATTGGGGTCATCAAACACCTGTCCTATGGCTGAAATGAAAGCATCAAGATGATCCAAACATTCATCCTCAGTCTCAATCAGAGGGTTTGCCCACATCAAAGCCTTGTTGGTAAGCAACATAATTATAGTAAGCACTTTAGATCGTTCAGTGGGAAATTGTGAAGCATTAGCAGAAAAAAAAATATTGCATTGATTAATAAATCCCCTGAATTTCTCACGTTCACCGCCAAAACGAAAAGGGGGCAACTTGGGAATCCCAGAACTCGGGCTACGGCAGGAGCCTGGACTCGCTCCTCTAGAACCTCAATCCTGGCTCGCAAATCCTGGGCAGTCTGTCCAAACACTTGCAAATTGTGATTAGTGAGGTCCTGTAGGTTTGTAAAACGGGTTTTTATAGTCTGCAAATCTGCAAGGATATTATCAGTCACTCCGCAAAGTTCCTTTATGCGGGCCTCCATTTTCCAGATCTTTTAAGACAGGAGTACTGGAAGGAGAGGAGAAGAAAAAAAAACAATAGTGTTTACCTGTGGTAACACTGCAGAGAGAAAATAAAATTAAGGGATCTGCTCACCTGGAATGGTTGTGAGAAGTCACAACCACTATCATCACAGAAAGTTCAACCGGACATCTGATATCCACAGTTACAGCAGACACAAAAGAGGAAAGAAAAAAAAAACAATAGTGTTTACCTGTGGTAACACTGCAGAAAAAAAAACTTAAGGGAATTGCTCACCTGGAATGGTTGTGAGAAGTCACAACCACTGTCATCACAGAAAGTACAACCGGACATCTGATATCCACAGTTACAGCAGACACAGCCTTTCCAGACCCAGCAGACACTAACGTTTGGCTTCAGAATCTTGTAATGTAAGGAGTACAGTTCATATAGTGTCTTGTGCTTGGGTGCGATGAAAACACAGGAGTCACAGGTTTGATCTAGAAGGTCTTGTATTACTTCATACAAGTGGCAATAATAGTCACACAGTTTGCAGATACAAAAGCAGGAGACACAGCAGGCCAGAGTAACTTAAGCTCAGCAATCACTCTCCACAACAGGTTCAGGATCTCTTCTCTGTTACCATAAGTCCATGCAAACGTGGATTTATCAAATAGCAAGGTTCCAAAGTCCACGAGTGTTCCAAAGTTCCACAATAGGAAATAACTGGAGTACAAGGTCCAAGGCTTCCAGGAGTCAGGTCACAGGTACACTGCAGGCTTGATTCTGAAGCACTGATTGCTCAGCTGTGGCTGCTTAAGAAGCAAGAGGGAGAGAATCAGGGCGGGAACATGCAAGCTGGAAACTCCATATTGACTGAGGGCAAGACAGCTGCAGCAAGACAGAAAGTAAAATGGCTGACGGAAAAACTGAGTTTCAGGAACATGTACACAGAACCTTACACACATTCACAACAGTCAAGTCTGCAAAAGTTATGAAAAGTCCACTACCTTGCTCCTGGCTCTTTTCCTGGAGTTGACGCACTGTAAAGACCATCCCACATTCAGCACGGAAGCTGCTCAAGGTGGTGGATAAGGTGGTTGAGCCAGAATCTTCCCCCCAGTGGACAGAAGGGAGATACCTCAATGGTTGTCGCAAGATTGGTGGTTGTGTTTTTTCTGGTAGATGTGGATTATGTTGGCATGCTTCAGCTGTTGTGGAACTTGTTCCTTTTTCCACATGGACCGGAACAGTTTAGTCATTATTTGTTTCAGGACAGGGCCTCCTGCTTTGTATAACTCAGCCACACATTTGTGCCAATGTCAATATTTTGCTTGTCATCTAACTCTATAAACACCTTATACCCCAGTCAAAGATATGACTTGGATTAAATCAAGCAATCAAAAAATATTTTTCACAAGAAAGTTTTTTTGAATATAAAATCCAACTTTATTGATATAAAAAACTCACTCAAAATTTATACATACCAAAAGGATACAAGAATGGAAAAAAGGGACGTAAGACTCTCCCTCAATTTGTGAACATATCGCTGCATGGCAAAGAATCAAATAACCACAGTAATCATAAAATATTATAGCATCAACGGTTCAAAAAAAAAAAAATTGATGAATGTAGTTGTTATCCTTACTACTCAAAAATCCATAGCTCCTATTAAGGAGATATGGCTTGGTAGTGGAAAACTAACACATACATAATTTTTCCAATAGCAAAAAAATCAATATATATGATGTTTGTCGCGAATTAGCCTTAAACCAACTGAGGGGCAATAAATATGTTATAAATAACAATATAGAAATATGTAACACACAGAGTATATTTCAGTAATGGAGAGATGTTTAACCATCTGTTTCCCACAAGTGTGACAAAATATCCTAATGCAATACAATGCATATGAATGGATACATCTCTCCTCATTGATCCTCTGTCTAACTGAAAGAGTGTGCTCATATTGTCCCACAAAAAATGCCTAAATACCCCAGTATAATGCACTGTGTGTCAAAAGGGTTCTGTTTATTTCTCCATATTAATCTTATTGGTACAGGCTAAAGTCATACAACACTTTATAAACATTATGCTGACAAACCGAACTGCTATAGTTTAACAAGTATTCATGCTACTATGTGGTAATGACTCTTTACCTGGATCCAGGCAGCTGTCTCAATGTATGTTGTGGGAGTCCCATCCCTCTGCCCCGATGCGCACGTTTCGCCCTGCTTCTCTGGGGGGCGTTTCTGGGCAGAAGGTGTGCATTCTTTAAATATACCTGATATCCTATAATAGCCAGTCCCTACTTAGTGCATGCAGGTGTAAACCCCAGCAATAAATCGGCGCATGCGTCGGTCGTGCATAGCTGTTATAAATGGATATGTGATTGCGGTCACGGTGAGGCTCCCACAATGTCCGTGAAACATCACATGACAAATGCGGGTGACATCAGCGCTTTAGACCGCGCTCATAATATCACGAGCCTGCATCTGACCCGCGCATGCGCACAATGCCTAGGATCGGTTCCTTTCTAAGTTTGTTGACTGGTAACTCCCAATAAACATTAATCATTAAAATTAGTAGAGGGTTGAGAAAATTTTTAAATGGCTATGTTCGATATAAATCCACATAATGATTTGCTTTTCACAAAGTCATATCTATATGTAAATATATCCAGAAAAAAAGTGACTAGTGCAAATATACATAAAGTGATTAGTGCATTTTTTAACAGCAAAGAGGATTACCCAAATCCATAACTATCCCCAATAATTCCTCTACATAAGATTCTCCAAGGCAGACATTGGAGCAAAAATACATATAACATGAATGTTCAATATAGATCTATGTTTCCCAAAGATAGTTCTCCATAATTTTTAAAGACTTCTTAATGTGTTTATCCAGTCTTCATATATATTACGACTAATCCTTGAAGACTCTATAATATGTTAATCGTATCTTCATGTATGTCGTTTCTTATAGATGTCATCACCACCTCCATTGCACCACCAATTGGATATCCCAGACCAGCTCATATCAGAAGAAATAGGAGTAAATTGGTAAGTATAAGGATTAAAAATATTTTTTTTATAATTTTAATATTTTTAATCCTTATAGTTACCTGTTTTCTCCTATTTCTTCTGATATGAGCTGGTCTGAGATATCAATTGGTGGTGCAATGGAGGTGGTGATGACATCTATAAGAAACGACATACATGAAGATGCAGTCAACATATTATAGAGTCTTCAAGGATTAGTCGTAATATATATGAAGACTGGATAAACACATTAAAAAGTCTTTAAAAATTATGGAGAACTATCTTTGGGAAACATAGATCTATATTGAACATTCATGTTATATGTATTTTTGCTCCAATGTCTGCCTAGGAGAATCTTATGTAGAGGAATTATTTGGGATTGTTATGGATTTGGGTTATCCTCTTTGCTGTTAAAAAATGCACTAATCACTTTATGTATATTTGCACTAGTCACTTTTTTTTTTTCTGGATATATTTACATATACTGTAGATATGACTTTGTGAACAGCAAATCATTATGTGGATTTATATCGAACATAGCCATTTAAAATTTTTCTCAACCCTCTACTAATTTTAATGATTAATGTTTATTGGGAGTTACCAGGCAACACACTTAGAAAGGAACCGATCCTAGGCATTGTGCGCACGCGCGGGTCAGATGCAGGCTCGTGATATTATGAGCACGGTCTAAAGCGCTGACGTCACCCACATTTGTCATGTGATGTTTCACGGACATTGTGGGAGCCTCACTTTTACCGCAATCACATATCAATTTATAACAGCTATGCACGACCGACGCATGCGCCGATTTATTGCCATGGTTTACACCTGCACGCACTAAGTAGGGACTGGCTATTATAGGATATCAGGTATATTTAAAGAATGCACACCATCTGCCCAGACACGCCCCCCAAAGAAGCAAGGCGAAACGTGCGCGTTGGGGCAGAGGGACGGGACTCCCACAACATACATTGAGACAGCTGCCTGGATCCAGGTAAAGAGTCATTACCACATAGTAGCATGACTGCTTGTTAAACTATAGCAGTTCGGTTTGTCAGCATAATGTTAATAAAGTGTTGTATGACTTTAGCCTGTACCAATAAGATTAATATGGAGAAATGAACAGAATCCTTTTGACACACAGTGCATTATACTGGGGTATTTAGGCATTTTTTTTGGGACAATATGAGCACACTCTGCTTCAGTTAGACAGAAGATCAATGAGGAGAGATGTATCCATTCATATGCATTGTATTGCATTAGGATATTTTGTCACACTTGTGGGAAACAGATGGTTAAACATCTCTCCATTACTGAAATATACTCTGTGTTACATATTTCTATATTGTTATTTATAACATATTTATTGCCCCTCAGTTGGTTTAAGGCTAATTGGCGACAAACATCATATATATTGATTTTTTTGCTATTGGAAAAATTATGTACCGTATATACTCATGTATAAGCCGACCCGCGTATAAGCCGACTCCCCTAATTTTGCCACAAAAAACTGGGAAAACTTATTGACTCGTGTATAAGCCTAGGGTGAAAAATGATTATGCCCCCATATGATGCTCCACAGATTATGCCCCCATATGCTCCACAGATTATGCCCAATATGCTCCACAGATTATGCCCCCATATGCTCCAGATTATGCCCCCATATATTCCACAGATTATGCCCCCATAGGATCCACAGATTATGCCCCCATATGCTCCATATTATGCCCCCATATGCTCCAGATTATGCCCCATATGTTCCACAGCTTATGCCCCCATATGCTCCAGATTATGCCCCATATGTTCCACAGCTTATGCCCCCATATGCTCCATATTATGCCCCCATATGCTCCAGATTATGCCCCATATGTTCCACAGCTTTTGCCCCCATATGCTCCATATTATGCCCCCATATGCTCCAGATTATGCCCCATATGTTCCACAGCTTATGCCCCCATATGCTCCATATTATGCCCCCATATGCTCCAGATTATGCCCCATATGTTCCACAGCTTTTGCCCCATATGCTCCATATTATGCCCCCATATGCTCCATATTATGCCCCCATATGCTCCATATTATGCCCCCATATGCTCCATATTATGCCCCCATATGCTCCATATTATGCCCCATATTCTGCACAATTATGCCCCATAGTATTAGGCCTCATATGCTGCTGCTGCTGCTGCTGCAAAAAAAAAAAAATGACATACTCACCTCTCGTCGCTGGGGGCCAGGTGCCGGTGTCCTGAGCAGGCGGGGGGTGTCACCGCTCGCTCAGGACCCCGACACCTGAGATATTTACCTGTCCGTCGGTCCACAGCAGCGCACTGCTCCCTCGGTCCAACTCCTCTGTGTGTAAATGATCTGGCAGGGGGCGGGGCGCGCACTAACGACATCATCGCACCCTCTGCCTGATCATTTCACACAGAGGAGTCGGACCAAGGGATTAGTGCGCAGCGGTGGACCGACGGACAGGTAAATATAACTATACTCACCCCTCCGCCGTGCGTCCCTGCAGTGTCTCCTCTTCTCCCGGCGCTCTCCGCAGCGCTTCAGTCCTGCAGCGGTCACGTGCTACCGCTCATTAAAGTCATGAATATGTGCATATTCATGACTTTAATGAGCGGTGCCATGTGACAGCTGCAGGAAGGAGCCGGAGATCGTGGGAGAAGCAGGGGGCTGCAGAGACCGCGCCGGCGGAGGGGTAAGTATGATCCGACACCCCCCGCTTCCCCTCCCCCGCCGACCCCCGTATATGACCCGCGTATAAGCCGAGAGGGGGACTTTCAGCCCTAAAAAATGGGCTGAAAATCTCGGCTTATACATGGGTATATACGGTATGTGTTATTTTTCCACTACCAAGCCATATCTCCTTAATAGGAGCTACGGATTTTTGAGTAGTAGTAGATAATAACAACTACATTCATCAATTTTTTTTTTTGAACCGTTGATGCTATAATAATTTATGATTACTGTGGTTATTTGATTCTTTGCCATGCAGCAATATGTTTACAAATTGAGGGAGAATCTTACGTCCCCTTTTACCAATCTTGCATCCTTTTTGTATGTATACATTTTGAGTGAGTTTTTATATCATCAAAGTTAGATTTTATATTCAAAAAAAACTTTCTTGTGAAAAATATTTTTGATTGCTTGATTTAATCCAAGTCATATCTTTGACTGGGGTGTAAGATGTTTATAGATTTGTATAACTCAGGTATAGTATCGTTTTCTGGCGCTTTGTCATAGGAGAGTTTATTACTACCTTGCTTACTTCATCTTAACTGGGAAGAACATTGAGATCCTTGTTGATTTATTCCTGGGGTAGGTTAGCAATGGCCTTGTCGTTGATAATTTCACAGCGATTAAGGACATTGTTGAAGTGCTCAGCCCACCATTCCATAATCTGGTTATTTTTTGTCAGCAGCTTAGTTACATGACTGGGGTCAATATACAGCTTTTGTAGCCTCATAGAAGTGCTTGAGGTCATGGCTGTCTGCATAACCCTAAATTTTCATCAGCCTTCTTCTCCTCTAGAAGTGTCTTTATTTCTTTGCCATTTTCATTGAACCAATCTAGGTTACTTCGGGCTGCTGATCAGCGATGCTCCAGGGCAGTATTGTAAATAGCATATTTTACAGTCGTACACTGTACTTCAGTGCCAGTCTCATCTGACTGCAGAGTGTTTGACAGTCTGCCATTAATGTTATTGGCAAATTCCTCTGCAATGCTTCTGCTTTGCAGCTTGGAGAAATTCAGCCTATTTGAAGTCTTCTGCCTTTGAAGTCTCCACAACGGCAGAATGCAAAGCCTGCACTTAGACACAATGCAGCTGTGGTTGGTCCAGCAGTTGGCACCACATACGGCTCTTGTTACTCTAAAGTCCACCCGATCCCTCTTCATGGCAATGACATAGTCAATGAGTTGCCAGTGCCTCAAGCCGAACAGAGTATTGATGATGAGGTCATGTGTGGCACACGTCTTGAGAAGCAGAAGGCCATTGCTGTTGCACTTGCCAATCTCGTGTCTCACAATGACTCCTTCTCAGTTTTAATATACTGATCCACTCTGGCAGTAAAATTTCTGAGTATAATGAACTTGTCTGACTGTGGGATTACTAAGATAAGAGTGTCAAGTTCATCCTTGCTGATTCTTCTGGATCTCTTTGCAACATTTGACACTGTGGATCACCGGCTCCTCCTCACTATGCTCTGCTCTATCGGCCTCAAGGACACCATTCTCTCCTGGTTCTCCTCCTACCTCTGACCACTTCTTCACTGAAACTTTTGCTGGCTCCTCCTCTTCTCCTTTTCCCCTTACAGTAGGGGATCCTCAAGGATCAGTCCTAGTCCTCATCCTCTTCTCTGTTATGTTTCGGTAGCTGAGGAGTGCAGGTAAAAAAGGCAATACACCAGAGCAGTTGGAATCTATGAGATTGTAGTACTCTGACTAACCACCACAACTAGAGGCAGCCGTGGAGCGTTCCTACGTTGGTCCTAGACGCCTCGTCACAGCCTGAGAAACTAACTACACCTAAAGATAGAAAGAGGAAAGCTATCTGCCCCGGAGCAGATCCCCAAAGAACATAGAAAGCTCCCAAACATGTAATGGCGGTTAGACAAGAAGAAATACTGACACAGACAGAAAATAGTATGAGCAAACGTTGGGGCCCAAACTACCTAAATAGAAAAGGATAGGAAGGGCACTTACTGCAATCCCAAAAAACCCTGAAAAGCACCAACTCTACTAATTTCAAAAACACCTGAGATCACACGACCTCTGCCACCTAAATTAGTTCTCTGGTGTAACAAAATCAAAACAGCAGCCACTGAAAAAACTGGAAAAAGCAAATGTACAAACATCAGTGGCTGAACTAAACTGAGAGGGCAAAAGCCCCCGGAGGGGACCCTGAAGGCCCCCACAGAAGTGCAGGACAAAATGCAAAAATCAAGCACAAAAACAAAAAGAAGAAAATGTCTTGTCTGTTAGCAGGAGATGCAGACACGACACAGCAGGCTACAAAGGAAACAGGAATCAAGGATTGAGACCAGAACAATTGATCACCGGCAACCCTGATGGGAAGGCGACTCCCTTATATAAGACCAGTCAGTAACACCTGATTCCCAATCCTCACAATCTTCACTGGACAGTCCAGTACCGCTTGTAACCACCAGAGGGAGCCTCTGCTCAGAACTCATTTCAAGCCAATTCACAACAGTACCCCCCCCCTTGAGGAGGGGTCAACGAACCCTCATTTGAGCAACCAGGTCGGTCAGGATGAGTTCTATGATACGCACGGATGAGTCTCCTAGCATGGATGTCCGAAGCAAACACCCAAGAATTGTCTTCCTGACCATAACCTCTCCACTTAACCAAATACTGGAGTTTCCGTCTAGAAAAACGAGAATTCAATATTTTCTCAACCACAAACTCCAGATTGCCCTCAACCAGAACAGGGTCAGGAGGCACAGCAGTAGGAACCACTGGCTCAACAAACCTCTTCAACAAGGACTTGTGGAACACGTTATGGATCTTAAATGTCCCTGGAAGAAGCAAACGAAAAGAAACAGGATTAAGAATCTCCATGATCTTATAAGGTCCAATGAACCTAGGCTTAAATTTAGGAGATGCCACTCTCATAGGAATATTATTTGAGGACAACCAGACCAAGTCCCCCACTTTAAACCGAGGACCATCAGTCCTATGCCGGTTAGCAAACCGCTGGGCCCTCTCCTGAGAGAGGGACAACCTCTCCACTACCTGGTCCCAAATCTGTTGCATACGCTCCACAACAGAGTCAACACCTGGACAGACAGAAGCCTCCGTCTGTCCTGAAGAAAATGAAGGGTGAAACCCAGAATTACAGAAAAATGGAGACATCAAAGTGGCAGAGCTAGCCCTATTATTAATAGCAAACTCAGCCAAAGGCAAAAAAGAGACCCAGTCATCCTGATCAGCAGACACAAAGCATCTTAGATAAGTCTCCAATGTCTGGTTTGTTCTCTCAGTTTGACTATTGGTCTGAGGATGAAACGCCGAGGAGAAAGACAATTGAACACCAAGTTTAGAACAAAAGGTCCTCCAAAATCTGGAAACAAACTGGACTCCTCTGTCAGACACAATGTTCTCAGGAATGCCGTGTAAATGAACCACGTGCTGAAGGAACAAAGGCATCAATTCAGAGGAGGAAGGCAACTTAGGTAATGGCACAAGATGTATCATCTTGGAAAATCTATCACAAATCACCCAGATGACGGTCATTCTCTGAGAAACAGGGAGGTCGGAAATGAAATCCATAGAGATATGGGTCCATGGTCTCTTGGGCACAGGCAATGGCATCAACAAACCACTAGAGCGAGAGCAAGGCTTGGAGCGAGAGCAAGTCCCGCAGGACTGCACAAATTCCCTGACATCACGAGACAAGGTAGGCCAAAAATGGACCGACTAACCAAGTCTCTGGTACCAAAAATTCCGGGATGACCGGCCAACGCGAAACAATGAATCTCAGACATCACACTCTTTTTCCACTGGTCCGGGACAAACAATTTCCCAACAGGGCAGCGCTCGGGCCTATCCTCCTGACACCCCTCCAGAGCCAGTCTCAAATTGGGCGAGATGGCGGAAAGAACTACACCTTCTTTCAAAATAACAGAAGGATCAGATAACTCAGGAGAGTCCGCAAGGAAACTCCTCGAGAGGGCATCCGCCTTAACATTCTTAGTGCCAGGAAGAAAGGAAACCACAAAATTAAAACGTGTGAAAAACAAGGCCCACCTGGCCTGTCTAGGATTAAGTCGCTTGGCAGATTCCAGATAAACCAGATTCTTATGGTCCGTAAGGACCACCACCTGATGTTTGGCTCCCTCCAGCCAATGTCTCCACTCTTCAAAAGCCCACTTCATGGCCAATAACTCCCGATTACCCACGTCATAATTACGTTCAGTAGGAGAAAATTTTCGAGAGAAAAAGGCACAAGGGTTACTTTTAGAGGTCTCTGGATCTCTTTGGGACAAAACGGCACCTGCCCCAATTTCAGAGGCATCAACCTCCACCTGAAATGGCAGAGAAACATCAGGCTGCCGTAGAACAGGAGCAGAAGTGAATCTCTGCTTAAGTTCCTGAAATGCAGAGACTGCCTCAGGAGGCCAATTCACCACATCAGAACCCTTTTTGGTCAAATCAGTTAATGGTTTAACAATAACCGAGAAATTACCAATAAATTTACGATAAAAATTGGCAAAACCCAAAAATCTTTGAAGAGCCTTTAATGAAGTAGGTTGGACCCAATCACAGATGGCCTGAACCTTGACCGGGTCCATTTCAATAACAGATGGGGACAAAATGAATCCCAGAAATGAGATCCTCTGTATGCCAAAAAGACACTTTGATCCCTTCACATACAGAGCATTCTCTCTCAAAATCTGGAATACAGTTCGAACATGTTTCACATGAGAGTCCCAGTCATTGGAAAAAATCAAGATATCATCCAAATAAACAATCAGAAATTTATCCACAAAATCCCTGAAAATGTCATTCATGAAGGACTGGAAGACAGAAGGAGCATTAGTGAGCCCAAAGGGCATCACAAGGTACTCAAAATGCCCCTCAGGGGTATTAAATGCCGTCTTCCATTCATCCCCGTGCTTAATGCGAATAAGGTTATATGCCCCCCTGAGGTCAAGCTTGGTAAACCAAGTAGCGTTTTTCACCCTGGAAAACAGGTCAGAAATCAAGGGTAACGGATATTGATATTTCACAGTAATATTGTTCAAAAGACGATAATCAATACACGGCCTTAAAGAACCATCCTTTTTGGCCAAAAAGAAAAAACCGGCACCTAAGGGTGAAGAGGATGGTCTGATATGACCCTTCTCCAATGACTCCTTGATATAAGACCGCATAGCGTCATGTTCAGGTACAGACAAGTTAAAAAGGCGACCTTTAGGTAATTTACTACCAGGCACTAATTCAATAGCGCAGTCATAGCTCCTATGGGGAGGCAAGGATGCAGATTTACTTTCGCTAAACACATCAGAAAAATCAATCAAAAAGTCAGGAACATCCTGAGCCTGGGGGGAGGCAGAAAAAACAGGAGTGTTGGTATTAACACATTGGCAGCCCCAACTGGTTACAGACACAGATTTCCAATCCAAAACAGGATTATGAGACTGTAACCAAGGGAAACCCAGTACGATAATGTCATGCAGATTATACAGAACCAAAAATTTGCAGCTCTCCTGATGATCAGGTTCTACCCTCATTATCACCTGAGTAGAGAACTGAGGTTTATTCTCAGCCAAAGGGGTAGAATCGATCCCCAGTAGGGGAATAGACTTCCGTAGGGGTATCAAGGGAAACCCACAACGTTTAGCAAAATCAAAATCCATCAGGTTAATAGCTGCTCCCGAATCAACGAAAGCCTGAGCAGAAAATGAGGACAGAGAGCATATCAGGGTAACAGTTAATAAAAACTTAGTCTGAACACTACCCAAGACAACTGAGCGTGCAAAACGTCTTCCCCGCTTAGGGCAGACTGAAATAGCATGAGAGGCATCACCACAGTAGAAACATAACCCATTGCGCTTTCGAAACTCATGACGCTGTGCCCCAGAAACCACTCTATCACACTGCATGGATTCAGAAGCAGGTTCACAAGGCAACACTATTCCACGCATACTTCTCCGCTCACGCAAACGTCTGTCAATTTGAATCGCTAATGACATAGAATCATTGAGACCAGAGGGACAGGGAATCCCACCATAACATCCTTTACATTATCTGACAGACCCTTCCGAAAAAGGGCTGCCAAAGCGTCGTCATTCCATTTGGTCAGGACTGCCCACCTACGGAATCTCTGACAGTATAACTGTCATGTATAATGTACAGTTCCTATAGCGTCTTGTGCTTGGGTGCGAGGAAAACACAGGAGACATAGGTTGAAATGAAATGACTTGTATTACTTCATACAAGCATGCTGAAAAGTTCACACAGTTTGCAGGAACAGCGACAGGAGACACAGCAGGCCAGAGTAACTTCAAGCACTACAATAAATCTCCAAAGCAGGTTCAGGATCTCTTCTCTGTACCGTAATTCCTCTGCAAACATGGATTCACCAAACAGCAGGTTTCCAGAGTCCAAAAGTGTTCCAAGGTTCCTCAGTAGGGAATAGCTGGAGTACAAGTCCAAGGCTTCCAGGAGTCAGGTCACAGACTGACTGAGGCTTGATTCAGGAGCACTGATTCTTCAGCTGAGGCTGCTTAAGAAGCAAGAGGGAAGAATCAGGGCGGGAACATGAAAACTGGAAACTCCATATTAACTGAGGGCAAGAGCTGCAGAAAGACAGAAAGCAAAATGGCCGACGGAAAACTGAGTTTCAAGGAACATGTCAACAGAGACAAAGAACCTTACATTACTCCCCCCTTAGGGACAACCTCCGGATGTCCTCAGACCAGGCTTGTCAGGGTACCTCTGATGAAACTGGCGGAGCAGGCGAGGAGCATTTACATTATTGACTGGTTCCCATGAGTTGTCCTCCACTGGGTAGCCCTGCCATTTAATCAAATATTGCAACTGATTTCTGTACAACCTGGAATCTAGAATCCTTTCCACCATAAATTCTTCCTGACCATCGACCAGCACTGGGTCAGGGCAAGGAGAAGAACGTCCAGGAAACGTATTGGGTGTTGCAGCCTTTAGTAGGGATACATGAAAGACAGGATGGATTCTCATAGTTCTGGGCAGTTGAAGACGACAAGCAACAGCACTTATAATCTTATTGATCTTATAAGGTCCAATGTACTTATGTCCCAATTTAGACGATGGAATCTTTAATTTAAGATTTCTGGTTGACAGCCAGACCAAATCTCCTATCTTGAAAGCTGGTGCAGGTTTACGAAATTTATCTGCTGCTTTCTTGTACCTTTCCTGAGCCAATTCTAGATTTTCCTTTAGAAGATCCATATTCTTTTGTAAAGAAGTGATTCTTTCAGCCACTGCCGGCAAGGGCGTATCTATGGGAAATTGAGGAAGAATGTTAGGATGATAACCTAGATTGGAGTAAAAAGGAGACTGCTTAGTGGAGGCGCTCTGAGAGTTGTTATAAGAGAACTCAGCCAGTGGAAGTAGATCCACCCAATCATCCTGTAGGTGGCAGATAAAACAGCGGAGATACTGCTCCAGGGTCTGATTGGTTCGTTCTGTCTGTCCATTAGTCTGGGGATGAAAAGCAGAAGAAAGGTTTACTTTAATGTCCAATGCTGCACAGAAATTTTGCCAAAACCTTGAAGTGAATTGCACCCCTCGATCCGAAATGACCTCATCCGGTACTCCATGTAAGCGAAACACATTCTTAATCATCAAGTCTGATGTCTGTTTTGCAGTGGGTAAGCCGACACAAGGGATAAAATGAGCTGCCCTTGTTAGACGGTCAACCACCACTAGAATGGTGTTCTTCCCTTGAGAGGTTGGTAACTCCACAATGAAGTCCATAGAAATGGATCCCCACGGGCGGGACAGGGTGGGAAGAGGTTGCAACAGACCAGTTGGTGAGGAGCGAGGTGTTTTGCATCTTGCACAGACTTCACATGAAGTGACATAGTTTAAGACATCTTTCCTGTAAGTGGGCCACCAAAAGAAACGAGAAATAAATTCTTGTGTCTTTAGAATTCCCCTATGCCCGGCTATCTTGGAATCGTGGATGAGTTGCAATACTCTCAATCTGACTGTTTCAGGTATATACAGACGTTGTCCCTGAATCCACACACCATTCTTAAAGACAAGACTTACGTCCCTTGGGGGTTGAGCCAACAAAGAATCCGCATGGTATGCTTCCTTGATGTCCTTAAGTAGGTCTTGATTATGAATCACTCCCAGGAATCTAGAGTCAGGAAGAATAGTCTTAGGAGGAGTAAGTGGACGTGTCTCTGCTGAATGAATCCTAGAGAGTGCATCAGCCTTTCCATTGCGCGATCCTGGTCTATAAGAAATGACAAAATTAAATTGGTTTAGGAAAAGATTCCAGCGAGCCTGGCGAGGAGTCAGGCACTTAGCCGACCTGATAAATTCAAGGTTACGATGGTCTGTCAGGACGACTATTTGCTGTGCAGCACCCTGAAGAAGGTGTCTCCATTCCTTGAAGGCGGCAATAATGGCCAACAATTCTCTATTGCCCACATCGTAGTTCCTCTCAGCCGAAGACAACTGCTGGGAAAAGAAGGCACAGGGATGCAAGACATTCTTCTCACCTGTTCTCTGAGAGAGTATAGCTCCAACGGCACAGTCTGAAGCATCCACCTCTATTATGAAGGCAAGCTCGGGGTTGGGATGTACTAAGATAGGTGCGGTGGTAAATTTATCCTTTAAACAGGAAAATGCTTCCTGAGCTTGCGGGGTCCAGGAGAACCTAGACTGTTTCCGGGTAAGTTGGGTGATAGGTGACACTACCTCAGAAAAATTCTTAATGATACGTCTATAGAAGTTGGCAAACCCGATGAAACGCTGCACCTCCTTCACATT
The DNA here is from genome assembly GCA_033576555.1 of Oophaga sylvatica. Taxonomy (NCBI): domain Eukaryota; kingdom Metazoa; phylum Chordata; class Amphibia; order Anura; family Dendrobatidae; genus Oophaga; species Oophaga sylvatica. Next base: position 207,798,654 of record JARQOD010000001.1, on the reverse strand, counting down.
TCTAGGAATTGGCCAATCCTTGATGGCTTGGGTCTTGCTTCCATCCATACTAATCCCTTGCGTAGATAGTACATACCCCAGAAATTGAATTTCGGTCCTATGGAATTCACATTTTTCAAGTTTGATGTAGAGATGGTTTTGTCTTAGGCGTTCTAAGACCATTCTCACATGTCCATGATGTTCCTCTGTGGAGTTAGAAAAAATTAGAATATCATCCAGATAAATCACCACAAATGTATCTAGGAGATCCCTGAAGATATCATTCACGAAGTGTTGGAAAGTGGCTGGGGCGGTACTCAGACCAAAGGGCATAACTAGATATTCAAAGTGTCCATAGCGTGACCTGAAAGCAGTCTTCCATTCATCCCCAGGTCTAATACGGACCAAGTTATAGGCCCCACGGAGATCCAGTTTAGAGAAAATTTTGGCATGCCGCACTCTCTCCAACAATTCAGGGATTAAAGGCAATGGATAACGGTTTCTAATAGTAACCTTATTGAGTTCCCTATAGTCTATGCAGGGTCTCAGAGATCCATCTTTCTTCTTCACAAAGAAGATGGGTGCACCTGCGGGAGATGAAGAGGGGCGTATGAAGCCCTTGGCTAAATTTTCGTCTATATAATCCTTCAAAGCTTTTAGCTCGGGCCCCGTTAGGGGGTAGATCTTACCAAAAGGTATCTCGGCTCCAGGCAATAATTCAATTGGACAATCATATGGACGGTGAGGAGGAAGCTGATCAGCGTTCTTCTTGTCACATAAATCCACATAGTCCTGGTATACAGCTGGTAGTTCAGGGACTGACATGGTTCCTTTAGGAACAGAGCAAGCTGAAACTCCTTGACTCATCTGTTTCTCCGGAAAGTGTAATTCCTTGGTCTCCCAGTTAATCGTAGGATTCTGCGCCTGCAGCCATGGTAGCCCTAGAATAATGGGAAAGTGGGGAGAAGAGATAAGCATAAAAGACATTTTCTCCTGATGATCTTTACCCATAAGGACCCTCAAAGGCTCTGTTTCTTGATCCACTGGTCCAGAAGTCAGTAGAGAGCCATCCACAGTCTCCATCTGTACTGGAGTAGCCTTCTTCACTGAACGTATCCCCTGTTTCAGAGCAAAGGAGATATCCATAAAATTTCCACTTGCTCCTGAGTCGATCATAGCAGAGCTAGACACCCAGACAGAGTCAACCCAGAGTTTGATGGAAAGGAAGCAATGAGAATTGTTTCTTTTACAACTCAGCTGGGACACCGCTGAGGAAACTTGAAAAATTGCAGCGTTTATACCGTCATCGTCCCCAGAACTAACAGAGTTTAAGTCCGAGAAATCAAGATCTCTTGCAGCAGATCTCTCTGGAGCCTGAGGCTCGGACATGACAGAGCTCCTCTCGCAACACTCACATTGAATGACTGCTGCAGTAGTCTTACGAGAACGGCTGGGGCAGTTTATAATGAAGTGCCCTGACTTACCACAGTAGAAACATAGATTTTCCTTTATACGATGTTCTTTGCGTGCATCACTAACCCGTCTTTGTAAAGAGTCCACCTGCATGGGTTCAGGTTCTGGTTCCCTTGTGATCCTACTCAAAGGTTCCTTAGCTGAGGAGGGAGGTAGTAAAAGGTTAGTGCGATTATTTTCGAACCATCTCTCTTGTCTGCGTTCAGTCAGACGAGCATCAATACGGATACAATAGTTAATAAAGTCACCTAACGAAGTGGGAGGGTCGGCACGAGCAAGTTCATCCTTAATCAGTGGAGACAACCCTTTCCGAAAATAGATTTTTTAGCGGAAGTGTCCCAAGTGGTATCAAGAGCCCATCTCCTGAAATCCATGGCATATTCGGCTACTGAACGCTTACCTTGGCGCAAAGTTAACATGGCTGCTTCAGCTGTTGCACCTCGATTGGGGTCATCAAACACCTGCCCCATGGCTGAAATAAAAGCATCAAGGTGATTCAAACAATCATCCTCAGTCTCAATCAGAGGGTTTGCCCACATCAAAGCCTTATTGGTAAGCAACATGATTATAGTAAGCACTTTGGATCGTTCAGTGGGAAATTGTGAAGCATGTGCAGAGAAAAATAAATTGCATTGATTAATAAATCCCCTGAATTTCTCACGTTCACCGCCAAAACGAAAAGGAGGTAATTTGGGGATCCCAGAACATGGGGTTATGGCAGGAGCCTGGGCTCGTTCCTCTAGAGCCTCAATCCTGGCTCGCAATTCCTGGGTAGTCTGTCCAAACACTTGCAAATTATGATTAGTGAGGTCCTGTAGGCTTGCAAAACGGGTTTTTAAAGTCTGTACATCTGAAAGGATTGTATCAGTCACTCCGCAAAGTTCCTTTATGCGGGCCTCCATCTTCCAGATCTTTTAAGGCTTTTGAAGTGCTGGAAGGAGAAGAGGAAAGGAAAAAAAAAAAAAACAATAGTGTTTACCTGTGGTAACACTCCAGAGTAAAATTTTAAGGGAATGCGCTCACCTGGAATGGTTGTGAGAAGTCACAACCACTGTCATCACATAAGGTATTAAACGGACATCTGATATCCACAGTCACAGCAGACACGGCTTTCCCAGACCCAGCAGACACTAAACATTGGCTCCTGAATCTTGTCATGTATAGTGTACAGTTCCTATAGCGTCTTGTGCTTGGGTGCGAGGAAAACACAGGAGACATAGGTTGAAATGAAATGACTTGTATTACTTCATACAAGCATGCTGAAAAGTTCACACAGTTTGCAGGAACAGCGACAGGAGACACAGCAGGCCAGAGTAACTTCAAGCACTACAGTAAATCTCCAAAGCAGGTTCAGGATCTCTTCTCTGTACCGTAATTCCTCTGCAAACATGGATTCACCAAACAGCAGGTTTCCAGAGTCCAAAAGTGTTCCAAGGTTCCTCAGTAGGGAATAGCTGGAGTACAAGTCCAAGGCTTCCAGGAGTCAGGTCACAGACTGACTGAGGCTTGATTCAGGAGCACTGATTGTTCAGCTGAGGCTGCTTAAGAAGCAAGAGGGAAGAATCAGGGCGGGAACATGAAAACTGGAAACTCCATATTAACTGAGGGCAAGAGCTGCAGAAAGACAGAAAGCAAAATGGCCGACGGAAAACTGAGTTTCAAGGAACATGTCAACAGAGACAAAGAACCTTACAATAACTCAGCGTCATCAAGCCCCTGATTTAATGCCAACAAGACTTTTTCAGCTTGATCAGTGACATTAGGCTCATCGTACAATAACCCCAAAGCCTGAAAAAATGCATCAACATCACTCAAAACAGGATCCCCAGGTGTCAGGGAAAAAGCCCAATCCTGAGGATCGCCGTGCAGGAGAGAGATGACAATTTGAACCTGCTGCGCTGCGTTCCCTGAGGACTTAGATTTTAAGGCAAAAAACAATTTACAGTTATTTTTGAAATTCAGAAACTTAGCTCTATCCCCTAAAAACAAATCTGGCATGGGAATCCTAGGTTCCACAACAGGCAACCCAGCAAGATATGCAGCAATACTCCGAACCTCAGTGGCAAGCTGATCCACACGGCCAGACAACTGTGCAAACTGAATTGAGAGAAAAAATCCTCCCCAGCACCCAGAGATACAGAGGGAAAAAAAAATGCAACAAACAGAAAAATATCTCTGACAACTCTGACAACCTTTTTTCTTTCACAATATTTTTCCCTTCTGTGAGTACCATACAATTTTCAATTTTTAGGCCGGTGATACTGTTATGTTACGGTAGCTGAGGAGTGCAGGTAAAAAAGGCAATACACCAGAGCAGTTGGAATCTATGAGATTGCAGTACTCTGACTAACCACCACAACTAGAGGCAGCCGTGGAGCGTTCCTACGTTGGTCCTAGACGCCTCGTCACAGCCTGAGAAACTAACTACACCTAAAGATAGAAAGAGGAAAACTATCTGCCCCGGAGCAGATCCCCAAAGAACATAGAAAGCCCCCAAACATGTAATGGCGGTTAGACAAGAAGAAATACTGACACAGACAGAAAATAGTATGAGCAAACGTTGGGGCCCAAACTACCTAAATAGAAAAGGATAGGAAGGGCACTTACTGCAATCCCAAAAAACACTGAAAAGCACCAACTCTACTAATTTCAAAAACACCTGAGATCACACGACCTCTGCCACCTAAATTAGTTCTCTGGTGTAACAAAATCAAAACAGCAGCCACTGAAAAAACTGGAAAAAGCAAATGTACAAACATCAGTGGCTGAACTAAACTGAGAGGGCAAAAGCCCCCGGAGGGGACCCTGAAGGCCTCCACAGAAGTGCAGGACAAAATGCAAAAATCAAGCACAAAAACAAAAAAGAAGAAAATGTCTTTATCACGCTGTATAACAGTTATAGATAATGTCAGTAATCTATATCAAGTGGGACAACATTCTATATACCATATAAATAGGTTATATCAACATGAACATATAGTATTTGATAACATAGTATTACCTGACATAATATCCGAAGTACTGAAGATCTATACTGGATCTGTTTCACGCTGTCTCAGGCTAGAGATGGACCGGGGTCTATACTGACCCTAAACTGGGGTCCTGATTAGTCCCTCTACCTGGAGGTACTGTTAATGGTACAGAGGTCCAGGCCGCCAGCGTAACCCTATCTCCTATAAGTCCCTGACCACTGTAATCTAGTCCTTAGAAGGACCCTGATTACCACCACAGGGATATGGGCAGGTCACCGCTTAATAAACAGTAAAGACAAACGAGACAGACAGGGGATAAAGTAAATACTGTCTTGCATACAACACTTAAACACAGAGGGAACACAAAAGGTCTAGGAGAATAAACTATAAGCGAGGAGAGGAGAAACCACAAAGGAGCTCTTAGCTTAAGTCTTCTCAGAACCGATCCTATCTGCTGGTCTGTATGAATGCTTTCACCGGCATCTCCCAAGCAGACTGGCAGGTATATAAAGGAAGCTAATTAGTGCATAATCAAACTGCAGCCGGGCGAGGCTGGACCTAGTCTTAGCACAGAGCTAGGTAGAATTAACTCCCTCACTGCCAAACACAAAGAAACAGCAACTCAGCTGCGAGAAGTCAGAATGTGTAATCGCGACGATCTTCGTGGCGATACACCCATGACAGTCCTATCTGTTAGCAGGGATGCAGACACGACACAGCAGGCTACAAAGGAAACAGGAATCAAGGATTGAGACCAGAACAATTGATCACCGGCAACCCTGATGGGAAGGTGACTCCCTTATATAAGACTAGTCAGTAACACCTGATTCCCAATCCTCACAATCTTCACTGGACAGTCCAGTACCGCTTGTAACCACCAGTGGGAGCCTCTGCTCAGAACTCATTTCAAGCCCATTCACAACACTTCTCCTTGTATACTGCCCCTTTTGGATAAACAATCAGTAGATTTAGTTTCCAGTATCATCTCTATGCTTATGACACCCAATCATACACCTCTATTCCTGACACCATGCCTGCATTATTACAAAACACCAGTGATTGTTTTACCGCTGTCCCTAACTTCATGTCCTCCCTCTATCTGAAACTGAACCTGTCAAAAACTGAACTCCTTGTGTTTCCTCCCTTCAGTAACTGTCATGGAAATATTATATGTATTCCACATATTCAATGTATATTCATATATATGCATTTACAGTTAGATAGATCTCACTTGCTAAAAATCCTGTGCTCACACATATCTATGCAAAAGCTGATGCTAGCTATAATCAGTCGTTTAAGACGACCATGGCCTTCATAAGAAACAAGAACAGAAAGTCTTAATAGATATCTATTGTTTTCTTTACTAGTCATGCAGGAATGCTGGGACAAAGAACAATAAACAATAAATCTGCAACTTCAGCCCTTTTATCATAATTATCATAATTATCATAATTACACTAAAACAGCCAATAATCTAGCAGGTTTTAATTGTATGCTAATTGACTAACCAGCCCCTTTTTGTAAACATATAAAACCTTGAATGAATAATAAACTGGGGTCTTGACGAACTGTTATACTGACACCTCCGTTGTGGACAGTTCTCATTTCGTTCTGAGCGCTCAAAAAGACAATTAGGATAAAATTGGGAACAGAAGCAGCAAACACTGAAGGATAGATTTATCCTAATTAAATTTCCATAACAGCTGGCGCCTGCACGCGGGGCAGTGGACGAAACACACGGGGACCTGCTGACCGGAGAGACAGAGGTGTTGGCCATGGCCTTGGCTCACGGGACGAGACTGCGCAGCTCCATAAGTAAGGTAAGAAAATCTTGTCATCTTACCTGAAAGTCCCTTGTGTCCAGTCCAGGCCTTACACCTCTTGCCGGTCAGGCGTGGTCACAACCGCATTCCCAGGTAGTGTAAAAAGTCCACACCCTTATCCAAAACCCTGGGATATAAGTTGTTTGCTGCTGTGCTGTGTATGTGTTTCATGTTTTATGTGAACCGGGAGAAAAGTTGGAACGGTGACTGTGTTTTTGCTTGCTGATTTCTGGGAGCTGTATAGCAAAAAAACAAAATGCTGGATAAGTTCCCGCAGTAATCTTTCATACATGGGAGGGAGGTCATCCCAGTAAAATCCAGGTGTGAGAGGCGGGAGCTTTGATTGGATAAGTTCACGCAGTAATCCTTCACACACAGGAGGGAGGTCATCCCAGATCAATCCAGGTGTGAGGGGCGAGGGCTTTGAATCGGTTAAGTTTCTGCAGTAATCCTTCACACACAGGAGGGAGGTCATCCCAGATCAATCCAGGTGTGAGGGGCGAGGGCTTTGAATCGGTTAAGTTTCTGCAGTAATCCTTCACACACAGGAGGGAGGTCATCCCAGATCAATCCAGGTGTGAGGGGCAGGAGCTTTGATTGGATAAGTTCTCACAGTAATCGTCCATGCAAGGGGGGAGGTCATCCCAGTCAAATCAGACGTGGATGGTGAGAATTTTGATTAAGGCTATTACAGATTACTGTGATCGGCGCACCGGCCAGGGCGAATGGTTTTCAGAAGTAATAGACCTGGAGCATTGCCGTGCTCAGTGCAATTGGTGAGTTATCAGTTACCAGATCAGCTTGTATGTGTCACAGATAATCTAGAAGAGGGATTCGTATTCTCCCGGGTGTCTGTCTCATTGTACGTGCTGTCCCTGTCTGTACCAGGTACTGTTGCTTTAAATCTCATTCAGAGCAGAATGCGCTCTGTCAATATCTCATTCACTGCTGGCTGCAGCAGCGAGAAAACCCATTTGACCCCCCCCCCTCCTCTGCTAATCACGTTGTCACATCTGTTTCCTGGTTTCCTGTTTTTTTTTTTTTTATTAGCTAGTTTTTTGCTACAGGCTGTAGCGTGAAAATTCTCAGGCATTCAGACTGAACTGTATTATTATTATTTTTTTTTTTTTGATACGTGATTTCAGTGCCTGTAGACACAGCAAGCAGAGATATTAGGGAGAGGGGAAGTGCCAGCAGCAACGAGATGACATTCCAGAAGGCGGTAGGATAAAGCCTACGCTACCAGACAAAAGTTTTAAAGTATTTTTTCTCTTTGTTTTTACCATTTTACAATCAGTTTTTCCAGCTATTTTCTGTTTTTAATTAGCTGTTTTAGTAACAAGGGTTTTTCTTCTTGTCAACCTTGTTGTTTTTCAGAGTTTTACTATTAATATGTTTTTTTTTCCCTCCCCTTTTTGATCAGTTTTTTTGCTTTTAGAGTTTTTCACTAAACTGTGAAGGGTTTTCTTTTTAAATCTAACTTTTGTTTTTAAAGTTTTTCTTTTAAGTACATTTTTAAATAATTTTGGAGAGGTTTTTTTTCTAATCAACTTATTTTAAAGTTTTATTCTCCAACCAGCAAGATCAACCAGCGTGCTTTAGACCAAGGTCAGAAACACAGATAAAGAAATTGCAGGCTGAGGGAGAATACACAAACAGTTGCGCAGCGGCTTCACTCACCCCTCCCATCAGGCATTCAGCGAAGACAAGAATTTCAGTGCCCTTGCACACAGAACCAGAATGCAGCAGTTCTCAGATTTTTAATCACCTTTGTTGAAAAGGTTTTTGGAACAGACACAGTACATGAGGAATCGAAGGGCTAGACATGTGAATAGAAGGTCAGAGTACGTGAGAAGCAAATGGACGGGCAGACTTTACGCTGCACAATGAAATGTTTTTTTTTTTTTTTTTGTTTAAAAGGCACAGGAAAGTTTGTTTATAGATTACCGTCTTCTATAAAAGAGCAGTGGTGCATCATGTAGAAAGTACAGCAAGTTATTTTGAACGGACCAGGAAGTGATTTTTATGTGAATAAGATTGAAAAGGTGTTAAAGAAGCATTGAAATCATTTGTGAGGAAATGATCACGGACATGTCACAAGAGCAGAATTCAGAGACACACACATCACATGTCCATCATGTGGAGACACGGGACAGGTGTAGGCTGCTCTCATTGAATAAGGAGCCTTGTACAGGAAAAAAAGCTCCCCGCCTCTCTCCACAGGGAGAAGGCATCTTTGTTTCAACGGTCCCCTCTCAAGAATCACAGGGGGGACACCCTCTCCTCTTTTTTCTCTCAGTCCCTTTCTCCTTCTTCTTCAGACTTTTCTCTTTCCTCGCTGCCATCCCTCTCTATCCTTCTTTCCCTATCATTCCTTCTTTCCCCTCCCTCACATCTCTGACACATCCATTTTCTTCCCCTTCCTCTTCTTCACCCTCTCCTCCTTCATTTTTTCCTCTCTCCCCTCCACCTCTCTCCCCTCCATCTCTCCCCCTCCTCTTTCCCTCTCTCCTCCCACACCACACCCTTCTGATCTTTCTCCTCCTTCCTTTTCCTCCCTTTCTCCTCCCACACCACACCCACCTGCTCGTGCTCGCTCTCCTCCTTCCTCCTCCTCTCAGGCACATCCCAACGCTCCTCCCTCACACCTCCATTCTCTTCCTCTTTTTCTACTTCATTATCAACTGGGTCAACGCCCAATCAAAGCAATGTGGTGTCCCTGTATTCAGTGCCTCCAGCACAGGGCACCCTGTCTATCCCAAGCACAGTACAAACATTGCCAATCATTATATCAGGAGAAGAAAGTGCAAATCTCCCTACACATAACGCTGAAGGTAGCCCCAGACACAACAGCCCACAGCCGGGGCTTCACACGGGGGAGGTGTAGCTACAGACACAAATGAGGAACCTCCGTGCCAAGCAGGGCTGCCAGCATGGAACTATGACACTGATCCACCGCAGCCTCAGCAAGGAAGAGGGAAATCCCCATACAGCAAGACAACTTTTAATGCCAAATTTCAGCCAGTGTATGCACCAAGCATACCATGTCACTTCTCATCTGATGAAGATGAAGACACAACGTTATACATGCTGCCCAATACTAGGGAAGAAACACACAAGCACCAATAGAGCAGGGACAGGTAGAGGCACCATCCTATGAGCCCTTCATCCCAAGCCAGGTGATCAGTATGCTGCCAGACCCAGGGATACACCCCATGCCATTTTGCCAAAAAATGCAGCAGATCCAGCAAACGTATGCAGCAGCCTGGATTGATCTCTGGACCGTAATGGAAATAAAAGCAGGTGATGCATTCTGGCCAATTATGAGAGAACACTTCAAGCTTCCAGCAGAGTTAGATGCGTATGCCTGGGAGACAGGACCAAAGCTAATTGAGCAGCTCAGAGAATGGGCCAAAAGCAGACTGACAGGACAAACTCTCAGCCTACATGACATGAGTCAAGACAAGACAGAGTCTGTGGAGAAGTTCCATGACAGAGTGATGCAATTGTTTCAAGATTTGGGCCTCATTACCCATGATCAGACACACAGACGGATGTTGGCACAGGCTTTTGTGCATGGACTGAGAGAACCAATCAGGAAACCACTGGTAGTAGCCAGGCCTGAGTACACATCAATAGCAATGGATACCCTGCTCGCAGTAGCAAAAAGGATTGAGTCCCGCCGGGACAGAAGGGATGTCCAGTGTTACAACTGTGGCGAGTTTGGTTATTTCCGGAACCGGTGCAGAACACTGACTTCGCCCAGAAGAAGAAGAAACACAGAAAGCAGTGAAGAACCCGTCCATAGGACTGGAGCACGCCAAGTCCACAGGGAACCCTACCAGTGGGACCAATATCCTGAGAGTGGATGGCGTAGTCAGATCTTTTCTTTTGGAACTCCGCAACCTCACCTATCTATCAGAATCTTCTGCGTCCTGCATGGGAATTGATGGTCAAGTCAGATATTTCCAGATTATGAAGCCCCTGAGCGTGTGGACTCAGCCAGAACACTCCATCATGTCCCAGTTTGTTGTGTCAAAGACCTGCACCCTCAACCTATTGGGAGTGGACCTACTGCAGAAGCTGAAAGCGACCAGAGTGTTCCAGGAAGATGGGACCATGACACTTTCTTCACCCCTGACCCAAAAAAGAAACAGGAACCTCAAACAACCACACTGCAGACCTATCACAGGAGGTACTGGACATAGTACCAGAAAAGCCACTCCATCACCCAGAGTCAAGATGTCTCTGACCAACTGAAGGTCTAAGTGAACTCGCCTAAGAAGACGGCCTGAGAACTTTGACATTGGCCAGGATATTCAACTCAAGAAGGACCCTACTCGCTTCATGGAATGGCAACACCACATCCGGCTCCAACGCCAGAGGTTCATCTTTTGCAAGCACCAGGAGGTGCCCCCTGCAATCAACCAGTTCACCCAGGCCCTAGACTGGCAAAAGGCCACTCAGCTCTTCAAACTTGAGCACAAATACTGACCTGAGACTGAGCTGGTGAAAAAGAAACAACTGATGGCCCGTGCTGAGAAAAAAGCAGCCGGTTAAGGAGACGTCCCAACAAGAAGACCCCCTGTGGCCAGAGCAGGTGCTAACACAGTGACTGCCTTGGTGGAGAACAAGAAAGCCAGCTGGTCGTCATCTCTCATGATGTGGATCCTAGTAGACAGCTTGTTTTCCCGCCAGCTCTGTGCCGGGATATGGGAGTCCCCTGCCGCATAGTGAAAGACAAGGCCAAACTGGGCTGCCTCGCCCATCGGAATCAATCATAGTTTTCCACAGTGAAGAAAAAGACTGTAAACCCCACTGAGTTCAGAATGGTACAAGGCCTGGAGGCCGTGAAAGAGGCTACGGTATTTGAAACCCCAACAGTGCTGAACCCGCACACTCTGCTCTCAAAAGTCCCAGTCACCGCAACGGTATTCACGGTGATCAACCTGGCCAGTACCTTCTTCAGTGTTTCCCCTCCACCTGGATGACCTGCCTGCCTTCACGGACCAGTGCAGCGCATATGGACAGTGTTGCCTCAAGGTGCTCAGAACAAGCCCTTCAAGTTTCACCAAGACAATGTCCTCCATCCTCGTCAACTGGATTGCAGAATATGCAGGAGTCACTCTTCTACAACATGTGGATGACCTTCTCTTATGTGTGGTTGACATCGATACCTGCACAGTCCATTCCCTGTTCCTTGTCTCTCCTACTCTACATGGAGAAACAGCAACGCAAGGTCTGGAAGAACAAAGTCCAGTGGTGTCAGAAGCAAGTTACATCCCTGGGACACTGTATTGCTCACCAGACGGAACACCTGTCAAATGACTGGAAGACCACTGTGGAGAAGATGGCTCCCCAACAACTCCGAAGATGCTGTAAGCCTTCCCCAGTCTAGTGTCGTATTGCAGAACCTGGATCCCTGATGCCTCAGTCCTAATGTAGCCTCTGTGCGCTTGCATCAACGCAACCCTTCTATCGGGCGCAGCCTTCAACTCATTCAGGAGACTGGAAGAACTCCACAGTCTCAGTGCCAATACCAGGCCTACCTGACTGCGAGAAGTCTTTCCGTCTACCTGATGGAAGAAAGAAGGTCATGCTACTGGAGTCCTGGCACGGATTCACGGGGGAAAACAGAGACTTTTAGGCTGCCTCTCAGCCCGCTTGGATACAGTTGCAAGAGGAGCACCCTCCTGCCTGATGGCAGTATCTGCAGCACACACCTTCCTGGACAAGACTGCTGACATCACTCTTTGACAGCCACTGGAAACTCTCACTCCACACGACATCTTGGCAATCTTCAATCAAGCTCAACCAGCAATAATCTCCCCACCGCCAGGCATCTTTGTGGAGCCTCTATCGCCTTTGTCTCACAATGTCACCATCTCCAGACCTACAGTCCTCATCCCGGCCACTCTACTCCCACTCCCAAGGGGGGATACAATATGGACTTTTCAGAACAAAAATTTACAGAATTTATCCTCTACTTGGATGGCCCCAGATTTGCAGTTGATGAAGAAGTTTCCACACAGGAAGTGCAGTGACCAGCAATCAAGAAATCCTGTGGTCCAGAAGTCTGTCACCTAGCCTGTCAGCCCAGGAAGCAGAACTGATAGCGCTGATGAAGGCCTGCCAGATGGCAGAAGGCAAGACTGCAAACATCTACACCGACTACAGGTGCTCGCATGGCATAGCACACGACTTTGGGCCCATCTGGGCTGCAAGGGACTTCATCACAGCAAGCGGGACAACCGTGAAGCATCATGGAGCCTTCAGGGACCTGCTGGGTGTACTCCAACTTCCAAAATGGTGGCAATTTGAAAAATCAAAGTGCATGGAAATTTGAGAACAGAAGAGGCGTGAGGCAATAACATGGCGGACATGGCAGCCAAAGAAGCGGCCAAAGGAAGACAACATGGAGAAGTGGGAGTGGTCGTAGAGACAGACGGCTACTACATGACAACTGAAGACAAGAAACCTGACAAAAAGACGTCCTGGGATCTACTTAAGAAGTTGCAAGACCAAGCTCCAAAAGGAGAAGAGCTGAATGCGAAAAAAAGCAACACGTGAAGAAGGAAGGCTATCTACAATGGACCCCAAACCCTGCCTACCACAAAGTATGCACCCTATGGTGGTCCAATGGGCACATGGACCCACACCCACATATCAAAGACACAGATGAATGATCCGATTGTTGCTTACTTGTTCGCTTCAGGGATTTCCACCCTAACAGCCAAATTCACCAGCAGCTGTCTGACCTGCGGCAAATACAAGCCTGGACGTGTGGAAGAAAGTCCCCCTCACCTCATCTGGCAAGACCACTCTACCAGCTTCAGAGGATCCAGATAGACCACATCCAGATATCGCCAAGTGAAGGATTCAAATACGCCATTGTGGTCAAAGAAGTGTTTTCAAGAAGCCTTCCAAGTCAGCAAAGACTACTGCAAAGCAGCTACTTTCGGAAAATAGTGTGCAGATACGGGGTTCCAGAAATGATAGAAAGTGATCAGGGACCCGCATTCACAGCAAATCTGACACAAGAGATCTGGTTAGCAGTAGGGTCAGATTTAGGCCTACACACTCCTTACCACCCCCAGAGCAGCAGGAAGGTAGAAAGACTGAATGGAACACTTAAGAATTGGATGCTGAAAATTGCCCAAGAGACACGCAAACCATGGCATGACACACTCCCAATTGCACTGTTTAGCGTAAGGCACACTCCCAGAGACCCAGAAAAGATGTCACCATGCGAAATTTTGTTTGGGTCTAGTCCCAAGTTAGGTGCATTCTTCCCTCAGCAGCAGAATATGCAAAATGATATCTTGTTTGCTTATGTAATTGAATTGGTCAAAACTAATGTCGATTCTCGAGTTTTTCTCTTTACTGCCAGATCCAGACTCAGTGTCCCGTACGCACTCCTTGAAAGCCAGGAGACTGGGTGTTGGTGAAAAAAGTTGGAAATGAGAACACTCGATCCCAGATTTGATGGTCCTGTCCAAGAGCCCCAGATGACACCAACCTCTGTGAAACTAGAGGGAAAGCCTGCTTGGATCCACGTATCGCATTGCAAGGAAGCTCCCGTACCAGGAGAGACACCTAAGCCATGAAGGATGTCGTGGATGCTCTGACTGACCAGACAGATGACCTACCTGATGAAGAATACACACGTTTTTCTGAACATGCAGTTGAATAAAGAGACTATGATTGCAAACACATGAACTCCCGACAGGGACAGTCCTCCAGACCGCCCATTTGCGAAAAGTCTGTATCGGTAGGGGAGGCATGTACTAGGCATGTCTCAACCCGCCAGCAGCACAAAAGAGTTGCAGCACTTTGGGACAGGAGCAGGTTTTTAGGGCAAGTGGTATCTAAGGGGGGACTGTCATGGAAATATATATGTATTCCACATATTCAATGTATATTCATATATATGCATTTACAGTTAGATAGATCTCACTTGCTAAAAATCCTGTGCTCACACATATCTATGCAAAAGCTGATGCTAGCTATAATCAGTCGTTTAAGACGACCCTGGCCTTCATATGAAACAAGAACAGAAAGTCTGAATAGATATCTATTGTTTTCTTTACTAGTCATGCAGGAATGCTGGGGCAAAGAACAATAAACAATAAATCTGCAACTTCAGCCCTTTTATCATAATTATCCTAATTACACTAGAACAGACAATAATATAGCAGCTTTTAATTGTATGCTAATTGACTAACCAGCCCCTTTTTGTAAACGTATAAAACCTTGAATGAATGATAAACTGGGTCTTGACTAACTGTTATACTGACACTTCCGTTGTGGACAGTCCTCATTTCGTTCTGAGCGCTCAAAAAGACAATTAGGATAAAATTGGGAACAGAAGCAGCAAACACTGAAGGATAGATTTATCCTAATTAAATTTCCATAACATAACCAACCTATGAAATTTCCGTGTGTGGTTCTACCATTACTACCCAGTAGTGTTGAGCGATACTGCTCGATATCTAAAAATATCGGATCGGAATGGTATCGCCGATATCACTAAATATCGGCGATATCCGATTCCGATACCGGAAGTCCCATGTAAGTCTATGGGAACAAAATATCGCAACTAAAAAAAAACTTTATTTCCTTGTAAACACTAAATATACACACATAGAATACATATATATATATATATATATATATATATATATATATATATACATGTCATTGTGACATATATATATACATATATGTATAGTTTATACACTTCTACATAGTAAAATATCCTCTGATTCAATTGCCAGGTAAAGCCGGCTTCTGTGAAAAGACAGAAGCACCCGACATGAAATGACACTTGGTGTACATAGGGTTAACCATGTCTTTTCATGTCGTTTGCAATCTGATTTGCACAAACAATTACATCAGTCTATGTGTGCAAAATTTCACACCTGTAGGGGTTAATTAAAGGTGTAAATTCGTTGTAAAAAAAACGGACTTTTTTGCTACGAATTTACACCTTTAATTAACCCCTACTGGTGTGAAATTTTGCACACATAGACTGATGTAATTGTTTGTGCAAATCAGATAGCAAAGGACATGAAAATACATGGTTAACCCTATGTACACCAAGTGTCATTTCATGTCAGGTTCTGCATTTTCACAAAAGCCGTCAATTGAATTAGCGGCTATTATACTATGTAGAAGTGTATGAACTATAAATATAAATATATATATATGTGTCACAAATTCAATGACATGTATATATATATATATATATATATATGAAGTGTAAAATTGTTTAAAAAAAATGCGTGGGCTCCCGCCCTATTTTCGCAACCAGACAGACAAAGCCAGCGAATGGGGGCAGATAATAATAGCCCAGAGAGGGACCATTATTTTTGCCCCCCCCTGGCTACTAACATCTGCCCCCAGACACCCCAGAAAAGACAAATCTATAATTAGATTCGCCCTTTCTGGCACTTTGCCCGTCTATTCCCATTGCCCTGTAGCGGTGGCGAATGGGTTAATATGGGGTTAAAGCCACATTGCAATTGAAAGGTGACCTTAAGCCAGGTTAATAATTGAGAGCTGTCAATTAGACAACTATCAATTATTAATCCTATTGCATGAAATAAAAATAAAACACATACACTTTAATTAAAAATCATTTTAATGAAATAAAGACACATGTTTTTGACCATCTTTTATTTGACTGCAAAAACCATTTCCTGTAATAAAAATAAAATAAAAAAGCAAAATTATTCTTACCTATCCCATGCACAGTCAGGTCTCACGGTGTAATCCTTCAGAAAGGGTTAATGTTTACTGCAGGGACCGCAGCTAATGCTGCAGCCTCACAGTAAACCCCCAAATGAATGAGTTCCTCTCCTGGCTGACAGGAGAGGAAGTGGAAAGCTTAATTGATTGCTTTCCACTTTCACTTCAGGTCAGCCAGGGACACAATCAGTGACGTCAGAGGGAACTGATTAACAAAAATAGGGGTTCCCTTCGAATAAAAAATGGCGTCGGGTCCCCCCTATTTTTGTTAACCAGCCTGATGAAGCAGACTGCTGAGCAGTGGCGTACCGTGAATGAAGCAGACCAAGCAGCTGCTATGGGGCCCGGACAGGTGAGGGAGCCCTCGACGGTCGGGTAGCTGTGCTGACACAGTACTACCAGGGGGTCGGCGGGTGAGGGGGAGCGCAGCTCTTCCATATACTCACCCCTCCTGGTGCGGTCTCTGCAGCCCCTGCTCTTCTCCCACGGTCTCCGACGCCTGTGTTCAGCGGTCAGGTGGTACCGCTCATTACAGTCATGAATACGCACATATTCATGACTTTAATGAGCTGTCCCGCGTGACCGCTGAACACTGGCGGCGGAGACCGTGGGAGAAGAGCAGCGGCTGCACAGACCGCGCCGGCAGAAGGGTGAGTATAAGGGATATTTACCTGTCCCGTTCCACCGTTGCTCGCGTCCTCTTGCTGCAATGTTCAGGTCAGAGGGCGCGATGACGTCGTTAGTGCGCGCCGCGCCCTCTGCCTCATCATTCACTGCTGGAGGACCCCGAAGACAGCGGCACTCAGCAGTGGAGAGAGGACAGGTAAATATCTCAGGTGCCGGGGCCCTGAGCGAGCGGTGACATCGGCACCTGGTGTCACCCCCTGCTCAGGACACCGGCACATGGCCCCCAGCGACGAAAGGTGAGTATGTCTTTTTTTCTTCCTTGGTTGCAGCAGCTGCGGCAGCATAAGGGCTTATACTATGGAGCATCTATGGGGCACAATCTATGGGGCATAATACATTTTTTTGTTTAATGTGTCCCCTCACTGTGCTGGCACTTTACATTTACAATGGCTCTGGTTTTTTTTTTTTGGGGGGGGCCCATTCAGACTTTTGCTATGGGGCCCCATGATTTCTATGTACGCCCCTGCTGCTGAGGCATGGTATTTAAGGCTGTTAAGGAGCCAAGATCCATGGACCTTGCCAGCCTGATAATACCAGGCCACAGCAGTCTGCATATCTTGGCTGATTAACAAAAATAGGGGATCCCCTCGAAAAAAATTGGCGTGGGGTCCCCCCTATTTTTGTTAACCAGCCAGATGAAGCAGACCGCTGAGGCCTGGATTTTCAGGCTGTTAAGGAGCCAAGATCCATGGACCTTGCCAGCCTGATAATACCAGGCCACAGCAGTCTGCATATCTTGGCTGATTAACAAAAATAGGGGATCCCCTTGAAAAAAATTGGCGTGGGGTCCCCCCTATTTTTGTTAACCAGCCAGATGAAGCAGACCGCTGAGGCCTGGATTTTCAGGCTGTTAAGGAGCCAAGATCCATGGACCTTGCCAGCCTGATAATACCAGGCCACAGCAGTCTGCATATCTTGGCTGATTAACAAAAATAGGGGATCCCCTCGAAAAAAATTGGCGTGGGGTCCCCCCTATTTTTGTTAACCAGCCAGATGAAGCAGACCGCTGAGGCCTGGTTTTTCAGGCTGGTAAGGATCCAATATCCATGGACCTTACAAGCCTGATAATACCAGGCCACAGCAGTCTGCTTAGCTTGGCTGGTTAACAAAAATAGGGGATCCCCTCGAAAAAAAAACGGCGTAGGGGTCCCCCTATTTTTGTTAACCAGCCAAGTAAAATGCAGACTGCTGCGGCCTGGTATTAAAAGACTGTCAAGGCCCATGGATTTTGGCCCTCAACAGCCTGATAATACCGGGCTACAGCAGCCCCACATTTGGCGCATCAAAAGATGTGCCAATTGTGGCACTTTACCCGGCTCTTCCCACTGCCCTGTAGCGGTGGCAAGTGGGGTAATAAGGGGTTAATGTCACCGTTGATTGCACGGTGACAATAAGCCCGGTTAATAATGGAGAGGTGTCAATAAGACACCTCTCCATTATTAATCCCAAAGTTATTAAATGTATAAAAAAAAGACAAAGCAAGAAAAAAGGCTTTTAATGAAATAAAAGAGACAACACAGTTTTCATTAATTTTATTATACACTCATTCCTGCGACGCCATCGATCTCCTGTAAAAAAAGGAAAAAAACAAACCAACAGTATACCACCTGTCCGACGCAGTCCATAGTAACGACAGTCCCACGACGATCCAGCTCTGCTACATCGCAATGACAGGCAGAGCCTGTCATCGCAACGCAGCACAGCTGATTACCTGCTTCCCCGGCGGTGACGTCATCGGACTGACTGCTTTACGGCCGGGATTACCCAGCAGTCACTGCAGTTATTGCGAGAAACTGCATGTGACCGCTGGGGAAAGATGATGGCGGCCATGAAGCAGTCGAGCCCGTGACAGCCGGAGATCTTCTGCCAGGTAAGTGCCGCTGACTCCTGACAGACCCGACCGACGGACACTGACAGTGACAGTGACAATCCCGATTCCGGTATCCGATAAGACGAAAATATCGGAACTAAGTATCGAAAGGCCGATAGAGCTAATATCGGCCGATACCCGATACTTGCGGTATCGTATCGCTCAACACTACTACCCAGCAACATACCCATTGTCTTGGGGTCATACTTGATTCAGATCTTTCATTCATCCCCCACATCCGATCATTGTCATCTACACCTCAAAAACATTTCTAGAATTTGACCTTTTCTTACTTTTGACTCTGCAAAAACTCTTACTGTAGCTCTTATTCATTGTAGACTATTCTAACTCTTTACTAATCGGTCTGCCTCTTACTAAACTCTCCCCTTTCTAATATGTCTTAAATGCTGCAGCCAGGATTATATTCCTCACCAACCGTTACACTGATAGCTCTACCCTGTGCCAGCCATTGCACTGGTTGCCCATGCGCTACAGAGTTCAATATAAACTTATCACTCTCACCCACAAAATTCTCCACGGTTAAGCACCAGTCTACATCTCCTCACTTGTCTCAGTCAACCACCCTTCCCATGCCCTCTGTTTTGCTAATGACCTAAGATTAACATCCTCAATAATCCAACCCTCCCACTCCTGCTCCAAGACTTCATGCATACTGCGCCAATTCTTTGGAATGCACTACCCAGGACAATTCAATTATTCCTTAATACCCACAGTTTTAAGCTTGCCTTGAAAATGTATTTCTTCAGACAGGCTTACCGCCTCAACAGATAGATCTAATAGATCTAAATCCCTGTGTTGCCCTTTCATAATTTTCTTCAAATCCTGGACCATCATACCACCTGTTCTTACACCCATTATGCATTTAATAGATCTCTGTGTCTGTAATTTTACACAAACCGGTTGGTTATCAGTTCATGCAGCATAACATGAGCACCTTATCTATTACATTGATGGCTGAATCTTACAATGAAAGCATTTGTTACCATCCACCTTTGGTGTCCCCCATATTTCCTCATAGATTGTAAGCTTGAGAGCAGGGCCCTCACTCCTCTTGGTAGTTGTTGATTTATGTAATTATTGTTATTCCGTAATGTCTTTTATTGTCTGTACAAGTCCCTTCTAAAATGTAAAGTGCTGCGGAATATGTTGGCACTATAAAATAAAATTATTATTATTATTATTATTATTATCATAGCACTTATCCTTAATGTAATTTAAATTGGTCATGGTGGGAGCATAGGCACTAATCAGCATAGCATGCTTCTTGTTTATAAGTGGGAGCTGAAGTGTCATCAGGTGATAGTTGATGCTCTCAGGAAGCTAGGTAAGTTTATGAACAAGGTTAGATTTGATAACAAATCCTATGTCTGCTTCTGGTCGTTCCATGCTGCCTCGAACACTCTAGAAAAACATGCATCCACCACTCTGCTCCGTCAGTTGGCCCTTATCTGCTAAGCGGAGCTGCTATGTCCATTCTGTAGCCAGCTAGCTCCCTTGCTCCCTTAGCAACCTGTGTCATTCTTCTCTCTGGTCTGTCTGCCTTGATATTGTCTAGCAGAGTGCTCACTTTTCATGTGATAAGTTTGAGTACCATAATTTTCTTCTTTGTGTGTCGTCTGCTATGAGGTATACCCACCAGCTGCTGTAGGCTGGCCAAGTCAAGGTAAAACAGATTATGTTTGAGGCACCATTTCTAGACCCTTCCTCAATGGAGGTGAGCAGAATGATCCTAAAGTGGAGTGCTCAGACACTAAGAGGGGTGCTGAACTCCACTGCTGCTTCAGTCCATTGGGGAGCGACACTATGCCCTGGGCCGCCTGTGTGCAGGTTTGCGACTACAGCTTCCAGTGATTCCACACCTGCTGCTTCGCTGCTCCCCCATCGCCACAGAACTTTGAAGTGTGGTGAATGAAGTCATGACTTGCAATTAACTTAAATTAAAGTGAGAAAGATGTGCAGGTCATCAGCCTCACTCTTTTGTCCATGCCTATCAAGTCCCAGTGGCAAGAGCTAGTCTAAAAGACTGGAGATCTGGATGCAATGGGTGGCCTTCAGTGTCCTATGTGTGCCTCACTGCACCCTGACAGAGCTCTACAATGCTTTGCTGGAAATCACTTTTCTGTTGAAATGCACGGGTAGGAAAATTCTTACTCACCATGGGCCTCAATTCCAACAGCTACCCTCACCTGGTTTGGCCCGCCTGCTGAATCAGTGTTCCAGGGTGTACCCACTGCCGCATGCGAGCAGTTACTTAGAGGTATGAGTGAGAGTTGAGTACTAGATGAGGACCAAATATGGGCTAGCTGTCCTAAAAAACATGGCAAGCCCTTCATCAGAAGTACTACCTCTATCTGGACACCCCATACACCCCATATCTACAGTCATGGCCAAAAGTTTTGAGAATGATACAAATATTAATTTTTACAAAGTCTGCTGCTTCACTTTTTCTAATGGCAATTTGCATATACTCCAGAATGTTATAAAGAGTGATCAGCTTAACAGCAATTACTTGCAAAGTCAATATTTGGCTAGAAAATGAACTTTATCCCCCAAAACACATTTCAACATCATTGCAGCCCTGCCTTAAAAGGACCAGCTAACCTCTTTTCAGTGATTGCTCCATTAACACAGGTGTGGGTGTTGATGAGGACATGGCTGGAGATCAATCTGTCCTGATTAAGTAAGAATGACACCACTGGACACTTTAAAAGGAGGCTGGTGCTTGGCATCATTGTTTCTCTTCTGTTAACCATGGTTATCTCTAAAGAAACACGTGCAGTCATCATTGCAATGCACAAAAATGGCCTAATAGGGAAGAGTATCACAGCTAGAAAGATTGCACCTCAGTCAACAATCTATCGCATCATCAAGAACTTCAAGGAGACAGGTTCCATTGTTGCCAAAAAGGATTCAGGGCGCCCAAGAAAGACCAGCAAGCGCCAGGACCGTCTCTTAAAAGTGTTTCAGCTGCGGGATCAGGCTACCAGCAGTGCAGAGCTTGCTCAGGAATGGCAGCAGGCAGGTGTGAGTGCATCTGCAGGCACTGTGAGGCGGAGACTCTTGGAGCAAGGCCTGGTCTCAAGGAGGACAGCAAAGAAGCCACTTCTCTTCAGAAAAAACATCATGGACAGACTGATATTCTGCAAAAGGTACAGGCAGTGGACTGCTGAGGACTGGGGTAAAGTTATTTTCTCTGATGAATCCCCTTTTCGATTGTTTGGGACATCAGGAAAACGCCTCATTCAGAGAAGACAAGGTGAGCGCTACCACCAGTCTTGTCTCATGCCAACTGTTAAGCATCCTGAAACCATTCATGTGTGGGGTTGCTTCTCAGCCAAGGGAATCGGCTCTCTCACAGTCTTGCCTAAAAACACAGCCATGAATAAAGAATGGTACCAAAATGTCCTCCAAGAGCAACTTCTCCCAACCCTCCAAGAGCAGTTTGGCGATCAACAATGCCTTGTCCAGTATGATGGAGCACCTTGCCATAAAGCAAAGGTGATAACTAAATGGCTCAGGGAACAAAACATAGAGATTTTGGGTCCATGGCTTGGAAACTCCCCAGATCTTAATCCCATTGAGAACTTGAGGTCAATCATCAAGAGACGGGTGGACAAACAAAAACCTAAAAATTCTGACAAAATGAAAGCATTGATTGTGCAAGAATGGACTGCTATCAGTCAGGATTTAGTCCAGAAGTTGATTGAGAGCATGCCAGGGAGAATTGCAGAGGTCCTGAAGAAGAAGGGTCAACACTGCAAATATTGACTTGCTGCATTAACTCATTCTAACTGTCAATATAAGCTTTTGTTACTCATATGTTTGCAATTATTATATTTCTGTCTGTGATAAAAATATCTGTCAAACACACATAAAAACCAGAGGGCAGCAGATCATGTGAAAATATAATATTTGTGTCATTCTCAAAACTTTTGGCCATGACTGTAGGTAACATTCTGGTGGTTGCAACCAAGCTCAGAAGTCCCATGGGGCTCTAAAGATATTATTTATCTATTTTTCCTGGTAGCTTTTAAATTCATCTTACTCAGTCCACTTGCATGTTTACCATTAATGTTGTCAGTAATATTTTAGACAGGGACAATACTTTTTAGGTCTTAATTTTTGGAGTCCCCATTTAGGCGAACAAGAATCATTGATTTTTCTTTCACTGCAAGTCAAGTTTTTTTGCAAGGAAATTCTTATTCTACAAGGTGTAATTCCACCTTTGTCTGTTGATGAGAGATTGAAATATACATCAGTTTATATTTTTTAAATGTACATGTATTACACCAACAACAACCTATAAATACATGCTTTTCATTCACCACACGGCAATAGAGCATTGCCCAAGTCTAACCTTGCAGTTGGGAAGATGTACTAAAGCAAATGAACTAAAATTGTAGCTCAATTTGTACCAAAAAATGGATTACATGCCTTGTGTCAAATTTATTTTATGATTTAGACACTTTTAAGGCCTCATTTGACGGGTTTCAAAATCGTCTAAAAGAGTGTTATGTCTCAGAGAAAAAGAAGACATCGTTTAAATTGTATCAAAATTTCACAAATATTTTAGCATACATACTGAATCAGTTTAAAGAAAATAAAAAGAAGCAATAAAATCCCTTAGTATTTTTTATGATTTTCTAAAAATGTACATATATCAAAACACGAACATTCTGTACAAAGGAATCAGTTGGCAAAGTAAATCTCCTGCTTGGTGCTAAATTAGACAGTGCATTCACAAACTATATAATGTTTAGTATCTGAAAGGGATTTTCTCAGACGAATCTTGTAAATCACTCCCATTATAAGAAATATATCCTTCTCAACAATGAAACTGCAACACCAATAAAGGAAAATTATGGAAATTACAGGACTGATAGACATGTTAATGATTTGTAAATGATGAAAAAATAGAAATAGAAAATTTTCAAAACAACTTAACTTATTCAGTAACAAGCATGAGCGCCATGCTCAGAAGTATACAAACTTATACACCTTGGCAAGCTATCATCGAGATTAAAAAGTTTTGCCAAAAAAATGTTCTGCCACTCTGAATTCACTAAAAGCCCCATTACACATAGCGAGATTGCTGAAACGTCACCGATTTTGTGACATATCAGCGACCTAGCCAGCGATCTCACTTAATGTGACACTCAGTGACAATCAGCCCCCCTGCTGGGTGTCGCTGATTGTCGCTGAACGTCTTGGACTATTTTTTGATCGCTGGTCTCCTGCTGGCCAGCACGCATCGCTGCGTGTGACAGGCGGAAGACAAGCGATAAGCAAGCTGGAGCTGGTAACCAAGGTAAACATCGGGTTTCCAGGCACCGGGCGGCGCCTGGAACCCGATGTGTACGTTAGATACCAGCACGCTGGTGCAGGGCAGCTGGTAACCAAGGTACACAGCAGGTTTCTAAGCACCGAGCGGTACCTAGAAACCCGATGTGTACCTTGGTTACCAGCTCCCTGCACCAGCGCGCTGGTATCTAAGGTACAATTTTGGGTAAAAAAACGACGTGTGTCGCTTGTTTTCCCGCATAGTCAATGTCCTGATCGCTGTTGAGGCTGCCGTTTTTCCAAACTCAGCAGCGATTTTGTAGCGACACACCAGCGTCCTGACTAGGCATATCGTTGCGGGGTTGCTGGTGATCGCTATGGTAACGGGACCCGGGGGGAGCACGGTGGTCGTTTGGGTTGCATGAGCCTTGCAGCCGGAGCCTGGGTTTTTAGTCCCCCAAAAGGGGGAA
>JARQOD010000001.1:207669566-207774229 GCA_033576555.1 Oophaga sylvatica | reverse complement strand
TTGGGTGTGTCGGGTGGGGAACTGGAAGCTGGTCCATACAGCTGACGGCCATTGCTGACAGTTTAAAAAACTTGAGAGTAGTGTTGAGCGATATTGCTCGATATCTAAAAATAATCGTATCGAATTGTATCGCCGATAGCATAAATATCTTTCGATATCCGATTCGATACCGGAAAGTCCCATGTAAGTCTATGGGAACAAAATATTGCAACAAAAAAAACCCTTTCTTTCGTTTTTTAAACACAAAATATACACACATAGAATACATATTATAAAATTATACTGTCATTGTGACATATATATATACATATATTTATAGTTTATACATTTTCTACATAGTAAAATCGACTCTAATTCAATTCCCGGGTAAAGACGTGAATACCCCTAGAAGTCGACGGGCTCGGTGCCGAGTCCCCCGAAACCTCTGGCTCTGTGCGACTCAATTTGGGCGTCACAAACAGGATTTGTAGTCGCTATAAGCGAGTCCTGTGTGCCTGAATTGCACTGGTTTTGTGCTTGAGAATTGCTAAAATCATCAGAGAATGTATTTGCCTTTTTCCGCCATTCTGCGTCACGACGAGGCACTGGTGAAGAGAAGGGCGTGCTCTTCGTGGGTGTCACTCACTCAGTGGCTTTGAAAACGATGGCCGCCCATGTTAATGGTACTGCAATGTAACATGTGCCCCACAGCTCTGGAGTTCCCGCCTCCTCACCCTCCTCAGTGTGAGGAGGTCCCGCCTCCTACAAAAGAGGGGCCCTCTCAGATATGACACATGTGACTTGGCAGAGATGGCTAATGGACACGACGAGCAGAAGTGGGAAGGGATGGAGCAGTCAGAGCTCTCCCCCACGGAAGCGACCCGATCGCCACGGAATCACCGTTGGGCACCCGGCCTGTAAACCCTCCTACGCTGCAAGAAGCGGAGGATACCCTGAGAGGCCTGGCCGGCACCGGGAGGAGGTCGCCAGGATGGAAGCCAGCTGGCGTGCCCTAAAAATAAACTTGGAGCGGCGCCAATCCCTCTTACCTGAAGTGTCTGTACCGGAAGGTGAGGCACCCGTTATAGTAGAGGAGCCCTTGCAATGTGATCCGGTTGACGTTGTCGCAGTGGAGGCACCGGTTCCTGCAAAAACCGCAGCACCATCAGCAGCACCCCAAATCCCGCTGTCTGCCCCGGTCGCTGAGACAGAAGAAGCGACACCCGTCCTCATGGAGGAGGCCGCGCAGGCACCAGAGCACTACCTGCCTGTACCAGAGCCCCGACTGTCATCTGATTTAGAGCCGTCTGCTTCCTCCGCAGGGGAGCGCCGCCAGGACTGGGGGTCGACAGGAGAGCTGCCGCAAACCGGACACTGTAAGCTGCAGTGGAGTGGTGGAAACATGGAGCAACTGGTGGAGGAGAATTACAACCGGCGTCAGGAGGAAGAGTGGAGACGTTGGGAGCGGGAAGCAGAGCGACAAAGGGAGCAGCGAGAAACCCTAAAACTTCGCCAACGTCACCTGGAGAAGGACCGGGCAGATAAGGACCGGATGAGAAAGGATAAAGGAACCCTGAGTGAGCCGCAGCGTAAGGGTGCAGTACGGAGCTTTAAATTGAAAGGTGGGTGGGGCTTCATCAAGGAAGTCTTTGTGACCCGGCGGGACGTGGAGGCTCACCTCCCAGAAGGACACCCGGGGAGGGACCTGTTGCCAGGAGACTTGGTGACTTACACCCGACACTGGGGTTACAATGGGTGGTACGCCCTAAATGTTACCAGGTGCAACCCTACTCCCCAGTGTGTCAGGAACCTGTGAGACCCTCGAAGCCTTCAGCCTCCCACATCCAGGCCTCTGCAAAAGTGCCCACCCCACGCCGTAAATCTCCCCAGCCTCCCTCAGTGGTCTCCTCAGCAGCCCCAGCTATGGACATGATAAGTATAGCTGGCCCGTACCCGGCGCCTGTTAGGCCCCCTGGGGTTCGTACAGTCCGTGACATAGGGCTCCAGACCCGGAGAGAGATGAAAGAGGTGGCCACACAGACCCAGATAGCGGGTCACGACTTGACTGTACAGGCCACACGACGTCATCAGGTCCTGGTGGTCCTTGGTGTCTCGGATGTTTGGCAAGCACCAGAAGAGTACCAGGTGGTACCTGTAACATCCCTGCCAAAGAAGTCTAAATAACCCGGACAGGGTCCCTGTATGTAAATAATAGTTAAATTGTTTATGTACCCGGACGGGTGAATGTTCCAAAAAAATTTTTTTAATTTAATAAAAAATAAAAAAACACAGTTTTCATTTCTTTTATTACTGTCTCATCCTGCTGCGACGCCATCGATCTCCTGTAAAAAAATGAAAAAAAAAAAAAAAAAGTATACCACCTGACCGACGCAGTCCATAGTAACGAGTGTCCCACGATGATCCAGCTCTGCTACATCAGAATGACAGGCAGAGCCTGTCATCCCGGCGCAGCACAGCTGATTACCTGCTTCCCCGGCGGTGACGTCATCGGACTGACTGCTTTACGGCCGGGATTACCCAGCAGTCACTGCAGTTATCGCGAAAAACTGCATGTGACCGCCAGGGAGAAGATAATGGCGGCCATCAAGCAGTCCAGGACGTGACCGCCGGAGATCTTCTGCCAGGTAAGTGCCGCTGACTCCTGACAGACCCGACCGACGGACACTCACAGTGACAGTGACAAATCCGATTCCGGTATTCGATAAGACGAAAATATCGAAACGAATTATCGAAAGGCCGATAGAGCTAATATCGGCCGATAGCCGATATTTGCATTATCGTATCGCTCAACACTACTTGAGAGTCATTGAAGCGGCCATAGGCACCAATATCTACGGCAATAAATTTGTATTCTGAGTCAGCGATGGCCATGAGGACATTGGAGAAAAATTTCTTGTAATAAAAATATTTAGATCCAGATCCTGCTGGCTTGACAATCCAGATATGTTTCCCGTCCACAGCGCCCAGGCAATTAGGAAACTGACATATTTGAAGAAACTTTTCTGCAATTGCAATCCAACTGTCTGTTGTGGGCTCTGGTAGAAATTCCGCAACTAGAGAGTCCCACAATGCACGGCATGTGTGCTTCACAATTCCAGAGATGGTGGAAATCCCAAGTCTGTATTGAAAATGGAGTGAGGAAAGAGATTCTCCAGTTGAAAGGAATCTGTGAATAAACAAAAAAATGAGTTTCAAATCACAGCATTACATACCAGACATCAGCTATAACAATTGGAGATACTATAAAAAATATTTATTTTTATAGTATCTCCAATTGTTAAAGCTGAGTCAGATGGCCGTATACAAACTACCAGCAACAACATTCCAGGACAAGTGTGCTCTGAAGCAAGCAGATCTAATAAATATGGCTTACCAAAGAGTCACCATCAGACACTCTGCCGGTGAAATGGAGAAGCGGCAATAGGTGTCCGATCTTCTTACGAGGTCTCCAACACGCTCCACCAACAAATCAAAGTTCTCCATTTTCATGCGAAGATATGCAAAAAATTTCTGAGGGTTTCCTCGTAGCTCTATGTACATTGTAGAAAACACCCCACGTGACATTCTCTGGGCTGTAATGGGGTGGATCCAGAAACGACGTTGTGGTCGCTGCTGTATCTTTCTCTCCTTCTCCAGAACAATCGCTGTCAGACAATTCGCCTCCACTGTGAAATCCACCAAATTCTTCAGAATGTTTCCTATCACAACGTCCATCTTCAGCATCCACTTGCTCTTCTCAACAACCGCCACTTGCTCCTATACAACAAGATGGGCTGTAGGAACAGTGTATATATAAGTTTTCAGCAGTCAATCATGTTTGGAACCCCAAAAAGGGCGTTTTTAAAAGCCGGATCCAGCGTAATCCGTCGAAAAACGGATAAAAAAACGGATACAAAAGATGAGACGGATCGGGTTTTCGGCCGGATCCGTTCGACTAATTTGGCCGAAAACCGTTGTATCCGGTTTTACATTTCAAAAACCGGATCCGGCAATCCGGCGAGACGCCGCATCGCGCCTGACGCCGAAACCCTGATGTGTGAAAGAGGCCTAAATGAGATCATCTTTGAGGAACCGATACTCAAATAAATGCTTTTGAAAATTTTGGCAATAATCTGTTTATTTCCTGTAGTGAGCAAATATATTAGAGGGAAGTGTAATTCTACTCAAATATTACAAAAATACAGAATGAGTATTCTTGTAATTTGCCTCAGTGAGGATTTTGCAAAATTTTAAAAGATAAAATGGTTAATCAAAGAGTTAAAAACAAAAATATCCTTTACAATAATTATCTAATTGCTCAACTCTCTGTTCCTTCTTCTCCTCTCTGTCACATAATTTGATCGCCACCATGAGTGCTGAAATCCCTGTACCTCTCACACTGAGCTGGTACTTCTGGCTATGATGATGCCTATGACATTTGTGTGTATGTATTCTCAAGATCATGGAACATGTTGTGACATTGTGACCTTTTGAACTCTTGCAGCAAAGATTAGTGCAATGAAGACTGGACAGGTGATGGTGGTGAGTAGAAGGGCTGGAAAGATAAGCAGTAAGTTGAGAATAAAGATTATTTTTACAAATTATAAATAGTCTCAAGAATCTCCAGAGCAAAATAAAGGGACATCACATTTTGAAAAATAACTACTTTGTCAATTTAATTTCATAGGAAAATCCATGTAAGCATGGAAACTCATATTACTTGACCACACACTCATCTCTATTTACTGCTACTTAAAGGGAATCTGTCACCCCAAAATAGCCATATCAGATAAAGATATGGTTGAATAGTGCGTCTCATAACTAAGCTAACGGTGGGTATCATATATCATGATACCCCCGTTTTCATATCAAAATACCTTTTTAAAGTTGGTGATTGTACGTGTCAATCACTGCAGTCAGATCTGGAGGGCAGCGGTTTTCATGTCCTTCCCCGCCCCGCTCCTCGTCATCTGTTGCGTTACGCCATCTGTGAATACCACAGACGGCGTTAGGTTCCCGCAATTGCGCAATTCAAAATCCGGCCCGGCGCATGCGCAGTATGCTTTGCCCAACAGTGGGCAAAGTATAAAATGACTACAGCGCATGCGCTAGTTTTTTCTTGCCCCGGAAGTCGTCCAAGGCAAGCAGTAATTTCCGGGGCAAGGAAAGACTAGCGCATGCGCTGTAGTCATTTTATGCTTTGCCCACTGTTGGGCAAAGCATACTGTGCATGCGCCAGGCCGGATTTTGAATTGCGCAATTGCGGGAACCTAACGCCATCTGTGGTATTCACAGACGGCGTAACGCAACAGATGACGAGGAGCGGGGGCGGGGGAGGACATGAAAACCGCCGCCCTCCTGACCTGACTGCAGTGATTGACAAGTACAATCACCAACTTTAAAAAGGTATTTTGATATGAAAACGGGGGTATCATGATATATGATACCCACCGTTAGCTTAGTTATGGGACGCACTATTCAGCCATATCTTTATCTGATATGGCTATTTTGGGGTGACAGATTCCCTTTAACTGGTGAAAAGTTACAAAATTTGTCACAACAGTTGCTTCATCTCTTTGATATGGCACAACTTGCTTGTATTGTCTTGTATTGTAAACTAATTAGGTAAAGCGACGGATACCCAGTAAGGGTACAAACCCATTTGCGAGAAAAAAAACGGTCTGTTTTCTGGATGGAAAAAACGGTCCGAATATATGCAATTGTCATGCGATTGTCATGCGATTTGTATGCGATTTTTAGTCGCACCATCCGTTTTCCATCCGTTTTCCATCTGTATGCAATGAGATTTTAACATGACGTTTTACATAGAGCAGTTATCTCTATGTAAAAAGTCATGTAAAAATCACATTGTAAAAAAACATGTACATAAAAAGCAAATAATTTTATATATATATATATATATATATATATATATATATACATATATATATGTATATTATATATATCTAGGTCATACACATCTACATAGTATAATAGCCGCTAATTCAATTGCCGGCTTTTGTGAAATTACAGACCCGACATGAAATGACACATGGTTTACATACAGTTAACCATGTGAATACTTTTCCGTCCAATTATGACAAGAGTATTCTTAGAGTGATACCTTTATTGGCTAAAACATCGATTTTTCTGGCTAACACGGTACCACAATATAATTTATTATTGTACACCATACAGTTAACCATGTAATTTCATGTAGTTTGATATATGGTTTTCACTAGCAATGACATGAGTGTATGTGTTCAAAATTTCATATATGTAGGGGTAAATTAAAGGTGTTAATTCGTTGAAAAAAAATGCGTGGGCTCACGCGCTAATTTCTCCACCAGACAGGCAAAGCCAGCGAGTGGGGGCAAATAATAATAGCCTAGGGAGGGTGCATTTATTTTGTGCTCCCCTGGCTACTAACATCTGCCCCCAGTCACCCCAGAAAAGGCAAATCTATAATTAGTTGCGCCCTTTCTGGCACTTATCCCGTCTATTCCCATTGCCCTGTAGCAGTGGCTAATGGGTTAATAATGGGTAAAAGCCACCTTGCGATTGGAAGGTGACTTTAAGCCAGGTTAATAATTGAGAGTTGTCAATTAGACAACTCTCAATCATTAATCCTATTGTATGAAATAAAAATAAAACACACACACTTTAATTAAAAATCATTTTAATGAAATAAACACACAGTTTTTGACCATCTTTTATTTTACTGGTATTCCTTCGATTCCCTTGTTCACCTGTAATAAAAATAAAATAATAAAGCAACATTATTCTTACCTATCCGGTGCTCAGTCAGGTCCAATGCTGTAATCCTTAAAGAGTTAACTGGTTTACAGCAAGCAGCGCAGCTAATGCTGGCAGCTCATCTGTAAGCCCTGAATGAATGAGTTCCTATCCCGGCTGACAGGAAAGGAAGTGATTAGTGTGGGAAGCTTAACTGATTGCTTCCCAGGCTAATCAGTTCAGTTCAGGCCAGGCGGGGACTCCCTCTGACGTCAATCATGCTGTGCGGTGTCCCCGTCTGACCTGAAGTGAACTGATTACCCTGGGAAGCAATCAATTAAACTTCCCAGCTAATCACTTCCTCTCCTGTTGGCACTACTCTCATCATCATATGTCTAGTTTTGGTGATAGCACCAAAGTAAGTGGGAAGAGCCAGGCAAAAGGGCCAGAATTGGAATATCTAATGGATGTGCCTTTTCTGGGTTGTCTGTGGGCTGCTATTTTTCGGATGAGGAGTCCCAGCTGCCTGCTGTAGCT
The DNA here is from genome assembly GCA_033576555.1 of Oophaga sylvatica. Classification (NCBI taxonomy): domain Eukaryota; kingdom Metazoa; phylum Chordata; class Amphibia; order Anura; family Dendrobatidae; genus Oophaga; species Oophaga sylvatica. The sequence continues at coordinate 207,766,978 of JARQOD010000001.1, read as the reverse complement.
TGACTGGTTATCAAAAATGAGAAGAACCCCATGCCATTTTTTTAATATTAATAATCTGTTTTCAAAAATAGATGAGACCCCAAGTCTATTTTTTTTGTTTTTTTTACACAGTGTATGCCTTCCAATCACAGCCATGCTAATACTTGACATGGCAGTGATTGAGCCGGAAGTGCCCACTGTCAAGAATCCTCTACTCAGAGTGTCTGGGACTCAGTGATGGACAGCTCTGTCATCCTATCCTGTGCTGGGGCATGCTGAGCTATCGGTGCTTTGATTGACAGCTCGGTTGACCTATCTGAGACTGAAAGGTGCAGAAATTTCCACAGGTGTCCCTGTTCTTGGTAATTGCCCTGCTATTTACGTGAGCATTCTGGCCCAGATCACTGCCCATCAAAAGCTTGTTCTAAGCTTTTGCTCCCTGGTGTGTATTCGCCTGTTCCCTGTGCTGTAAGTTCTGATCTTCTGCTGCTGACATTTGGATCGTGTTTTGACTACTCGTTTGTTATTGCCCCTTTGTATCTGATAATCTACCTCTGACCTTTGCACCATTTACAGAACACCCGCTTGTTATTGCCTATTTACTTATCTACTATTTCTCTGGTATTCTGACCCTAGCATGTGACCTGCCTTAAGACTTTGTATTTTCCCTTGGTTTGCTACGTGCTCATTTGATATTGACCCCTGAATAGAGTTGAGCGATACTTTCCGATATCCAAAAGTATCGGAATCGGAATGGTATCGCCGATACCCCAAAAATATCGGCGATACCCGATACCAATACCGGAAATCCAATGTAAGTCTATGGGAACAAAATATCGGAATTAAAAAAACCCCATTCTTGCCTTGTTGGTTAATTGTACATGAAGGAAAACAACAAAGAGTAATGTAGAATGTATTGGGGAAGGTTGAGGAGACATTAAAGGCATAGATGTTTAACCCAATCAAATGGAATAGCATTAACATTTTTTTTTTTAAAGATGTTCGGATTGACGAAGAAATTGACAATGTTGTTAACGTTTTTTCTATTTTGGCAAATATGTATATTTCACAACTTCCATGCTCTTCACCTTTTTAACTTTTGACACACTTTTTCCTTCATAATCTTCAGCAGCATCATCTTTTTCATCAAATTATTCTTCATCTTCACTTTCTTTATCTTCTTCTTAAACTTCTTGCTATTCATCTTTTTGTTAACATTACTCATATTGTTCTTATTAAACTATTATTCTTCTTCATATTCTACTTCATCTTCATCTTCTTCATCATATTCTTATTTGTGACAGAGATTCCTGTACTTGTAATCTGTAAAAGTATGAATTTTTCATCCTTCCGTTCTTGCTGTCACAAAAGATTTAAATTACAACAGTATTTGTCCGTGTTCAGTTTAGCCTGCAGCAGCAGGCATTTTCCAGGGGCACCACGAGGAGGAACGGACTCACCTCCATACACTGCTTAGTCTTCTTCTGCTTATAATTTAGAGCATATATTTTGCTCTTCATTTTGGTCTTATACTTAATGTTCTTCTGCTTTTTGATCTTCTGCTTATTGTTCTTCTGTCTCTTTTTCTGTATCTTGTAGTTTGTCTTAAATTTCTTTGTCCTGTTGGTGATGTTCTTCTGGGTAATCTTTTATTTCTTTTTTGTGATGGTGTTCAGGCTGGTTGCCTTGATGCTTGTCGTCCTTGTGGTCGTCATCTTCTTCGGGGTGGTCATCAGGGTCGTCGTCTTCATTGTTGGAGATCCAGAGTGATTACCCAAGAAAACATTTAAAAATCATCAATTTGTAAATGTAGCTGAAGGTACAAGAAGGCTGACTAACTTCCGAGAACCAGCTGACGTTACTGGAACCCGGAGGGGCAGCAGAAGGAAAAGAGCCAATGGCACAACCGAGGACCAGCTGACGTTACTGGGACACGGTTACTAAGCAGGAGGTACCTGTGCTCCAAAGCACTACCAAGGACCAGCAGACGTTGCTTGAACTCGGATACCGAGATGGAGGCACCTAGGCCAAAGGCACTGCAGAGAACCAGTTGACGGTACTGGAACCCGGACGGGTAGCAGAAGGTACAAGAGCCAATGCAAGTAACGAGGACCAGCTGACTGTGCTGGAACCCGGAGGGGCAGCAGAAGGAAAAGAGCCAATGGCACAACCGAGGACCAGCTGACGTTACTGGGACACGGTTACTAAGCAGGAGGTACCTGTGCTCCAAAGCACTACCAAGGACCAGCAGACGTTGCTGGAACTCGGATACCGAGATGGAGGCACCTAGGCCAAAGGCACTGCGGAGAACCAGTTGACGGTACTGGAACCCGGACGGGTACCATAAGGCACCCATGAAAATGTAAGTTGACAGGCCGCAAGCCGTCCGCAGTTACTGAATCACACAGTCCTACAGTGGGTGCTTGTCCTATTGTCACAACGGAAACAGCCTGTAAGGTTCTTTGTCTCTGTTGACATGTTCCTTGAAACTCAGTTTTCCGTCGGCCATTTTGCTTTCTGTCTTTCAGCAGCTCTTGCCCTCAGTTAATATGGAGATTCCAGTTTTCATGTTCCCGCCCTGATTCTTCCCTCTTGCTTCTTAAGCAGCCTCAGCTGAACAATCAGTGCTCCTGAATCAAGCCTCAGTCAGTCTGTGACCTGACTCCTGGAAGCCTTGGACTTGTACTCCAGCTATTCCCTACTGAGGAACCTTGGAACACTTTTGGATTCTGGAAACCTGCTGTTTGGTGAATCCATGTTTGCAGAGGAATTACGGTACAGAGAAGAGATCCTGAACCTGCTTTGGAGATTTATTGTAGTGCTTGAAGTTACTCTGGCCTGCTTTGTCTCCTGTCGCTGTTCCTGCAAACTGTGTGAACTTTTCAGCATGCTTGTATGAAGTAATACAAGTCATTTCATTTCAACCTTTGTCTCCTGTGTTTTCCTCGCACCCAAGCACAAGACGCTATAGGAACTGTACACTATACATGACAAGATTCAGGAGACAATGTTTAGTGTCTGCTGGGTCTGGGAAAGCCGTGTCTGCTGTGACTGTGGATATCAGATGTCCGTTTAATACCTTATGTGATGACAGTGGTTGTGACTTCTCACAACCATTCCAGGTGAGCGCATTCCCTTAAAATTTTACTCTGGTGTGTTACCACAGGTAAACACTATTGTTTTTTTTTTCCTTTCCTCTTCTCCTTCCAGCACTTCTGCCTTAAAAGATCTGGAAGATGGAGGCCCGCATAAAGGAACTTTGCGGAGTGACTGATACAATCCTTTCAGATGTACAGACTTTAAAAACCCGTTTTGCAAGCCTACAGGACCTCACTAATCATAATTTGCAAGTGTTTGGACAGACTACCCAGGAATTGCGAGCCAGGATTGAGGCTCTAGAGGAACGAGCCCAGGCTCCTGCCATAACCCAAGTTCTGGGATCCCTAAATTACCTTCTTTTCGTTTTGGCGGTGAACGTGAGAAATTCATGGGATTTATTAATCAATGCAATTTATTTTTCTCTGCACATGCTTCACAATTTCCCACTGAACGATCCAAAGTGCTTACTATAATCATGTTGCTTACCAATAAGACTTTGATGTGGGCAAACCCTCTGATTGAGACTGAGGATGATTGTTTGAATCACCTTGATGCTTTTATTTCAGCCATGGGGCAGGTGTTTGATGACCCCAATCGAGGTGCAACAGCTGAAGCAGCCATGTTAACTTTGTGCCAAGGTAAGCGTTCAGTAGCCGAATATGCCCTGGATTTCAGGAGATGGGCTCTTGATACCACTTGGGACACTTCCGCTAAAAAAATCTATTTTTCGGAAAGGGTTGTCTCCACTGATTAAGGATGAACTTGCTCGTGCCGACCCTCCCACTGCGTTAGGTGACTTTATTAACTATTGTATCCGTATTGATGCTCGTCTGACTGAACGCAGACAAGAGAGATGGTTCGAAAATAATCGCACTAACCTTTTACTACCTCCCTCCTCAGCTAAGGAACCTTTGAGCAGGATCACAAGGGAACCAGAAACTGAACCCATGCAGGTGGACTCTTTACAAAGACGGGTTAGTGATGCACGCAAAGAACATTGTATAAAGGAAAATCTATGTTTCTACTGTGGTAAGTCAGGGCACTTCATTATAAACTGCCCCAGCCGTTCTCGTAAGACTACTGCAGCAGTCATTCACTGTGAGTGTTGCGAGAGAAGCTCTGTCATGTCCGAGCCTCAGGCTCCAGAGAGATCTGCTGCAAGAGATCTTGATTTCTCGGACTTAAACTCTGTTAGTTCTGGGGACGATGACGGTATAAACGCTGCAATTTTTCAAGTTTCCTCAGCGGTGTCCCAGCTGAGTTGTAAAAGAAACAATTCTCATTGCTTCCTTTCCATCAAACTCTGGGTTGACTCAGTCTTTGTGTCTAGCTCTGCTATGATCGACTCAGGAGCAAGTGGAAATTTTATGGATATCTCCTTTGCTCTGAAACAGGGGATACGTTCAGTGAAGAAGGCTACTCCAGTACAGATGGAGACTGTGGATGGCTCTCTACTGACTTCTGGACCAGTGGATCAAGAAACAGAGCCTTTGAGGGTCCTTATGGGTAAAGATCATCAGGAGAAAATGTCTTTTATGCTTATCTCTTCTCCCCACTTTCCCATTATTCTAGGGCTACCATGGCTGCAGGCGCAGAATCCTACGATTAACTGGGAGAGCAAGGAATTACACTTTCCGGAGAAACAGATGAGTCAAGGAGTTTCAGCTTGCTCTGTTCCTAAAGGAACCATGTCAGTCCCTGAACTACCAGCTGTATACCAGGACTATGTGGATTTATGTGACAAGAAGAATGCTGATCAGCTTCCTCCTCACCGTCCATATGATTGTCCAATTGAATTATTGCCTGGAGCCGAGATACCTTTTGGTAAGATCTACCCCCTAGCGGGGCCCGAGCTAAAAGCTTTGAAGGATTATATAGACAAAAATTTAGCCAAGGGCTTCATACGCCCCTCTTCATCTCCCGCAGGTGCACCCATCTTCTTTGTGAAGAAGAAAGATGGATCTCTGAGACCCTGCATAGACTGTAGGGAACTCAATAAGGTTACTATTAGAAAACCGTTATCCATTGCCTTTAATCCCTGAGTTGTTGGAGAGAGTGCGGCATGCCAAAATTTTCTCTAAACTGGATCTCCGTGGGGCCTATAACTTGGTCCGTATTAGACCTGGGGATGAATGGAAGACTGCTTTCAGGTCACGCTATGGACACTTTGAATATCTAGTTATGCCTTTTGGTCTGAGTACCGCCCCAGCCACTTTCCAACACTTCGTGAATGATATCATCAGGGATCTCCTAGATACATTTGTGGTGATTTATCTGGATGATATTCTAATTTTTTCTAACTCCACAGAGGAACATCATGGACATGTGAGAATGGTCTTAGAACGCCTAAGACAAAACCATCTCTACATCAAACTTGAAAAATGTGAATTCCATAGGACCGAAATTCAATTTCTGGGGTATGTACTATCTACGCAAGGGATTAGTATGGATGGAAGCAAGACCCAAGCCATCAAGGATTGGCCAATTCCTAGAAATGTGAAGGAGGTGCAGCGTTTCATCGGGTTTGCCAACTTCTATAGACGTTTCATTAAGAATTTTTCTGAGGTAGTGTCACCTATCACCCAACTTACCCGGAAACAGTCTAGGTTCTCCTGGACCCCGCAAGCTCAGGAAGCATTTTCCTGTTTAAAGGATAAATTTACCACCGCACCTATCTTAGTACATCCCAACCCCGAGCTTGCCTTCATAATAGAGGTGGATGCTTCAGACTGTGCCGTTGGAGCTATACTCTCTCAGAGAACAGGTGAGAAGAATGTCTTGCATCCCTGTGCCTTCTTTTCCCAGCAGTTGTCTTCGGCTGAGAGGAACTACGATGTGGGCAATAGAGAATTGTTGGCCATTATTGCCGCCTTCAAGGAATGGAGACACCTTCTTCAGGGAGCTGCACAGCAAATAGTCGTCCTGACAGACCATCGTAACCTTGAATTTATCAGGTCGGCTAAGTGCCTGACTCCTCGCCAGGCTCGCTGGAATCTTTTCCTAAACCAATTAAATTTTGTCATTTCTTATAGACCAGGATCACGCAATGGAAAGGCTGATGCACTCTCTAGGATTCATTCAGCAGAGACACGTCCACTTACTCCTCCTAAGACTATTCTTCCTGACTCTAGATTACTGGGAGTGATTCATAATCAAGACCTACTTAAGGACATCAAGGAAACATACCATGCGGATTCTTTGTTGGCTCAACCCCAAGGGACGTAAGTCTTGTCTTTAAGAATGGTGTGTGGATTCAGGGACAACGTCTGTATATACCGGAAACAGTCAGATTGAGAGTATTGCAACTCATCCACGATTCCAAGATAGCCGGGCATAGGGGAATTCTAAAGACACAAGAATTTCTTTCTCGTTTCTTTTGGTGGCCCACTTACAGGAAAGATGTCTTAAACTATGTCAGTTCATGTGAAGTCTGTGCAAGATGCAAAACACCTCGCTCCTCACCAACTGGTCTGTTGCAACCTCTTCCCACCCCGTCCCGCCCGTGGGGATCCATTTCTATGGACTTCATTGTGGAGTTACCAACCTCTCAAGGGAAGAACACCATTCTAGTGGTGGTTGACCGTCTAACAAAGGCAGCTCATTTTATCCCTTGTGTCGGCTTACCCACTGCAAAACAGACATCAGACTTGATGATTAAGAAAGTGTTTCGCTTACATGGAGTACCGGATGAGGTCATTTCGGATCGAGGAGTGCAATTCACTTCAAGGTTTTGGCAAAATTTCTGTGCAGCATTGGACATTAAAGTAAACCTTTCTTCTGCTTTTCATCCCCAGACTAATGGACAGACAGAACGAACCAATCAGACCCTGGAGCAGTATCTCCGCTGTTTTATCTGCCACCTACAGGATGATTGGGTGGATCTACTTCCACTGGCTGAGTTCTCTTATAACAACTCTCAGAGCGCCTCCACTAAGCAGTCTCCTTTTTACTCCAATCTAGGTTATCATCCTAACATTCTTCCTCAATTTCCCATAGATACGCCCTTGCCAGCAGTGGCTGAAAGAATCACTTCTTTACAAAAGAATATGGATCTTCTAAAGGAAAATCTAGAATTGGCTCAGGAAAGGTACAAGAAAGCAGCAGATAAATTTCGTAAACCTGCACCAGCTTTCAAGGTAGGAGATTTGGTCTGGCTGTCAACCAGAAATCTTAAATTAAAGATTCCATCGTCTAAATTGGGACATAAGTACATTGGACCTTATAAGATCAATAAGATTATAAGTGCTGTTGCTTGTCGTCTTCAACTGCCCAGAACTATGAGAATCCACCCTGTCTTTCATGTATCCCTACTAAAGGCTGCAACACCCAATACGTTTCCTGGACGTTCTTCTCCTTGCCCTGACCCAGTGCTGGTCGATGGTCAGGAAGAATTTATGGTGGAAAGGATTCTAGATTCCAGGTTGTACAGAAATCAGTTGCAATATTTGATTAAATGGCAGGGCTACCCAGTGGAGGACAACTCATGGGAACCAGTCAATAATGTAAATGCTCCTCGCCTGCTCCGCCAGTTTCATCAGAGGTACCCTGACAAGCCTGGTCTGAGGTCATCCGGAGGTTGTCCCTAAGGAGGGAGTAATGTAAGGTTCTTTGTCTCTGTTGACATGTTCCTTGAAACTCAGTTTTCCGTCGGCCATTTTGCTTTCTGTCTTTCTGCAGTTCTTGCCCTCAGTTAATATGGAGTTTCCAGTTTTCATGTTCCCGCCCTGATTCTTCCCTCTTGCTTCTTAAGCAGTCTCAGCTGAACAATCAGTGCTCCTGAATCAAGCCTCAGTCAGTCTGTGACCTGACTCCTGGAAGCCTTGGACTTGTACTCCAGCTATTCCCTACTGAGGAACCTTGGAACACTTTTGGACTCTGGAAACCTGCTGTTTGGTGAATCCATGTTTGCAGAGGAATTACGGTACAGAGAAGAGATCCTGAACCTGCTTTGGAGATTTATTATAGTGCTTGAAGTTACTCTGGCCTGCTTTGTCTCCTGTCGCTGTTCCTGCAAACTGTGTGAACTTTTCAGCATGCTTGTATGAAGTAATACAAGTCATTTCATTTCAACCTTTGTCTCCTGTGTTTTCCTCGCACCCAAGCACAAGACGCTATAGGAACTGTACACTATACATGACACAGCCTTTATTTACATATCCCACAGCACACATAGGAATGACCAAAACTGCAGGCACCATATAGTCGGCTAACCAGAATGCAACACGACAGGACAACTTATTGGAGGCTAATTGACGTTGACACTGCCAGGAAACAGCTGTCGTGCTGTAACCAGGCTGGGCAGGAGTCAGTATCCGTGCCAAGTACTTCCGAGCAACAACTGGCGGTGTTGGAGCCCAGGGATGAGAAGAGAACAGGGTGGAGGCAGCAGGACTTTTTGCCGTACACACAGCAGGGGAACAGCTGACATTACTGAACCCCAGTAACACAGGAGCAAGTGTTGACTGTGCTAACAGCACTTCTAGGCAACAACTGGCGGTGTTGGAGCCCAGGGTCAAGGAGGATCTTTAAATAGTAGATCAAGTATTTTCCTTGTTACGTGTCAATTTTAAATGTCTATACTCCAAACAAGAGAAAGATAAGCTTTACTACCATAAGATGATGATTTCAGTTAAAAAAATATCGAGATAAATAAAGAATTGACAAACATAAACGCATACATTAACATGTTTAACAGCAATGCAAACCACAAAAAATTAGTTAAGGAATCTGCTATACGGTTGTAGATAAAAGCATACAAGTACATATCTGAATCCATTAATAATGGATAAGTAACAGTATGTACACAATTTTTATTGTATAGACAATGAATGTCTGACTTCAAAACATCATCAGCATTACAAGTTATCTGTGACATTAATAAAATGTTACATTTGCTGAATAATGTCACTAAACAGTTTATAAAAATTATACAATTTCCATCATGTAATACTCATAATATGTGCCAATAATCATTTTTATTAACAAACATAACCTTTAAAAAGTGCATAGTGCAAATTGCTATTTATGCCTGACTGTGGACTTGCAAGCATGACAACGGATAGATAAGCTATATATAGATGATACTGCACAGCCACAGATGGTGAATGGCCATGTAATACTGTACCTCAATAAAGTGTGCGTCACTACTACATAATTTTTTTTATATAGCTTTATAAACAGGGTACGTGCATGTATGTTTGCGCCTTTGTTTGGATGCACAGACTGCCTTCCTGCTGTGACGCGTTGGGTAGTGAACAGTTGTGTGCAGTGTTCACTGCAGTCTCTGCGGAATAACCACACTTAGGCCTTATAACTTTTCAGACTTTCTTTATCAATCTACCAAGATGAAGAAGGCAGGGAGTAAGGCACGTGGTCGTGGCCGTGGAGTTTCAGCAGGGAGAGGACGTGGGGATTCTGTGGCTGCTGCCGCCCCCAGTGACACAGCATCCACCAGTTTTCCCCGTGAGCGTTCCTTTATGCGTACTTTTGTAGGAGGTCGGCGTACCCCCCCGCTGCGGGAAGAACAAATTGAAGCCATAGTTGGTTGGATTTCAGCCAATGCATCGACTTCAATTGCTTCCACCTCCTCTCAGGACCACAGCACTGTTGAGCAACCATCTGTCTCTTCACCGCCTGCCAAATTGCCCAGGCAGTCACAGAGTTCTGTACAGGAGCCAGCTGAGTGTCTGCTTCTGTTCTCAGAATCTGTTGGCTTGCAAACAGGGGCCCAGCCAAGCAGCATTCTGGAATGTGAAGAAGAGGGAGTATGCAGTGATGCGCAACAGCTGTGTCTCTCTGAATCTGAAGAGGCGGGTGAGACAGTGCCGATGGTCAGCACACCGCAGAACGCATCTGATGATGATGAGACTCAGGTGCCAGTTTCTGTTGAGCATGGTGCTGGCCAGACCACCCAACAGCAGCAGGTGTTGGAAGAGGGTAGTGGAGATGATGAGGTCCAAGACCCAACATGGCGTGAGGAACAGGAAGGTGGTGGGAGCAGCTCAGAGGAATACTACTAATAATAATAATAATAATATTAATTTATATAGCGCCATCATATTCCGCAGTGCTTTACAGTTTAGCAGTTTCAGAACACAAGTCATAAGTAACAACGTTAACAATACAATAATTTAAGTAAAATATGTTGCCCCTGCTCGTGACAGCTTACAATCTACAATGAGGTGGGGGAGATACAAAGTATAGGTGTTTATATACAATGGTGCATTTACAATGATGGTCCAGCCATCTTAAGGGAGTGAGGGATGGAGATAGTGAATGGGCTAGACACACACACACACACACACACACTTACACAGAATACATAGAATGACTTTGATTAGTGAATGTGATAGGCCGCTCTGAACAAATGTGTTTTGAGGGAGCGCCTGAAACCATGCAAATTGTGGATAGTCCTAATTTCTTGGTGTACAGCATTCCAGAGGATTGGCGCAGCGCGGGAGAAGTCTTGGAGTCGGGAGTGGGAGGTACGGATTAGTGCAGAGGTTAGTCGAAAGTCGTTTGCAGAGCGCAGCAGTCGGTTAGGCCGATAGATAGAAATGAGGGAGGAGATGTAGGGGGGTGCTGCACTGTGGATGGCTTTGTGGCTGAGAACCAGTACTTTGGTTGAAAGCTGTGAGAGCCCTAGAGAAGTGGTTAGTGATAGAAGGAAGATAGAGGAAGACATTGCCCCAACGGTACAAACAGGAGGGAGAGTTAGGCTGCAGACTCGGTTGCCTGTAGCCTCCAGTTTGGCACCTGTTCGGAGCAGTTGTCTTCCAAAAGTCAAAACGTGCGCTCCCAGGACTTGCACTGCGTGGTCCTTTTTTGACACACTTGCAGATGATACTTGCTATGTCAAATGCAAGCTGTGTAATCAAAAATTAAAAATAGGTAAAAGTGTCAGTAACCTCAATACCACTAATATGTGTAAACATGTGCGGACAAAGCACGTAGTTGAGTTACAAAGACACACTGGAGATGTAGGCCAACCTACAGCAGCACCTACATCTTCAGGTTGTGTTGAAGCCTCTTCATCGAGCTCACACACAGCTGGTTCTGCTTCCTCACAGGATCGCCATGGAAGAACCTCGGTCACTGTTGTCCAGAGACAAAGTGTTATTCCACACACAGAAGCAAGTTCCCTGTCATCCTCACACTCCCAGGCCACAAAACAGCCATCGGTAGCACAGGCATGGGATAAAAGACGGCCATACTCGGCAAACCATCCACGAGCACAGGCTCTGAATGCTGGCATTGCAAAACTCCTGTCCCTTGAAATGCTGTCATTCAGGCTGGTGGAGACAGACAGTTTCCGTAACTTAATATCATTGTCAGTCCCACAATACAATGTGTCAAGCCGATTTCATTTCAGCAGGCAAGCCGTCCCTGGTCTGCAAAAGCATGTTGAGGGAAAAATTAAACATGCGCTACTAAACGCCCTCAGTAGCAAAGTCCACCTGACCACCGATGCGTGGACCAGTACACATTGTTATGATCTGCTACAACCACTAAGGAAAGAAGGGAATTCTGTCCCTACAATAGAACTAAGCTGAATCCCTACGATGTATCGGGGAACCTGATCCTGCGACCAGACCAGCTAAAGTCCTCAGCTAGTCTGAACGAAGACCTATAGTTGCGAGGGAGGAATCCCTACAAGATCTAGGGACTGGGAGAAAAGGTGGACACCTCCTAACAGAAATTGTAGCAGGGATAATTAAACAGAAAACAAAACACTTTGAGATCCTAACATCAAGCAAAACTGACTGAGTAAGGCAACTAAGCACCCGGCTAACTTAACAGTAGATAATACAATGAAGTCAAGCAAAGCCAGAAGGGCGGAGCCAGACTAAATAGGGAAAAAAGGTCATGTGACCAGCAAACTGAAACAAAACCTAACAAGAGGGTTCTAACACCCATGGCCAGGGACGATACCTTTCCCTCACTGCCCATTGGGTCAATGTTGTGGAGCCGGGTACTTATCTTGCGAGTGGCGCTGTACGTGTTCTGCCAACTCCAAGGATTGCAGGAATCAAGTCTGTACACATTGATTCCTCCTCCTACTCCAGTTCCTCAGAATCATCGCTGCAGGAGCCGTCACGGTCTACCTCCACATGGACCCGTGAACGTTTACCTGTTGCGACCGATATGAGCACAGCCGTGTCCAAACGTCAACAGGCCGTCTTGAAATTAATTTCCATGGGGAATCGAAGCCACACAGCGCAGGAGCTGTGGAATGCCATCAAGCAGGAGAACGACGTGTGGTTTTTGGCAGCGAATCTCCAGCCAGGCTTGGTAGTGTGTGACAATGGCCGAAATCTGGTGGCAGCTCTGGGCCTTGGCAACCTCACTCACATACCATGTCTGTCACATGTGCTCAACTTGGTCGTGCAGAGTTTTTTGAGGGACTATCCGGATCTTGATGCACTGCTGCACAAGGTCCGCCTAGAGTGCGCTCACTTGCAACGTTCCAGCATGGCCAGATCGCTGATTGCAGCTCTGCAACGCAGATTTCGCCTTCCTGAACATCGCATCATATGTGACGTACCCACCAGGTGGAGTTCCACGTTACATATGTTGGAGCGGTTGTGTGAGCAGCAGCCAACAGTAATGGAGTATCAGCTGCATCAGGCGCAATCAACTCGCAATTTGCGCCGTTCACACTTCACCACTACTGACTGGGCCTCTATAATAATAATAATCTTTATTTATATAGCGCCAACATATTCCGCAGCGCTTTACAGTTTAACAGTTTCAGAACACAAGTCATAAGTAACAACGTTAACAATACAATAATTAAAGCAATATAAGCCGCCCCTGCTCGTGACAGCTTACAATCTACAATGAGGTGGGGGGGATACAAATTACAGGTGTTTATATACAATGGTGTATTTACAATGATGGTCCAGCCATTTTGAGGGAGTGATGGATGGATGGAGATAGTGAATGGGCTACACACACAGACTTACACATAGAATGACTTTGATTAGTGAATGTGATAGGTCGCTCTGAACAAATGTGTTTTGAGGGAGCGCCTGAAACCATGCTAATTGCGGATAGTCCTAATTTCTTGGGGTAGAGCATTCCAGAGGATTGGCGCTGCACGGGAGAAGTCTTGTAGTCGGGAGTGGGAGGTACGAATTAGTGCAGAGGTTAGTCGAAGGTCATTTGCAGAGCGCAGCAGTCGGTTAGGCCGATAGATAGAAATGAGGGAGGAGATGTAGGGGGGGCTGCACTGTGGAGAGCTTTGTGGGTGACAACCAGTACTTTGAATTGGATTCTATAATGAATGGGCAGCCAGTGTAAGGACTGGCGAAGGACTCTATGAAGGACATCTGCCACGTTTTGCGTGCGTTTGATGAGTCAACGCGGATGGAGAGTGCAGATGATGCACTAGTCAGCCTGACTGTCCCCCTTATCTGCCTGCTTCAAAAAACAATGCAAGCACTAAGGGATGAGTTTTTGGAAGAGGTGGAGGATGAGGAGTCACAAATTCCCTCACCTTCTGGACAGTCAGCGCAACGTGGTTCCTCACAAAGGGCTGGGCAGGGCTCACTTTGTGAGGAGGATGAGGAGGAGTCAATGGAGGAGGAAGACATCGCTCCAGAGGGAGGTACACAACGCTCTAGTCAGTATGTATGGCGAGGGTGGGGTGATGCAGAGCAGGCAGAGATGACGCCTCTTGCAGGGGACAGCGTTTCTTGGCCAGTTGGGAGTCTGCAGCACATGGTTGATTTCATGCTGCAGTGCCTGAGAAACGACCGCCGCATCGCCCACATTCTCACCACGTCTGATTATTGTGTGTCCACCCTCCTAGACCCTCGCTACCGGGACAACTTACAAAGCCTCATCACACCGTTGAACCGGGAGCGTAAAATGCGGGAGTACCAAGACACACTGGTGCAATCCATAATGTTCTCCATTCCAGCCGAGAGCACTGCTGCTACTACTGCTTTACAAAGCAGCTCTGTGCGTCGAGGCAGTGGAGACAGCTCTGCAACAAGAGGGAGCACAAGCAGCGCCTCTGCACAGGGCAAGATGTTATGATTTGGTAGCTGAGGAGAGCAGGCAGAAAAGGCAATACACCAGAGAGGTTGGAATCTATGGGATTGCAGTACCCTGACTAACCACCACAACTAAAGGCAGCCGTGGAGCGTACCTACGTTGGTCCTAGACGCCTCGTCACAGCCTGAGAAGCTAACTACACCTAAAGATAGAAAGAGGAAAGCTATCTGCCCCGGAGCAGATCCACAAAGAACATAGAAAGCCCCCAAACATGTAATGGCGGTTAGACAAGAAGAAATACTGACACAGACAGAAAATAGTATGAGCAAACGTTGGGGCTCAAACTTCATAAATAGAAAAGGATAGGAAGGGCACTTTATGCAATCACAAAAACCATGAAAAGTACCAATTCTACTAATTACAAAAACACCTGAGATGACACGACCTCTAGCACCTAAATTAGTTCTCTGGTGTAACAAAAACTAAACAGCAGCCACAGAAAAAAGTGGAACAGGAAAATGAACAAACAACAGTGGCTGAACTAAACTGAGAGGATCACAAGCCCCCCAAGGGGACCCGGCAGACCCCCACAGAAGTGCAGGACAAAATGCCAAAAATAACCACAAAAAACTAAAAGAAGAAAATGTCTTATCTGTTAGAAAAAGATGCAGGCACGAAACAGCAAGCTACAAAGTGTACAGGAATCAAAAATGAGACCAGAACAATTGATCACCGTCAACCCTGATGGGAGGGAACCTCCCTTATATAACACCAGTCAGTAACACCTGATCTCCAATCTTCACAATCTTCATTGGATAGTTCAGTACTGTTTGTAACCACCAGAGGGAGCTTCTGCTCAGAATTCATTTCTAGCACATTCACAACAGCAAGACCAGTATGTTCCAAATGTGGCGAAGTTTTGTTTCAGCGCCAACAATGTCTACACCATCCGAGACGGCTACAGTCAGCAGGAGGCATAGTTTCCGTAAGATGGTGACAGACTACATGTCTTGGCCTCTCAGTGTACTCCCAGATGGCTCTTCCCCATTCAAGTTTTGGGTCTCTAAGCTGGATACATGGCCAGAGCTTAGCCAGTATGCATTGGAGGTGCTGGCTTGCCCTGCTGCCATTGTATTATCGGAGCGCTTCTTTAGTGCTGCAGGTGGTGTACTAACAGACCGTAGCATGAGACTATCCTTCGATAATGTAGACCGGCTTACTTTTCTGAAAATGAACAAGGCATGGATCTCACATGAATTTGCCTGTCCGGTTTCAGATTAAATAACTGGTTGGCAACGTTATCCATGTCTCCTATTATGTTCATCTTTCTACCACCTGAACTCTACTGCCTGGGCTACAACACTGCCAGTTGCTGCTCAGAAGTGTTCGATGCACAGATTAAAACAATCGCTGATGTGTTTGTGGGGTTCAGTAACGCCTGCTGTTCCCCTGCTGTGTGTCCGGCAAAAATTACTGCTAGGTAGCTACACATGTTGAAAAAAACATGACATGTTAAAGTGGCTACTGCTACACATAGATAAGAGGCTACACCCTTATTTCTAAGCTGTAAACAAGTGAAACGTCACCTTTAAAACCATAAAATTATTAGTCTTTGTCACAAATCTGTAACAAAATAATTGTGACATATTACTGCAGATATCCACATGTCGAACACAAATGCTAACACAAAAGCCTACTTATGCTATAGGGTACTGATGGTGAACCTTGTCACTCCATAACTTAGACAAGTCCAACTCACATCATGCCTCAAATGCTGCAATGTTGGAAGTGCATAATGTGGGTTGAACTTTGACAACAGCTGCAGTGCGAAGGTTAGCCTTCAGTGTTCTTGGCTTTCAAATAAAAGCATACAAGTAAATTTAAGAATCCATTGTTGATTAAGGGACGTGATGTACACCTGTAATATTGTGCAAACAATGGATGTAGGACTAGTCCTCTTCAACATTACTTATATTTGTGTCATTTCAAAAAATACATATTTAATTACAAATTTAACAACCCATATCATAAAGGTCCATCATGTAAAAATGAGAATCGGTAACAAAACTCATGCATTACCTTGTTAAAGTCAATAGTGCATAGTCACAATAGCTAAATATACACCTGCAAGTTTTGCTGAAACAACGACAACTGATAGAAAAGGTGAATGAAATCTAGTTATCAGACTGAATAGCGACACCTGTACAATGTCGATATAATACTGTACCTTAACAAAAAGGCTGTTTGCAACCAATGTATTATATACGGATGGAAGCGCATCACACTAATAGATTTGAGTTATTTGAAATAGAATGGAGCAGCAACAATTAGAGAAAAATGTCAAGGATGAGGCAGTGAGACACGCTCAGCAGAGTACAAGCAGCAGTGGTTGAAGAACTAACTGGAGCGGGATCTGCACTCCAAAAATGAAAACCTCTGACTACAGTAAACACTGCACACAACTGTTCAGTAGCTGTGAAAGGCCCGTTTGTGTACTTCTATATTGTTTGCAACCAATGTATTGGATACGGTATGGAAGCACGTCACACTAATAGATTTGAATTATTTAAATAGAATGTAGCAGCAACAATTAGAGAAAAATGTCAAGGATGAGGCAGTGAGACACGCTCAGCAGAGTACAAGCAGCAGTGGTTGAAGAACTAACTGGAGCGGGATCTGCACTTCAAAAATGAAAACCTCTGACTACAGTAAACACTGCACACAACTGTTCAGTAGCTGTGAAAGGCCCGTTTGTGTACTTCTATATTGTTTGCAACCAATGTATTGATACGGATGGAAGCACGTCACACTAATAGATTTGAATTATTTGAAATAGAATGTAGCAGCAACAATTAGAGAAAAATGTCAAGGATGAGGCAGTGAGACACGCTCAGCAGAGTACAAGCAGCAGTGGTTAAGAACTAATTGGAGCGGGATCTGCACTCCAAAAATGAAAACCTCTGACTACAGTTAAACACTGCACACAACTGTTCATGTAGCTGTGAAAGGCCCGTTTGTGTACTTCTATATTGTTTGCAACCAATGTATTGGATACGGATGGAAGCACGTCACACTAATAGATTTGAATTATTTGAAATAGAATGTAGCAGCAACAATTAGAGAAAAATGTCAAGGATGAGGCAGTGAGAACGCTCAGCAGAGTACAAGCAGCAGTGGTTGAAGAACTAATTGGAGCGGGATCTGCACTCCAAAAATGAAAACCTCTGACTACAGTAAACACTGCACACAACTGTTCAGTAGCTGTGAAAGGCCCGTTTGTGTACTTCTATATTGTTTGCAACCAATGTATTGGATACGGATGGAAGCACGATCACACTAATAAATTTGAATTATTTGAAATAGAATGTAGCAGCAACAATTAGAGAAAAATGTCAAGGATGAGGCAGTGAGACACGCTCAGCAGAGTACAAGCAGCAGTGGTGAAGAACTAACTGGAGCGGATCTGCACTCCAAAAATGAAAACCTCACTGACTACAGTGAAACACTGCACACAACTGTTCACTATCTTGAAAGGCCCTTTGTGTACTTCTATATGTTTGCAACCAATGTATTGGATACGGATGGAAGCAGTCACACTAATAGATTTGAATTTTTTAAATAGAATGTAGCAGCAACAATTAGAGAAAAATGTCAAGGATGAGGCAGTGAGACACGCTCAGCAGAGTACAAGCAGCAGTGGTTGAAGAATTAACTGGAGCGGGATCTGCACTCCAAAAATGAAAACCTCTGACTACAGTAAACCCTGCACACAACTGTTCAGTAGCTGTGAAAGGCCTGTTTGTGTACTTCTATATTGTTTGCAACCAATGTATTGGATACGGATGGAAGCACGTCACACTAATAGATTTGAATTATTTGAAATAGAATGTAGCAGCAACAATTAGAGAAAAATGTCAAGGATGAGGCAGTGAGACACGCTCAGCAGAGTACAAGCAGCAGTGGTTGAAGAACTAACTGGAGCGGGATCTGCATTTCAAAAATGAAAACCTCTGACTACAGTAAACACTGCACACAACTGTTCAGTAGCTGTGAAAGGCCCGTTTGTGTACTTCTATATTGTTTGCAACCAATGTATTGGATACGGATGGAAGCACGTCACACTAATAGATTTGAATTATTTGAAATAGAATGTAGCAGCAACAATTAGAGAAAAATGTCAAGGATGAGGCAGTGAGACACGCTCAGCAGAGTACAAGCAGCAGTGGCTGAAGAACTAATTGGAGCGGGATCTGCACTCCAAAAATGAAAACCTCTGACTACAGTAAACACTGCACACAACTGTTCGAGCTGTGAAAGGCCCGTTTGTGTACTTCTATATTGTTTGCAACCAATGTATTGGATACGGATGGAAGCACGTCACACTAATAGATTTGAATTATTTGAAATAGAATGTAGCAGCAACAATTAGAGAAAAATGTCAAGGATGAGGCAGTGAGACACGCTCAGCAGAGTACAAGCAGCAGTGGTTGAAGAACTAATTGAGCGGGATCTGCACTCCAAAAATGAAAACCTCTGACTACAGTAACACTGCACACAACTGTTCAGTAGCTGTGAAAGGCCCGTTTGTGTACTTCTATATTGTTTGCAACCAATGTATTGGATACGGATGGAAGACGATCACACTAATAGATTTGAATTATTTGAAATAGAATGTAGCAGCAACAATTAGAGAAAAATGTCAAGGATGAGGCAGTGAGACACGCTCAGCAGAGTACAAGCAGCAGTGGTGAATAACTAACTGGAGCGGATCTGCACTCCAAAAATGAAAACCTCCAGACTAGAGTAAACACTGCACACAACTGTTCATATCTGAAAGGCTCCTTTGTGTACTTTATATGTTTGCAACCAATGTATTGGATACGGATGGAAGCACGTCACACTAATAGATTTGATTATTTTTAAATAGAATGGAGCAGCAACAATTAGAGAAAAATGTCAAGGATGAGGCAGTGAGACACGCTCAGCAGAGTACAAGCAGCAGTGGTTGAAGAATTTAACTGGAGCGGGATCTGCACTCCAAAAATGAAAACCTCTGACTACATAAACACTGCACACAACTGTTCAGTAGCTGTGAAAGGCCTGTTTGTATACTTCTATATTGTTTGCAACCAATGTATTGGATACGGATGGAAGCACGTCACACTAATAATTTGAATTATTTGAAATAGAATGTAGCAGCCACAATTAGAGAAAAATGTCAAGGATGAGGCAGTGAGACACGCTCAGCAGAGTACAAGCAGCAGTGGTTGAAGAACTAACTGGAGCGGGATCTGCACTCCAAAAATGAAACCTCTGACTACAGTAAAACTGCACACAACTGTTCAGTAGCTGTGAAAGGCCCGTTTGTGTACTTCTATATTGTTTGCAACCAATGTATTGGATACGGATGGAAGCACGTCACACTAATAGATTTGAATTATTTGAAATAGAATGTAGCAGCAACAATTAGAGAAAAATGTCAAGGATGAGGCAGTGAGACACGCTCAGCAGAGTACAAGCAGCAGTGGTGAAGAACTAACTGGAGCGGGATCTGCACTCCAAAAATGAAAACCTCTGACTACAGTAAACACTGCACACAACTGTTCAGTAGCTGTGAAAGGCCCGTTTGTGTACTTCTATATTGTTTGCAACCAATGTATTGGATACGGATGGAAAGCACGTCACACTAATAGATTTGAATTATTTGAAATAGAATGTAGCAGCAACAATTAGAGAAAAATGTCAAGGATGAGGCAGTGAGACACGCTCAGCAGAGTACAAGCAGCCGTGGTTGAAGAACTAATTGGAGCGGGATCTGCACTCCAAAAATGAAAACCTCTGACTACAGTAAACACTGCACACAACTGTTCAGTAGCTGTGAAAGGCCCGTTTGTGTACTTCTATATTGTTTGCAACCAATGTATTGGATACGGATGGAAGTACGTCACACTAATAGATTTGAATTATTTGAAATAGAATGTAGCAGCAACAATTAGAGAAAAATGTCAAGGATGAGGCAGTGAGACACGCTCAGCAGAGTACAAGCAACAGTGGTTGAAGAGCTAACTGGAGCGGGATCTGCACTCCAAAAATGAAAACCTCTGACTACAGTAAACACTGCACACAACTGTTCAGTAGCTGTGAAAGGCTCCTTTGTGTACTTGTATAGTGTTTGCAACCAATGTATTGGATACGGATGGAAGCACGTCACACTAATAGATTTGATCTTTTTAAATAGAATGGAGCAGCACCAATTAGAGAAAAATGTCAAGGATGAGGCAGTGAGACACGCTCAGCAACATACAAGCAGCTGTGGTTGAAGAATTAACTGGAGCGTGATCTGCACTCAAAAAAAAAAAAAACCTCATAGACTAGAGTGAACACTGCACACAACTGTTCACTATCTCTGAAAGGCTCCTTTCTGTACTTCTATAGTGTTTGCAACCAATGTATTGTATACGGATGGAAGCGCGTCACACTATAATTTCTATTGAATGGAGCAGCAAGAATTACACTAAAGAAAAAAAAAGAGTCTGTGAGTGACACGTGCAGATGCCTACAAACAGCGTTGGATGCAGAGCAAACTGCAGCGTCACCTGCACTCTCACACACACACCTTGCACAGAGCTGTTAAAACAACACTGCAAGGCAAAAGGAAGCTTTACACAGCGGTTGGTAAACTAGCCTGCCTAAAGCACAGTACACAAAATCGCAATCTCTAACTGTCCCTCAGAGTCAGCAGAGCAGCGTTCTGTCCCTAACTGAATTCACAGCACAGTGACGCTAAAATGGCGGCGGCGCCTTTTATAGTGCATTCTGACATAATTTCAGCATCCAATCACAGCCATGCCATTATTTAACATGACCGCAGCATTACAGGATGTGCCCACACTTCTTAGGATTCCTCATTGGCTGACTAAAATCACATTGCCTCTCAAAGAATTATGGGAACTTCCGATTCCGGTATACGATATATGGAAAATATCGGAACTAAGTATCGGAATTCCGATACAGCGAATATCGACCGATACCCGATACTTGCGGTATCGGAATGCTCAACTCTACCCCTGAAACATCTGACTTCGCTCACTCATGGCCTGTGCGTGGGTTGTGACTAGCATCATATTCCCCTGATCATCTGACTTCGCTGACTCATGGCCTGTCCGTGGGTTGTCACTAGCATCACACCCACACAGTAAAGCTTGTTGATTGGCTGCACTGAAGCCTTTCATCAGTTAGGTGGATTCATAACTGGCTTAGTGATCGGACCCAAAGGGTGGTCGTAAATGCCTGCACATCCTTTTGGAATACTGTATCAAGAGAGGTACCACAGGGCTATGTCCTGGGCCCTGTACTGTTCAACATCATTATCAATGATTTAGATGAAGGAATTGAGGGTAAACTAATTAAATTTGTGATGACACAAAGCTAGTAGGGATAGCTAATACTAGACAAGAGAGTGAGGATTCAAAAAGATATAAATAAACTAGAGCAGTGGGCAGCAACTAACAGAATGGTTTTTAACAGGGAAAAATGCTAAGTACTACATCTGGGCAATAAAAATGAAAAAAGCATATACAGATTGGGAGGAATAGGGCTAAGCAACAGCACATGTGAAAAAGACTTATGTATATTAATAGATCACAGACTGAACATGAGTCAACAGTGTGATGCAGCAGCAAAAAAGGCAAATACAATTCTGGGATGTATTAACAGAAGCATACAGTCTAGATCACGTGAGGTCATTATTGCTCAGTCTCTACTCCTCTTTGGTCAGACCTCATCTGGAATGCTGTGTCCAGTTTTGGGCACCACATTTTAAAAAAAGACATCAACAAACAGGAGAAATTTCAGAGAAGAGCGACCAGAATGGTGACCGATCTGCAAACCATGTGCTATGAGGAACGGTTACAGGATTTGGGAATGTTTAGCTTGCAAAAAAGAAGACTGAGATGAGACTTAATAGCTGTCTGCAAATTTCTCAAGGGCTCTAGAAGGATCATCTTTATTCTCATTTGTACAAGGAAAGACTAGAAGCAATGAGATGAAACTGAATTACAGATTAGATATTAGAAAAAACTTTTTGACAGTTAGGGTGATCAATGAGTGGAATAGGCTGCCACAAGAGGTGGTGAGTAGAGATGAGCGACTTTGCCTTTTTTAGGGTTGCGTCGGGTTTCATGAAACCCGACTTTCTCAAAAGTTGAGTTGAACAAATCGGCCGACTATCGGGAAAAGTTGGAGGTCCGACTGAAACACGAAACCCAATGAAAGTCAATGGGGAAGCAAAGTCGGCAGGGAGTAGAAGACAGTAAACACACCTACAGTGCTCATTTCAATACCAACGACATCAATTCTTATTCCTTAAGCTTGGCAACCTTAGTTTACTTTATAATAATAGTTACGCATTGAAAACTGGGAGTTGTTTGGCTAATGTTGTGGGGGGATAGGGCTGGTTACAGGTTTTCGTGTGCCCCGGGCGAAAGAGTGTCAGTGGGCCCCTTTAACACATACCACAATTCATGATGCTCCATACAGCACAGAAATATAGGTATAGTACAAAGACAAATACTTCACTTTTTATATTACATGAGGGATATCTATTTTAAAATCTACAATAGCTCAAAAACCACACAGTATATTCCTCCATACAGTATTATGGCCACCACATAGTGCGCCATACAGAATAATGAGCTCCATATATAGCTCCATACATAATTGGTCCCATATAATGTTCCATACAGTATATGATAAGCTCCACATAATGCTCCAGTATATGATAGTCCCCATATAATGTGCCATACAGTAAAGGACGGTCCCCATAAAGTATAATGAGCCCCACATATTGCTGCATACAGTATAATGAGTCGCATATAAAGCTCCATACAGTATATGATGGACCCCATATATTGCTCCATACAGAATGGGCTCCATATAATGCTCCATACAGAATAGGCCCCATATGTGCTCCATATGTTATTCCATACTCTACATGATGCCTCATAAATAATGAACCCCATATAATGGTCCAGTATATGGTGGGCCGAATGGATGATGCTCCAGTGTCTGATGGGCCAATATAATGCTCCATATATAATGTGTCCCATTTATAATGCTCCAGTGTATAATGGGCCCCGTATATGCTGATCCAGTGTCTGATGTGGCCCATTTATAATGCTCCAGTATATGATGGGCCCAATGGATGATGCTCCAATGTTTTATGGGCCAATATAATGCTCCATATATAATGGGCCCCATTTATAATGCTCCAGTGTATAATGGTCCCAGTATATGCTGCTCCAGTGTCTGATGTTCCCCATTTAGCATGCTCCAGTATATGATGGGCCCCATGGATGATGCTCCAGTGTCTTATGGGCCAATATAATGCTCCATATATAATGGACCCATTTAGAATGCTCCAGTATATGATGGGCCCCATGGATGATGCTCCAGTGTCTTATGGGCCAATTTAATGCTCCATATTAATGGGCCCCATTTATAATGCTCCAGTGTATAATTGGCCCTGTATATGCTGCTCCAGTGACTGATGTCCCCCATTTAGAATGCTCCAGTATATGATGGGCCCCATGGATAATGTTCCAGTGTCTTTTGGGCCAATATAATGCTCATATATAATGGGCCCCGTTTATAATGCTCCAGTGTATAATGGGCCCGGTATATGCTGCTCCAGTGTCTGATGTCCCCCATTTAGAATGCTCCAGTATGTGATGGGCCCCATGGATGATGCTCCAGTATCTTATGGGCCAATATAATGCTCTATATATAATGGGCCCCATTTATAATGCTCCAGTGTATAATGAGCCCCCTATATGCTGCACCATTGTCTGATGTCCCCCATTTATAATGCTCCAGTAAATGATGGGCCCCATGGATGATGCTCCTGTGTTTTATGGACCAATATAATGCTCCATATTTAATAAGCCCCATTTATAATATTCCAGTGTATAATGGGCCCCATATATGCTGCTTCAGTGTCTGATTGGCCCCATTTATAATGCTAAGGTTTATGATGGGCCCCATGGATGATGCTCCAGTGTCTTATGGGCCAATATAATGCTTCATATACAATGGGCCCCATTTATAATGCTCCAGTGTATATTGGGCCCTGTATATGCTGCTCCAGTGTCTGATGTCACCCATTTAGAATGCTCCAGTATATGATGGGCCCCATGGATGATGCTCCAGTGTCCTATGGGCCAATTTAATGCTCCATATATAATGGGCCTCATTTATAATGCTCCAGTGTATAATTGGCCCTGTATATGCTGCTCCAGTGACTGATGTCCCCCATTTAGAATGCTCCAGTATATGATGGGCCCCATGGATGATGTTCCAGTGTCTTTTGGGCCAATATAATGCTCCATATATAATGGGCCCCGTTTATAATGCTCCAGTGTATAATGGACCCCGTATATGCTGCTCCAGTGTCTGATGGGCCCCATTTATAATACTCCAGTATATGATGGGCCCCATGGATGATTCTCCAGTCTCTTAAAGGCCAATATAATGCTCCATATATAATGAGGTGCATTTATAATGCTGCAGTGTATAATTGGTCCCATTTATACTGCTCCAGTGTCTGATGTCCCCCATTTAGAATGTTCCAGTATATGATAGGTCCCATGGATGATGCTCCAGTGTCTTATGGGCCAATATAATGCCCCTTATATAATGGGCCCCATTTATAATGCTCCAGTGTATAATAGGCCCCGTATATGCTGCTCCAGTGTCTAATGGGAACCATTTATAATGCTCCAGTATATGATGATCCCCATATTATGTGCCATACAGTATAGGACAGTCCCCATAGAGTAGAATGAGCCCCACATATTGCGCCATACAATATAATGAGTTGCATATAATGCTCCATTCAGTATATGATGTGCCCCATACATTACTCCATACAGAATGGGCTCCATATCATGCTCCATACAGATTAGGCCCCAAATGTGCTCCATATGATGCTCCATACCCTATATGATGCCTCATAAATAACGAACCCCATATGAGGCTCCAGTATATGATGAGCCCCATGGATGATGCTCCAGTGTATGATGGGCCAATATAATGCTCTATGTACAATGGGCCCCATATGATGCTCCAGTATATGATGGGCCCCATGGATGATGATCCAGTGTATGATGGGCCAATATAATGCTCCATATATAATGGGCCCCATTTCTAATGCTCCAGTGTACAATGG
The DNA here is from genome assembly GCA_033576555.1 of Oophaga sylvatica. NCBI lineage: Eukaryota > Metazoa > Chordata > Amphibia > Anura > Dendrobatidae > Oophaga > Oophaga sylvatica. The sequence goes on along the minus strand of JARQOD010000001.1, from coordinate 207,741,675 downwards.
GCCCCGTATATGCTGCTCCAGTGTCTGATGTCCCTCATTTAGAATGCTCCAGTATGTGATGGGCGCCATGGATGATGCTCCAGTATCTTATGGGCCAATATAATGCTCCATATATAATGGGCCCCATTTATAATGCTCCAGTGTATAATGAGCCCCGTATATGCTGCACCAGTGTCTGATGTCCCCCATTTAGAAAGCTCCAGTAAATGATGGGCCCCATGGATGATTCTCCTGTGTTTTATGGACCAATATAATGCTCTATATTTAATAAGCCTCATTTATAATGCTCCAGTGTATAATGGGCCCCATATATGCTGCTCCAGTGTCTGATTGGCCCCATTTATAATGCTCCAGTATATGATGGGCCCCATGGATGATGCTCCAGTGTCTTATGGGCCAATATAATGCTCCATATATAATGGGCCCCATTTATAATGCTCCAGTGTATTATGGGCCCCATATATGCTGCTCCAGTGTCTGATGTCCCTCATTTAGAATGCTCCAGTATATGATGGGTCCCATGGATGATGCTCCAGTGTCTTATGGGCCAATATAATGCTTCATATATAATGGTCCCCATTTATAATGCTCCAGTGTATAATGGACCCCGTCTATGCTGCTCCAGTGTCTGATGGGCCCCATTTATAACGCTCCAGTAAATGATGGGCCCCATGGATGATGCTCCAGTGTCTTATGGGCCAATATAATGCTCCATATATAATGGGCCCCATTTATAATGCTCCAGTGTATAATGGACCCCGTATATGCTGCTCCAGTGTCTGATTTCCCCATTTAAAATGCTCCAGTTTATGATGGGCCAATATAATGCTCCATATATAATGGGCCCCATATTATGCTTCAGTATATGATGGGCCCCACGGATGATGCTACAGTGTATGATGGGCATATATAATGATACATTTAAAGTGGACCCCATTTATAATGCTCCACTGTATAATGGGCCCTATCTATGATACTCAAGTGTATGATGGGCCCCATATATAAATCTCCCGTGTATAATGCTCCCCATATATTGCTCCAAATATTAAAAAAATGAAATACCTTTCCTCCCTGGGCACTGCTCTGCTCTGGACTCCTCAGCGTTGCCATCTTCCAGCTCTCTTCAATTGGACTGTTCAGGCAGAGGGCATGCAGACGTCATCGCGCTCTCTAACCTGAATGTCACTGTCAGAAAGCGCAGAGGACATCACAGCGGTGGAGCAGGGAGAGTTAAGTATTGCAGGTGCTGGGGCCCTGAGCAAGCAGGGGTGCCCACTCATGGGCACGGCACTGGCACAGGGCCCCTCATAGTACGCCGGTGTGTCTGATGGCGAGTAGGCCCCTCACCATCAGAGACACTTTTGCGTACTATGAGGGGCCCTGTTCCAGTGCCGTCACCCACGAGTGGGTCCCCCCACCTGCTCTGGGAACCGGCAGTTGCCCAGGTGCACCAGCTGCTGATGCCGGCCCTGGAGGGGTTTGGACAACCCAGTTAGGGAGGTGGAAAAACTGGCATATGTTGAGATGTAGGCTGGACGTTCAGCAGCTGCAAATGGAGGGATTGGAGAAGTCGGAGAAAAAGGAGGACAAAAAGAGCCATTTTGCATGCAACCTATGTGTCATCAGGGGAAGGTGGTACAAAATCCTTTGAAACCAAGGCATGGTTCATTTTTATGAAGGTGAGATCACCAACATTTTGGGTCAACAGCAGTGTCCTTCTTTCTGTCAGGATTGATCCAGCTGCACTGAAGACTCTTTCTGATAGCACATTAGCAGCAGGGCAAGCGAGCTCCTGTAAAGCATATTGTGCCAAATCAGGCCAGGTGTCCAGTTTACAGGCCCAGTAGTCAAAGGGGAATGAACTGTGAGGGAGAACATCGATAGGGGAGGAGAGGTAATTTTGAACCATAGTTGACAATTGCTGTCTCCTGTCTGTTGCAATCAATTCAGTATTACCAGTCGTGTGAGCGGTACTCGAGAAATCAGTCCACAACATGGTCATGAAACTCCTGTCTCCAACGCCACTTCGGCTGTGTGCACCACGAACACCTCTTCCGTTTGGCCCAGTACAGCTCGTGGTAGAACCTGCTGCTGTGTGCTGGGAATGCCTCTAACAAACGGTTTACCAGAGTTGCTTGTTTGTTCGCCAATATTAGCTCTAGGTTCTCTTGTGGCATGATGTTCTGTAATTTGCCTTTATAGAGTGGATCGAGGAATACTGGCCAACCAGTAGTCGTCATCCTTCAAAATTTTGGCAATGCGGGGGTCCCTTTTTAGGATCCACAAGACATAATCACACATGTGGGCCAATGTTCCAGGTGTCAATGATGCACTGACAGTTGTGGGTGGAGGAGAACTTTCTGCCAAATCCACATCCCTCCAGTCACGCACAAACCCTGTACCTGACCTTGGCAAGCCAACATTTTCTCTTGCCCCCTGAGAAGCATCCTCCTCCCCAAAATAATCATCCCTTCATCCTCCTCCTCTTCCTCTTCTTCCTCCACCTAGTCCAGGACAGTTCCCTGAGCAGACAATGCATGACTGTCATCAAGGCTTCCCTCTTCCTCTTCCTCCTCCGCTGTAGACGCCTGATCCTTAATGTGCGTCAAAGTTTGCATGAGCAGATGCATAAGTGGGATGCTAATGCTTATGATGGCGTCGTCTGCGCTTACCCGCCATGTGCATTCCTCAAAACACTGAAGGACTTTACAGAGGTCTTTCAGCTTTGACCACTGCACACTCGACAACTCCATGTCTGCCCTCAAACTGTATCCTCCCACAAATGCATTACAGCCTGCCTCTGTTTGCACAGCCTCTCAACCATGTGCATGGTGGAGTTCCACCTTGTTGCAACGTCTATGATTAGGTGGTGCTTGGGGAGGTGGAGCGATCGCTGCAGCCTCTGCATACGACTGGAGTCTACGGGCGAGCGACGGATGTGCGAGCACAGTCTTCGCACCTTATTGAGCAGGGCTGTTAACTCCGAATAATTATTTAAGAAGCACTGCACTTTCAGGTTCAAGGTGTGAGTCAGGCAAGGAATGTGTCTGAGTTTTGCCAGGGCTATGGCAGCTACAAAATTACGGCCGTTATCACTGACTATCTTGTCTGGCGCAAGATGACTGCCCAGCCATGACTCAGTTTCTCTCTGCAATAGTCAGCCAGTACCTCCGAGGTGTGTCTATTGCCGCCCAAAGACATCATCTTTAAAACAGCCTGCTGATGCTAACCACTAGCTGTTCGATAGTGGGTCACCTCATGTGCAACACTGGCAGCTGCGGATGGAGTGCTCGTGCGACTTCGCTCTGTCGACGAGATTTTGCTTCTGGAGGAGGAGGAGGGTCGAACGCCTACAGCCAACTGTTGCCTATAGCGTGAGCTAGGCAGCACTGTCCCACCGCCACTGTCCCCTGTGGACCCTACACTCACCACATTAACCCAGTGCGAAGTCATGGACACGTAATGGCCCTGGCCATGCCTACTGGCCCATGCATCTGTTGTGAGGTGCACCTTTCTATTCACTGATTGTTTGAGTGCATGGACAATGCGGTCTTTCATATGCAGGTGGAGGGCAGGGATGGCTTTTCTAGAAAAGAAGTGCAGACTGGGTAGGTTATAGCGTGGGACAGCGTAGGCCATGAGGTGTCGGAACGCTGCGCTTTCAACCAAATGGAAGGGCATCATCTCTAATGAGATCAGTTTGGCAATGTAGGCGTTATAAGCCACTGTACGTGGATGAGAGGATGAGTACTTTCTTGTCCTACTCAGAGTGTCTGCTAGGGTGAGCTGGACTTGATAGCTGCATATGGGTGAACTAGGGTGGACATGACGGACTGAGAGAGGGTTGTTGATGGTTGTGCTGGTGGTGATGGCCTAGATTCAGTCTTTCGTTGCAAAAACATTGTGATTCCCTGACTGATTTGGCCTTGCGTCAACACCTCAACAATTCTTGCTGGTGCTGAGCTAACCGGTGGGCTTACAGGGGGAAGCGATGGAGCGTTGCTGGATAGTGTTGAGCATTCCGATACCGCAAGTATCGGGTATCGGCCGATATTCGCTGTATCGGAATTCCGATACTTAGTTCTGATATTTTTCATATATCGTATACCGGAATCGGAAGTTCCCATAATTCTTTGAGAGGCAATGTGATTTTAGTCAGCCAATGAGGAATCTTATGAAGTGTGGGCACATCCTGTAATGCTGCGGTCATCTTAACTAATGGCATGGCTGTGATTGGCTGCTGAAATGATGTCAGAATGCACTATAAAAGGCGCCGCCTCCATTTTAGCGTCACTGTGCTGTGAACTCAGTTAGGGACAGAACGCTGCTGTGCTGACTCTGAGGGACAGTTAGACATTGCGATTTTGTGTACTCTACTGTGCTTTAGGCAGGCTAGTTTACCAACCGCTGTGTAAAGCTTCCTTTTGCCAGTGTTGTTTTAACAGCTCTGTGCAAGGTGTGTGTGTGAGAGTGCAGGTGACGCTGCAGTTTGCTCTGCATCCACCGCTGTTTGTAGGCATCTGCAAGTGTCACTCACTGATTTTTTTTTTTTAATTTGATTTTGTGGAATTGGTGCAGCTCCATTATATTTGCAAAAAATCTAATCTATTAGTGTGACGCGCTTCCATCCGTATACAATACATTGGTTGCAAACACTATAGAAGTAGACAAAGGGGCCTTTCACAGCTACTGAACAGTTGTGTTTCAGTGTTCACTGTAGTCTGTGAGCTTTTCATTTTTTGAGTGCAGATCACGCTCCAGTTAGTTCTTCAACTACTGCTGGTTGTAGTCTGCTGAGCGTGTGTCACTGCCTCATCCTTCACATTTTTCTCTAATTGGTGCTGCTCCATTATATTTGAAAAAAATCTAATCTATTAGTGTGACGCGCTTCCATCCGTATACAATACAGTGGTTGCAAACACTATAGAAGTAGACAAAGGGGCCTTTCACAGCTACTGAACAGTTGTGTTTCAGTGTTCACTGTAGTCTGTGAGCTTTTCATTTTTTGAGTGCAGATCACGCTCCAGTTTGTTCTTCAACTACTGCTGGTTGTAGTCTGCTGAGCGTGTGTCACTGCCTCATCCTTCACATTTTTCTCTAATTGGTGCTGCTCCATTATATTTGCAAAAAATCTAATCTATTAGTGTGACGCGCTTCCATCCGTATACAATACATTGGTTGCAAACACTATAGAAGTAGACAAAGGGGCCTTTCACAGCTACTGAACAGTTGTGTTTCAGTGTTCACTGTAGTCTGTGAGCTTTTCATTTTTTGAGTGCAGATCACGCTCCAGTTAGTTCTTCAACTACTGCTGGTTGTAGTCTGCTGAGCGTGTGTCACTGCCTCATCCTTCACATTTTTCTCTAATTGGTGCTGCTCCATTATATTTGAAAAAAATCGAATCTATTAGTGTGACGCGCTTCCATCCGTATACAATACAGTGGTTGCAAACACTATAGAAGTAGACAAAGGGGCCTTTCACAGCTACTGAACAGTTGTGTTTCAGTGTTCACTGTAGTCTGTGAGCTTTTCATTTTTTGAGTGCAGATCACGCTCCAGTTAGTTCTTCAACTACTGCTGGTTGTAGTCTGCTGAGCGTGTGTCACTGCCTCATCCTTCACATTTTTCTCTAATTGGTGCTGCTCCATTATATTTAAAAAAAATCTAATCTATTAGTGTGACGCTCTTCCATCCGTATACAATACATTGGTTGCAAACACTATAGAAGTACACAAAGGGGCCTTTCACAGCTACTGAACAGTTGTCTGCAGTGTTCACTGCAGTCTCTGAGGAATAACCACACTTAGGCCTTATAACTTTTCTGACTTTCTTTATCAATCTACCAAGATGAAGAAGGCAGGGAGTAAGGCACGTGGTCGTGGCCGTGGAGTTTCAGCAGGGAGAGGACGTGGGGATTCTGTGGCTGCTGCCGCACCCAGTGACACAGCATCCACCAGTTTTCCCCGTGAGCGTTCCTTTATGCGCACTTTTGTAGGAGCTCAGCGTACCCCCCTGCTGCGGGAAGAACAAATTGAAGCCGTTTTGGTTGGATGGCAGCCAATGCATCGACTTCAATTGCTTCCACCTCCTCTCAGGACCATAGCACTGTTGAACAACCATCTGTCTCTTCACCGCCTGCCAAATTGCCCAGGCAGTCAGAGAGTTCTGAACTGGAGCCAGCTGAGTCTCTGCTTCTGTTCTCAGAATCTGTTGGCTTGGAAACAGGGGCCCAGCCAAGCAGCATTCTGGAATGTGAAGAAGAGGCAGTATGCAGTGATGCGCAACAGCTGTGTCTCTCTGAATGTGAAGAGGCGGGTGAGCCAGTGCCGATGGTCAGCACACCGCAGAACGCATCTGATGATGATGAGACTCAGGTGCCATTTTCTGTTGAGCAAGGTGCTGGCCAGACCACCCAACAGCAGCAGGTGTTGGAAGAGGGTAGTGGAGATGATGAGGTCCAAGACCCAACATGGCGTGAGGAACAGGAAGGTGGTGGTAGCAGCTCTGAGGAAGAGATTGCCCCAACGGTCCAAACAGTAGGGAGAGGTAGGCTGCAGACTCGGTTGCCTGTACCCTCCAGTTTGGCACCCGTTCGTAGCAGTTCTCTTCCAACAGCCAAACCGGGCGCTCCCAGGACTTGCACTGCGTGGTCCTTTTTTGACACACTTGCAGATGATATTTGCTATGTCAAATGCAAGCTGTGTAATCAAAAAGTTAAAAGAGGTAAAAATATCAGTAACCTCAATACCACAAATATGTGGAAACATGTACGGACAAAGCACGTAGCTGAGTTACAAAGACACACTGGAGATGTAGGCCAACCTACAGCAGCACCTACATCTTCAGCTCGTGTTGGAGCCTCTTCCTCCAGCTCACACACAGCTGGTTCGGCTTCCTCACAGGATCGCCATGGAAGAACCTCTGTAACTGTTGTCCAGAGACCCAGTGTTATTCCACCCACAGCTGCAAGTTCCCTGTCATCCTCACACTCCCAGGCCACAAAACAGCCATCGGTAGCACAGGCATGGGATAAAAGACGGCCATACTCGGCAAACCATCCACGAGCACAGGCTCTGAATGCTGGCATTGCAAAACTCCTGTCCCTTGAAATGCTGTCATTCAGGCTGGTGGAGACTGACAGTTTCCGTGACTTAATGTCATTGGCAGTCCCACAATACAATGTGCCCAGCCGATTTTATTTCAGCAGGCAAGCCGTCCCTGGTCTGCAAAAGCATGTTGAGGGAAAAATTAAACATGCGCTACTAAACGTCGTCAGTAGCAAGGTCCACCTGACCACCGATGCGTGGACCAGTACCCATGGCCAGGGACGATACCTTTCCCTCACTGCCCATTGGGTCAATGTTGTGGAGCCGGGTACAGATCTTGCGAGTGGCGCTGTACGTGTTCTGCCAACTCCAAGGATTGCAGGAATCAAGTCTGTCCACATTGACTCCTCCTCCTACTCCAGTTCCTCAGAATCATCGCTGCAGGAGCCGTCACGGTCTACCTCCACATGGACCCGTGAACGTTTACCTGATGCGACCGATATGAGCACAGCCGTGGCCAAACGTCAACAGGCCATCCTGAAATTAATTTACATGGGGAATCGAAGCCACACAGCGCAGGAGCTCTGGAATGCCATCAAGCAGGAGAGCGACGTGTGGTTTTTGCCAGCGAATCTCCAGCCAGGCTTGGTAGTGTGTGACAATGGCCGAAATCTGGTGGCAGCTCTGGGCCTTGGCAACCTCACTCACATACCATGTCTGGCACATGTGCTCAACTTGGTCGTGCAGAGTTTTTTGAGGGACTATCCGGATCTTGATGCACTGCTGCACAAGGTCCGCCTAGAGTGCGCTCACTTGCGACGTTCCAGCATGGCCAGATCGCACATTGCAGCTCTGCAATGCAGATTTCGCCTTCCTGAACATCGCATCATATGTGACGTACCCACCAGGTGGAATTCCACGTTACATATGTTGGAGCGGTTGTGTGAGCAGCAGCCAGCAGTAATGGAGTATCAGCTGCATCAGGCGCAATCAACTCGCAATTTGCGTCGTTCACACTTCACCACTACTGAGTGGGCCTCTATGAAGGACATCTGCCACGTTTTGCGTGCGTTTGATGAGTCAACGCGGATGGCGAGTGCAGATGATGCACTAGTCAGCCTGACTGTCCCCCTTATCTGCCTGCTTCAAAAAACACTGCAAGCAATAAGGGATGAGGTTTTGGAAGAGGTGGAGGATGAGGAGTCACAAATTCCATCACCTTCTGGACAGTCAGCGCAACGTGGTTCCTCACAAAGGGCTGGGCAGTGTTCACTTTGTGAGGAGGATGAGGAGGAGTCAATGGAGGAGGAAGACATCGCTCCAGAGGGAGGTACACAATGCTCTAGTCAGTATGTAGAGCGAGGGTGGGGTGATGCAGAGCAGGCAGAGATGACGCCTCTTGCAGGGGACAGCGTTTCTTGGCCAGTTGGGAGTCTGCAGCACATGGTTGATTTCATGCTGCAGTGCCTGAGAAACGACCACCGCATCGCCCACATTCTCACCACGTCTGATTATTGCGTGTACACCCTCCTAGACCCTCGCTACTGGGACAACTTACAAAGCCTCATCACACCGTTGAACCGGGAGCGTAAAATGCGGGAGTACCAAGACATACTGGTGCAATCCATAATGTTCTCCATTCCAGCCGAGAGCACTGCTGCTGCTACTGCTTTACAAAGCAGCTCTGTGCGTCGAGGCAGTGGAGACAGCTCTGCAACAAGAGGGAGCACAAGCAGCGCCTCTGCACAGGGCAAGACCAGTATGTTCCAAATGTGGTGAAGTTTTGTGGCAGCGCCACCAATGTCTACACCATCCGAGACGTCTCCAGTCAGCAGGAGGCAACGTTTCCGTAAGATGGTGTCAGACTACATGTCTTTCCCTCTCAGTGTACTCCCAGATGGCTCTTCCCCATTCAAGTTTTGGGTCTCTAAGCTGGATACATGGCCAGAGCTTAGCCAGTATGCATTGGAGGTGCTGGCTTGCCCTGCTGCCAGTGTATTATCGGAGCGTGTCTTTAGTGCCGCAGGTGGTGTACTAACAGACCGTCGCATGCGACTATCCTCCGATAATGTAGACCGGCTTACTTTTCTGAAAATGAACAAGGCATGGATCTCGCCAGAATTTATCTGTCCGTTTTCAGATTAAATAACTGGTTCGCAACGTTATCCATGTCTCCTGTTCCCTACACATGCACAGAAAAACCCATGTCGAACATGCTCCAAATAGGGAAGAGCCGTCACCCTGATTGTTATGCTTAAAACAGGAAATTGTGAAGTTTTCCAGGCCTAGAATGATAAATTTTTATGACAAATATGGACAAATAATAATTTGTCATCACAGCGCATATCTGCACATGTCTATTATAAATGGTAACAGAAACTAAAACATAGTCTTCACTTTTTGAAATTTATGCATAAAAGTACATTTCATACTTATCAATTAATGCTTTTTAAGGAACTTTATCTGTACCTGTAAGATAATGCAGTCAATGGATGTACAAATCATAAAATCCTCATCATCATCATCACGATTTTTATTTATGACAGACATTATAAAATACACATACTGATGCCAACTGTAACTTCACACACCATATATGAAATGGCCAGCATCTAAACCTGGTAATAATGTGCAATAATAAATTATTACATCTATAAAGTGCATCATGCATACTGACAATAGGTAGTACTAGTTATACCTGCAAGTGCTGTTGAAACAACCACAACAGATATAAATTAATAATGGTATATAGGTATCACAGTGCATAGTTACTCATGGACAATGTCGATGTAATACTGTACCTCAATAAAGTCAGCGTGAACCATTATGCTTGTTAGTCTTGTAGATTGTTAAAGAGGGAACGGTCTTTTTTTGTTGGTCATAGGTGGAGTATTAGACAGTAAATGATTACTGCTGTTGTATTTTTGGCGTCCCTAGGGCGCAATAACGCTGCGTAACGTCACATTTTATAGAGTCATCTAATTGACACACGCTACCCTACCCTACGCGTGACAGTAGGAAGGTAGTGTTGACGGATAAAGCCTTGCGCAACCAGACATGCTTTTACCCTCTTCAACACTGTCCAAGCAAAAAATGCATGATTGCAGCCGCAGACTTTATTGACGTACAGTATAACATCGCCATTACCCATCAGAGGCTGTCCACTGTCTGATACAGACATAGAATATACCTTTGCTATCCGTAGCCTTTCTTTCACCTACACTTGCAGGCACACACTTAAATTGTGACAATGCATTATGTTTTTTTAAATGGTTATTTTTTATCGTACATTATTGTGTCATCACATTGATGAGTCCATGCTGGACATGTCATACATGCTGTACAAAGTAACGATTTTATTAACTTAAATAATTGAAATGTCTGTGACTGTCACATCTAAATTGCAATGATGATGATGATGAGTGACGATTACAAAATCCATTGTCTTCACTATGTTATGGTTTAACATAGCGTTCCTTAAGCATTATTCATAAATACAAAAATGGACTTTTATTCTTAAATTTACAACACTATATTTTGTAACCAATTTTTTGGGTGGTGTGTTGTTCCATTTCTTGTTGGCATGTGCATATATGCGTTTATATTTGCAGTGTCTTTATTTTTATTATTGAAGTTAGGAAACATGTGTATCTTCGTACCGTGTTAGCCATTAGATAGAAAAATATTTACACTTGAGAGTCCACAGTGGTTGATACCTTTGAATGGATAACTGAAAAGATGGTAACAAATTGCAAGCTTTCGAGGCTACTCACGTCTCTTCATCAGGCAAAGACTAAAACAAAAAATGAAGCATCACATATTTCTATACACAACAGGACACAGGAATAGTGCAATAGGTAAGACAAGTAAGTGACGTGTAGCAGAACTGTCATTATCACAGAGGGATGAACATAAATATTGGAACAGTTCCTAGATAAGGATAGAAAGTTTTATTGCCCTCTGATTGGGGTCTGGTTTTGTGTTTTAATGCCCCTGGAAGGGCAGAGACGCAGATTCCTTAATTGATATAGAATGACATAAATCCGTGTGATCTATTCATTCCATCACTAACAGTGTCAAAGGTCATGATGAGCTTATATTCTGAAACCTTTTTATCTTTGTCATATTTGAAGTTATATTTTAATACCAGTAATTCCATATCCATCATGCTATGACCGGGCATACAAAAGTGTTTTGCCACAGGTAAATCCATTATTTTTTGTCTTATCGTGTGGCGCTGATAATTCATCCTTGTTCTCATTTTTTGGCCGGTCTACCCTCACTTGTCCCTCCCTCACTTGTCTTACCTATTCCTGTGTCCTGTTGTGTGTACAAATATGTGATTCTTCCATTTTTTTTTTAGTCTTAGCCTGATGAAGAGACCTGAGTAGTCTCGAAAGCTTTGAATTTGTTACCATATTTTCAGTTAGCCATTAAACGGTATCAACCACAGAGGACTCTCAAGTATAAATATTTTTCTATTCTTGGAATTGAAATTCATCATTTTATTGTCCTAGTAAAACTTCATTTATTCTTGTTTGAAGTACATACATTTGCAATGGCCACGTAACAAGGCAATAAGTCAATATTTTGTGCCTACACCCTCCTTTACCCTGGGCTTCAACACCGCCAGTTGCTGCTCAGAAGCGTTAGATGCACAGATGAAAACAATCGCTGATGTGTTTGTGGGGTTCAGTAACGCCTGCTGTTCCCCTGCTGTGTGTCCGGCAAAAATTACTGCTAGCTACCTAATCATGGTGAAAAAAACCTGACATCTCAAAGTGTCTAGTGCTACACATAGATATGAGGCTACACCCTGATTTCTAAGCTGTAAACATTTGAAACGTCAACTTTCAAACCATAAAATGATTAGTCTTTGTCACAAATCTGTAACAAAATAAATGTGACATATTATTACAGATATGCACATGTCGAAAACAAATGCAAACACAAAATCCTACTTATGCTATAGGATACTGATGGTCAACCTTGTCACTCCATAGCTTAGACAAATCCAACTCACATCATGATGACTCCAATGCTGCAATGTTGGAAGTGCATAATGTGGGTTGAACTTTGACAACTGCTGCAGTGCGAAGGTTATACTTCAGTGTTCTTGCCTTTGAAATAAAAGCATACAAGTAAATATAATAATCCAATGTTGATTAAGGGACGTGATGTACACGTGTAATATTGTGCAAACAATGCATGTAGGAATAGTCCTCTTCAACATTACTTATATTTGTGTCATTTTAAAAAATACATATTTGATTAGAAAGTTAACAGCCCATATCATAAAGGTCCTTCATGTAAACATGATAATCGCTTACAAAAATCATGCATTACCTTGGTAAAGTCAATAGTGCATAGTCACAATAGCAAAATATATACCTGTAAGTGGTGCTGAAAGAACGACAACTGATAGAATACGTGAATGATATATATTTATCAGACTGAATAGCGACATCTGTACAATGTCGATATAATACTGTACCTTAACAAAACAGCTGTGTCACACCTCACACTCGTTTTTCTTGTAGCTTGTTATGTAATAGGGCACATGCGTGTATGTTTCATCATAGGTGCATGTTTACTGAGTAAAGCAGTCATGACAACGCCTTTGTGTTGTCGGTACGCTTGCGATGATGAACGATGCGCACCGTGAATGTTAGTCTGCGTCATAAGACGTACAGACGCTCCAATACCCAACGCGTCACAGCAGGAAGCCAGTCTGTGCGTCCAAACAGAGGCGCAACCATACATGCACGTAACCTTTTATAAAGCTAGATAAAAAAAAGGATGTAGTAGTAACGCACACTTTATTGAGGTACAGTATTACATCGCCATTCACCATCTGTGGCTATGCAGTCTCATCTATATATACCTTATCTATCCGTTGTCATGCTTGCCAGTCCACAGTCAGGCATAAATATCTGTTTTCACTCTGCAGTATGCACTTTTTAAATTTTCGTTTTGTTAATATAAATGATTGGCACATATTATCAGTATTACATGATGGAAATTTTAGATATTTTTTAAAAAATTGTAGTTATATTATTCACTAAATGTAAAGTTTTATGAATGTCAAAGAAAACTTGTAATGCTGATTATGTTTTTAAGTCAGCCATTCATTGTCTACACAATAAAAATGGTGTACATACTTTTACTTATCCATCATTAATGGATACTGATGTGTACTTGTATGCTTTTATTTTAAACCGTATAGCAGATTATTTAACCTATTTTAATTATGGTTTGCATTGCTTTTCAACATGTTAATGTATGCGTTTATGTTTGTAAATTTTTAATTTACATATATTTTTTTAAGTTAAATCATCATCTTATGGTACTAAAGTTTATATTTCTCTTGTTTGGAGTATAGACATTTTTAATTGACACGTAACAAGGAAAATACTTGATATAGTATTTAAACATCCTCCTTGACCCTGGGCTACAACACCGCCAGTTGTAGCTCGGAAGTGCTGTTAGCACATTGAACACTTGCTCCTGTGTTACTGGGGTTCAGTAATGTCAGCTGTTCCCCTGCTGTGTGAACGGCAAAAAGTCCTGCTGCCTCCACCCTGTTCTCTTCTCATCCCTGGGCTACAACACCGCCAGTTGTAGCTCGGAAGTGCTGTTAGCACAGTCTACACTTGCTCCTGTGTTACTGGGGTTCAGTAATGTCAGCTGTTCCCCTGCTGTGTGAACGGCAAAAAGTCATGCTGCCTCCACCCTGTTGTCTTCTCATCCCTGGGCTTCAACACCGGCAGTTGTTGCTCGGAAGTGTCATTGGCACGGGTACTCACTCCTGCCCAGACTGGTTACAGCACGCCATCTGTTTCCCGTCAGTGTAAACGTCACTTAGCCTCCAATAAGTTGTCCTGTCGTGTTGCGGTCGGGTTAGCCGACTCTATGGTGCTTGGAGTTTAGGTGCTTCCTATGTGTGCTGCGGGATATGCAAATAAAGGCTGTTTCCGTTGTGACAATAGGACAATCACCCACTGTAGTACTGTGGGATTCGGTAACTGCGGCCGGCTCGAGGCCTGTCATCTTAAATTTCCATGGGTACCTTCTGCTACCCGTCCAGGTTCCAGTACCGTCAGCTGGTTCTCCGCAGTGCCTTTGGCCTAGGTGCCTCCATCTCGGTATCCGAGTTCCAGCAACGTCTGCTGGTCCTTGGTAGTGCTTTGGAGCACAGGTACCTCCTGCTTAGTAACCGTGTCCCAGTAACGTCAGCTGGTCCTCGGTTGTGCCATTGGCTCTTTTCCTTCTGCTGCCCCTCCGGGTTCCAGCACAGTCAGCTGGTCCTCGTTACTTGCATTGGCTCTTGTACCTTCTGCTACCCGTCCGGGTTCCAGTACCGTCAGCTGGTTCTCCGCAGTGCCTTTGGCCTAGGTGCCTCCATCTCGGTATCCGAGTTCCAGCAACGTCTGCTGGTCCTTGGTAGTGCTTTGGAGCACAGGTACCTCCTGCTTAGTAACCGTGTCCCAGTAACGTCAGCTGGTCCTCGGTTGTGCCATTGGCTCTTTTCCTTCTGCTGCCCCTCCGGGTTCCAGCACAGTCATTTGGTCCTCGTTACTTGCATTGGCTCTTGTACCTTCTGCTACCCGTCCGGGTTCCAGTACCGTCAGCTGGTTCTCCGCAGTGCCTTTGGCCTAGGTGCCTCCATCTCGGTATCCGAGTTCCAGCAACGTCTGCTGGTCCTTGGTAGTGCTTTGGAGCACAGGTACCTCCTGCTTAGTAACCGTGTCCCAGTAACGTCAGCTGGTCCTCGGTTGTGCCATTGGCTCTTTTCCTTCTGCTGCCCCTCCGGGTTCCAGCACAGTCAGCTGGTCCTCGTTACTTGCATTGACTCTTGTACCTTCTGCTACATTTACAAATTGAAGATTTTTTCAATGCTTTTTTGGGTAATCACTCTGGATCTCCAACAATGAAGACGACGACCCTGATGACCACCCAGAAGAAGATGACGACCACAAGGACGACGAGCATCAAGCCAACCAGCCTAAACACCATCACAAAGAAGAAATAAAAGATTACCAAACAGGACTAAGAAGGTTAAGACAAACTGCAAGATACAGAACAAGAGACTTAAGAACAATAAGCAGAAGATCAAAAAGCAGAAGAACATGAAGTATAAGACCAAAATGAAGAGCAAAATATATGCTCTAAATTCTAAGCAGAAGAAGACTAAGCAGTGTATGGGGGTGAGTCCGTTCCTCCTCGTGGTGCCCCTGGAAAATGCCTGCTGCTGCAGGCTAAACTGAACACGGACAAATACTGTTGTAATTTAAATCTTTTGTGACAGCAAGAACGGAAGGATGAAAAATTCATACTTTGACAGATTACAAGTACAGGATTCTCTGTCACAAATAAGAATATGATGAAGAAAATGAAGTACAATATGAATAAGAATAATAGTTTAATAAGAAGAATATGAGTAATGTTAACAAAAAGATGAATAGCAAGAAGTTTAAGAAGAGATAAAGAAGGTGAAGATGAAGAATAATTTGATGAAAAAGATGATGCTGCTGAAGATTATGAAGGAGAAAGTGTGTGAAAAGTTAAAAAGGTGAAGAGCATGGAAGTTGTGAAATATACATATTTGCCAAAATAGAAAAAACGTTAACAACATTGTCAATTTATTCGTCAATCCGAACATCTTTAAAAAAAATATATATATATATGCTATTCCATTTGATTGTGTTAAACATCTATGCCTTTAATGTCTCCTCAACCTTCCCCAATACATTCTACATTACTCTTTGTTGTTTTCCTTCATGTACAATTAACCAACAAGGCAAGAATGTTTTTTTTTTAATTCCGATATTTTGTTCCCATAGACTTACATGGGACTTCCGGTATCGGTATCGGGTATCGCCGATATTTTAATGGTATCGGCGATACCATTCCGATTCCGATACTTTTGGATATCGGAAAGTATCGCTCAACCCTATTGCTGGATACTTTCAGCCAGAGCAGGTGCACATGTGCTACCTGA
Source organism: Oophaga sylvatica (assembly GCA_033576555.1). Classification (NCBI taxonomy): domain Eukaryota; kingdom Metazoa; phylum Chordata; class Amphibia; order Anura; family Dendrobatidae; genus Oophaga; species Oophaga sylvatica. The sequence continues at coordinate 207,725,628 of JARQOD010000001.1, read as the reverse complement.
GGTTTTGTAGTCCGTCCATGCTTGCAAGTGCATGTTCATTAAATGACTAAGCATGCAACTGGTATTCAAATTTCGGAGATTTTTCCCTCGGCTAAAGGTCCTTCCGCATTTCTTACAGATAACCTTTGCCTCATCAATAGGATTTTGGTCAAAAAAGTGCCACACTGCACTCTTCCTACTATAGTATAAATTTTCAGGGTTTGCACGCTGTGCTAATTTGACTATCTGGCCAAGCTGTCCTGCAAATCTTTTTGTTTTTTAACACCCTTTTGGACTGCTATGGGCCTGCCAGATAACCGCTGCTGCAATGTCTGTGCCTGATGCTGATCCACCTCCTCTACTGAGCTATTGCCAGTGCCACCCTCTTCTCCCAATGGATGCTAATCTGGGTCAACAACTGGGTCATCCATCTCCTCCTCTTCAATTTCATTTGCACCTTTCTCTGAGTCATCGTGTAAGGTGGTATAGCATATGCAGGAAGGGGCACCTGAGTTTCATCAGGGTCAGATTCTGGCTCAGTGGACAGTAAGGGAAATGTAGTGCTCTGGGTGAATGTACCAGCAAAATCATCTAGCAGTGGCTGTGCATCAGTGCACTCCATGTCAGATTCATGTTGAACTGGGGAATTAAGGATTTGACTTGATAACCCAGGCATGGTATGTGAAAAGAGCTCCGTGGAGTAATCTGAAGTGTGGCCTGCTGCATTCTTCACTTTGGTGGGGGTGAAGGACACAAGGAAAGGTGTTTTTCCTGACCAGAAGCCTGCACTGCACGACTCAGTGTTTGCATTTTTTGAAACTTCAGAAGAGGAGGAGATAGTGCTGGAGGCTGTTTCGGCAATGTAACACAAAACCTGTTCCTGATGCTCCGGCTTTAAAAGCGGTTTACCTACTCCCAGAAAGGGAGCCAGACGATGACGACTGCTCAGTACCTAATGACTTAGATGCTATTGTGCTTTTGGCACTTCCAGCATATGCACCACCACCACCATCAGTTCCAGGTGGCCCCCCACGCCCACGTCCGCGGCCTCTTCCACCATACTTCCTCATGTTTGAGAAAATGTACCCAAAATACCAGCAGATATATGGTACTGTATCAGAAGTGTACAGCTGTATACAGTCTAGAGATGATTGTATATCTCCATATATATTTCAGGAGTCAGGCACAGACGCTCTCAGGCTTAGTATGGATTAGACAAGAATATAAAAAGCTGAAAAAGGGTACTTTATCACAAGCGTACAGCTGTATACAATGCTGGGTTAATTTCAAATCTCCATATATAGTTCAGGAGTCAGACACAGGCGCACTAAGTTTCAGTATGGATTAGACAAGAATATAAAAAGCTGAAAAAGTGTACTGTATCACCACATACCAGTTGTATATAGAATAGTGAAAATATTGTAAATCTCCGTATATATTTCAGGAGTCAGACACAGATGCTCTCAGGCTCAGTATGGATTAGACAAGAATATAAAAAGCTGAAAAAGGGTACTGTATCACCAGATACCAGGTATATATAGTATAGTGAAAATATTGTAAATCTCCATATATATTTCAGGAGTCAGACACAGACGCTCTCAGGCTCAGTGTGGATTAGACAAGAATATAAAAAGCTGAAAAAGGGTACTGTATCACCAGATACCAGGTATATATAGTATAGTGAAAATATTGGAAATCTCCGTATATATTTCAGGAGTCAGACACAGACACTCTCAGGCTCAGTATGGAGTACACAAGAATATAAAAAGCTTAAAAAGGGTACTGTATTGCAAGCATACAACCGTATACAGTGTTGGGTTAATTTCAAATCTCAGTATATATTTCAGGAGTCAGACACAGATGCTCTCAGGCTCAGTGTGGAATAGACAAGAATATAAAAAGCTGAAAAAGGGTACTGTATCACCAGATACCAGGTATATATAGTATATTGAAAATTTTGTAAATCTCTGTATATATTTCAGGAGTCAGACACAGACACTCTCAGGCTCAGTGTGGATTAGACAAGAATATAAAAAGCTGAAAAAGAGGTGCTCTATCACCAGATACCAGGTGTATATAGTATAGTGAAAATATTGGAAATCTCTGTATATATTTTCAGGAGTCAGATACAGACGCTCACAGGCTCAGTATGGATTAGACAAGAATATAAAAAGCAGATCCGCAAGACACAATCACACATGGGGTCAATGTTCCAGGTGTCAATGATGCACTGACAGTGGTGGTGGAGGAGTACTTTCTGCCAAAAAGGGGAATGTATCTCAAGCATTCAGCTGTATACAGTCTAGGGGTAAATGTAAATCTCCGTATATATTTCCGGAGTAACAGACAGATTCTCACAGGCTCAGTATGGATTAGACCAGAATATAAAAAGAAGAAAAAGGGAAATGTATCAGAAGATACCAGGTGTATACAGTGTAGGGGTAATTGTAAATCTCCGTTTAAATTTCCGGAGTAACAGACAGACTCTCACAGGCTCAGTATGGATTTGACCAAAATATAAAAAGCAGAAAAAGGATACTGTATCAGAAGCGTACAGCTGTATACAGTGTTGGGGTTATTTGAAATCTCCGCATATATTTCCAGAGTAACAGACAGATGATCACAGGCTCAGTATGGATTTCACCAGAATATAAAAAGCATATTTCCAGAGTAACAGAAAGACGCTCACAGGCTCAGTATGGATTTCACCAGAATATAAAAAGCAGAAAAAGGGTACTGTATCACAAGCGTACAGTTGTATAAAGTGTTGGGGTAATTTGAAATCTCCGTTTAAATTTCCGGAGTAACAGACAGACGCTCACATGCTCAGTATGGATTTCACCAGAATATAAAAAGCAGAAAAAGGGTACTGTATCACAAGCGTACAGTTGTATAAAGTGTTGGGGTAATTTGAAATCTCCGTTTATATTTCCGGAGTAACAGACAGACGCTCACGGCTCAGTATGGATTTGACCAAAATATAAAAAGCAGAAAAAGGGTACTGTATCAGAAGCGTACAGCTGTATACAGTGTTGGGGTTATTTGAAATCTCCGAATATATTTCCAGAGTAACAGATAGACGCTCACAGGCTCAGTATGGATTTGACCAGAAAATAAAAATTAGAAAAAGGGGTACTGTATCACAAGCGTATAGCTGTATACAGTGTTGGGGTAATTTTAAATCTCTGTATATATTTCCGGAGTAACACACAGACGCTCACAGGTTCAGTACGGATTAGACCAGAATATAAAAAGCAGAAAAAGGGTACTGTATCACCAGATACCAGGTGTATATAGTGTAGTGAAAAAATTGTAAATCTCCTTATATATTTCCGGAGTCACACACAGACAGTCAGAATGTATTTGTCCGTGTTACCAGCCGGTACACGGTAGTGTGTGAGGAGCCAACAGCTCTATACGGTGTGAGAAAAAATGAACGCTCGGTAACTGTGCAGAGAAAAAGAATAAAAGTATTAGTGATGTGTAAAAAGCAGTCTGCACAGCAGTGTACACACATCAATACAGCTAGCAGGCAGCCTATTAACCAGCTCTGCTGCTGCACATAAGAAATTCCTCACCTGTCACTGGCAGGCAGCCTAATAACCAGCGTTGCTGCACACAGCAAAATCCTCCCCTGTCACTGCACACTAACTGTACAGCACAATTGCTATCAGTACAAGCACAGAATCAGAATTTCCTGCCTAACTGTCTCCCTACTGAGAACCAGCAGCAGCAACCTCTCCCTACGCTTAGATCGGCAGAAATAAAATGGCGGTCGGCGATCAGAGCTTTCATAGCCACTGTGACGCCACACAAAGCAAGCCAATCACTGCAATTCCCTTCTCTAAGATGGTGGTGGCCGCTGCCCATGTCATCTCATTGCCCACAGTGTGCGTCCTTGCTCATTGACTGAGAAAAGGCGCCTGCAAGCATTATGAGAAAACCGACTTTGGCGTTCGGGTCGACGACCGCATGCTATGGTTGGGTTTCGCTTGGCGAAACCTGACTTTGGCGAAAGTCGTTGATTTTTGAATTTGACCGACCTGTTTCTCTCAAGTCTAGTGGTGAGTTCTCATTCAATGGAACTCTTCAAACAGAGTCTGGACAGACATCTGTCTGGGATGATTTAGTGAATCCTGCTTTGAGCATGGGGTTGATTCAGATGACCCAGGAAGTCCCTTCCAACTCTACTATTCTATGATTCTATGATCAAGCTTTGATCAGGCTGCCAAACCCAAACAGTAACACAGACTTCATAGAGAAGTCCATGCTCATGGCCCGTTCATGGACACTAGGTGTTAAGTACAGACCCCAAATTTTACCGTTGAGGATCACCCATCCCTACCTGATATCAATTGATCACAAATGAGTTGCAGTGACATAGCAACATCACTACATAAATCTTTTCCTATGAGAAAAAAGATTGCAACTCTAAGAAAACACTGAGATTTTACAATTCTTGACAAAATATCATTAGACTTTCAATTTTTAATATTTGTACTTTACTTAGCTTATAACTGTGGATATTATCCTTAATTATTCAATTATTCATTCCAATACATACAATGAGATAATTTTTAATGATCTAACATAATTTTTCCAAACCTTTACAGATTTCGATATAATTCATGAGAATCTTGATTTGGTCCTACTGAAATAACTTCATGCTAAGACATATTGATTACAATTAAAGTGTTATACGGTACTTTAAATGTATTTTTTTCAAAATAAACCATCATCTATCCATAAATAATTAGGCTAAGTTCACACGTTGCGGAATTGCCGCGGAAATTTCCGCGGCAATCCCGCACTTCTCCCGCAGGAAATACGCACGTTTTTTTATGCTGATTCCCGCCAGAATAATAGCGTTTTGCAAGCGTAATTAGCTTGCAGAATGCTAGCGTTTTCCTAGCGATCTGTAGCATCGCTTGGAAAACTGATTGACAGGTTGGTCACACGAGTCACACATAGTGTTTGACACGTGTGACCAACTTTTTACTATTGATGCCGCCTATGCCGCATCAATAGTAAAAAGATCTAATGTAAAAATAATAAAAAAAATAATAAATAATGATATTCTCACCTTCCGGCGGCCCCCGCAGCCTTCCCGCCTTCAGCGACGCTCCCGGCAACTCCGGTCCCAAGGATGCTTTGCGACAAATCACACCGATGACGTACATCTCGCGAGACCGCTATGCCATCTGGGTGATTCTCGCAAAGGACTCTTGGGACCGGAAGTTGCCGGGAGCGTCGCTGAAGGTGGGAAGGCTGCGGGGGCCGCGGGAAGGCTGCGGGGGCCGCCGGAAGGTGAGAATATCATTATTTTTTATTTTAATTATTGTTTTACCAGGGATATGGTACCCAGGGCCTGGAGGAGAGTCTCCTCTCCTCCAGACCCTGGGTACCACCGCACATGAACCGCTTACATTCCGCAAAATTAATGAACATGTTGCTATTTTTTCCGCAAAGCGTTTTTTTCGCGGAAAAAAACGCAACATGTGGCCAAAACATGCGGAATCAATTAACATGTATAGGATGCTTAATGCTTGCGTTTTTATCGCGTTTTTTACCGCGGAAAACCGCGGAAAAACCGCGAAAAAAACGCAATTATTCCTGATCGTGTGCACTTAGCCTTAAAGTAGACGGTACACCACAGGATGCAGACATTCAGTGATTGCAAAGGAGTTTGAACTATTATCACATTGTATCACATACTTAAGCTGATTGAAAGATTTTATTTCATTATATTTTGGGAAATAGCTCACTTTTTTATCCTTATGCATTATGGAATAATTGCAATCAGCACTGAGTGTCCTGGTTTATAAAGTGAAAACATTTGTTAATTTTTCAGCTAACCTTTCTCAAATAAATGTTTGTGTCTAGACCTGGTGGGAATTGATATTACATATATTAGTCAAAAACCCCAGGCAACTTAATTGACCAGATGAAAATATGATCTGCAGTATGTGATAGCAACTGTCTTAAGATATTCAACAGAACAATGGAGTGCATTTTTCCTACCCTGCTGTTTAATGAGCCGTTCAATTAAAACAGCAAGCACAACTAAGCATGTGAAGTTATAACAGTTGGATGTATTGCAAGAAAATGAAATCTAATCTACTTCTCCTTTGAATCACTAATTGTCTTTTTATGTGGCATTGTGTTAATAGAATGTGGACTTATATCTGCTTGAAATTAATAGCAATAGTATCTCTATAATTCTTATAACCCTTTACAATGCATTAGCTAGTATGATTTATGCCTGTTTACTGGAGATGAGAAGATTATTTGAAATTTGAATTTGTGGGCATTGCTAAATTTTCCCCAAAATTGTTTTGAATCGAACACATTTTCTACAAATCACACTACAAGAGAGAGAGATACACTGGATGTGATGATCGTTGATATTACAGATACCACTGAACTAGGTATGATAATCCTCTTAGAATCATAGAATGGTAGAGTTGGAAGGGACCTCCTGGGTCATCTGGTCCAACCCCCTGCTCAAAGCAGGATTCTCTAAATCATCCCAGACAGATGTCTATCCAGCCTCTGTTTGAAGACTTCCATTGAAGGAGAACTCACCACCTCTTGTGGCAGCCTGTTCCACTCATTGATCACCCTAACTGTCAAAAAGTTTTTTCTAATATCTAATCTATGTCTCCTCCCATTCAGTTTCATCCCATTGCTTCTAGTCTTTCCTTGCGCAAATGAGAATAAAGATGATCCTTCTACAATGTGACAGCCCTTGAGATATTTGTAGACAGCTATTAAGTCTCCTCTCAGTCTTCTTTTTTGCAAGCTAAACATTCCCAAATCCTGCAACCGTTCCTCATAGGACATGGTTTGCAGACCGGTCACCATTCTGGTGGCTCTTCTCTGAACTTGCTCCAGTTTGTTGATGTCTTTTTTAAAATGTGGTGCCCAAAACTGGACACAGTATTCCAGATGAGGTCTGACCAAAGAGGAGTAGAGGGCAATAATGACCTCACGTGATCTAGACTGTATGCTTCTGTTGATACATCCTAGAATTGCATTTGCCTTTTTTGCTGCTGCATCACACTGTTGACTCATGTTAAGTCTGTGATCAATTAGTATACCCAAGTCTTTTTCACATGTGCTGTTACTTAGCCCTATTCCTCCCATTTTGTATATGCTTTTTTCATTTTTATTGCCCAGATGTAGTACTTTGCATTTTTCCCTGTTAAAATCCATTCTGTTAGTTGCTGCCCACTGCTCCAGTTTATGTATATCTTTTTGAATCCTCTCTCTCTCTTCTCTAGTATTAGCTACCCCTCCTAGCTTTGTGTCATCAGCAAATTTGATCAGTTTACCCTCAATTCCTTCATCTAAATCATTGATAAAGATGTTGAACAATACAGGGCCCAAAACAGAGCCTTGTGGTACCCCACTTTCTTCCAACTGGATGTGCAGCCATTTACAACCACTCTTTGGGTCCGATCACTAAGCCAGTTATGAATCCACCTAACAGTTGCCTTGTCCATTCCATACTTAGTCATTTTTTCAATAAGGATTGTGTGAGATACTTTGTCAAATGCTTTGCTAAAGTCAAGATATACTATATCTACAGCATTTCCCTGATCCACCCAGTCAGTGATTCTGTCATAGAAGGAAATTAAGTTAGTCTGACATGACTTATTAGTTACAAACCCATGCTGACTCTGTTTAATCACTTCATTCTTATCCAGGTACTTGCATACATGTTCTTTAATAATTTGTTCAAAGATCTTTCCTGGTATAGAAGTCAGACTCACCGGCCTGTAGTTCCCTGGGTCCACCTTCTTCCCCTTTTTGAAGATAGGAACAACATTTGCTCTTCTCCAGTCTTCTGGGACTTCTCCTGTTCTCCAAGAATTTTCAAAGATTATGGACAGTGGTTCAAGAATTTCTTCTGCTATCTCCTTCAGTACCCTGGGTGTAATTCATCTGGACCTGGAGACTTGAATTCATTTAGGTTAGCTAAGTGTTTCCTCACTGTCTTTCTGTTTATAGATATCCTGGATTCTTCTATTCCTTTAATAGGACAGTGAAGATCAGTTGATGTTACATTTCCTTTCTGAGAGAAAACAGATGCAAAATAGGAATTTAAAAGTTCAGCCTTCTCAACATCCTGACTTACCATTTCATCATTTTCATCCTGTAAAAATCCTATAGCATCTTTGACTTTTCTTTTACTTTTGACGTATCCCCAAAATCCTTTTTTGTTGCTTTTGACGTCACTTGCAAGCCTTAATTCATTGTCAACTTTAGATAATCTGATTTGTGCCCTGCAGGTTCTGCAGACAGCATTATATTCTTCTTTAGATATGCCTCCCTCTTTCCATTTGATAAACATTTATTTCTTCCTTTTTAGCATGTGTTTAAGTTCTATGTTCATCCATCCTGGTTTCCTTAAATGCTTCCCATTCTTCCCTCTTTTCGGAATTGTTAACGATTGTGCTTTGAGAATCTCATTTTTCAAGATTTTCCATCCTTCCTGGACATTTTTGTCCTTAAGGATATTCAGCCATTGGATCCCTCCAATTCTCTTTCTGAGTTCCTTAAAATCTGCCTTTCTGAAATCTAACCTTGACGTCTGAGTCTTCACAGGTCTTCCTCCTCTTGTTATCCAAAATTCTAAAATAGCATGGTCACTACCTCCTAGGGTCCCAGCCACTCTTACCTCCTCCACCATTTCCTCCCTGTTTATGAGGATTAGATCCAAGGTAGCAGATCCCCTTGTTTTCTCCATTACCTTTTGGAAGATAAAGTTGTCAGCAAGAGAGGATAAGAATTTCCTGCACCTGTTAGTTTTGCCTGAGAGAGATTCCCAACAAATGTCTGGATAGTTGAAATCTCCCATGACCACTATGTCATATTTTTTGGAGAACTTGGCCATTTGATGCATAAAGAGTTCATCCATATCTTCAGCTTGCACAGGCGGCCTGTAGTAAATGCCTACAATGGTGTCCTTTCCATTGTTCTGTCCTTGTATTCTTACCCAAACGGTTTCCACAGAACTCCCAGTCTCTGAAGCTTCAATCTCTGTGCAGATATACGCTTTTCTAACATACAATGCAACACCTCCTCCTCGTTTATCAAGTCTGTTTCTTGCAAATAAGTTGTAACCTTCTAGCCTTGTATTCCAATCATGTGTATCGTCCCACCAAGTCTCAGTGATTCCAATTACATCATATTTCTTCTCCTGCGTTAGTAGCTCCAGTTCTCCTTGTTTGTTGCCCATGCTTTGTGCATTCGTATAGAAACACTTTAGTTTGTGATTGGTTTCTCTTTCTTCAATATTTTTATTATGTAGATTTTTTTGTCTTTGTTCTTCCCCTTCACTTCTAATAGCAGAGTTCTCAATAGCATTTGTCAGGTGTATGGCTTTTGCTGGCGTTTTGCTTCCCTTCCCACATTGTTCTAGTTTAAAGCTCTCCTGATGAGTGTAGCAAGGCGACTTCCAAATACATGTTTTCCAGTCTTCGTAAGGTGCACCCCATCTCTAGCAAGTAGTCCATCGTACAGGTAATTCACTCCGTGATCCAGAAATCCAAATCCTTGCTGACGGCACCATCGACGTAGCCAGTTGTTCACCTGCAGAATCTTATTCCACCTCCTTGTTCCATGGCCATCCACTGGAAGGATGGAGGAGAAGACCACCTGCGCTCCCAGTTCTTTCACTTTCTTACCTAAGTTTTCAAAGTCACTGCAGATGGTTTCCAGGTCACTTCTTGTGGTGTCATTTGTCCCCACATGTATTAGCAGGAATGGGTAGTCATCTTTAGGTCTGAAGAGTCCTGATATCCTGTCAGACACATCTTTAATTTTTGCACCTGGAAGACAGCACATTTCTCTTGAGGTTATATCTGGTCTGCAGATAGCAGCCTCTGTTCCTCTCAACAGGGAATCCCCCATGACAACAACTCTCCGTTTCTTCTTCACAACATTTTTCTTTCTCCATTCAGGAGGACTCTGAGGGCGTACAAGGTTACTCTTTGTGGGCAAAGTCTTATCCTGATGTATTTCTTCATCGTTCTCCTGTGTAAGAGCCTGGTACTGGTTTCTGAGCAGAATTGGTGCTGACTGCCTCCTGATCCTCCTGCTTCTCTGGGTCACATGCTTCCATTCCTCTGTTTCTTCAGTTGCACTTCGAATTTCTTCTCTTTCTGTACCATGAAGAGATAATTCTGCTCTGTCTAAGAACTTTTCACCTTCCTTAATGGTCTTCAATGTAGATAACCTCTCTTCCAGATTTTGCAACTTTTCCTCCAACAGGGACACAAGCTTGCATTTCTGGCATGTGAAGTTTGGCTTTTCCACTGGTAAGTCTATGAACATGTAGCAAGAAATGCAGCTCACCACATGGCTCCTAGCCTCTTCCATGTTCTTATTGTTCAAGAGATAATCAAGCGGTGAAATATAAGCCAAAACTCGGCGCGCGGTTTACTGATGGGAATATGCAAATTATCTCCTCAGGACTCCTCCCCTGGTTTACTGATGTCCTCCTTTCAGCTGCAACAGCCAAAATCCAGTGTTCCTTGAGCTCGCGGAGACTCTTCACTTATCCCAGAAGGCACTGGGAATATGCAAATTATCTCCTCGGGACTCCTCCCCTGGTTTACTGATGTCCTCCTTTCAGCTGCAACAGCCAAAATCCAGTGTTCCTTGAGCTCGCGGAGACTCTTCACTTATCCCAGAAGGCACTGGGAATATGCAAATTATCTCCTCGGTACTCCTCCCCTGGTTTACTGATGTCCTCCTTTCAGCTGCAACAGCCAAAATCCAGTGTTCCTTGAGCTCGCGGAGACTCTTCACTTATCCCAGAAGGCACTGGGAATATGCAAATTATCTCCTCGGGACTCCTCCCCTGGTTTACTGATGTCCTCCTTTCAGCTGCAACAGCCAAAATCCAGTGTTCCTTGAGCTCGCGGAGACTCTTCACTTATCCCAGAAGGCACTGGGAATATGCAAATTATCTCCTCGGGACTCCTCCCCTGGTTTACTGATGTCCTCCTTTCAGCTGCAACAGCCAAAATCCAGTGTTCCTTGAGCTCGCGGAGACTCTTCACTTATCCCAGAAGGCACTGGGAATATGCAAATTATCTCCTCGGGACTCCTCCCCTGGTTTACTGATGTCCTCCTTTCAGCTGCAACAGCCAAAATCCAGTGTTCCTTGAGCTCGCGGAGACTCTTCACTTATCCCAGAAGGCACTGGGAATATGCAAATTATCTCCTCGGGACTCCTCCCCTGGTTTACTGATGTCCTCCTTTCAGCTGCAACAGCCAAAATCCAGTGTTCCTTGAGCTCGCGGAGACTCTTCACTTATCCCAGAAGGCACTGGGAATATGCAAATTATCTCCTCGGGACTCCTCCCCTGGTTTACTGATGTCCTCCTTTCAGCTGCAACAGCCAAAATCCAGTGTTCCTTGAGCTCGCGGAGACTCTTCACTTATCCCAGAAGGCACTGGGAATATGCAAATTATCTCCTCGGGACTCCTCCCCTGGTTTTTGATAAACTACGTTAGACCATTGCATAAAGACTCACAGCTAGCCATGCAAAATATCATAAGCTCGCTCTACAATGCTATAGCAATGTGGGAAGTGGTACCAGGCAAGCCTATTCCTTCACGATTCTCAAGAATTATACCTCAAAGGTACTTGTTCATCAAAATTAGTATTTTTTGCCGGTATTGATGAGGGAGCGTGTACAAGTTATACGCTCTTAATTCATTCATGCTTCATTCTTAATGAGTCCAGTACATCTATTCAGTAGAGTGTGTCTCCATACATTGCACTAAAAATTTTACCCCAGTCTTCAACTTGAGAAAGACTTCTGGGGTAAGTAACCCTACAGCTTGTGAAGAATTAGAAGAATCATGGCATTATGACCCCACAGCCCTTCCATCCCATCCCAACGCTGTCCGTTTTGGTTGAACTGGGAGAAAATGGCATAAAAATACCAAAACAATTCCATCATTTTTATGCACGTCCAGGTTGTGCAAAACATTTTGGACTTTTAATGCAGTTTATTGAGTATAATAACACGTCACTCCTTGTATATGAAAATAAGGTGCTCAGATTTGGGATGCCAATCCCATAGTACAATTAATATAAAAATAAATCTGGCACTCAATTGAAGGTGAAAGAAAAAGAGTTTTTTTATTTCAATATACAATCCTCAAAATTTGTAACGTTTCGGTCATGCATCTGACCTTCTTCAGACGGATTGTAAAGAGCTGCAAGGTGAGTTCATGTGAAGTCCACTGGTACAATGAAGGTGAGTTATAGCGCTAAGTAAGTAAAGCAATAAGGCTATAAGGTAAGGCGCCTTACCCTATAGCCTTATTGCTTTACTTACTTAGCGCTATAACTCACCTTCATTGTACCAGTGGACTTCACATGAACTCACCTTGCAGCTCTTTACAATCCGTCTGAAGAAGGTCAGATGCATGACCGAAACGTTACAAATTTTGAGGATTGTATATTGAAATAAAAAAACTCTTTTTCTTTCACCTTCAATTGAGTGCCAGATTTATTTTTATATTAATTTTAATGCAGTTTAGACCAGAATTCTGGAAAAATTGATTTGGTGAATAGTGGCAAAAGTGTGAACCTTTTCATGGGATCATGAATTTCTTCTTGGATTGATCTACTTATCTCTACCTCTTACATCCATCAACTTGTTAAGGGTTCGCTCAAACTTGTGCACAAATTCTACAAGTGCAATCCAATAAAGAATTGGATTGCACTCAGACCAATGTTATTCCATGAGTTAGTGCAGATCTGTGATTTTTTTCCTCAGCTGTATTCGATGTAATGCAGCCCTTGGCTGGCATTCCTTAAATGGCTCAGTGTGTGTGTTTTGACTGTCCATGTTCCTTTCCCCCCCAGCTGACTAGTCACATGACTGGGACATCACACAGGTCCTTTTACACACACAAGTCTGAACACATGACTGTGACATCAGCTCAGGTCCTGTGTGTGTGTGTGTGTGTAAGGGTATATAAACCCTGCTTAATTGGAGACAGGTGTGTGTCAGTGATGGGCGTGAGGCCTGTTCCTGTTCCCCTGGTGTGGGGGACACCGTTTGTGTGAGGCCTAGTGAGGCCGAGTGAAGCCTGACTGCCTGAAAGGTCAGAGACTGGATCCTGTGTGGATGCTAGTGGCCTTGGAAGGCAAATGGACTGTAGTGAAGAGCCCCAGAAGGCGAAGGCTGGATGTTAGAGTGAAGGCATACCAGTAGCCTTAGAGGGAACGACAGCTAGAGACCCCAGCTGGGAAGCCGCAAAGCCGCAGTGGTGGCGGACTAAATGGACTGAAGCAGCCAAACCCCGGACAAGGTAATACTCGTTGTCATATAGACATTTAGATGGACATTATTCAATTGTTACCTTGCGGGAGGCTGTACCTGGAGCAAGTGGGCCTGTGTGCCACTTGGCTCACGAATACTGTTTATATGTGTGTCAGCGGGCCACGGAGTGGACCCGGAAACATGGAGTTTATGAAGTAATAAACTGCTACATTGTGAAAATAATGAAAAGACATTGCAAGTGTGAATTGATTGGCACAGCGAATTGAGTATTCCCCAGGATGATGACAAGCGCTGCCTTACATCGACATGAGAAAAATATCACAGTATGCAGTGATTTCACTCTGAAATCATTATAGTCTAAGAAAAAAAGTGGATGCCATACAGTGTAGCATCTTATTTTTACACATATATTACAATTCTGTAGCATAGTAAACTGTAAATGGCCCTATAAAAGATTTAAATCTGCTGAGTAAAAAATAGCTTGCATAAGGACAGCACACGGCTGACAAGTGAGAAAAAATTATCCCACTCTCTTACATGACAATAGGATAAATTTTTGAATTCATTATTGTGAGCATATCCTAAGAGCCACAATATGGCACTTTTATGTTTCTATGGGTACTCAGTGAATGTTCTGGTGTGGTGTCTCATATTTTATACATGAATAGAGATATGTTTTCTCTCTGATTACATAGAATTATGGAAAACAAACATATCATGGTACTGTTCTATCTCTTGAAGAATTGTCAGTCATTCAGGAAGACCATAAATCTTTTCCATATGGAGCACCATACTTAAGACAATATAGTTTTTACAACTTTACAGTGTGGCGCCATAGAATACTTTGATCGACTAAAGTAATCTCTGGTAATAATAAATGAGTAGCAAAAAATATATTTTAAAAACCTATTAAGAAATACCTATAAAATAATAAAAAGTATTTTATGCATACAATATACTTTATGTTTTCTATTTAAATAGTTAATTAGCTACATATTATAAAGAAAAAACTCATTAAGTTACATGTTCATTTGTTTAGCTAGTAAAGTTCCACCTCCATCTGGCCACTATTTTATTTTTCTTGCAGTTCTGTTATTTAACCCCTTCACAATATACGCCATACATGTATGGCACAAGTTGGAAGTGGGTGTTTGGAGCGGGGTCACGGGGTGAACTTGCCCCATACTCAGCAGGTGATGGTTGTGTGTCACAGCCAGGACCTGCCTCTAACAATCACGGTCCACTCACAATTGTTAACATGTTAAATGCAGCCGTCAAACTCTTACAGCGGCATTTATTATGCCCCTGCATGGGGACACATAATTCCATGCTCCAATTGGCACGCCTCAGACATGATGGCAGGTCACCGATAAGTTTCTATGACAGCAGGTTTGTGTTAAAACCCTCTGTGTTTGTCATCATGGAGCTCCCTTGAAACTGTGCCTGTGGCTAGGCTTCAAAGGAGATTGTTATTTTTTTGCTATATCTAGCACTGCTATTGGCATTGCTGTATATAGCACAAGTGATCAGACTACCTAAGCTTCAATTCCTCTAAGGGGACTATTAGGAACAGTGAAAAGTTAAAAATTAAAAATATGAAAAAAAGTTAAAAAAAATAAAGTTCAAATCATTCCACTTTTCTGCAATTAAAAATAAAGAAAATAAATAAATACTAATATGTGGTATTAGAAAAGTCAGATTTATCCAAATATAAAAATAATTAACCCGATCTGTAAACATCGTAAACAAAAACACTAAAACTAATTTTTAATGTTGCTACAATGTCACAACAAATGCTGTAACAAGTGACTAAAACATCATATCTATCCAAAAATAGTAATAATAAAATCATCGTCTTGCCCAGCAAAAAAAATCCATCACTCAGATTTGGCGACCAAAAAATGAAAGTGTTACGGGTCTTGGAAAATGGCGACACAACGCAAAAAATATTTTTGCAATTTTCTGATATTTTCACCACTAAAAGAGTAAAAACCTTGACATGTTTGGTGTCTCCGTAATTATACTGATGAGGATAATCATATCACGTGGTGATTTTTACCACAAAGTATACACCATGAAAGCAATACCCCCAAAAAATGAAAGAATTGCATTTTTTTCTCCCCGATTGGAATTTTTTTTCCCTTTTTCCAGTACACTATGTGTTAGAATGAAAAATGGCATTCATAATTACAACTCATCTCACAAAAAAATAAGCTCTCATATGTTTACATGGATACAAAAAATAAAAAAGTTATGGCTATAGGAAGAATGGAAGGAATAAATTAAAACACAAAAACGAAAGTTTGCCACGTCGTGAAGGGGTTAATGACTTTTACTAGTACATGGATTTGAGCCAGTCTATTATTTATCTGAACTTTTCTTGTGCTCCATCTTAACTAGTTAAGTTATTATAACTCTTTTATGGCCAGCAGGGAAACAAAGTGCCAGACGGAGGGAAAATACACTCCTCAGCATTGAAGTTTCAATACCAAGGAGAAAGAATTGAGAGATTCTGAAAATTGGAAGATTGATAGACATGTTAGTGATATGCAAATTCTAAAAATATGAAAACAAAATATTCGAAAGACCTTGATTTATTTAGTATCGAGCATGAGTGCCATGCACAGAAACACTCTCTTATAAGCCGTGGAATGCTATCTATTAGGTTGTTAATTACTTGCAGAACATTCTGCCAAACTGCAGTTTGGGCATACAAATCATAAAGATTCATTGCTACCAGCTTCCTTTCTAATTGCCGACCCATAATATAATATAGAATTCCACAGATGTTGCAGGTCATGGCAGCATGTCTGGCATGCAGACTGCTTCAAATTGCACTAGCAAAATGTAACCTGACTTCATGTTGAAAAATACCTTCTGGGACACTTTCACTCTCACACATGAAGGCCTCTTCATAGCATTCTCCACATGGCCTCCAGACCATTTTCCAGCTATCATTTCAAGAAAAAAGTGGGACTTCTTGACGAAGAGAACAGACATCCATTCTTGACTTGATTGCCATACTGCTATGCACCATGATAGATTTTGTGAGCGGTGGCTTAAGGCCAATTGAACACCAACCCTATTCATGTGATAATTTTGTGGTAGCATAATTTATGGCATCCATCACATTCTTGTTTGAATTCCAGGTAGAGTAACAGCCTGGAATTAACAGGTAGATTAACAGCTCAGCGTTACACTGATTTAATTGAAAAATTTAGTGATATGGCCATTTTTCCAACGTGTATAAGGAGCCTTTATTTCAACAAGACAACGCAAGTCTGCATATTTCTTGTGGTACAGTGAGCAGCTTGCACGGTCTAAACATGCTACTATGTCTTGCAGCATTTCTGGATTTGTCTTTCATTGATCACATTTTACACATCATTAGATGGAAATTGAAAAAGCAGCTACCAGCAGTGGATCTTGATTATTTGAATAACCAAGGGTGTTCAGCATGGCAGAATATTCCTCAGACAACCATTAATAACCTCACTAATAACACAGTGAGATGTGTAAGGGCATGAATTTCTGCATGTGGCGCTAGATAATGCATGTTTTGAAAATTTTGTTTCCATGTTTCATCATTTGCTTGTGTTTCCATCGCATAATTTTTATTCTTTGTGTTTGTGGCTATTTCCATGTTGAGAGGTGTATGTTATAAACTAAATTAGGGCTACATTTTAATATCTGCTTGACTAAAAATTTAACGTTCATCCTGTCTTAAAGCATTCTGTTTATAAAGCTATTGGTGTACTATAATACAAAACAACAAAATGTCTGTAAGGAGTTAAAGAAGGTGTCTAACAAAGAACCATTTCCAATTGATGCTGGAATTATAAATCGCTCATTAATAATTCATTTTTGATTCAACTTTAGAAATAAGTGAGCAAATTGCATTACTGGAGTAATATATGCCTGGAAGCTGCAGGAGAATTGTCATATTATAGTATCTGTTAGTCAATAGTGTGGATTAGCACCAAGAGCTCTTCTTAGTTGCTCTCATCTCTGCATAATAACGTATAGGAAAATGAATATGCATAGAGATACATTAAATATGTGCAATTAGTGTAGTCACAAAAACTGAAATATAAATCTGTAAAAATAAGTTTAATAGATAAAATATAATGAAAATAATCAATTTGTATTATAGTATTAATATTATTTGTGTTATAATACTAATTAAATTATTAACACAAATAAAAAATATGGAGACTTGTCACATTATGCTCATCCATGATAATAAACGTGATATATCAGGGATCCGCTGGTAATAAATGTGCTAAGGATGTTGATATATTTATAAGCTTCCTCAATGGTACAGAAATTTTGTTAGTATACTGTACAGTAGCTGCATACATGCAAATTGTTAATACTAGGATAATACATGGGGAAACAGAAATACAGGCACTAATTGCTTAAATTCATAGACCCTCAAAAGAAGATTGTGGAGACATGAGGGTCAGTAGGTTCTCTCATTGGCAGACCTGGCTGTCTTTGGAATGATTGCATGGACCAGGGCACATCCCACTGAAAGCCTGTACTTCTTCCCCGTGTGCAGAATACTACTCAGACAACAAAGGGTGAGGGTAACACGCTGTGGTAATACTTTATTGGTTCACCCCCAGTCAACAATATATAACACAGTCCCAGCAAATACACAAGATGGCACAACCAACAGTCTCACCCTTCTGCTGGCTCGCCTGGAATTAGCTGCAACTTCGAGGATTCCAAAGCCTACTATGCCAAACAGTGGCACCCAGTTTTTGGCAGGCACCCAAAGATAGGAGGTAGCACAGGCTTAGGAAGCTGACAGAGTACATTGAGGTATATGGCCAGGTGACCTTATTGTCCCAACCAGAGTTCCCCAAATGTATTTGAGGGCTCAATGATGGTCAATGGAGCAGATCTGTATTCCTCCAGTTGGTGCCATAGTTCCTTGGCTGTGGTCCTGTAGAATCTCACTGGAAACAGAGGCAGCTCCCCCTTTTATATTTCACAGGGCATTCTTCCACAGGATTGAGGGAAGGTGAGAGGAGGAAATGCCTCTTGTTCGAGTGTTCAATTACCTGCAGGGCTGGTAAAATGGGTAATCATCAAGAATCCGCATATTAACAAACATCGATAGTTCAATTAACTTGCATGTTTGTCATCCAAGGTTATTAAAATAATAAACTGAAGGGGATGATACAATAGATAATCAGAAGGCATTCAACATTTTACCCCTTCATGACATCCACCATACATGTAAGGGGCATGTCAGAAGCGTGTGTACATAGGAGTCTCACGCAGCAAACCTGCCCCATACCCAGCAAGTAATGGTTGTGTATTACACTTGGACCTGCCTCTTAAATTCGTGGGTGGAAAAGTGCTTGTGGGTGGCCAATGGGTTGCCATGACAGCCGGGGGTATGCTAAAGACCCCTATGCCTTTCATTATGGAGCTGCTATGAAACCTGTTTTTGGGTCTCACAATTCCACAAAAAAAGGCTGTGACAAGTGATCATTAAATGAAATCCATATCAGAAGTGTACAATTATAAACATTCTCTGACCTCGTAAAAAATAAGCTTTGTGGCCATGTTTCTAATATTGACAACCATTATATCTCAATACCTTTTATGTACACTATGGCACTCTGCACTTTATTTCTTAATAACATAGTTTGGATTATGGTTGACTGTGATAGTGATCCATAAATTATTGTAGATCATTTTTTGAGGATCTCTAATAGGTTAATCGTTACCTTTTTATCAGGTACAAATCTCTGCGGTTCCTATATGCACTCATCCGGCTGATCTTAAGTGCGCATGCAGCGCATGCGCTGTGCTGCTCTGGTGGAGAGGTGCTCTAGCATTGTGACGCATTGCCTTTGTTACATGTCCGGTCACGTAACCGGATCATGTGACCGGGTGAGGCATGCTTTGAGCGCCGTCACCTCTGGGGCATCACATCATGGCAGACATGTGCCGGAACACAGCTTCGGCCAATGACTCTAATTATCACACCACTATTTAACTCTGCTGACGTTAGCGCTACCTTACCTCCTGACGAAACTGTCGAGGTGTATCACAGCAGACCATATACCACATTTACTATGGCTAAGGGTAATTATAGTTTGTGACCGATTGCTGCATCACTGCATATGCTTCAGTTTAGGATCAGGGATGTGTAGGCATTATGCCTCTGTTATTATGATTAATCACTTAGCACTTTATCATGTTGCCTAGGTTGTACTCTATGGCCCTTCACCTTACATTAGACCATTTTGACTGACATACATTTCTTATTATGAATTGGTGAGCTATTTATTATTTTCATATGCTCTGTAGCTGCATTTTGGGTCTTTTCTGATACTTGACACCTTAGTCATTATTTATACTGTCATACAGACATTAGGGGTTTTTTACCCGGCATATCAGATGAATAATAGATATTTTTTGTAATATTAGTAACAGTAATTGATGATATGTTGGTCTGTCCCTATGAGGTTCAGGTCTGCTTTTAAGTTTTTTGTTTTCTGTCCCATGTAACTATAAACTTTTTCATGATTGTTCTATACTATTCTATATGATTTTTGTAATA
Source organism: Oophaga sylvatica (assembly GCA_033576555.1). NCBI lineage: Eukaryota > Metazoa > Chordata > Amphibia > Anura > Dendrobatidae > Oophaga > Oophaga sylvatica. The sequence goes on along the minus strand of JARQOD010000001.1, from coordinate 207,705,750 downwards.
AAATTTGTACTTTTGATGTATACTTTATGACCTATTGCTCCTTCATTTTTTCGCTATTGGTGTATGTTTAGTTGTATATGAAGGGATCAGCATTATCTATCTAGGAGGAATTTTGTTGGTTATAAAAAATGAGCTACATACAGTTCTATCTGCAGAAAAATATAAATGTTACGAGTCTCGGAAAATTGCACAACTATTTTTTTTTGGTAAACTTCTAATTTTTTTTTCACCATTACAAAAGAAAAACAACTTGACAAGTTTGGTATCACCGTAATCGTATTGATGAAGAGGGTCATTTTGCATGGTCATTTTTATCACAAAATGTACACTGTAAAAACCATTCCCCAAAAAAGGTATTTGTTTCCTATTTTTCAGTACACCATATGGTAAAATGAATTGTGGCATTCAAACGTACAACTCGTCCCACAAAAACAAGCCCTCAAATGTCAATGTAGACAGAAAAATTAAAAAGTTATGGCTCTGGGAAGAAGGGGACGAAAATATGAAAATTCAAAAATGGAAAGAGGCTGTGGTGTGAAGGAGTTAACAAACAGCGATTGTTAAATTAACTTGCTTCTTTACCCTCCAAAGGTTATCAGAAAAATAAACTGCAAGACTGATACAATAGGTAATTAACAGACATTCAACAAATCAACATAAAACAAGTCAACGTACAACAGGAGTCAACGTGCTGGCTCATATAAAAAATGGCTCCTGTTTCTTAACCTATAGAATAATACATCTGGTATAATTAAGAATAAATGCAGTGGTGCAAAGGATGGTTCTCATTTCCCACATATATGCCCAGGGTTCATATCAACATCACTTCCTCAAGACATATTGTAGAATATGATCCAGACACAGCTCGGGTAATGACTAGATAGTCTAGCATGTGAATCTATTGTGACTTGTTTTTAAGTAAATTATGATCCATTTGTCGTGATTTATTACTAAACTATCATTATGGCACATGTCTTCTTGCATTTTCTGTATGGCGCTCTATGTATTTAACCACTTAGCATCTATGTTTCTCTGCATCGATACTGTATCTACTATAGTAAAAATTGATTATTTCTAGTACATTTTGTTTGTGTTTGTCATTTTTATAGATCTAACTGCTCTCTTCAAAAGGGGGTTGTCTTAAATGACAGTCTATCCAACTTCAAAAATCTTCCACCAACCTTCATGTGTATTTTGTCTTTGGTATCAAGCAATAGAGGAACATTATTTTAATCTCAGCTAGCATTAGGTTTAGCCCTAGTGAGATACAGTAGTCATACTTAATAGGCACATTTACTGTATAAATAACATACAGTACAATAAATATTCCCTGTTTTTTTATTATCTTTCATTTTCATTTTAATGACACTTCAGCACCTGCTGTTCCAGGTTTTCAGGATGTGTCCTTGTACTGAAAAGCTTACTCATCAATGTTAACTTTCCAATATTAGAACATGCACAGCCATAACAATGTAAATTGACTCTGTACCTAACATTACTGTGCATTGTAAATGTCCTTACAGAGCACAAGCTTCAGCTAAATTATAAGTATTTGGAACCATAAACACAATTTTAGGGCAATTTTGACTCTGTGTTTGAGCACCCTTATTGGCTTTTCATATCTTGCATATATATATATATATATATATATATATATATATATATATATATATATATATACAGTACAGACCAAAAGTTTGGACACACCTTCTCACTTCTCATTCAACAGTTTTTCTGTATTTTCATGACTGTGAAAATTGTAGAATCACACTGAAGGCATCAAAACTATGAAGTAACACGTGTGGAATTATACATTACACTTTACAAAAAAGTGTAAAACAACTGAAAATAAGTCTTATATTCTAGGTTCTTCAAAGTAGCCACCTTTTGCTTTGATTACTGCTTTGCACGCAGAAAAGGTGAACGGATGGACTCTACATGCCTGGTTCCCACCGTGAAGCATGGAGGAGGTGGTGTGATGGTGTGGGGGTGCTTTACTGGTGACACTGTTGGGGATTTATTCAAAATTGAAGGCATAGTGAACCAGAATGGCTACCACAGCATCTTGCAGCAGCATGCTATTCCATCTCATTTGCATTTAGTTGAACCATCATTTATTTTTCAACAGGGCAATGACCCCAAACACACCTCCAGGCTGTTTACAGGCTATTTGACCAAGAAGGATAGTGTTGAGGTGCTATGCCAGATTACCTGGCCTCCACAGTCACCAGACCTGAACACAATCGAGATGGTTTGGGGTGAGCTGGACCGCTCACCACTTCAATTTTTAATAAATCCCAAACAGTGTCACCAGCAAAGCATCCCCACACCATCACACCTCCTCCTCCATGCTTCACGGTGGGAACGAGGCATGTAGAGTCCATCCGTTCACCTTTTCTGCATTGCACAAAGACACGGTGGTTGAAACCAAAGATCTCAAATTTGGACTCATCAGACCAAAGCACAGATTTCTACTGGTCTAATGCCCATTCCTTGTGTTCTTTAGCCCAAACAAGTCTCTTCTGCTTGTTGCCTGTCCTTAGCAGTGGTTTCCTAGCAGCTATTTTACCATTAAGGACTGCTGCACAAAGTCTCCTCTTAACAGTTGTTGTAGAGATGTGTCTGCTGCTAGAACTGTGTGTGGCATTGACCTGGTCTCTAATCTGAGCTGCTGTAAACCTGTGATTTCTGAGGCTGGTGACTCGGATAAACTTATCCTCAGAAGCAGAGGTGACTCTTGGTCTTCCTTTCCTGGGGCGGTCCCCATGTGAGCCAGTTTCTTTGTAGTGCTTGATGGTTTTTGCAACTGCACTTGGGGACACTTTTAAAGTTTTCCCAATTTTTCGGACTGACTGACCTTCATTTCTTAAAGTAATGATGGCAACTCGTTTTTATTTACTTAGCTGCTTTTCTCTTGCCATAATACAAATTCTAACAGTCTATTCAGTAGAACTATCAGCTGTGTATCCACCAGACTTCTGCACAACACAACTGATGGTCCCAACCCCTTTTATATGGCCAGAAATCCCACTTATTAAACCTGACAGGGTACACCTGTGAAGTGAAAACCATTTCCTGTGACTACCTCTTGAAGCTCATCAAGAGAATGCCAAAAGAGTGCAGAAATCCCACTTATTAAACCTGACAGGGTACACAGGGTTGTTGCCCTCCTTCGGCCCCCTACACATCTCCTGGTATACTGGCCTGTCTCCTGGTAGCACCTCCAACCTCAGTACACTACACTGACAGACACAGCAAACCTTCTTGCCGTAGCTTGCATTGATGTGCCATCCTGGATGTGCTGCACTACCTGAGCCACTTGTGTGGTTTGTAGAGTCCGTCTCATGCTTCCACGAGTGTGAAAGCACAATCAACATTTAAAAGTGACCAAAACAACAGCCAGAAAGCATTGGTGCTGAGATGTGGTCTGTGGTCCCCACCTGCAGAACCACTCCATTATTGAGTGTGTCTTGATAATTGCCAATAATTTCCATCTGTTGTCTATTCCATTTGCACAGCAGCATGTGAAATTGATTGTCAATCAGTGTTGCTTCCTAAGTGGACAGTTTGATTTCACAGAAGTTTGATTTACTTGGAGTTATATTCTCTTGTTTAGGTGATTCCTTTATTTTTTTGAGCAGTGTATATATATATATATATATTGTAACATTTCCAGGGGATATAGCTCTCGGATCGCTGTCTGGGTAGACAGAATGGCACGAAAACAGTTCATTCAGACAGCAGTTCTGGTGCAAAACTGGCCGCAACCAGCTTTATTAAAGTCCACAGCAAACAGATAAAAATAAAGCATAAACAGAAAACCTAGGCTTGTCTAGCCACTAATTACACATAAATCGATTTCCCTATCTCTCCGGGTCCAGACTCTACCAGTCTGTGCCCAAAACAACACATATGATATATGTTACCAGTATGGAGTTTCACAGATACTCCTCCTTGTGTCTGAAGGCCCCTTCAGCGTCCAGACTTGAGAGAGATCCACTCCTATTCAGCCGCTGTTCGCGCGGATTCTCACTGAGACTACTCCTGTGTCCGGGGTACCTCCTGCACCCAGACTGAGATAGCTCAAACTCCTGGAGACTGCTTCTTGTGCCGGGACACCTCCTGTGTCCAGGCTAAGCCAGCTCCAACTCCTGGAGACTGCTTCTTGTGCCGGGACACCTCCCTGTGTCCAGACTAAGCTAGCTCTCAGACTGTGTTTGCAGACACCTACTTCTGGTCTCCTAATTAACACCTGAGTGATTTCAGGCCTGAGCTGCAAGTCTGTAATGAATGTAAGGTGTAGTGACCTTTCTCTACCACTAGGTTTACAAAGCCACACATTTCCCTTATACCTAGGTGAAATGTACACCCCATTCAACACATATTCCTTCACTGTCTCACATATCCCCTCCCTCTTCTCCAGACCGGAGGGCTGGTCATCCAGACCGGAGGGCTGGTCAACAATCCAACAGAGACAGTGAACTCTGGACCAGTCATAGCCCTCATCAGCTTCATCTTCACCACTGTCATTTGTATCTTCACCTGAGTCATAGCCAACATCAGCTTTCTCTTCATCTGAAGCATCCGCACTACCCTGTACCCTCCCAGGCCTATACTCTCTGCGGGCCTCGGGTATCCTGCACGGTTTCATCTTGACCTTAGGGCCGGGCTCAGCTTCAATATAGTGCCTGGCCAGAGAAGTACGACCCGGCACATCAGAACACTTCTGCTGACTCTTCCTCAGAAACTCACGTACCTCCTGTCCCTGGTGCACTGACCATGTGTCACCAACTATCACAGAAGGTATAGGGGGCTTTTCACTTTTCTCCAGTTCCCCACCTTCAGGCTCTTCTGGCAAGACATGCCCAGAAGCCCCACCGTCCGTCCCACACTCTACTTCCTCAGCCAAATCTGGCTCACTGTCAGGGCTATACCCTTCATTTTCATTCACATCCTGCTCACTGTCAGGGTTATACAATTCATTTTCATTCATATCCTGCTCACTGTCAGTGTTATACAATTCATTTTCATTCACATCTTGATCTGGAACCTTAGTTAACATGTCATCCACAACATTAACTGCACCATCTGGTCCCTCAAGTATGTGACTATGTGACAACCCCAGCACTACACTTCTATATAGTTCAGGTACTAGGAGCTGACTCACGACCTCTCCCTGGACTTCAGTGTCCCTATACAATAGGCTATTGTCCATGGCAGCATGAGGAAACCTCTCCTCAGTGCCAGGCTCCTGGGAAACCTCATTTAGAACAATCATATTTTCCTGTGCCGTCTTAAGAGTGGGGTCTCGCCACTGCTCACTCTCAAAATTGTCACATGACACAGGCAAGTCAGGGACACTCGGTTCCCGAGAACCACCATCCTCGTCTCCCAACATCACCTGCAAAGGAATTTCATCACTATCACAGTCATCATTATTATCAATATCATTATCATGACTATGATCAGTATCATCATCACTATCATGATCATCATCATTATCATTATCAGCATCAGCATCATTATCATGGTCATCATTATCATCATCATTATCACATAAGTTTAACGGCCCACTAGCATTGTGTTCCGCCCCTCGGGACTGCGCACCCTCAGTAGGAGCTTCATCACACTGTCCATCAGAAACATTTTTCCCCCAGAGATCCTTAGATCGGGGAAAGTCATCACCCAATATGACGGGGTGCACCAGGTTCTTCACTACCCCCACTTCATATGAAACCTCCCCGCATTTGGGGATCAAGTCCACGACAGTCTCTGGGTAGACTTTGGTGTCTCCAAGGACGCACACCACACTCAGGTGCTTATCAGGGATGAAGTCCCTATCAATCAGGCTATCACATACGGAAGTCACTGGACTCTCTGAGTCCAAGAGGACCTGTGCTGGGCAGTCATTTACAACCACCGGGGACACCTGTGGTCCAGTCTCTTCGGCTGAGGTGGACACACACACAGGTTCTGCGCAGGGAGAGAGGGACCTGCCAACATCACGGCACATAGGTTCCCCCTCTAGTGAACAGCCGGCTGCAATTTCACGACATCTCCAACACTGTCCACCACAATCACCCTCCCATATGTCCCCTCGGGCCTGAACCCGCTTATCAGCCTACCCCATGTCCCCAACAGCTGGAACGCTCTTACCGCGAGAGTTCAGTGTCCGGGAACTCTGAAGTGTCGACCTCTCAGACGGCTGTACCTCAGGAGGACGTGCTCGGGGGTAGCGGTTCACTATCACCTCTTCAACCATGCCGACACGACGGCCGACGTCAGGCTCCAACCGCTTCTTTACTGCAGGCAACGCAGGTGCCTTTACAACATTACTCGGGTACGAGGTGCTGAGAGCTGCAATCTGCTCCCTCAGCAATCGGTTAAACTCCTGCTGCTGCTGCTGCCAGCTCTGCTGGGCCTGCTGCATGCTCTGCAGGTATTTCTTAACAAGCTCCTCCATACTGCCGGACTTATTCATCTCAACCACGGCAGTTTTATGTTGCACATTAACTTGCGCCATTTGTTCAAACAGCGCCTCCATGCTGTCATCCATGCTGTCAGACTTCTCTGTCTTAACAACGGCAGTCTTCACTCAAGACATACACACTCTACAGTCTTTTCCATAAAAAAATTCAGCTCTGCTGTGCAGACACTTTTTTTTTTTCTCTTTGCAAAGTCTATTAGGCTCCTGTCTCTTTAAGACTGCTCCAAACAGACGTTTCTCTTGACACACTTTTTTTTTTCTCTGCTGCTATTTCAACAGACTTCACCTTTATTGCTGTCTCTAATCCACTGTGCTGCATACACACTCCAGCACTAACTGTATCAGCCACTGCGCTGCCCCAGCATCCTCCGCCAATTGTAACATTTCCAGGGGATATAGCTCTCGGATCGCTGTCTGGGTAGACAGAATGGCACGAAAACAGTTCATTCAGACAGCAGTTCTGGTGCAAAACTGGCCGCAACCAGCTTTATTAAAGTCCACAGCAAACAGATAAAAATAAAGCATAAACAGAAAACCTAGGCTTGTCTAGCCACTAATTACACATAGATCGATTTCCCTATCTCTCCGGGTCCAGACTCTACCAGTCTGTGCCCAAAACAACACATATGATATATGTTACCAGTATGGAGTTTCACAGATACTCCTCCTTGTGTCTGAAGGCCCCTTCAGCGTCCAGACTTGAGAGAGATCCACTCCTATTCAGCCGCTGTTCGCGCGGATTCTCACTGAGACTACTCCTGTGTCCGGGGTACCTCCTGCACCCAGACTGAGATAGCTCAAACTCCTGGAGACTGCTTCTTGTGCCGGGACACCTCCTGTGTCCAGGCTAAGCCAGCTCCAACTCCTGGAGACTGCTTCTTGTGCCGGGACACCTCCCTGTGTCCAGACTAAGCTAGCTCTCAGACTGTGTTTGCAGACACCTACTTCTGGTCTCCTAATTAACACCTGAGTGATTTCAGGCCTGAGCTGCAAGTGTGTAATGAATGTAAGGTGTAGTGACCTTTCTCTACCACTAGGTTTACAAAGCCACACATTTCCCTTATACCTAGGTGAAATGTACACCCCATTCAACACATATTCCTTCACTGTCTCACAATATAATATGTATATGTATTGAAAACATGCAAAATATATATCAAGTTCTTTTCTAAATCAGAATGCTGTGTTTCCTAAAAACTCAGTTTGGTTTGCCAAAAATTATTAGATTGTATTTAGGAATGCAGGTTAAAAATCTCATTTGCACATTTGCACATAGTTGTTAAGATCATTGGAGTTTAGTCATGTCTTAAAATAGAGGACATTGCTATTATTTAAATTAGCATACAGCGAGCAGAATATTTATATATAAAAGAAAAATGTACCTTAAATTTGTTCAGAAATATGCCAGTGCTATACATTTAGTTTGTCCAATGCATATACAGTACAGACCAAAAGTTTGGACACACCTTCTCATTCAATGATTTTTCTGTAATTTCATGACTATGAAAATTGTAGAATCACACTGAAGGCATCAAAACTATGAATTAACACATGTGGAATTATACATTACACTTTACAAAAAAGTGTGAAATGACTGAAAATATGTCTTATATTCTAGATTCTTCAAAGTAGCCACCTTTTGCTTTGATTACTGCTTCGCACGCAGAAAAGGAGAACGGATGGACTCTACATGCCTGGTTCCCACCGTGAAGCATGGAGGAGGTGGTGTGATGATGTGTGAGTGCTTTGCTGGTGACGCTGTTGGGGATTTATTCAAAATTGAAGGCATACTGAACCAGCATGGCTACCCCAGCATCTTGCAGCAACATGCTATTCCATTCGGTTTGCATTTAGTTGGACCATCATTTATTTTTCAACAGGACAATGACCCCAAACACACCTCCAGGCTGTGTAAGGGCTATTTGACCAAGAAGGAGAGTGTTGGGTGCTACGCCAGATGATCTGGCCTCCACAGTCACCATACCTGAACCCAATCGAGATGGTTTGGGGTGGGCTGGAACACTCACCGCTTCAATTTTGAATAAATCCCCAACAGTGTCACCAGCAAAGCACCCCCACATCATCACACCATCTCTAACCTGCTTCACGGTGGGAACTAGGCATGTAGAGTCCGTCCGTTCACCTTTTTTGCGTGCAAAGCAGTAATCAAAGTAAAAGGTGGCTACTTTGAAGAATCTAGAATATAAGACATATTTTCAGTTGTTTCACACTTTTTTGTAAAGTGTAATGCATAATTCCACATAGGTTAATTCATAGTTTTGATGCCTTCAGTGTGATTATACAATTTTCACAGTCATGAAAATACAGAAAAATCTTTGAATGAGAATGTGTGTCCAAACTTTTGGTCTGTACTGTATTTGATTGAATAGTAAAAAAGGCCTCATAGTTTTAATGGCAGAGTAAAAGGAGCCAGGAAGCCAAAGAAATGTGTCAGTAAGTAGATAGCAACAGGAGACATTTTGCATGCTGTTGACATAACTGGCACGCACAGACAGAAGAGGGTTTCTGTGGTAGAACAGTAAATGGGCCCTTTGCAGTCCAACAGCTGATTATAATGCACAAATCCACTCTGCTTTGGAGGTGGAAATGGGCCTCATTTAACCGCTAAGACATATATGCAAGTTGCACCAATGATGTGTGTATCCTCCCTTAGTTGACATAATAAACATTCAAAATTAACCCCTTAACAACCGCCGATACGCCTTTTAACGGCGACAGTTAAGGGTACTTAAACCACAGCAAAAAGTGTATAGCGCCCCTGGAGTTAGAATTTCTCTGGGGTCTCAGCTGCTGGGAGTAGCCTTGACCCCAGAGAACATGATTTGGGTCGGTTTTTACCAACACCGAAGTTACGATTGCTGTTATTAATAGTATAACGGCGACCGCAAACAAAAGAAAAAAGTCTGATTTTCCATTTAATTTCTCTCTCCTCTGATGTGATAGCCCTTGAGAGGAGGGAGAAATAGGGCCTCCGATCCTCCCCTGGTACCTCCCTATGTCCCTGGACCCTACTGCTTCCCCCATGGCCACCGGCATCTTCTTGCAGGAAGAAAATGGAGGGCACATGCATAGTGCAGCCAATAAGATCTGCCGGCCGGCACCCGGCAATGATAGAAGATTTTTCTAATTGGTTCATTTTGTTCACTGTGATAGACCCTATCATAGTAATCAAAATAAAAAAGAGTAGATCAAACCCCTTTAACACCCCCTTACTTAGGGAAAAAAAAAAATAAAAAAAGTATTTATTTCCATTTTCTCATTAGGGTTAGAGTTGGGCTAAAGAGAGTTGTGCAAAAGTTAGGGTTTGGGTTGGGGCTAAAGTTAGGGTTATGGTTGGGGCTCAAGTTATTGTTAGGGTTGGGGCTAAAGTTAGGGTTAGTGTAAGGGTTGGGGCTAGAATTGGTGTTAGGGTTGGTATTAGCGTCAGGGTTGAGATTAGAGTTAGGGTTGGGATTAGAGTTAGGGTTGTGTTAGGGTTAGGTTTGTGCTTAGGGTTATGGTTAGGGATTAGGGTTACGGGTGTGTTAGGAATAGGGTTGTGGTTAGGGTTATGGTTGGAATCAGGGTTAGGGGTGTTTAGTGTTAGGGTTGTGGTTAGGGTTATGGTTAGGATTGGGATTAGGGTTAGGGGTAGTGTTGAGCGATACGATACTGCAAATATCGGGTATCGGCCGATATTAGCTGTATCGGGCTTTCGATTCCGAGTACCGATATTTTCGTCATATCGGATACCGGAATCGGATTTGTCACTGTCACTGTGAGTGTCCGTCGGTCGGGTCTGTCAGGAGTCAGCGGCACTTACCTGGCAGAAGATCTCCGGCGGTCACGTCCTGGACTGCTTGATGGCCGCTATTATCTTCTCCCTGGCGGTCACATGCAGTTTTTCGCGATAACTGCAGTGACTGCAGGGTAATCCCGGCCGTAAACCAGTCCGATGACGTCACCGCCGGGGAAGCAGGTAATCAGCTGTGCTGCGCCGGGATGACAGGCTCTGCCTGCCTGCCTGCCTCTGATGTCATTCTGATGTAGCAGAGCTGGATCGTCGTGGGACACTCGTTACTATGGACTGCGTCGGACAGGTGGTATACTGCTGTTTTTTTTTTTTCATTTTTTTACAGGAGATCGATGGCGTCGCAGGATGAGACTGTAATAAAAGTAATGAAAACTGTGTTGTTTTTTTTATTAAATTAAAAAACTTTTTTATGAACATTCACCCGTCCGGGTACATCAACAATTTAACTATTTACATACAGGGACCCTGTCCGGGTTATTTATAATTCTTTGGCAGGGGTGTTCCAGGTACCACCTGGTACTCTTCTGATGCTTGCCAAACATCCGAGACACCAAGGACCACCAGGACCTGATGACGTCGTGTGGTCTGTACAGTCAAGTCGTGACCCGCTATCTGTGTCTGTGTGGCCACCTCTTTCATCTCCCTCCGGGTCTGGAGCCCTATGTCCCGGACTGAACGAACCCCAGGGGGCCTAACAGGCGCCGGGTACGGGCCAGCTATCATTATCATGTCCATAGCTGGGGCTGCTAAGGAGACCACTGAGGGAGGCTGGGGAGATTTACGGCGTGGGGTGGGCACTTGTGCAGAGGCCTGGATGTGGGAGGCTGAAGGCTCCGAGGGTCTCACAGGTTCCTGACACTCTGGGGACCAGGGATCGCACCTGGTGACATTTAGGGCATACCATCCATTGTAACCCCAGTGTCGGGTGTAAGTTACCAAGTCTCCTGGCAACAGGTCCCTCCCCGGGTGTCCTTCTGGGAGGTGAGTCTCCACGTCCCGCCGGGTCACAAACACTTCTAAATAAAGTCCAGGCTCCTGGATGAAGCCCCAACCAGCTTTCAATTTAAAGCTCCGTACTGCACCCTTACGCCACGGCTCCCTCACCGTACTTTTATCTTTTCTCATCTGGTCCTTATCTGCCCGGTCCTTCTCGATGTGACGTTGGCGAAGCTTCTGGGATTCGCGCTGCTCCCTTTGTCGCTCGGCTTCTCTCTCCCGACGTCTACACTCTACCTCCTGACGCCGGTTGTAATTCTCCGCCACCAGCATCTCCATGTCTCCACCATCAAACTGCAGCTTACGATGTCCGGTTTGCGGCAGCTCTCCTGGCGCCCGACAGTCCTGGCGGCGCTCACCTGCGGAGGAAGCAGCCGGCTCTGGAACAGATGACAGTCGGGGCTCCGGTACAGACAGGTAGACCTCTGGTGCCTGCGCGGCCTCCTCCATGAGGACGGGTGTCGCTTCTTCTGTCTCAGCGACGGGGGCAGACAGCGGGATCTGGGGTGCTGCTGGTGCAGAGTTTTTTGCAGGAACGGGTGCCTCCACTGCGACAACGTCAACCGGATCACATTGCAAGGGCTGGGATGCCCGCACGGACTCCTCTACTAGAACGGGTGCCTCACCTTCCGGTACAGACACTTCAGGTAAGAGGGATTGGCGCCGCTCCAAGTTTAGTTTTAGGGCACGCCAGCTGGCTTCCATCCTGGCGACCTCCTCCCGGTGCCGGGCCAGGTCTCTCAGGGTATCCTCCGCTTCTTGCAGCGTAGGAGGGTTTCCAGGCCGGGTGCCCAACGGTGGTTCCGTGGCGATCGAGTCGCTTCCGTGGGGGAGAGCTCTGACTGCTCCATCCCTTCACACTTCTGCTCGTGTCCATTAGCCATCTCTGCCAAGTCACATGTGTCATTAGCATCTGGAGAGGGCCCTTCTTTTGTAGTGAGGCGGGACCTTCGTGTTAGTTTCCGCACACTGAGGAGGATGAGGAGTCGGAACTCAAGAGCTGTGGGGCACGATCTTACATTGCAGTAACATTTAGAGTGGTCGGCCATCGTTTTCGCGCCACTGAGTGAGTGTACACCCACGAAGAGCACGCCCTTCTTCTTCACCAGTGCCTCGTCGTGACGCAGATATGGCGGAAAAATGGCAAATACATTCTCTGATGATTTTAGCAATTCTCAAGCACAAAACCAGTTCAATTCAGGCACACAGGACTCGCTTATAGTGAGCTACAGAATCCTGTTCGTGACGCCCAAGTTGAGTCGCACAGAGCCAGAGGTTTTGGGGGTACTCGGCACCGAGCCCGTCGACTTCTATGGGGTATGTCACGGCTTTACCCGGCAATTGAATCAGAGTCTATTTTACTATGTAGAAGTGTATAAACTCTAAATATATGTATATATATATGTCACAATGACATGTATATATATATATATATATATATATATATATATATATATGTATTCTATGTGTGTATATTTTGTGTTTACAACGAAAGAAAGTGTTTTTTTAGTTGCGATATTTTGTTCCCATAGACTTACATGGGACTTCCGGTATCGGAATCGGATATCGACGATATTTAGTGATATCGGCGATACCATTCCGATCCGATATTTTTAGATATCAAGCAGTATCGCTCAACACTAGTTAGGGGTGTGTTTTTGGGTTATGGTTGGAGTTAGAATTTTTGGGGTTTCCACTGTTTAGGCACATCAGGGGGTCTCCAAACTTGACGCAGGGTCCGGTCTCAATTCCAGACAATTCTGCATTGAAAAAGTCAAACGGCGCTCATTCCCTTCCGAGCTCTGCCGTGCGCCCAAACAGTGGTTTACCCCAGCATATGGGGTATCGACGTACTCAGGAAAAATTGCACAACAACTTTTGGGATCTAAATTCTACTGTTACCCTTGAAAAAATTAAGATTTGGGGCGATAAGATCATTTTTGTGCAAAAAATGTTTTTTTATTTTCACGGCTCTACGTTATAACTTCTGTGAAGCACTTGTGGGTTCAAAGTGTTCACCACACATCTAGATAAGTTCCTTGGTGGGTCTAGTTTCCAAAATGGTGTCATTTGTGGGGGGCTTCCAATATTTAGGCACATCAGGGGCTCTCCAAATGTGACATGGCGTCCGATATCAATTCCAGCCAATTCTTCATTGGAAAAGTCAAACGTCGCTCCTTCCCTTCCGAGCTCTGCCGTGTGCCAAAACAGTGGTTTACCCCCACATATTGGGTATTGGAGTATTCAGGAGAATTTGCACAACAAAGTTTGTGGTTCATTTTCTCTTTTTACACTTGTGAAAATAAAAAAAAAGTTGGTTCTGATGTAAAATGTTTGTGAAAAAAAATTAAATGTTCATTTTTTCCTTCCACATTGCCTCAGTTCTTGTGAAGCACATAAAGGGTTAACTCCTTGAATGTGGTTTTAAGCACCTTGAGGGGTGCAGTTTTAAGAATGGTGTCACTTTTTTGAATTTTCTGTCATGTACACCCCTCAAAGTGACTTGAAATGTGATGTTGTCCCTAAAAGAAATGGTTTGGTAAATTTTGTTTTAAAAATGAGAAATTGCTGGTCAATTTGTAACACTTATAAATTAAAGAAAAAAAATTTGTTTCCAAAATTGTGCTGATGTAAAGTAGACATGTGGGAAATATTATTTATTAAGTATTTTATGTTACATAATTCTCTGATTTAAGGCATAAAAATTAAAAGTTTGAAACTTTCAAAATTTTAAAAATTTTCGCCATATTTTAATTTTTTTCATAATGAAACGCAAGTTATATTGAGGAAATTTTACCACTGAGGCCAGGGTCACACTTGCGAGTTTGATGCGAGAAACTCGCAGCAATACCCAGCACTACCGCCGGCACTTGAATCGGAGTATGCGGCTGCATATAAATACATGCAGCCGCACTCTCCGGTCCTGAGTGCCGGCGGCAGTGCGGTGTATTGATGTGAGTTTCTCGCATCACACTTGCAAGTTTGACACTGGCCTTTCATGAAGTACAATATGTCATGAAAAAAGCAATCTCAGAATCAGCGGGATCAGTTGAAGCGTTCCAGAGTTATAACCTCATAAAGTGACAGTGGTCAGAATTGTAAAATTTGGCCTGGTCATTAAGTAGCAAATTGGCTCTGTCATTAAAGGGTTAAAGGACTATGTCTTGACATCCTTATTTATTCTGAAGAGAGAACCGTGTTCATAATCATACTAGTAGACTGCTATTCATGGAAATCTGTCAGTAAGATCAATCCTCCTAAGACGCCTATATGAGAATGTAGAACATAAGAAGTTGAATTAAATACATATTACGAAAAATGTTGATATCTCTGGAATAAGACATGGGATCTCAACTAAGAAGTTATCAGTTTATTCTATTTTCTATAGTTTGCAGGCCAATATAGACTACTTAGGAGAGTTGATCCTACTGACAGATTCCTTTCAATTACGACTGTTGTTGATTGGCAAGCAGAATGCCATCAATCAAGTCTAGCCCCATTCCCAGGTTATTTGCAAGGTAATGTAAAATTTTAGCTTATCAAAGTTAAACAAAGTTGTTTTTAGTAAAGAAAGCTGTCCCTGTTTCATGCTGCTTGCTGCTTTAGAAGCATAAATCTCTTGACAGGTTGTCTTTAAGCTGCAATAGTTTAGAACATCATTATTAAGATTTTTTACATTTAAAATAACATCTTGTGTTTGTCAAAGATGGAAAGATACAGACGTTCAAGATCTTCAAAATTACCATTAGTTCTTTAATTTTTAACCCCTTACTGCCATCGGACGTACTATCCCGTCCATGGTACCTGGGCCCGTATGACCGGGGACGGGATAGTACGTCATAGGCGATCAGCTGCGCTCCTGAGGGGAGCGCAGCTAATCGCCGCCGGGTGTCAGCTGATTATCACAGCTGACACCCATGACTGTGTGTCAGGAGCGGTCACGGACCGCTCCCGGCACATTAACCCCTAGCACACCGCGATCAAACATGATCGCGGTGTACTGGGGGCACAGGGGAGGATCGCGCAGGGTGGGGCTCCCTGCGCGCCCCCCTGAGACCCTCAGAGCAGCGCGATGTGATCGCGCTGTTCTGAGGGCTTCCTCCCTCCCAGGACCCGGATCCAAGATGGCGCCGGGGTCCTGGAGGGAGGCGGCTACCTCAGTGCCTGCCGAGAGCAGGCACTGAGAAGCCTGCATCTATGCCTGTGCGATCGCTGGTGTGACAGAGTGCTGTGCACACTGCCACACCAGCGATCTGATAAAATACTGTGATGTCCCACCCTGGGACAAAGTAAAAAAGTTAAAAAAGTAAAAATAAACATGTGTAAAAAAAAAATCCAAAATAAATAAAAAAAAAAAAAAATATTCCCCAATAAATTCACTTCTTCCTGTAAATAAAAAAAAAAAACAATAAAAGTACACATATTTGGTATCGCCGCGTCCGTAACGACCCCCCTATAAAATTGTCCCACTAGTTAACCCCTTTAGTGAACCCCTTAAAAAAAAAAAAAAAAAAACGAAGCAAAAAATCAATGCTTTATCATCATACCGCCGAACAAAAAGTGGAATAACACGCGATCAAAAAGACCGATATAAAAATACATGGTACCGCTGAAAACGTCATCTTGTCCCGCAAAAAACGAGCCGTCATAAAGCATCATCAGCGAAAAAATAAAAAAGTTATAGCTCGCAGAATAAAGCGATGCAAAAATAATTATTTTTTATATAAAATTGTTTTTATTCTATAAAAGCGCCAAAACATGAAAAAATGATATAAATGAGGTATCGCCATAATCGCACTGACCCGAAGAATAAAACTGCTTTATCAATTTTACCACACGCGGAACGGTATAAACGCCTCCCCCAAAAGAAATTCATGAATTGCTGATTTTTGTTCATTCTAACCTCCCAAAAATCGAAATAAAAAGCGATCAAAAAATGTCACGTGCTCGAAAATAGTACCAATAAAAACGTCAACTCGTCCCGCAAAAAATAAGACCTCACATGACTCTGTGGGCCAAAATATGCAAAAATTATAGCTCTCAAAATGTGATGATGCAAAAACTATTTTTGCAATAAAAAGCGTCTTTTAGCGTGACAGCTGCCAATCATAAAAACCCGCTATAAATAGTAAATCAAACCCCCCTTTATCACCCCCTTAGTAAGGGAAAAATAATAAAATTAAAAAAAAGTATTTATTTCCATTTTCCCATTAGGGTTAGGGTTAGGGTTGCGGCTAAAGTTAGGGTTAGGGTTGGCGCTAAAGTTAGGATTAGGGTTAGGGTTGGGATTAGGGGTGTGTTAGGGTTAGGTTTGTGGTTAGGGTTGGGACTAGGGTTAGGGGTGTGTTGGGGTTAGAGTTGGAGTTAGAATTGGGGGTTTCCGCTGTTTAGGCACATCAGGGGCTCTCCAAATGTGACATGGCGTCTGATCTCAATTCCAGCCAATTCTGCGTTGAAAAAGTCAAACGGTGCTCCTTCACTTCTCAGCTCTGCCATGCGTCCAAACAGTAGTTTATCCCCACATATGGGGTATCAGCGTACTCTGGACCCCAAGAGTTATTGTGCAATTTGTCCTATTTCTTCTGCTACCCTTGGGAAAATAAAAAACTGGGGGCGAAAATATCATTTTTGTACAAAAAAATAAATTTTTTTGTTTTTATGGCTGTACATTATAAACTTCTGTGAAGCACTTGGGGCTTCATAGCGCTCACCACACATCTAGATAAGTTCCTTGTGGGGTCTATTTTCCAAAATGGGGTCACTTGTTGGGGATTTCCACTGTTTAGGCGCATCAGGGGCTCTCCAAATGCGACATGACGCCCCCAGACCATTCCATCAAAGTCTGCAATCCAAAACGTCACTACTTCCCTTCCGAGCCCCAACGTGTACCCATACAGTAGTTTTCTCCCACATATTGGATATCAGCGTACTCAGGACAAATTGGACAACATCTTTTGGGGTCCAATTTCTCCTGTTACCCTTGTAAAAATAAAATATTGGGCAAAAAAGTCATTTTTGCAAAAAAAAAAAGGATTTTTTATTTTTACGGCTGTGCGTTATAAACTTCTGTGAAGCACTTCGGGGTTCAAAGTGCTCACCACACATCTAGACAAGTTCCTTGTGGGGTCTATTTTCCAAAATGGGGTCACTTGTGGGGGGTTTCCACTGTTTAGGCGCATCAGGGGCTCTCCAAATGCGACATGACGCCCCCAGACCATTCCATCAAAGTCTGCAATCCAAAACGTCACTACTTCCCTTCCGAGCCCTGACGTGCGCCCATACAGTAGTTTTCTCCCACATATTGGGTATCAGCGTACTCAGGACAAATTGGACAACAACTTTTGGGGTCCAATTTCTCCTGTTACCCTTGTGAAAATAAAATATTGGGGGCAAAAAAAATCATTTTTGTAAAAAAAAAAAGATTTTTATTTTTACGGCTGTACGTTATAAACTTCTGTGAAGCACTTCGGGGTTCAAAGTGCTCACCACACATCTAGATAAGTTCCTTGTGGGGTCTATTTGCCAAAATGGGGTCACTTGTGGGGGGTCTCCACTGTATAGGTGCATCAGGGGCTCTCCAAGTGTGACATGACGCCCCCAGACCATTCCATCAAAGTCTGCAATCCAAAACGTCACTACTTCCCTTCCGAGCCCTGACGTGCGCCCATACAGTAGTTTTCTCCCACATATTGGGTATCAGCGTACTCAGGACAAATTGGACAACAACTTTTGGGTTCCAATTTCTCCTGTTACCCTTGTGAAAATAAAATATTGGGGGCAAAAAAAATCATTTTTGTAAAAAAAAAAAAGATTTTTTTTTTAGCTGTACGTTATAAACTTTGTGAACACTGGGTTAAGTGCTCACCACACATCTAGATAAGTCCTTGTGGGTCTATTGCCAAAATGGGTCCTTTGGGGTTCCACTGTATAGGGCATCAGGGCTCTCCAAGTGGACATGACGCCCGACCATTCATCAAAGTTGCAATCCAAAACGTCACTACTATCCCTTCCGAGCCCTGATGCCCATACAGTTTTTCCCCCATATGGGTATCACGTACTCAGGACAATTGACAACAACTTTTGGGCCAATTCTCTGTTACCCTGTGAAAATAAAATTGGGGGCAAAAAATCATTTTTGTGAAAAAAAGGATTTTATTTTACGCTGTACTTAGAAACTTCTGTGAAGCACTTCGGGGTTCAAAGTGCTCACCACACATCTAGATAAGTTCCTTGTGGGTCTATTCAAAATGGGGTCACTGTGGGGTTTCCACTGTTTAGGCGCATGGCTCTCCAAATGCGACATGACCCCCAGACCATTCCATCAAAGTCTGCAATCCAAAACGTCACTACTTCCCTTCCGAGCCCTGACGTGCGCCCATACAGTAGTTTTCTCCCACATATTGGGTATCAGCGTACTCAGGACAAATTGGACAACAACTTTTGGGTTCCAATTTCTTCTGTTACCCTTGTGAAAATAAAATATTGGGGACGAAAAAATCATTTTTGTAAAAAAAAAAAAAAGATTTTTTATTTTACGGCTGTACGTTATAAACTTTAGTGAAACATCTGGGGGTTAAAAGTTCTCACCACACATCTAGATAAGTTCCTTGAGGGGTCTAGTTTCCAAAATGGCGTCATTTATGGGGTTTCCACTGTTTAGGCAGATCAGGAGCTCTCCAAACACGACATGGCGTCCAGCCAATTCTGCGTTGAAAAAGTCAGACGGCGCTCCTTCCCTTCCAAACTCTGCCATGCACCCAAACAGTGGTTTACCCCCACATATGGGGTATCAGCGCACTCAGGACAAATTGCACAATAACTTTTGGAGTCTTGTTACCCTTGGAAAAATAAAAATTGGGGTGAAAAGATCATTTTTGTGGAAAAAATATGATTTTTAAATTTTACGGCTCTACGTTATAAACTTGTGTGAAGCACTTGGGGGTTCAAATTGCTCACCAAAGATCTAGAAAAGTTCCTTAGGGGGTCTAGTTTCCAAAATGGGGTCATTTGTGGGGGTTTCCACTGTTTAGGCACATCAGGGGCTCTCCAAATGCAACATGGCATCCAATCTCAATTCCAGCCAATTTTGGTTGGAAAAAGTCAAATGGTGCTCCTTCCATTCCGAGCTCTGCCGTGCGCCCAAACAGTGGTTCCCACCCACATATGGGGTATCAGCGTACTCAGGACAAATTGTACAACAACTTATGTGGTCCAATTTCTCCTGTTACCCTTGAGAAAATAAAAAATTAGTGACTAAAAGATAATTTTTGTGGGAAAAAAATAGGATTTTTTATTTTCATGCCCGGGCATTATAAACTTGTGTGAAGCACTTGGGGGTTCAAAGTGCTCACCAAAGATCTAGATAAGTTCCTTAGGGGGTATAGTTTCCAAAATGCGGTCACTTGTGGGGGGTTTCCACTGTTTAGGCTCATCTTGGGCACTGCAAACGGAACATGACCCCCATCAACGTCTGCATTCCAAAACGTTACTACTTCCTTTCCAAGCCCTGCCGTGCACCCAAACAGTTCCCCCCCCCCACATATGGGGTATCAGCGTACTCAGGACAAATTGGACAACAACTTTTGGGGTCCAATTTCCTTGGGAAAATTCAAAAATTTGGGATTAAAAAATCATTTTTGTGGAAAATTGTTTTTTTTTTTTTTCACACCCAGGCATTATAAGCTTTTGTGAAACACTTGGGAGTTCAAAGTGCTCACAACAGATCTAGATAAGTACCTTAGGGGGTCTAGTTTCCAAAATGGTGTCACTTGTGGGGGTTTCCACTGTTTAGGCGCATCAGGGGCTCTCCAAACACGACATGGCGTCCAATCTCAATTCCAGCCAATTTTAGTTTGAAAAAGTCAAACGGCGCTCCTTCCCTTACGAGCTCTGCCGTGTGCCCAAACAGTGGTTTTCCCCCACATATTGGGTATTGGCGTACTCAGGAGAAATTGCATAACAACCTTATTTGTCCATTTTCTCCTTTTACCCTTGTGAAAATAAAAAAAAAGTTTGTAAAAGATCATTTTTGTGGCTAAAAAGTTAAATATTCATTTTTTCCTTCCACGTTGCTTTAGTTCCTGTGAAGCACCTGAAGGTTAATAATCTTCTTGAATGTGGTTTTGAGTACCTTGAGGGGTGCAGTTTTTAGAATGGTGTCACTTTTGGGTATTTTCTGCCATATAGACCCCTCAAAGTGACTTCAAATGAGAGGTGGTCCCTAAAAAAAATGGCTTTGTAAATTTTGTTGTAAAAATGAGAAATCGCTGGTCAACTTTTAACCCTTATAACGTCCTAACAAAAAAAAATTTTGGTTCCAAAATTGTGCTGATGTAAAGTAGACATGTGGGAAATGTTATTTCTTAACTATTTTATGTGACATATTTCTCTGTTTTAAGGGAATAAAAATTCAAATTTTGAAAATTGCAAAATTTTAAAAATTTTCGCCATATTTGCATTTTTTTCAAAAATAAACGCAAGTTATATCGAAGAAATTTTACTTCTAACGTGAAGTACAATATGTCACGAGAAAACAATCTCAGAATCGCGAAGATCCGTTGAAGCGTTCCAGAGTTATAACCTCATAAAGAGACAGTGGTCAGAATTGTAAAAATTGGCCCGGTCATTAACGTGCAAACCACCCTTGGGGGTGAAGGGGTTAAATTACTTCTTGGATACCTGTTATTGAATGTTATATGTGACTTGCAATTGAATTACAACTGAAGAGAGTGTCAGTTCATTAACAATTTTTGTTGTTGTTATTTTTAAGACATTACTTTCATTAGTACAAAAAAAATTAGTACAAAACATATTTTTTTATATATATATATATACAGGTCCTTCTCAAAAAATTAGCATATAGTGCTAAATTTCATTATTTTCCATAATGTAATGATTACAATTAAACTTTCATATATTTTAGAATCATTACACACCAACTGAAATTTGTCAGGTCTTTTATTGTTTTAATACTGATGATTTTGGCATACAACTCCTGATAACCCAAAAAACCTGTCTCAAAAAATTAACATATTTCAACCGTCCAATAAAATAAAAGTGTTTTTTAAAAACAAACAAAAAAAACATCAAATAATAAAGTTCAGTTATGCACTCAATACTTGGTCGGGAATCCTTTTGCAGAAATGACTGCTTCATTGCGGCGTGGCATGGAGGCAATCAGCCTGTGACACTGCTGAGGTGTTATGGAGGCTCAGGATGCTTCGATAGCGGCCTTAAGCTCATCCAGAGTGTTGGGTCTTGCGTCTCTCAACTTTCTCTTCACAATATCCCACAGATTCTCTATGGGGTTCAGGTCAGGAGAGTTGGCAGGCCAATTGAGCACAGTAATACCATGGTCAGTAAACCATTTACCAGTGGTTTTGGCACTGTGAGCAGGTGCCAGGTCATGCTGAAAAATGAAATCTTCATCTCCATAAAGCATTTCAGCCGATGGAAGCATGAAGTGCTCCAAAATCTCCTGATAGCTAGCTGCATTGACCCTGCCCTTGATGAAACACAGTGGACCAACACCAGCAGCTGACATGGCACCCCACACCATCACTGACTGTGGGTACTTGACACTGGACTTCAGGCATTTTGGCATTTCCTTCTCCCCAGTCTTCCTCCAGACTCTGGCACCTTGATTTCCGAATGACATGCAAAATTTGCTTTCATCAGAAAAAAGTACTTGGGACCACTTAGCAACAGTCCAGTGCTGCTTCTCTGTACCCCAGGTCAGGCGCTTCTGCCGCTGTTTATGGTTCAAAAGTGGCTTTACCTGGGGAATGCGGCACCTGTAGCCCATTTCCTGCACACGCCTGTGCACGGTGGCTCTGGATGTTTCTACACCAGACTCAGTTGACTGCTTCCTCAGGTCCCCCAAGGTCTGAAATCGGTCCTTCTCCACAATCTTCCTCAGGGTCCGGTCACCTCTTCTCGTTGTACAGCGTTTTCTGCCACATTGTTTCCTTCCAACAGACTTCCCATTGAGGTGCCTTGATACAGCACTCTGGGAACAGCCTATTTGTTGAGAAATTTCTTTCTGGGTCTTACCCTCTTGCTTGAGGGTGTCAATGATGGCCTTCTTGACATCAGTAAGGTCGCTAGTCTTACCCATGATGGGGGTTTTGAGTAATGAACCAGGCAGGGAGTTTTTAAAAGCCTAAGGAATCTTTTGCATGTGTTTAGAGTTAATTAGTTGATTCAGAAGATTAGGGTAATAGGTCGTTCAGAGAACCTTTTCTTGATATGCTAATTTTTTGAGACAGGTTTTTTGGGTTATCAGGAGTTGTATGCCAAAATCATCAGTATTAAAACAATAAAAGACCTGAAAAATTTCAGTTGGTGTGTAATGAATCTAAAATATATGAAAGTTTAATTGTAATCATTACATTATGGAAAATAATGAAATTTAGCACTATATGCTAATTTTTTGAGAAGGACCTGTATATATACATTTGTAAAAAAAATACATCAATTGCTTCTTTATGAGCAAGATGATAGATGTCGGGATTTATTAGCAGTGTCTACATTACTTCCCATGAAAGCTGACCATATTCATGTGTGATAAGTAAACTAAATCCAAAAATTGTGGTGCAATCTCATTTGTATGAGGAATTCCTTACTGTATGTTAGCAGCATAATTTGTAGGTAATGGGGATAAGCCTTATTGCATTTTCAGATGTGCAATCTTTAGTCCTGTGGAAGATAAGGCTGTAAGATTCAAAGACATAATACAGCCCCTTAATGTAATTTACTGCATATAAATCCTTTTTGCAACATGTTTTATGTTATTTTGCAGATTTTATGTCTATAACATGTTTTGCCATATTGTTCACTACCTTGTTTATATGTAATCTGAAAAAGTGTTTCCCCCTCCTTGATTTCCATTTTTATGCATGTTTGTCATATTTAGATGTATTAGTGTCACGCGGTCTTATGATATGTGTACGATGTCAGTAAAAGAACAACACTCTATACAACATATAGATTAGCAACATCAGCATGTAAATATAGAATAGATTTACCTGACACGATATCCGTTGAACTCAGGGTTAATCTTGAGGACTTGATACACTGTCACAGGAAAGAGGAGGACCGGGGGTCTAACCTGACCCTAAACTGGGGTCCTAACTAATCCCTCACCTTGGAGGTACTGATAATGGTTCAGAGGTCCAAGTCTCCAGCCTAACCCTGTCTCCTATCAGTCCCTGAACCCTGTAATCAGTCCTAAGAAGGATTCTGATTACCACCAAAGGGATATGGGCTCATCTCTGCTAAATACACAGATTAGACATATAAGACAGACTGGAGAAAACACAGACTTGCATACACACTCAAACACAGAAGGAACATAAATGATCTGGGATATTAAACTCTAAGCAAGGTGAGCTTAAAACAACTAAGGAGCTCTTTAACTTAAGTCTATACAGATACAATCCTATCTGTGGTCTGCATGAAGAATTTCACTGGCAACTCCCAACACAGACAACCAGAGATTTAAAGGAAACCAATCAACAAATAATTAATTGCAGCTGGGAGAAACTGCACCCAGTCCCAGAACTGAGCACAGACAGAATTAACTCCCTAACTGCCAAACACAAAGAAACAGCAACTCAGCTGTGAGAAGTCAGAATGTGCAACCGCGACGATCTTCGTGGCGATGCACACATGACAGTACCCCCCCTTCTACGAGGGGCCTCCGGACCCTCAGGGCCAGGTTTGCCCGGGTGAGTTCTGTGGAAGGTCCGCACCAAACGATCTGCGTTAATGTCAGACGCAGGAACCCACGTCCTCTCCTCTGGACCATACCCCTTCCAATGCACCAAGTACTGAAGGGACCGGCGATTCAGACGTGAGTCAATGATCTTTGACACTTGAAACTCCAAGTTACCATTGACCACCACTGGAGGAGGAGGTAGAGGTGATGGTATGACTGGTGCCACGTACCTCTTAAGTAATGACTTGTGGAACACATTATGAATTTTAAACGTAGGAGGGAGGTCCAGACGAAATGCCACAGGATTAATTATGGAACTGATCCTGTACGGCCCGATGAATCTGGGGCCCAGCTTCCAGGAGGGAACTTTAAGTTTTTATTCCTGGTAGACAACCATACCAGATCGTTCACATTAAGATCTGGACCAGAAACTCTCCTCCTATCAGCCATACGTTTATAACGGTTCCCCATAGCACTCAGATTATTCAATACACCTCTCCACACTGAAGCAAGTGACGACGAGAAACGCTCCTCCTCAGGAACCCCAGAAGGGCCCCCCCCATTGAATGTACAAAACTGGGGATGAAAACCATATGCCCCAAAAAACGGGGACTTACCAGTGGACTCGCTCCGCCTGTTGTTAAGAGCGAACTCTGCCAGAGGCAAGAAAGAAGACCAGTCCTCCTGGTTCTCTGAGACAAAACACCGAAGATAAGTCTCTAGGCTTTGATTCAGACGCTCTGTCTGACCATTGGTCTGCGGATGAAAAGCCGAGGAAAATGACAATTGCATCCCCCGACGTAAACAAAATGCCCTCCAAAACTTGGACACAAACTGAGACCCCCTATCTGACACCACATCAGAAGGCAACCCATGAAGTCTCACAATCTCCCCAATGAACACCTGCGCCAGAGTTTTAGCATTAGGGAGGGCAGGAAGAGCAATGAAATGTGCCATCTTACTGAACCTGTCAACAACCACCAGTATGACAGTCTTCCCTGACGACTGAGGAAGGTCCGTGATGAAGTCCATAGACAAATGAGTCCATGGACGCTCCGGAAGTTTCAAGGGTAAGAGGGTCCCAGACGGACGGGTATGAGGGGTCTTAGAGCGAGCACAAACCCCACAGGACGCGACAAAAGTTAAAATATCTTTATTAACGTTAGGCCACCAAAACCGGCGAGAAAGGAGATCTAAAGTAGCCTTACTCCCTGGATGTCCTGCTAAAGCAGAATTATGATGTGCCTCAATAACCTTTTGTCTCAACTGATTTGGGACAAACAGTCTCCCTGGAGGTCCTGCAGGGGCGTCCCCCTGAGCCTCTAACACCTCCTCCTCAAGCTCAGAACATACAGCCGACACTACCACCCCCTCCTGAAGGATAGGAATCGGGTCATCCATTTTCCCGGCCCCTGGGAAACTGCGAGACAAGGCATCCGCCTTAACATTCTTAGATCCAGGGCGATAAGTGACAACAAAATTAAACCTGGTAAAAAACAACGACCATCGAGCTTGTCTGGAATTCAGACGCTTAGCAGATTCCAAATACAGCAGGTTCTTGTGATCAGTAATGACGGTGACCGGGTGGACTGCCCCCTCCAAAAAGTGACGCCATTCTTCAAAAGCCAACTTAATGGCCAAAAGTTCCCTATTGCCGATATCATAATTCCTTTCGGCGGACGACAATTTTTTAGAAAAGAAAGCGCACGGATGCCATTTACCAGGGACGGACCCTGGGACAATATTGCACCCACCCTACGTCAGACGCGTCCACCTCCACAACGAACGGCTGTGATGCATCTGGTTGGATGAGAACGGGTGCCGAAGCAAAACATTTTTTCAAAGAGGAAAAAGCTTGGCAAGCTTTGTCCGACCATTTAGAAAAATCCGTCCCTTTTCTTGTCATGTCAGTGAGAGGTTTGACAACAGATGAGAAATTACAAATAAATTTCCGGTAGTAGTTAGCAAACCCCAGAAAACGCTGCAGAGCCTTAAGATCCTCTGGCTGATCCCATTCAAGCACTGCTCTCACCTTTTCAGGGTCCATACGGAAACCGGAGGCTGACACCAAGAAACCCAAAAACTGAAGTTCCTGTACGGCGAATACACACTTTTCCAGTTTGGCGTATAGTTTATTGTCTCGCAAGATCTGCAACACCTGTCTCACATGCTCCTGGTGAGACACAAGATCTGGTGAGTAAATTAAAATGTCATCCAAATATACGACCACAAACAGCCCCACCAGATGACGAAAAATGTCATTAACAAAATGTTGGAATACTGCTGGTGCAGTAGTCAGACCAAAAGGCATGACAAGGTTCTCATAATGTCCCTCCGGCGTGTTAAACGCCGTTTTCCACTCATCCCCCTCTTTTATCCTAATCAGATTATACGCCCCCCTGAGATCCAATTTAGAGAACCATTTGGCGCCAACAATTTGATTGAAGAGATCAGGAATCAGAGGGAGTGGATATGGATCTCGAACAGTAATCCGATTAAGTTCGCGGAAATCCAAGCAAGGGCGTAGGCCTCCATCTTTTTTCTTCACAAAGAAGAACCCCGCGGCCACTGGGGAAGATGAAGGTCTAATATGCCCTTTGGCCAGACTTTCCAAAATATAATCTTTCATAGCCTGCCTCTCAGGACCAGAAAGGTTATATAACCTAGCTTTAGGTAACTTAGCATCAGGAAGTAAATTAATAGAGCAGTCATACACGCGATGAGGAGGCAACTCCTGACACCCCTCCTCAGAGAACACATCCCCAAAGTCCTCCAAAAAAGGAGGCAAAGTACTAGGCACGACCGCACTGATGACTGTGTTCATGCAGTTACTTTTGCAAAACTCCCCCCATTGGCTTATATCTCTGGACTGCCAATTAATCACAGGGTTATGTTTAACCAACCAAGGAAGTCCCAACACAATAGGAGTAGGTAGACCCTCCAACACATAACAAGATAATAGTTCCCTATGTATTGCCCCTACCCGAAGGTCAATGTTATGAACCTCATGAAAAAAGCTACCTTGGCCGAGAGGCCTGGCGTCAATGGAGAATATAGGGATCGGTTTGACCAATACACTCAGATGCATACCTTGAGCCTGAGCAAACTGAGCGTCAACCAGATTAGCCCCGGACCCACTATCAAGAAGAACAGAAAATCTCTCCACTCTCGTACCAACCACCACCTCCACTGGTACAAGGAACTGAGAAGAACTAGCGGACGAAATACATACTCCCAGGTTGTCGTCCACCACACAACCTGGGATTAACAGTTTTCCGGCGACTTTTTGCTCAACAAGGCACGGGATGGACATCCCCCAACAAAATGTCCCTCTTTCCCGCAGAAGAAACACCTTCTAGTCCTGCGGCGTACCGCCAATCCCCTCCTACGAAATGATGTCCCTCCCAACTGCATAGGCTCCTCCTAACAGACAAGGGGAACCTCAACATAAGGGACTTTAGTAGTAGGTGGAGTAACAACAGGGGCGGAGTTACCTCGCACCTCTCCCGGAGCCGTCTATCAGTACGGATAGCTAGGGCCATAGCAGCCTCCAGTGATGGAGGAGAATCATACTGAGCCAAAACGTCCTTTAATTTGTCAGAAAGCCCATGACAAAACTGGCTCCTAAGAGCTGGGTCATTCCACTGAGTATCTGTGGCCCATCTACGGAACTCAGAAGCAAATTCCTCCGCCGGACGATCTCCCTGCTGTATCTTACGTAATTTTGTCTCAGCAAGAGAGACCCGATCTGGGTCATCATATACCAAACCCAGGGCAGTAAAAAATCGATCTACTGACTGTAGAGCCGGGGATCCCGGAGGAAGGGAGAAGGCCCAGGATTGAGGGTCCCCTTGTAGGAGCGAGATAACAATTCCCACTCTCTGCTCTTCACTCCCTGATGATCGAGGCCGAAGCCGAAAATACAATTTACATGCTTCCCTGAAGGTAAAAAATTTGTCTCGCCCACCAGTGAACCTGTCCGGGAGAGCTACTTTAGGTTCAAATCTGGTTTGCTTCGAGGGAGACAAAACTTTGGACTTAATGTCCGTCAGCTCCATGGATAATCCCTGCAACTGCAGAGCCAGCTGGGCTACTGGATCCATGGAAACTGGGAATAATTTTATGGGCCAGTGAAAATGTCACGCGGTCTTATGATATGTGTACGATGTCAGTAAACTATTCTTAAAAGAACAACACTCTATACAACATATAGATTAGCAACATCAGCATGTAAATATAGAATAGATTTACCTGACACGATATCCGTTGAACTCAGGGTTAATCTTGAGGACTTGATACACTGTCACAGGAAAGAGGAGGACCGGGGGTCTAACCTGACCCTAAACTGGGGTCCTAACTAATCTCTCACCTTGGAGGTACTGATAATGGTTCAGAGGTCCAAGTCTCCAGCCTAACCCTGTCTCCTATCAGTCCCTGAACCCTGTAATCAGTCCTAAGAAGGATTCTGATTACCACCAAAGGGATATGGGCTGATCTCTGCTAAATACACAGATTAGACATATAAGACAGACTGGAGAAAACACAGACTTGCATACACACTCAAACACAGAAGGAACATAAATGATCTGGGATATTAAACTCTAAGCAAGGTGAGCTTAAAACAACTAAGGAGCTCTTTAACTTAAGTCTATACAGATACAATCCTATCTGTGGTCTGCATGAAGAATTTCACTGGCAACTCCCAACACAGACAACCAGAGATTTAAAGGAAACCAATCAACAAATAATTAATTGCAGCCGGGAGAAACTGCACCCAGTCCCAGAACTGAGCACAGACAGAATTAACTCCCTAACTGCCAAACACAAAGAAACAGCAACTCAGCTGTGAGAAGTCAGAATGTGCAACCGCGACGATCTTCGTGGCGATGCACACATGACAATTAGATCACCAAACAAATGTAAACATTAGACAAAGATAACAGAAGTAAACTCAAAATGCAATTTTTAAATTAAGGTCTTTATTATTAGGGGAAAAGGAAATCCAAGCCTACAGGGCCATGTGTGAAAAAGTGAATGCCCCCCATTAAAACATAAATTAACTATGGTTTATCGCATCTTTGGGGAGCTGAGATCAAATAATCTAGCCACACTCAGTCCTGATTAATGCCATACCTAGTCTCAATCAAGAAATCACTTAACCCCTTAACCCCCAAGGGTGGTTTGCACGTTAATGACCGCGCCAATTTTTACAATTCTGATCACTGTCTCTTTATGAGGTTATAACTCTGGAACGCTTCAATGGATCTTCACGATTCTGAGACTGTTTTCTCGTGACATATTGTACTTCTTGATCGTGGTAAAATTTCTTCTATATAATTTGCAATTATTTATGAAAAAATGGAAATATGGTGAAAATTTTGAAAATTTTGCAATTTTCAAACTTTTAAATTTTAGTCCCTTAAAACAGAGAAATATGTCACACAAAATAGTTGCTAAATAACATTTCCCACGTCTACTTTACGTCAGCAGAATTTTGAAACCAAATTTTTTTTTTTGCTACGAAGTTATAAGGGTTAAATTTGACCAGCGATTTCTCATTTTTACAACAAATTGTACAAAACCATTTTTTTGAGGAACAACCTCACAATTGAAGTCACTTTGAGGGGTCTATATGGCAGAAAATACCCAAAAGTGACACCATTCTAAAAACTGCACCCCTCAAGGCACTCAAAGCCACATTCAAGAAGTTTATTAACCCTTCAGGTGCTTCACAGGAGCTGAAGGAACTTGGAAGGAAAAAATGAACATTTAACTTTTTAGTCACAAAAATGATCTTTTACAAACAATTTTTTTTATTTTAACAAGGGTAAAAGGAGAAAATGGACAGAAAAAGTTGTTGTGCAATTTCTCCTGAGTACGCCGATACCCTATATGTAATGATGTTTTGGAATGCAGACTTTGATGGGTGTCATGTTCAGTTTGCAGAGTCCCTGATGTGCCTAAACAGTGGAAACCCCCCTCAAGTGACCTCATTTTGGAAACTAGACCCCCTAAGGAACTTATCTAGATCTGTGGTGAGCACTTTGAACCCCCAAGTGCTTCACACAAATTTATAATGCCAGGGCATGAAAACAAAAAATCCTATTTTTTCCCACAAAAGTAATATTTAAGTCACCAATTTTTATTTTCCCAAGGGTAACATGAGATATTGGACCATAAAAGTTGTTGTCCAATTTGTCCTGAGTACGCTGATACCCCATATGTGAGGGGGAACCACTGTTTGGGCGCACGGCAGAGCTCGGAAGCAAAACAAACCAATTCAAAGTAATGGTGGTAACTGGTGAAACAACATCTTTCAAGTCTGAGTTGGCCAATAGAACCCCCTAGTGTTTTATTCAAATAATTTGAGATGAGCGACTTTCCCGTTTTTCGGGTCGAGTCGAGTTTCGTGAAACCCGACTTTCTCAAAAGTCGAGTCGAGTGAAGTCGGCCGACTAACGGAAATGGTGGGGTCGGAGTCGAAAATCTGACCCCAATGCAAGTCAATGGGGAATAAAAGGGGGAATATAATATAATATAATTGCCCCTTATCACAGTCAGGCAGCCTACTAATCAGATGTGATGCTCCACACAAGCAATTTGTACACTGTCACTGGCAGGCAGCTCTGCTACTCCACCAAATTAATTGCCCCCTTATGACAGTCAGGCAGTCTACTAATCAGATGTGATGCTCCACACAAGCAATTTGTACACTGTCACTGGCAGGCAGCTCTGCTACTCCACCAAATTAATTGCCCCCTTATCACAGGCAGGCAGCCTACTAATCAAATCTGATGCTTCACGCAAGCAATTTCTACAGCGTCACTGGTAGGCAGGCAGCCTAAGAACCAGCGTTGCTGCACACAGCAAAATCCTCCCCTCTCACTGCACAGTCACTGTACAGCTAATCGCTATCAACAGAAAGTAATTTTTTTTTTAGGCCTTGTCTAACGCTCTCCCTGCTCAGATGCACCGCCAGAAACCTTCCCCTACACTGAGTTCGGCAGATGTAAAATGGTGGTCGGCGCTGAGGGATTTTCTATGCACTGTGACGCCACTGAAAGCCAGCCATTCGCTGCAATGCCCTTCTCTAAGATGGTGCTGGCCGCTGGCTATGTCATCCCATTGCCCACAGCCTGCGTCCTTGCTCATTGGCCGAGAAAAGGCGCTTAAAGTGTAGGGGAAAACCGACTCCAGCAAAATGGTCACCAAACACGTGACCGAACTCACTCCACGGTCGGGTTTCGTTTCATGAAACCCGACTTTGGCGAAAATCGGCGACTTTTGAAAATGAAAGACCTGTTTCGCTCAACTCTACAAATAATAGACGCTTGTTCTTATCGAAGGTGCCTATTGCTCATGTGTCCCTGTTTGATTCACGGACAGGCTGTTATATTTATCTTGGATATCATCTAGGGTAATCTAGCGCATTGCCATTGCCTAGTATTTCTGATATATTCTATCAAATTTTTCTGAAATTATCTTGCCTTTGTCTTTGTTGTTTATTGTCCTTAATTTTCAATTGCATATCTAATAGAATTATTCTTTTAGTTTTATTTAGTACAGTATAAGGAGCTTTGGTGATAATCAGTAGCAGAAAAATTTACATATACAGTATGTAATAATTTTACAGATTAAAATTTCTGCAGCAAAATACATGTGCATAGGTTCACAAGTGTTTTGCCGCCAAGTATTAGGTCTTGTTTGCCAGAGGGATCAAATACTTATTAACCACTGAAAAACGCAAATAAATGCATATTATTTATACAATGTGATTTTTTTCTGGATTTTATTTTTGATATTCTATCTCTCAGTGCTAAAATTAACCTGCCCTTAAAATTATAGACTGTTCATGTCTTTGTCAGTGGGAAAGCTTACAAAATCAACAAGGGATCAAATACTTATTTCCCCACTGGATATATTAAGAAAAAAATACTCTCCTTTTTAAATCCTCCCTCCGTTAGTCATCACCAATAGTGTTGAGCGATACTGCTCGATATCTAAAAATATCGTATCGGAATGGTATCGCCGATATCACTAAATATCGTCGTTATCCGATTCTGATACCGGAAGTCCCATGTAAGTCTATGGGAACAAAATATCGCAACAAAAAAAACCCTTTCTTTCGTTGTAAACACAAAATATATACACATAGAATACATATATATATATATATAATATATATATATATATATATACATGTCATTGTGACATATATATATATACATATATTTATAGTTTATACACTTCTACATAGTAAAATAGACTCTGATTCAATTGCCGGGTAAAGCCGTGACATACCCCATAGAAGTCGACGGGCTCGGTGCCGAGTACCCCCAAAACCTCTGGCTCTGTGCGACTCAACTTGGGCGTCACGAACAGGATTCTGTAGCTCGCTATAAGCGAGTCCTGTGTGCCTGAATTGAACTGGTTTTGTGCTTGAGAATTGCTAAAATCATCAGAGAATGTATTTGCCATTTTTCAGCCATATCTGCGTCACGACGAGGCACTGGTGAAGAAGAAGGGCGTGCTCTTCGTGGGTGTACACTCACTCAGTGGCGCGAAAACGATGGCCGACCACTGTAAATGGTATTGCAATGTAAGATCGTGCCCCACAGCTCTTCAGTTCCGCCTCCTCATCCTCCTCAGTGTGCGGAAACTAACAAGAAGGTCCGCCTCCCTACAAAAGAGGGGCCCTCTCCAGATGCTAATGACACATGTGACTTGGCAGAGATGGCTAATGGACACGAGCAGAAGTGTGAAGGGATGGAGCAGTCAGAGCTCTCCCCCCACGGAAGCGACGCGATCGCCACGGAACCACCGTTGGGCACCCGGCCTGGAAACGCTCCTACGCTGCAAGAAGCGGAGGATACCCTAAGAGGCCTGGCCCGGCACCGGGAGGAGGTCGCCAGGATGGAAGCCAGCTGGCGTGCCCTAAAACTAAACTTGGAGCGGCGCCAATCCCTCTTACCTGAAGTGTCTGTACCGGAAGGTGAGGCACCCGTTCTAGTAGAGGAGTCCGTGCGGGCATCCCAGCCCTTGCAATGTGATCCGGTTGACGTTGTCGCAGTGGAGGCACCCGTTCCTGCAAAAAACTCTGCACCGGCAGCACCCCAGATCCCACTGTCTGCCCCCGTCGCTGAGACAGAAGAAGCGACACCCGTCCTCATGGAGGAGGCCGCGCAGGCACCAGAGGTCTACCTGTCTGTACCGGAGCCCTGACTGTCATCTGTTCCAGAGCCGGCTGCTTCCTCCGCAGGTGAGCGCCGCCAGGACTGGGGGGCGCCAGGAGAGCTGCCGCAAACCGGACACTGTAAGCTGCAGTTTGATGGTGGAGACATGGAGCTGCTGGTGGAGAAGAATTTCAACCGGCGTCTGGAGGAAGAGTGGAGACGTTGGGAGCGGGAATCAGAGCGACAAAGGGAGCAGCGAGAAACCCAAAATCTTCGGCAATGTAACCTGGAGAAGGACCGGGCAGATAAGGACCGGATGAGAAAAGATAAAGGAACCCTGTGGGAGCCGCGGCGTAAGGGTGCAGTACGGAACTTTAAATTGAAAGGTGGTTGGGGCTTCATCCAGGAGCTTGGACTTTATTTAGAAGTTTTTGTAACCCGGCGGGACGTGGAGACTCACCTCCCAGAAGGACACCCGGGGAGGGACCTGTTGCCAGGAGACTTGGTGACTTACACCCGACACTGGGGTTACAATGGATGGTACGCCCTAAATGTTACCAGGTGCGACCCCTACTCCCCAGAGTGTCAGGAACCTGTGAGACCCTCGGAGCCTTCAGCCTCCCACATCCAGGCCTCTGCACAAGTGCCCACCCCACGCCGTAAATCTCCCCAGCCTCCCTCAGTGGTCTCCTCAGCAGCCCCAGCTATGGACATGATAAGTATAGCTGGCCCATACCCGGCGCCTGTTAGGCCCCCTGGGGTTCGTTCAGTCCGGGACATAGGGTTCCAGACCCGGAGGGAGATGAAAGAGGTGACCACACAGACACAGATAGCGGGTCACGACTTGACTGTACAGGCCACACGACGTCATCAGGTCCTGGTGGTCCTTGGTGTCTCGGATGTTTGGCAAGCATCAGAAGAGTACCAGGTGGTACCTGGAACACCCCTGCCAAAGAATTATAAATAACCCGGACAGGGTCCCTGTATGTAAATAGTTAAATTGTTGATGTACCCGGACGGGTGAATGTTCATAAAAAAGTTTTTTAATTTAATAAAAAAAAAAAACACAGTTTTCATTACTTTTATTACAGTCTCATCCTGCGACGCCATCGATCTCCTGTAACAAAAAGAAAAAAAAAAAAAAAAAGTATACCACCTGTCCGACGCAGTCCATAGTAACTTGTGTCCCACGACGATCCAGCTCTGCTACATCAGAATGACAGGCAGAGCCTGTCATCCCGGCGCAGCACAGCTGATTACCTGCTTCCCCGGCGGTGACGTCATCGGACTGGTTTACGGCCGGGATTACCCTGCAGTCACTGCAGTTATCGCGAAAAACTGCATGTGACCGCCAGGGAGAAGATAATGGCGGCCATCAAGCAGTCCAGGACGTGACCGCCGGAGATCTTCTGCCAGGTAAGTGCCGCTGACTCCTGACAGACCCGACCGACGGACACTCACAGTGACAGTGACAAATCCGATTCCGGTATCCGATATGACGAAAATATCGGTACTCGGAATCGAAAGTCCGATACAGCTAATATCGGCCGATACCCGATATTTGCAGTATCGTATCGCTCAACACTAATCACCAATCTTTGTTTCCGTGTACTTCCGTCGTGACCACCATTGCCAATTGAAAGCCTCAGCTGTTTTGTGCCATACAAAGACCTACAGGACAATCATATCGTCCACACACGTAGCGGGAGGTCTGACAGCCTTGTTTTAGTTATATTTATTCACATCAACTGGTATGCTAATTTTTAAACTCCCAGAAAACCCTATTGCTGATGTTGCTTGCATTTTTGTCTCCTTCAAACAATGGAAATCACTCAGATCTGGCGATATTGTCAGAATTGTTGGTACTGTCTGTATTGTTTTTAATTATTGTTATTGTCTGTTGAGTTAATATTGTCAGTAACATTGGAATTGTTGGTATTGTTAATATGATTAGTTTTGATGGAATTATTGGCATTTTATTCACAATAGCTATAGCTGATATTGCCTATACTGTCGGTTTTGTTGTTATAGTTGTCGATACTGTCAGCTTTATTGGTACAGTTGGTACTGTCGATGTTGTTAGTATAGTTGCTATTATCAGTACTCTACTGATAGTATTGTCAGCATTACTTTGCAGTTCTTTCAAAATTGGAACATAGCTGTCACAAGGGGAGTGGTATGTGATATAATATTTTCTACTATATACTAGTATATACTACTAATATATGGAAAGTGACAGACAATTGAACTTTTTTACATGGTAGGCCACTGTTACAAAAAAAATATTTTTTCTTACCATGTTCAAATAGGCAATACCTTCCTTATAGTAGCATAAGCTTGAAGTAGGTAACTAACAATGTGTCGGTATGAATAAAGACATTGCATGCAATGTGGTGGTCGGGTTGCAAGAGATCTGACAACCAGAATCTAATAGGCACACCAGAGGATCACACACAGTAAGGTTCAGCAGAAATCAAACCCATTTAAAACTTATTTCGATCTCATCACTTGATATTAGGAGTATTTTTCATAGGTTGATTCACAAATAACTAGAAGAATGTAATGTATTTATTAAATGACATGTATACATAATACAAGAATAATTAAATATGTTCTGCATTTAAAAGTAGGGCTTAAAACCCTTTGCTCTGGTGTGCCCAAGAGAAACCCATCCAACACTGCTGAAAACAGTGTAAGGCCATGTTCACATGTTCAGTGTTTTTTCAGTATTTTACATCAGTATTTGTAAGACAAAATTAAGAGTGCAACAATCAGGGAAAGCATAAAGAAACACGTCACCACTTATGTATTTTTTACCCAGTCCTGGCTTCGGCTTTCAAATACTGATGCAAATTACTGACCAAATACTAATCATATGAACATGGCTAACTTGTGCAATGATATGCCATTGTGGTTTTTAGTGAGAAAGTGCTGTTCAGGATGTAATTCAGAATGTAATTGTAATTTGTGCTTTTTATTAATTTGAGTTTACAATT
>JARQOD010000001.1:207605452-207669466 GCA_033576555.1 Oophaga sylvatica | reverse complement strand
CTGCCCAGAGCAGCAATCAATCACTAAGAATATTTCATTTCGCCAGAGCTGTTTAAAATATGAAAGCTGAGGTGTGATTGGTTGCTATGACAACAGTTTTTCCACTCTACAACACCTCAGCAGACACTGACTGGGTGGGAGAAATCTAGCATCCCGGGAACATAAGCTCCCAGCCAATGTTTGCCCCCCCCAAAGGAACAGAGAGCACATGACAGAAATAAATCACCCCCTTCCCTCCTTACTGCCAGGCTCTATTGTTACCAGTGTAGAAAATTGCATCATCAGCGGCCGCACACTTAGCCGCACACAGAGCCACACTGCTAGGTTACATAACAGCACATCTCTAGGAACTCCCTGCTCAGCGCCATCCAGTTCGGGACTACGGTATGGAGGATGTGTGATGGGTGTATGCGCACGGACTATGGGATGGAGGATTTGTATGATGGGTATATGGGCATGGGACTATGAGAGGGAGGATATGTATGACGGGTATATGGGCACTTGACTATGGGATGGAGGATATGTATGATGGGCATATGGGCATGGGACTATGGATGGCGGATGTGAGATGGGTATATGGGCACGGGACTATGGGATGGAGGACATGTAAGATGGGTATATGGGCACAGGATTATGGGATGGAGGATATGTATGATGGGCATATGGGCACTGGACTATGGGATAGAGGATAATCATTATAATTTGTTATAACCACAGTTAGTTTACTCTGCCTAGGCAACGCTAGGCCCTCAGCTAGTATATTATATTTCTAAATTCTATGATACATGTGGGATAATTAGAGCTGTCTTTTCTTTACTCTCCTTACGTTTTCTTTTTACTGTTTCAGTTTTGAGCTTATTTTATATTTATTAAGTCAAATTTTAGAAAAAAAATTCTTGCCTTTAGCATTTATTCACAAACATTGGATAGTGATCAGGGATTAGGCTCTGTTCTTAATTCTGTAAACTCCTGCTTTCTCATCTCACACTGTTACTACCTTGCTTTATAGGCAAAATAGCCCATGGCAGGAGCAACTGCTAAGCTCCTATGCTGTAAAATTCAAAACATAAATTTAATGATAGTTTTACATATCATAAAAATATGTTGGTGAACAACTATTTGTTGAATTTTTTTTGAGCTGAATGTCTTTGGAAAGTAATTATTTTTTAAAAAGTCCCCAAAAGTCCGAGGCTTAGTCCAAGACTAGTTATAAAAACATATTTGGTGTTTGTGGCTAAACAAAATAAAATTTACAAATAACCAAGCAATTGGGAAACTTAATTATTGCCAAATTACTGAGGTGATGAAATAATAAAATTAGCACTTACTGTCTTTTTACTTGAAGCACAGAACTATTAAATTATGACTTTAAATATATAGTAAACTAGAAATTTCTCTTTCATTTATGTATACTAAGACATTGTCTATTATTGAGTGACTAAAACAAGATGGTAAAAGATCAGTGAGAAGGACAGAACTGGTCTACATATCAGATAGCAAGTTCTTTGACAAGAGTCAAATTACAATACATTGTTGTATTTTTGTCCTGTATTTAATAGTTTGTTACATGATATAGTATGGCTAAGCCTGATATCTCCCTTATTTCTTAACTCATTAATTTTCACTTTTTTCCAACTTTATTGTATCTTATCACTTTTTTGAACATCCTTTTTTTTTTAAAAATAGGAGAACTGATATGTTTGACATGTACGTTCATATTTTTTGCCTTTATTGTAATAATTCCGATGATATCTGACCTTCTATTCCAAGGTGGTTTACAGACAAAAGCGACTCCTTTCTGAAACTTTTACAAATCTATGTAGACAAGATTAGATTTTGTACCATCTTGGCTTATTTCCTTTTATAACTGTTTCCCGTTACTAGTGTTATTAAGTTTTAATTAAAAAATGCCAATTTGCAAAATATATACATAACCATAATCAGTGTCAAGTGTAAATCAGTGAACTATATGACACAAATGCATGTTAACCATGTAAGCAGTGGAGAAACATACTCTTCACAAAAACATTAACCTCTTAGTGACAGAGCCATTTTGCAGCTTAATGACAGGGCCAATTTTTAAAATTCTGACCACTGTCAATTTATGAGGTTATAACTCTGGAACGCTTTAGCGAATCCCACTGATTCTGAGAATGTTTTTTCATGACATATTGTACTTCACGTTAGTGGTAAAAGTTCTTTGATATGACTTGTGTTTATTTATGAAAAAAACGGAAATATGGCGAAAATATAGAAAGTTTAACAATTTTCAAACTTTAAATTTTTATGCCTTTAAATCAGAGAGATATGTCACAGAAATTTCTTATTAAATAACATTTCCCACATGTCTACTTTACATCAGCACAATTTTGGAACAAAATTTTTTTTTGTTACGAAGTTATAAGGGTTAAAAGTTGACCAGCGATTTCTCATTTTTACAACACCATTTTTATTTTAGGGACCACATCACATTTGAAGTCACTTTGAGGGGTCTATACGATAGAAAATACCCAAAAGTGACACCATTATAAAAACTGCACCCTCAAGGTGCTCAAAACCACATTCAAGAAGTTTATTAACCCTTTACGTGCTTCACAGGAACTGAAGCAATGTGGAAGGAAACAATTAACATTTAACTTTTTTTGCAAAAAATTTACTTCGGAACCTATTTTTTTTATTTTAACAACTGTTAAAAGAAAAAATGAACCACAAAATTTGTTGTGCAAATTCTCCTGAATAAGCCGATACCCCATATGTGGGGGTAAACCACTTTTGGGCGCACGGCAGAGGTCGCAAGGGAAGGAGCGACATTTGACTTTTTCAACGCAGAATTGGCTGGACGCCATGTCGCGTTTGTAGAGGCCCTGATGTGTTTAAACAGTGGAAACCCATCACAAGTGACCCCATTTTGGAAACTAGACCCCTAAGGAACTTATCTACATGTGTGGTGAGCACTTTTGAACCTCCAAGTGCTTCACAGAAGTTTATAACATAGAACAGTGAAAATAAAATATCATATTTTTTCCACAAAAACAATCTTTTCACCCCAATTTTTATTTTCCCAAGGGTAACAAGACCCCAAAAGTTTTTGTGCAATTTGTCCTGAGCATGCTGATACCCCATATGATGGGGTAAACCACTGTTTTGGTGCATGGCAGAGCTTGGAAGGGAAGGAGCGCCGTTTGACTTTTTCAACTCAGAATTGGCTGGATGCCATGTCGCGTTTGTAGAGGCCCTAATGTGTCTAAACAGTGGAAACCCCCCACAAGTGACACCATTTTGGAAACTAGACGCCCTAAGGAACTTTTATAGATGTGTGGTGAGCACTTTGAACCCCCAAGTGCTTCACAGAAGTTTATAACTCCCGGGCATGAAAATAAAAAGTCATATTTTTTCCACAAACCTGATAGTTTAGTCCCCAATTTTTTTTTTCCCAAGGGTAACAGTAGAAATTAGACGACAAATGTTGTTGTCCAATTTGTCCTGAGTACGCTGATACCCCATATGTGGGGTGGGACCACTGTTTGGGCGCACGGCAGGGCTTGGAAGGGAAGGAGCGCCGTTTGACTTTTTCAAACCAAAATTGGCTGGAATTGAAATTGGACGCCATGTCGCGTTTGGAGAGCCCCTGATACGCCTAAACAGTCGAAACCCCCCACAAATCACACCATTTTGGAAACTAGACCACTTAAGGAACTTATCTAGATGTGTGGTGAGCACTTTGAACCCCAAGTGCTTCACAGAAATTAATAAACATAGAGCCGTGAAAATAAAAAATAATTTTTTTCCTCAAAAATGATTCTTTAGCCCGCTATTTTTTTTATTTTCCCAAGGGTAACAGAGAAATTGGACCCAAAAAGTTGTTGTGCAATTTTTCTTGTGTACGCTGATACCCCATATGTGGGTGGAAACCACTGTTTGGGAGCATGAGAGTGCTTGGAAGGGAAGGAGCGCCATTTTGTAATGCAGACTTAGATGGAATGTTCTGCGGGCGTCATGTTGTGTTTGCAGAGCCCTTCATGTGCCTAAACAGTATAAACCCCCTGCAAGTGACACCATTTTGGAAACTAGACCCCCCCAAGGAGCTTATCTAGATGTGTGGTGAGCACTTTGAACCCCCAAGTGCTTCACAGAAATTTATAAACGCAGAGCCGTGAAAATGAAAATCATTTTTTTTCTCAAAAATGATTTTTTTAGCCAGCTATTTTTTATTTTCCCAAGGGTAACAGGAGAAATTAGAACCCCAACATTGGTGTGCAATTTGTCCTGAGTACGCTGATACCCCATATGTTGGGGTAAACCACTGTTTGGGCGCACGGCAGGGCTCGGGAGTGAGGGAGCGCCATTTGACTTTTTGAATGCCACGTCGTGTTTGGAGACCCCTGATGTGTCTAAACAGTGGAAACCCCCCACAAGTGACCCAATTTTGGAAACTAGACCCCTTAAGGAACTTATCTAGATGTGTGGTGAGCACTTTGAACCCCCAAGTGTTTCACAGAAATTTATAAACCTAGAGCTGTGAAAATAAAAAATCTTTTTTTTTCTCAAAAATGATTTTTTTAGCCAGCTATTTTATATTTTCCCAAGGGTAACAGGAGAAATTAGAACCCCAAAATTGGTGTGCAATTTGTCCGGAGTACGCTGATACCCTATATGTTGGGGTAAACCACTGTTTGGGCGCACGGCAGGGCTCGGAAGGGAGGGAGCGCCATTTGACTTTTTGAACGCCACGTCGTGTTTGGAGACCCCCTGATGTGCCTAAATAGTGGAAATCCCTCAATTCTAGCTCCAACCCTAACCCCAACACACCCTAACCCTAATCCCAACCCTAATCCTAACCTAAATCCCAACCCTAATTCCAACCCTAATTGTAACCCTAACCTTAATTGTTACCCTAACTCTGATTGTAACCCTAACCCTAATTTTAACCCTAACCCTAATTCTAACCCTAACCCTAATTCTAACCATAATTATAACCCTAACCCTAAGGCTAGGTTCATTTTGCGTTTTACCAGCCCGTTCAACACATAGCGTTGACAGGCTGGTAACGGTATAGCATAATGCGATCGCATTATGCTATACCCGCTAGCGCAGAGGAATCAGCAGATGATTCATCTGCGCTAGCGGTGACGGAGCCCAGACGCTGCAGCCCGCGTCCGAGGCTCCGTCACTGAATGATGGCACGTCGCAAACGCATGCCGCTTTACGGCATGCGTTTCGATGCGCCCTCAAATGGGGGTGAATGGCAGCATTAACGGACAGCGTTACACCGCGTTATAGTGCGGTGTAACGCAGTCTGTCTAACGGACTGCCATAACGCAGTATGAACCCAGCCTAACCCTAACCCTAATTATAACCCTAACCCTATTGCTAACCCTAACCCTAATGCTAACCTTAACCCTACTTATAACCCTAACCCTAATTATAACCCTAACCCTAACGGAAAAATGAAAATAAATATAATTTCTATTTTTTATTATATGGCCCTAACTAAGGGGGTGATAAATGGGGGGGTTATGTATTGTTTTTTTTATTTTGATCACTGTGATAGTTTATCACAGTGATCAAAATGCACTTTCTGGAGAATGAATGAAAAAAAATTTGAATCTGCCGCCAAGCAGATCGGCGGGCACACTGCGCATGCGCCCGCCATTTTTTAATTCCAGGAAGAAGACCGGGAGGATCAGAGGCCAAGGGGACCTGCCGGAGGACACCGGCAGGTACAGGGGGGGTTCAGGGGGACATGGGGACCCTCATTTTCTCCCCTCTGATGTGCGATCACATCAGAGGGGAGAGAAATCATTTTTTTTTTTGCGATCGCCGTTATGCTTGTAAAGCGGCGATCGCAACACCGGGATCGGTGAATACCGACCCGGATCATGTTCTCTGGGGTCTCGGCTACCCCTGGTAGCCGAGACCCCAGAGAATATTTCCCATCCCCCAGCACATAGCGGCGGGCGCACTGAGCATGCACCCGCCATTTTCTTCATAGCGGCGGCACCGGGGGACAATGTAGGGGCCGGGGGCCACATGCAGGGGATCGGGGGCCACATGGGGGTCCCGGTGACCCTTTTTCTCTGTCCTCTGATGTCCGATGACATCAGAGGACAGAGAAATTAAATGGCACAACTTTTTTTTTTGTTGCGATCGCCGTTATAGGGTTAATAACGGCGATCGCAACATCGGTGTCGGTAAAAACCGACCCGATTCATGTTCTCTGGGGTCTCGGCTACCCCCGGTAGCCGAGACCCCAGAGAAAATGCACCTCTGGGGGTTGCTATTCACTTTTTCCACAGCGACGTTAATTAACGGCGCTGTGGTTTAAGTACCCTTAATGACCGCCTTTAAAAGGCGTATCGGCGGTCGTTAAGGGGTTAAAGCAATGTAATATGGCAAAAAACAAGAAAAGTACACATATTTGGTACCGCTGCATCGGAACGACTCGACCTATAAAACTGTCACACTAGTTAGCCCCTGTAGTGAACACCTTTA
The DNA here is from genome assembly GCA_033576555.1 of Oophaga sylvatica. Lineage (NCBI taxonomy): Eukaryota > Metazoa > Chordata > Amphibia > Anura > Dendrobatidae > Oophaga > Oophaga sylvatica. The sequence goes on along the minus strand of JARQOD010000001.1, from coordinate 207,662,974 downwards.
AAAGAAAAATAAAAACAAAAACAAGGCAAAAAATTATGCTTTAACATCATACCACCTAACAAAAAGAGGAATAAAACGTGATCAAAAAGACAAATGTAAACAAAAATGGTATTGCTAAAACCATCATCTTGTCCCACAAAATAAGCTGCCATACATCTAGATCAGCAGATTAATAAAAAAAAATTATAGCTGTCAGAATAAAGTGTTCCAAAAATAATTATTTTATCGATAAAATAACAGTAACAGAGTATTTAAGGTTGAAGGTAGACTTTAAGTCCATATAGCTCAACCCATAGCCTAACATGTTGATCCAGAGGAAGGCAAAAAAAATTCATGCAGCAAACACTAAGCTCCACATTGGTTAAAAAAATTCCTTCCCGACTCCACACAGCAAACAGACTAGTTCCTTGGATCCTTGGATCAACGCCCTATCCAGGAATCTAGTATATACAGTCATGGCCAAAAGTTTTGAGAATGACACAAATATTATATTTTCACATGATCTGCTGCCCTCTGGTTTTTATGTGTGTTTGACAGATGTTTTTATCACAGACAGAAATATAATAATTGCAAACATATGAGTAACAAAAGCTTATATTGACAGTTAGAATGAGTTAATGCAGCAAGTCAATATTTGCAGTGTTGACCCTTCTTCTTCAGGACCTCTGCAATTCTCCCTGGCATGCTCTCAATCAACTTCTGGACCAAATCCTGACTGATAGCAGTCCATTCTTGCACAATCAATGCTTTCATTTTGTCAGAATTTTTAGGTTTTTGTTTGTCCACCCGTCTCTTGATGATTGACCACAAGTTCTCAATGGGATTAAGATCTGGGGAGTTTCCAGGCCATGGACCCAAAATCTCTATGTTTTGTTCCCTGAGCCATTTAGTTATCACCTTTGCTTTATGGCAAGGTGCTCCATCATGCTGGAAAAGGCATTGTTGATCGCCAAACTGCTCTTGGAGGGTTGGGAGAAGTTGCTCTTAGAGAACATTCTGGTACCATTCTTTATTCATGGCTGTGTTTTTAGGCAAGACTGTGAGAGAGCCGATTCCCTTGGCTGAGAAGCAACACCACACATGAATGGTTTCAGGATGCTTAACAGTTGGCATGAGACAAGACTGGTGGTAGCGCTCACCTTGTCTTCTCCGAATGAAGCGTTTTCCTGATGTCCCAAACAATCGAAAAGAGGATTCATCAGAGAAAATAAATTTACCCCAGTTCTCAGCAGTCCACTGCCTGTACCTTTTGCAGAATATCAGTCTGTCCATGATGTTTTTTCTGGAGAGAAGTGGCTTCTTTACTGCCCTCCTTGAGACCAGGCCTTGCTCCAAGAGTCTCCGCCTCACAGTGCGTGCAGATGCACTCACACCTGCCTACTGCCATTCCTGAGTAAGCTCTGCACTGCTGGTAGCCCGATCCCGCAGCTGAAACACTTTTAAAAGACGGTCCTGGCGCTTGCTGGTCTTTCTTGGGCGCCCTGAAGCCTTTTTGGCAACAATGGAACCTCTCTCCTTGAAGTTCTTGATGATGCGATAGATTGTTGACTGAGGTGCAATCTTTCTAGCTGCGATACTCTTCCCTGTTAGGCCATTTTTGTGCATTGCAATGATGACTGCACGTGTTTCTTTAGAGATAACCATGGTTAACAGAAGAGAAACAATGATGCCAAGCACCAGCCTCCTTTAAAAGTGTCCAGTGGTGTCATTCTTACTTAATCATGACAGATTGATCTCCAGCCATGTCCTCATCAACACCCACACCTGTGTTAATGGAGCAATCACTGAAAAGAGGTTAGCTGGTCCTTTTAAAGCAGGGCTGCAATGATGTTGAAATGTGTTTTGGGGATAAAGTTAATTTTCTAGCCAAATATTGACTTTGCAAGTAATTCCTGTTAAGCTGATCACTCTTTATAACATTCTGGAGTATATGCAAATTGCCATTAGAAAAAGTGAAGCAGTAGACTTTGTAAAAATTAATATTTGTGTCATTCTCAAAACTTTTGGCCATGACTGTATAACCTGTAATATACTTTTCAAGAAAGGTATCCAGGCATCTTAAATTTTAGAAGTGAATCACTCAATACAACATGATATGCCAGAGAGTTCCAGAGTCTCACTGCTCTTACAGTAAAGAATCCGTGTCTCTGATTATGATTAAGCCTTCTTTCCTCCAGACGTAGAGGATGCCCCCTTGTCCCCATCACAGGTCTAAGAGAAAAAAAAGATCATTAGAAAGATCTTTGTACTGTCCCCTCATATATTTGTACATTGTAACAAGATCATGCCCTAAGCCTTCGTTTTTCCAAACAAAATAACCCCAAGTGTAATAACATGTCTTGGTATTGCAGACACCCCAGTCCTCTAATAAACTTGGTCGCTCTTCTCTGTACCCACTCTAGCTCTGCTATGTCTTTTTTTATACACTGGAGACCAGAACTGTACATAGTAGAGATGAGCGACTTTGCCTCCGGAAGGGTAGAGTCGGGTTTCAGTCGGCTCGACTTTTCCAAAAGTCGAGTCGAACGAAGTCGGCCGACTATCGTCCGGGTTTCGTCAACAGTCGGAGACCCGACCCCAATGCAAGTCAATGGGGAATAAAAGTCGGCAGGGAGTGGATGACAATAAACACACCTACAATGCCCATTTCAATGCCAACGACAACAATTCTTATTACTTAAGCTTATCAACCTTAATTTACTTTATAATAATAGTAACGCATTGAAAACTGGAGGTTATTTGGCTAAAGTTGTGGGGGGGCGCAGGGCTGGCTCTAGGTTTTCGTGGGCCCCGGTCGAAAGAGTCTCAGTGGGCCCCTTTAACACATACCACAATTCATGATGCTCCGATACGGCAGAGAAATATAGGTGTAATACATTGATAAATACTTCACTTCTTACATTACATAAGTGATATCTATTGTAAATTCTACAATAGCTCAAAAACCGGACAGTATATTCCTCCATACAGTATTATGGGCACCACATAGTGTGCCATACAGAATAATGAGCCCCATATTTTGCTCCATACAGAATAATGAGCCCCATATATTGCTCCATACAGAATGGGCTCCATAAAATGCTCCATACAGAATAGTCCCCATATGTGCTCCATATGATGCTCCATATATAAAGGGCCCTATATGATGACCCATATATAATGAAACCCATGTGATGCTCTAGTATATGATGGGCCCCATATATGATGCTCCAGTGTATGATGAGCCCCATGTAATGCTCCAAATATAATGGTCCCCATATATAATGCTCCATATATAATAGGCCCCATATGATGCTCCAGTGTACAATGGGCTCCGTATATAATGCTCCAGTGTATGATGGGCCCAATACATAATTCTCCAGTGTATAATGCTCCCCATATATTGCTACAAACAATAAAAAAAATGAAATACCTCTCCTTGCTGTGCACTGCTCTACTGTGGACTCCTCAGCGTCGCCACCAACCAGCTCTCTGCACTGTGACTGCTCAGGCAGAGGGCGCACAGACGTGACGTCATCGTGCTCTCTGACCTGAATGTAAGTGCCAGGAAGCGCGGAAGACGTCACAGCGGTGGAGCAGGGAGAGGTAAGTATTGCAAGTGCTGGGGCCCTGAGCAAGCAGGGGGGCCCACTCATGGTCGCCGACATTGGCACAGGGCCCCACATAGTAAGCTGATGTCTCTGACGGCGAGTGGGCCCCCCCACTTGCTCAGGGCCCCGGAACTTGCCCAGGTGCGCCAGGTGCTGAAGCCGGCCCTGGGGGGTTACAGCCCAGTTAGGGAGGTGAAAAAACTGGAATATGTTGAGGTGTAGGCTGGACGTTCAGCAGCTGGAAATGGAGGAATTGGAGAAGTCGGAGGAAGAGAAGGACAAAGCGAGCCATTTTGCTGGCAACCTATGTGTCATCAGGGGAAGGTGGTACAAAATCCTTTGAAACCCAGGCATGGTTTTTTTTAATGAAGGTGAGATCAACTACATTTTGGGTCGACAGCCGGGTCCTTTTTTCTGTCAGGATTGATCCAGCAGCAGTGAAACTCTTTCTGATAGCACACTACCAGCAGGGCAAGCAAGCTCCTGTAAGGCATATTGTGCCAATTCAGGCCAGGTGTCCAGTTTACAGGCCCAGTAGTCAAAGGGGAATGAACTGTGAGGGAGAACATCGATAGGGGAGGAGAGGTAATCTTGAACCATAGTTGACAACTGCTGTCTGCTGTCTGTTGCAATCGATTCAGTATTACCAGCCATGAGAAATCAGTCCACAACATGGTCATGAAACCTCTGTATCCAATGCCACTTCGGCTGTGTGCACCATGAACACCTCTTCCATGTTGCCCAGTATGGGTCATGGTAGAACCTGCATCGCTGCTGTGGCTAGGAATGCCTCTAACAAACCAGAGTTGCTTGTTTGTTCGCCAATATTAGCTCTAGGTTCTCCTGTGGCATGATGTTCTGTAATTTGCCTTTATAGCGTGGATCGAGGATGCTGGCCAACCAGTAGTCATCATGCTTCATCATTTTGGCAATGAGAGGATCCCTTTTTAGGATCCGCAAGACATAATCACACATGTGGGCCAATGTTCCAGGTGTCAATGATGCACCGCCAGTGGTGGGTGGAGGAGCACTTTCTGCTAAATCCACATCCCTCCAATCACGCACAAACCCTGTACCTGACCTTGGCAAGACAACATTTTCTCTTGCCCCCTGAGAAGCATCCTCCTCCCCAAATTAATCATCCCCCATCCTCCGCCTCCTCGTCTTCCTCTTCTTCCTCCACCTTGTCCAGGACAGTTCCCTGAGCAGAAAATGCCTGACTGTCATTAAGGCTTCCCTCCTCCTCCTGCTCCTCCACTGCAGACACCTGATCCTTAATGTGCATCTAAGTTTGCATGAGCAGACGCATAAGTGTGACGCTCATGCTTATGATTAATTAACAGCCCTTTCATGGCTCTCATCCAACCATGTCTCAGATATCCCCACCATGTCATAATTATGTTCCAACAAAGTTCATTCTAATTCCTCCATTTTGTTGGTGAGACGTCTGGCATTAGTATACATGCACTTTATGTATCTCTCATTAACTCTATTCTTCTCTAAAATCTTAACTGTCCTACCCCTACCCCTCACACCACCACCCCCAATTTCTTTATTTGTGCCCTGGTCACTATCTGCACTAACTTCCCATCCTATGAAATGAATACCCTCCCACCAATCCCTAGTTTAAACACTCCTCCAACCTTCTAGTCATTTTTCCACTCCCCATTGAGGTGCAGACTGTGTCTTTTACGGCTGCCGGAACGCACAAAATAAATATAAATAGTAGGTGCGTTCGCAGCCCGGGGTCCACCGTGCAGGCAGAGCCTGCTGCTAGTAAGATGGTGCTGACAGGCGGTAGGAGCGAACTCTGTTATCCCGCAGAGTCGCAGATATGAATGCCGTAGCACTATCTGGCGATATGAGGGAACTTTGTTACTAAACCGAGTCGCCAACTAAAATGCTGTGGCGCTATATGGCGATATAAGCGGACTCTATTACTCCACTGAGCCGCTGAAGTAGAGACTGTGTCCTGTTAGCCTCACAGGAGACACAGATGACTGCTAAGGCGGATTGCAGTCTGTGTTCATGCAATCAGAAAGTAAGTAGCAAACTCCGCACCGCAGGTGTCGGTATTCTAGAGGCGTCTTTCAGCCAAAACCTAACCACATGCATACATGACCACACTGGCGCAAAGCACGTAATAGGTTTGATACTAGCGCACGGCTGTGCGGTCATGCAACCCTTTTATAGTAGCCACTACTACAAGACCTTCCAGAAAGAACCAATGGGAAACTGCTCCACAACACAAACAGCTACAGGACTTTCCTGGAGGACCAATGGGAGTCGCTGCTGTAACCGAGCAGTTTTATACCTCTGATCACAGCTGAGTACTCACGCTGTCTTTTGGCAGTGTGGGAACTGCGGCCCTCTGACTGGCGTTTCATCAAGTGAATGGGATCCGGGTTCAGGTTTGGGTCCAGGTACTGTTCTGGTACCCGAGTCTGAACTTTTTGTAACTGTTCGGCCGAACCCGCCAGACCTGAACATCCTGGTGTCCGCCCATCTCTAATAGTAACGTTTGCATATCTCAGCAGGCTTTGCGCCAGTTGCACAAAAGCTAAATAAATATACGCTCTATATTTAACCAATAGCACAGTATTTTTTTATCGCCTTTATGACACACACCAACAGCAGACTCAGGAAAATTACTCGTAAATAGTGACGTTTACTTATCTCAACAGGCTTTGTGCCAGTCACACAACTGCTAAATTCATATAGACTATTTAACCAATAGCACGGTAATTTTTTTATATCGCCTTTATTACACACACAGACAGCAGACTATGGAAAATTGGTGGCTCTGGTAAATAGTAGAGTTGAGCGATACTTTCCGATATCCTAAAGTATCGGAATCGGAATGGTATCGCCGATATCACTAAAATATCGGCGATACCCGATACCGATACCGGAAGTCCCATGTAAGTCTATGGGAACAAAATATCGCAACTAAAAAAACCTTTATTTCCTTGTAAACACTAAATATACACACATAGAATACATATATATATATATATATATATATATACATGTCATTGTGACATATATATACATATATGTATAGTTTATACACTTCTACATAGTAAAATATACTCTGATTCAATTGCCGGGTAAAGCCGGCTTCAGTGAAAAGACAGAAGCACCCGACATGAAATGACACTTGGTGTACATAGGGTTAACCATGTCTTTTCATGTCGTTTGCTATCTGATTTGCACAAACAATTAAATCAGACTATGTGTGCAAAATTTCACACCTGTAGGGGTTAATTAAAGGTGTAAATTCGTAGCAAAAAAGTCCGTTTTTTTTACAACGAATTTACACCTTTAATTAACCCCTACAGGTGTGAAATTTTGCACACATAGTCTGATTTAATTGTTTGTGCAAATTAGATAGCAAAGGACATGAAAAGACATGGTTAACCCTATGTACACCAAGTGTCATTTCATGTCGGGTTCTGCATTTTCACAAAAGCCGGCAATTGAATTAGCGGCTATTATACTATGTAGAAGTGTATGAACTACAAATATAAATATATATATATATATATGTGTCACAAATTCAATGACATGTATATATATATATGAGGTGTAAAATTGCTGAAAAAAAATGCGTGGGCTCCCGCCCTATTTTCGCAACCAGACAGACAAAGCCAGTGAGTGGGGGCAGATAATAATAGCCCAGAGAGGGACCATTATTTTTGCCCCCCCCCGGCTACTTAACATCTGCCCCCAGACACCCCAGAAAGGGCAAATCTCTAATTAGATTTGCCCTTTCTGGCACTTTGCCCGTCTATTCCCATTGCCTTGTAGCGGTGGCGAATGGGTTAATAAGGGGTTAAAATGACCTTGCAATTGAAAGGTCACTTTAAGCCAGGTTAATAATTGAGAGCTGTCAATTAGACAACTATCAATTATTAATCCTATTGTATGAAAGAAAAATCAAACACACACAGTTTAATAAAAAAGAAGTTTAATGAAATAATCACACAGTTTTTGACCATATTTTATTTACCTGCTAAAACCATTTCCTGTAATAAAAATAAAATAAAAAAGCAAAATTATTCTTACCTATCCCATGCACAGTCAGGTCCCACGGTATAATCCTTCAGAAAGGGTTAATGTTTACTGCAGGGACCGCAGCTAATGCTGCAGCCTCACAGTAAACCCCAAATGAATGAGTTCCTCTCCTGCCTGACAGGAGAGTAAAGGCTGGGTGTCACATAACGATACACCAGCGATCCCGACAACGATATGCACTTGTCAGGATCGCTGGTGTATCGCTACATGATCGCTGCTGAGCTGCCAAACAGGCAGCTCAGGCAGCGATCTGGGACAGCGACACTGCGGGTAACATCGCTTAAGGGCCCGTCTCACATAGCGATATCGCTACCGAGATCGCTGCTGAGTCACTAGTTTTGTGACGCAGCAGCGAGCTCACCAGCGATATCGCTGTGTGTGACATTCAGCGACGATCAGCCCCCCTGCCGGGTATCGCTGATCGTCGCAGAAATGTCAGGACCTTTTTTTGATCGCTGGTTTCCCTCTGACAGGCACGCATCGCTGCGTGTGACAGGCGGGAGACCAGCGATCCGCTGGTAACCAAGGTACACAGCGGGTTTCCAGGCACCGCGCAGCGCTTGGAAACCCGCTGTGTACCTTGGATACCAGCTCCCTGCATCAGGGCGCTGGTATCCAAGGTACACAGCGGGTTTCTAGGCACAGCCCCGCCTGGAAACCCGCTGTGTACCTTGGTTACCAGCGGATCGCTGGTCTCCCGCCTGTCACACGCAGCGATGTGTGCCTGTCAGCGGGAAACCAGCGATCAAAAAAAGGTCCTGACATTTCAGCGACGATCAGCGATACCCGGCAGGGGGGCTGATCGTCGCTGAATGTCACACACAGCGATATCGCTGGTGAGCTCGCTGCTGCGTCACAAAACTAGTGACTCAGCAGCGATCTCGGTAGCGATATCGCTATGTGAGACGGGCCCTTAAGTGGAAAGCTTAATTGATTGCTTTCCACTTTCACTTCAGGTCAGCCAGGGACACAATCAGTGACGTCAGAGGGAACTGATTAACAAAAATAGGGGTTCCCTTCAAAAAAAAAATGGCGTGGGGTCCCCCTATTTTTGTTAACCAGCCAGATGAAGCAGACCGCTGAGGCCTGGATTTTCAGGCTGTTAAGGAGCCAAGATCCATGGACCTTGCCAGCCTGATAATACCAGGCCACAGCAGTCTGCATATCTTGGCTGATTAACAAAAATAGGGGATCCCCTCGAAAAAAATTGGCGTGGGGTCCCCCCTATTTTTGTTAACCAGCCAGATGAAGCAGACCGCTGAGGCCTGGTTTTTCAGGCTGGTAAGGATCCAATATCCATGGACCTTGCAAGCCTGATAATACCAGGCCACAGCAGTCTGCTTAGCTTGGCTGGTTAACAAAAATAGGGGATCCCCTCGAAAAAAAAACGGCGTGGGGATCCCCCCTATTTTTGTTAACCAGCCAAGTAAAATGCAGACTGCTGCGGCCTGGTATTAAAAGACTGTCAAGGCCCATGGATTTTGGCCCTCAACAGCCTGATAATACCAGGCTACAGCAGCCCCACATTTGGCGCATCAAAAGATGTGCCAATTGTGGCACTTTACCCGGCTCTTCCCACTTGCCCTGTAGCGGTGGCAAGCGGGGTAATAAGGGGTTATTGTCACCGTTGATTGCACGGTGACAATAAGCCCGGTTAATAATGGATAGGCGTCAATAAGACACCGATCCATTATTAATCCCAAAGTTATTAAATGCATAAAAAAAGACAAAGCAAGAAAAAAGTATTTTAATGAAATAAAAGAGACAACACAGTTTTCATTAATTTTATTACTCTCTCATTCCTGCGACGCCATCGATCTCCTGTAAAAAAAAAAAAAACAAACCAACAGTATACCACCTGTCCGACGCAGTCCATAACGACAGTCCCACGACGATCCAGCTCTGCTACATCGCAATGACAGGCAGAGCCTGACATCCCGGCGCAGCACAGCTGATTACCTGCTTCCCCGGCGGTGACGTCATCGGACTGACTGCTTTACGGCCGGGATTACCCAGCAGTCACTGCAGTTATCGCGAGAAACTGCATGTGACCGCCGGGGAAAGAAGATTGCGGCCATGAAGCAGTGCAGGACGTGACCGCCGGAGATCTTCTGCCAGGTAAGTGCCGCTGACTCCTGACAGACCCGACAGACGGACACTGACAGTGACAGTGACAATCCCGATTCCGGTATCCGATAAGACGAAAATATCGGAACTCGGAATCGGAATTCCGATACAGCTAATATCGGCCGATACCCGATATTTGCAGTATCGGAATGCTCAACACTAGTAAATAGTAATGTTTGCGCATCTCAGCAGGCTTTGCGCTAGTCACACAAAATGCTAGATAAATATACGCTATTTAGTTAACCAGTAGCACAGTACTTTTTTATATCGCCTTTGTTACAGATACCAACATCAGATTCAGGAAAATTGCTGGTAAATAGTCAAGTTTGCGTATCTCGGCAGGCTTTGAGCCAGTCGCACAACTGCTAGATAAATATATGCTATTTAGTTAACCAATAGCAGAGTAATTTTTTAAATTGCTTTTATGATATATGACAACAGTAGACTCAAGAAAATTACTGGTAAATAGTGATGTTTGCATATCCCTGCAGGTTTTTGTGCCAGTTGCACAACTGCTATATAAATATATGTTATTTTATCAATAGGCGAGGAATATTATTTAGCAGTTAGCTGTACAAAAAAGTAATTTAGTATATGCTGGTAGTCAGGAATATTATTTAGCTAAAAAAATTGGTTTAGTATATGCTGGTTTTGAGTAATATTATTTTGATCTAAAATTAGATGTTTTGTATATTATGGTACTGGATTTTAAACCCTGCCTCTCTCCCTACTCCCACAGTTTGTTCCTACACTATACACAATGCAACGTAGCAGAGATTTGCAGCATGTACTTGCAATGATAACACCCTACCTGCCTTTCCCTCTACCTCATATTAAATCTCTCCCTACGCTATCTCAACCTAACAGAGAACTAATCTTCACTCTCAGTAGCTCTTAAAAGAGCTTTTTAGAATAATAAACTCTCCCTATATGCTGATTTCACTCTCACTACGTGCACACTATGTTCTCACTATGCTGCTTCTGCATGCGACATGTACAAAATGGCGCCGGTAGGGCTTAAATATTTAAATATGATGCTGTAAGGCCAGCCAATCACAGTAATGCCACACCAAAGATGGCGACAGCATAACTGTTATTGGCAAGCAAGCCCAGTATGTACAGATAAAGCACCAAACATGCTAGGCAGTTGACTTGATTTACCGAAATGAATAGCTAATTACTCAAGTAACGAATAGTGTACCATTGTTGAGAGTAATGAATAGTGCAGAATGTATTCACTCATCACTATGTACCACCCTAAACTTGATCAGTTGAAAGTCTAGTTGTGAGACCAGTTGGAAATAGAAGCTTATGCTTCTGTTCTCAATATACAATCAGTCATAGATATTTATCAGTACAATGGAGAAGGAGGAGGAGGAGGCCTACTAGATCACAACAAGAAATACTGGTATTGTACCATGTACAGTTACCAAGTGCTGTTGTGTGCATGGAGGACGTGAAGTCAATTGAGTTCACATACTCCATGGAGGATAGAAAAGGAGAGAGAAGATTCTGAGGAAAATTTAGAAAGAGGAAACAGGGAAGGATACATTAATGAAATGAAATGAAAGGGTTGTCTATAGAAATGTGTTTTTAAAACACACTTAAAAATGTAAGAGCTAGACTACAACTTTCATCATTCTCTTCTGCTCGTGGTGATCAAAGGCAGAGCAGGGGAGAATGATGAGAGTAGTTTTCAGCACCAGACGCCGGGGAACAGTGCTTGCTGTAATGCTGCTTCCATGGCGCCCGCCATGTGGTACTAATGCGGCACACGGTCAGCATGAATTACACACACAGACACTGATATCTCTGGTACTGATTTGACATTAGCACAAGCGCCGTGGGAAAATTTCTATCGGTGCTCGTGCTGATGTCAGGTAGCTGAAGTGAGTTCATTGACTGTGAACTTCCAGGACAATTCTGAAGGCATCAGACAGGTTCTACGAGTTCACCTCGAGACACTGGGCAGCGATAGCAGACGTAGCTCAGTGTCTCTACTGGATGACAGGCTGTATGGTTGCATCATGCAGCTTACCATCTAGATGTAGAAAACCTACAGGAGACATAAAATGAGCAAAAATCCTGCGGTTTCATATACATCCCTTCAAAATATCTTTATTGATTAAAAAACCATATTAAATCGTTCATACCAAAAAACAAACGTGCATAAACAAAAACAAAACCGTGTTCAAAATTACCATTAAAATGGGTGAATCTAGGAGTTCCTCTTACGTCAACTAGGCTGTCGCCTTCCTGGCTGTGGAGGTTGGCACTCTAGGGGGGAAGGTTGTGGCGCCCCCACTCTACGATGGCTGACCCTGCAGAACACATCTCCTTAATGTAGCTAAAATCCTCATTGCAAGATATTGGAAGGATACTGATCCCCCTTCTCTCTCAGAATGAATATTATAAGAAACTTACTTACGATCCATCTACAAGTTTCTATGGTCTTTTATGTGATTTATCGACATCTGCCAACGGTAATGGGAGAATAACTAAGGAATTATGTAATGCTCTTCAAGTAACCGAAAACAGTATTCCCACTTTCTATCTTCTCCCGAAGATTCACAAAAATGAATCTGTTCCACCTGGTAGACCAATAGTTTCCGGTATCGGGAACTATTTAGAAAAAGTCTATCAATTTATTGACTACAAATTGCAATCTTTTGTTGAAAGTCTTCCGACTTTCATTAAAGATACCAGTGATTTTCTGAGGAAGAATGATGGGCTGTGTATTGAGACTGAAACATTATTGATCACTTGTGACGCAGAGTCTCTGTGTTAGGGTCTGCGGAACGCACCAAATATAAGATGTAGAGAGATACGTTCGTAGCCCGGGATCCACCGTGCAGGCGGAGCCTGCTGTTAGTAAGATGGCGCAAGAAGCGAACTCTGTTATCCCGCAGAGTCGCCAAAATAAACGCCGTAATGCGCTGTGGCAATATGTGTGAACTCTGTTATTCCACAAAGCCGCTAGAAGAAGTGCCGCAGCGCTATATGACGATGTGTGGGAACTCAGTTAACACCACTGAGTCGCAAAGTAAACACGCTAGGGCACTGTCTAGCGTTGAAAGCGAACCCTATTGCATCACAGAGCCGCTGAGACAAACTTCTGTGTCCTGTTAGGCACCCAGGTTCACAGTTGACTGCTAAGCGAACATAGAAATTGATCATGCGCTACTGTCCTCGCGGGAGTCACCCGCAATCTATGGCGTCTGAACGCCAGGCACTGAATACGGCAATCAAACTCCTCACCGGTTATGCCGGTAATCTAAGGCATCTAAGACACCAACCCTGACAAGCTAGCATACCAAGCGCCTCACCGATTAGGTCGGTATTGTAATGGCGTATTTCAGCCGCCCTAACCACACACACGCATGACCATACTGGCGCAAAGCATATAACGGTTGATACTAGCGCACGGCCGTGCGGTAAGGACAGCCTTTTATAGCAGCCACGAGAAAAAGACCTTCCAGGAAGGACCAATGGGAAGCTGCTTCAGAACATCAACAGCTACAGGACCTTCCTGAAGGACTAATAGGAGTGGCAGCTGTATCTGAGCATGTGACCCCTGATCTCCAATGGGAGACTTTGCCCTGGGCATGCTCAGATGAAGCAACAAAAGACTTAGTCCTAAAGATGTCTGCTCGCCGCTGACCAGTATTGGCTACAATAGCAGAACCTGGAGAGGCAGCAGCAAGTCTCTGCACAGTATTAGACCGGGCAAGACGCTGGGACCGACATCTTTGCTGAGCAGGCTCCACTGCGGCCGGAGATGGATGGGGGACCGCAGCAGGACTGATTCGAGACTCCCCTTGTGCAGTAGCGGGAACTCGAACCCTAACATTACCCCCCCCTCCTAGGGCCTCCCCTTCTTTGGGCCTCGCTGCGCTCAAAGGCAGCGATGAGCTTCGGAGCGTGAACATGCTCGGCAGGCTCCCAGGACCTATCCTCAGGCCCATAACCCCTCCAATCCACCAAATAAAATTTTTTGCCTTGTACCACCTTGCAATGTTATGTTCTGCTACAAGCACTAAGGAAAGAAGGGATATCTGTCCCTACAATAGAACTAAGCTAGATCCCTACGATGTAATGGGGAACCTGATCCTGCGATCAGACCCGCTAAAGTCCTCAGCTAGTCTGTACGAAAACCTATAGATGCGAGGAAGGGATCCCTACAAGAAATAGGGACGGGGAGAAAGATGGATACCTCCTAACAGAAGTTGTAGCAGTAAAACACAAACAACATAGAACATAGAGGTCAGAAGACCAAGCAAAACTGACTGAGTAAGGTAACAAAGCACCTGGCTAGCTTAAGAGTAAAAATTACAATGAAGTCCAGCACAGTCAGAAGGGCTGAGTAGGATTAAATAGGCAAAAAAGGTCATGTGACCAGCAAAAAAACCTAACAGGAGAGTTCTAACAGTATCCCCCTTCAAGAGGATCCTCCGGATCCCGTAGGCCCAGGCTTATCCGGAAACCTCTTGTGAAACGCTATGACAAGTCTGGATGCAGAAACATCATCCGCCCTCACCCATGAGTTATCCTTGGGTCCGAAATCCTTCCAAGCGACGAGATACTGCAAACTCCCTCTATACCGTCTAGAATTTAGGATGCTGGAAATTTCATATTCCCCGTCCTCCACCATCGGGGGAACAGTGGTAGAGGCGTCTCCATCCGACACATCAGCTCTTTTCAACAGAGAAACATGAAACACCGGATTAATCTTCCAGGAGGTAGGAACCTCCAACCTAACAGCAGATTGGTTAACAACCTGAAGCTCCTTAAAGGGCCCTTCAAATTTGGGACCCAATTTTTTAGAAGGAATCTTCAACCGCAGATTCTTAGAGGACAACCAAACCATGTCACCAATAGCAAACAAAACCTCTTGCCATTTCCTATCAAAGTAACTTTTAGATTTTCTGTTAGCCTCCTGAAGATTACCACGCACATCCGTCCAAACTCTCTCCAAATCACCGGAAAAATTCTCCTCTTCAGGCACGGCCGATACCAATTTGGAGAATGACACAAACGACTGATGTCTCCCAGTTAGTGTTGAGCGATACGATAATGCAAATATCGGCTATCGGCCGATATTAGCTCTATCGGCCTTTCGATAATTCGTTTCGATATTTTCGTCTTATCGAATACCGGAATCGGATTTGTCACTGTCGCTGTGAGTGTCCGTCGGTCGGGTCTGTCAGGAGTCAGCGGCACTTACCTGGCAGAAGATCTCCGGCGGTCACGTCCTGGACTGCTTGATGGCCGCCATTATCTTCTCCCTGGCGGTCACATGCAGTTTTTCGCGATAACTGCAGTGACTGCAGGGTAATCCCGGCCGTAAAGCAGTCAGTCCGATGACGTCACCGCCGGGGAAGCAGGTAATCAGCTGTGCTGCGCCGGGATGACAGGCTCTGCCTGTCATTCTGATGTAGCAGAGCTGGATCGTCGTGGGACACTCGTTACTATGGACTGCGTCGGTCAGGTGGTATACTTTTTTTTTTTTTTTTTTTTCATTTTTTACAGGAGATCGAAGGCGTCGCAGGATGAGACAGTAATAAAAGAAATGAAAACTGTTATTTTTTTTTATTAAATTAAAAAACTTTTTTAGGAACATTCACCCGTCCGGGTACATAAACAAGTTAACTATTTACATACAGGGACCCTGTCCGGGTTATTTAGACTTTTTTGGCTGGCCTCTTCCAGGTACCACCTGGTACTCTTCTTGAGATTGCCAAACATCCGAGGCACCAAGGACCACCAGGACCTGATGACGTCGTGTGGCCTGTACAGTGACGTCGTGACCCGCTATCTGGGTCTGTGTGGCCACCTCTTTCATCTCCCTCCGGGTCTGGAGCCCTATGTCCCGGACTGTACGAACCCCAGGGTGCCTAAAAGGCGCCGGGTACGGGCCAGCTATACTTATCATGTCCATAGCTGGGGCTGCTGAGGAGACCACTGAGGGAGGCTGGGGAGATTTACGGCGTGGGGTGGGCACTTTTGCAGAGGCCTGGATGTGGGAGGCTGAAGGCTTCGAGGGTCTCACAGGTTCCTGACACACTGGGGAGTAGGGGTCGCACCTGGTAACATTTAGGGCGTACCACCCATTGTAACCCCAGTGTCGGGTGTAAGTCACCAAGTCTCCTGGCAACAGGTCCCTCCCCGGGTGTCCTTCTGGGAGGTGAGCCTCCACGTCCCGCCGGGTCACAAAGACTTCTAAATAAAGTCCAGGCTCCTTGATGAAGCCCCAACCACCTTTCAATTTAAAGCTCCGTACTGCACCCTTACGCCGCGGCTCACTCAGGGTTCCTTTATACTTTCTCATCCGGTCCTTATCTGCCCGGTCCTTCTCCAGGTGACGTTGGCGAAGTTTTAGGGTTTCTCGCTGCTCCCTTTGTCGCTCTGCTTCCCGCTCCCAACGTCTCCACTCTTCCTCCTGACGCCGGTTGTAATTCTCCTCCACCAGTTGCTCCATGTCTCCACCACTCCACTGCAGCTTACAGTATCCGGTTTGCGGCAGCTCTCCTGTCGCCCCCCAGTCCTGGCGGCGCTCCCCTGCGGAGGAAGCAGACGGCTCTAAATCAGATGACAGTCGGGGCTCCGGTACAGGCATGTAGTGCTCTGGTGCCTGCGCGGCCTCCTCCATGAGGACGGGTGTCGCTTCTTCTGTCTCAGCGACGGGGGCAGACAGCGGGATCTGGGGTGCTGCTGACGGTGCTGCGGTTTTTGCAGGAACGGGTGCCTCCACTGCGACAACGTCAACCGGATCACATTGCAAGGACTCCTCTACTAGAACGGGTGCCTCACCTTCCGGTACAGACACTTCAGGTAAGAGGGATTGGCGCCGCTCCAAGTTTATTTTTAGGGCACGCCAGCTGGCTTCCATCCTAGCGACCTCCTCCCGGTGCCGGGCCAGGCCTCTTAGGGTATCCGCCGCTTCTTGCAGCGTAGGAGGGTTTACAGGCCGGGTGCCCAACGGTGATTTTGTGGCGATCGGGGAGAGCTCTGACTGCTCCATCCCTTCCCACTTCTGCTCGTCGTGTCCATTAGCCATCTCTGCCAAGTCACATGTGTCATATCTGGAGAGGGCCCCTCTTTTGTAGGGAGGCGGGACCTTCGTGTTAGTTTCCGCACACTGAGGAGGATGAGGAGGCGGAACTCCAGAGCTGTGGGGCACGATGTTACATTGCAGTACCATTTACAGTGGGCGGCCATCGTTTTCACGCCACTGAGTGAGTGACACCCACGAAGAGCACGCCCTTCTTCTTCACCAGTGCCTTGTCGTGACGCAGATATGGCGGAAAAATGGCAAATACATTCTCTGATGATTTTAGCAATTCTCAAGCACAAAACCAGTGCAATTCAGGCACACAGGACTCGCTTATAGCGAGCTACAGAATCCTGTTCGTGACGCCCAAGTTGAGTCGCACAGAGCCAGAGGTTTTCGGGGTACTCGGCACCGAGCCCGTCGACTTCTATGGGGTATGTCACGTCTTTACCCGGCAATTGAATTAGAGTCGATTTTACTATGTAGAAGTGTATAAACTATAAATATATGTATATATATATATATGTCACAATGACATGTATATATATATATATATATATATATATATATGTATTCTATGTGTGTATATTTTGTGTTTACAACGAAAGAAAGGGTTTTTTTTGTTGCGATATTTTGTTCCCATAGACTTACATGGGACTTCCGGTATCGAAATCGGATAGCGACGATATTTAGTGCTATCGGCTATACAATTTCGATACAATTTTTTAGATATCGAGCAATATCGCTCAACACTACTCCCAGTACAACAAAAAAAAGGCGAACAACCAACAGAGGAGGATGTATTGTTGTTAAGAGCAAATTCAGCAAGTGGCAGAAACTCAGACCATCCCTCTTGATTGTCTGCCACAAAACAACGCAAGAACTGCTCAAAATCTTGGTTTTTCCCTTCTGTTTGCCCATTAGGCTCAGGATGATATCCAGATGAAAACGACAAATGAACTCCCAACCTGTCACAAAAGGCGCGCCAAAAACGAGCAACGAACTGAGGTCCCCTATCAGAAACAATGTCAGTAGGAACGCCATGTAGTCTGACAATTTCCTTGACAAAGGCCTTAGCGAGAGTCTCAGCGCAGGGCAGTTTGATGAAAGGAACCAAGTGACACATCTTGCTAAAACGGTCCACGACCACCAGATGACAGTGAAACCCTCAGAGGGGGGAAGGTCAGTAATAAAGTCAATAGCCAAATGTGTCCAAGGTGCACTAGGAACCTCCAGAGGGCAATGCAACCCCGCAGCAGGAGTATGTGAAGACTTAGATCTAGCACACTCAGTGCATTGACGCACCCACTTAATGACTTCCTTCTGCCATCCAGGCCACCAAAAACTGCGACCCACAAGTCTTTTGGTCTCAGAGATTCCAGGATGACCTGCCAACCGAGACTCATGACACTCAACAAACAAATCTCTCCTAAAGGTCTCAGGTACAAACAACCTCCCATGGGGAGTGTTAGATGGGGCATTCTCCTATGCTTTAAGAATATCATCTTCCAACAGAGTCAAAAGCAGCAATCCCAACCCCTTCTTGTAAAATGTTCTCCTCCTCCTCAGCACCGACCATGGGAGAAAAGCTGTGAGACAAAGCATCGGCTTTAACATTTTTAGCACCCGGGATGTAAGTAACGGAAAAATTAAACCACGAGAAAAACAGTGCCCACCTTGCCTGACGGGCATTCAAGCGTTTGGCAGCATCAAAATAGATCAGATTTTTATGATCAGAGAAAACCTGAACGGGAAATTCAGCACCTTCCAAGAGATGACGCCAGTGTTCAAATGCGAGTTTAATGGCCAACAATTCTCGATTTCCAATATCGTAATTCAGTTCAATCTCAGAAATTTTTTTTGAAAAAAAGGCACAGGGATGTACTCCATCCCTGTTTTCCTGAGACAACACCACGCCGACCCCCACAGAAGAAGCATCAACCTCAACCAAAAACGGTTTAGTCACAACAGGCTGCATAAGGATGGGAGCAGAGCTAAACCTCTCCTTTAGAAACACAAAAGCTTCAATGGCCTCAGTAGTCCACTGAACCACATTAGCACCTTTCCTGGTGAGATCGGTCAGTGGTTTGACAATAATAGAAAAATGTTTAATGAATTTTCTATAATAATTGGCGAAACCCAAAAACCTCTGTAACGATTTCAAACCAATAGGCCTAGGCCATTCCTGCACAGCTTGAACTTTCACCGTGTCCATCTCAAAACCTTCGCTGGAGATAATGTAGCCCAAAAAACTAATTCTCTGTACAGCGAACTCACATTTCTCTAGCTTAGCAAAAAGCGAATTGTCAATAATAACTGTAATACCTCACGTACGCTCCGCCAATGAGACTCCAGATCCGGCGAATAAATCAAAATGTCATCCAAATACACAACCACATTTTTGCCGATCAAAGGTCTAAGGATATCATTAATAAGATTCTGAAAAAAGGCAGGAGCATTGGTAAGACCAAACGGCATAACCAGATTCTCAAAATGACCCACTGGAGTGTTAAAAGCAGTCTTCCATTCGTCACCCTCCTTCAAGCGCAACAAATTGTATGCCCCCCGAAGATCAATTTTAGAGAACCACTTGGCCCCCACTAACTGGTTAAACAAATCAGGAATCAATGGCAGTGGGCGTAAACCGCCATCCTTCTTTTTAACAAAAAAAAATCCAACAGCCACAGGAGACTTGGAAGGCCTAATGTGACCGGCGGTCAAGCTTGTCTGTATGTATTCCTCCAAAGCCTTTCTCTCAGGAAAAGTAAGATTAAATAAACAAATTTTAGGAAGAGTCGCTCCAGGGACAAATTCAATAGTACAATCATAGTCTTTATGGGAGGTAAAATCTGCGATTCCTTCTCAGAAAAAACTTTCCAAAAATCCTGAAAAGGTACAGGTAATTCCCCTTTATCCACAGCAGCAATACACCCGTTACAACACTTGTCATAACACTTAGGGCTCCAGGACTTCATTTCATTGGTAGACCAATCCAATACAGGATTGTGCAATTTTAACCAGGGTAGCCCCAAAACCACCGGAGAAGGCAAATTATTCAATACTACCAAATCCAAATTCTCTTGGTGAACACCATTAACAGTGAGGGGAAATTCACAGACCTTGTGAGTAACATTCTTCAAAGGAGAGCCATCAACAGAAACCACTGTAATAGGGGATGACAAAGGTCTGGGTTTTAATTTAAGTTTTTCCAAGAATCCCCCATCAATCACATTCAGAGTATAACCATAATCGACAAATACCCGAAATTCCATTAATTCTTCCTGAGCAGCAGAAGTGGCAGAAAGAAAGACACCCTTAGTGTTTAAACAGGCTATAAGGGAGGAACTGACCTCTTTTATTTTTCTTTGTTCATAAGAAGCACACAGTTCTTAATGAAATGGTCAGATTTGCCGCAATAAAAGCACAAACCTTCAGAAAACCTGCGGTCTTTTTCCTGAGAGCGAGATGCCATCGCTCCAATCTCCATCGGCTCTCCAATGTCCGTACAGACCCTCTCAAGACTTGGAGCTGACATGGCAGAGGATTTACTCTCATTAACCCTTGCACGCAGTCTCCTATCCACCCGTATAGCTAATTGCATAGCCTCCTGCAAGTTACCAGGTGTGGGATAAGCAATCAGCAAATCTTTAACCCTTTCACCTAGCCCTGTAAGAAACAAACTTTTCAAAGCTGAATCGTTCCACCCCTCCTGAGTAGACCACCGAAGGAAGTGAGTACAATATTTTTCCACATTACCTGATCCCTGCCTCAAACATCTCAATTCTGTCTCAGCTGATGAGACACAATCAGAATCATCATACAATAACCCCAAAAGCAGAAAAAAACTATCCACTGATCTAAAGCATGGATCACTAGGTTGTAGAGAAAAGGCCCACTCCTGAGGTTCTTTGCGCAAAAGGGACATTATGAACCCTATGCGCTGTGATTCAACACCAGAGGATCTGGGTCTCAAACGAAAATACAACAAGCAAGCATTTTTAAAAGAAAAAAAATCTTGTTATTCACCAAAAAATAAATCAGGCAAACGTACCTTTGGCTCCACGAAATGTGCTCCAGAACAGCTACTCACGTGTTGCTGGAGCTCGGCCACCTTCAGAGAGAGTCCCTGCAGGCGTTGAGCCAAGTTCTGCACCGACACCATGATGGAAACTGGAAATCTTTCCAGAGATATTTTTGGTCTGTACTTACTGTTATGTTCTGCTACAAGCACTAAGGAAAGAAGGGATATCTGTCCCTACATTAGAACTAAGCTAGATCCCTACGATGTAACGGGGAACCTGATCCTGAGTTCAGACCCGCTAAAGTCCTCAGCTAGTCCTAACAGAAGTTGTAGCAGTAAAAGAAAAACAAACAACATAGAACATAGAGGTCAGAAGACCAAGCAAAACTGAGTAAGGTAACAAAGCACCTGGCTAGCTTAAAAGTAGAAATTACAATGAAGTCCAGCAAAGCCAGAAGGGCGGAGCAGGATTAAATAGGCAAAAAAAGGTCATGTGACCATCAAAATAGAAAAAACCTAACAGGAGAGTTCTAACATGCACCCAACAATGTCGTTCACCTCATGATCGTCTGTAGATTAACTCGACGTCCCGGCAGATGACTCGGAAAACAGGGAAATGGCCACGGGTTTCAGGAGGGACACGTGAAAGGTGTCGGTGATACCAAGGCGAGGCGGAAGGGCTAGGCGGTAAACCACTGGGTTCACCTACTCAAGAACTTTAAAGGGACCCAAAAAGCGAGGTGCCAACTTGGTGGCCTGATGTTTCGGGCAGAGAGCCAAACTAGGTCACCCGGAGCAAATGTAGGAGCGGGTCGCTGATGGGCATCGGCCGAAGACCTCATCCTCTCTTTGGAGGCCTGAATGGCATCCTGGGTACGGTCCCAAATGTTCCGTGCCTCCACAGCCCAGTCTGCCACCCTGAAATCGGCAGAAGACACAGGCATGGGCACTGGTACCCGCGGATGCTGACTGTAGTTCATGAGGAATGGGTCTGTCCTGTGGAGTCAGCCACAGCATTATTTAGCGCAAACTCAGCCCACGGTAGCAAGGATGCCCCATCATCCTGCCTGGCAGAGACAAAATGTCGCAAGTATGTGACCAAGGTCTGGTTGGCCCGCTCTACCAACCCATTCGACCATGGATGGTATGCAGAGGAGAGATTCAACTCAATGCTGATTAAATGACACAGCTCTCTCCAGACGCAAACTGGGGACCTCGATCACTGACAATTTTGTCCTCGCCAGCAACTCAGAAGTACTTTTTGTCCCAAAATGTCAACCCACCCTGGACGAATGTGCCCAAGAGAGTAATTCCGGTTGCAAATTGGTGGGCACAAAAGTCTTGCCCGGAGGCACAGACTCAAGCGAAACCGGAGCCACCGTTCTTAGGCTCTCTGTGGGGACAATATGCCGAGGCTCCTCCTCCTCCTCCTCAGAGGACACCACGGAGCGAGATAGAGCGTCGACGCAAATGTTCTTCTCACCGGAGAGGAAATGGAGGGTGAAATAGAACCGGGAAAAGAACAAGGACCATCTGGCCTTATGGGAATTTAGCCGCTGGGCTGTCTGCAAATACACCAAGTTCTTGTGGTCCGTGAATACTTGGAAGGGGAAGCGAGCCCCCTCCAGAAGATGTCTCCACTCGGAGAAGGCCAACTTCATAGCCAGTAACTCCCTGTACCCGATGGAATTATTCCTCTCTGTTGGTGTAAAGGTCTTGGAAAGGAAGAATCAGGGATGCTTCCGACCATGGGCATCTTTTTGAAAAAGGACTGCTCCAGCACCAACATAAGAGGCATCCACCTCTAAAATAAACGGTTTATCGACATCGGGGCAATGTTAGATGGGAGAACTGGCGAAATGCAATTTATTGGAGGAGAACGCCTTGGTGACCTCCTCTGACCACAACTTGGGATAAGCTCCCTTCTTGGTGAGGGCTACCAAGTAGAGAAGTGGGGAATGAATTGGCGATAGTAAATGAACTCCATAAAGCAATGCACCGCTTTAAGGGAGTGGGGTTCTTGCCAATCCATTACAGCCTGTAGTTTGACAGGATCCATAGCCATTCCGTGGGCGGAGATGATATAGCCCAGGAAAGGTAGAGACTCCTTCTCAAACATGCACTTCTCCAACTTCGCATATAGGAAATTTGCTCGCAAGAGGTCGAAGACCTTGCGGACATCTCTCCGGTGGGAGGCCATATCTGGAGAAAAGATAAGAATGTCATCCAGATAGACTACCACCGAGGTGGTCAACATATCCCAAAAGATGTTGTTCACAAAGTCTTGGAAGACAGCTGGGGCATTACAGAGCCCAAAGGTCATTACCAGATATTCGTAATGCCCATCCCTGGTGTTAATTGCCGTCTTCCATTCGTCCCCCTCACGGATGCAAATCAGGTTATATGTACTAAGCAGGTCTAGCTTAGTTAATACCCTTGCTACTCGAAGCCTGTCAAAGATCTCAGAGATTAGCGGCAAAGGATACTTATTTTTCTCGGTGATAGCGTTGAGACCCCTATAATCAATTCACGGACGTAATTCTCCTTTCTTCTTCTGCACAAAGAAGAACCCCGCTCCCGCTGGTGACACCGACTTCCTAATGAATCCCCTTGCCAAGTTCTCCTGAATATATTGGGATATGGCCTCTGTCTCAGGAAGAGAGAGGGGATAAACCCTTCCTCTAGGAGGCTCAGCTCCTGGCAAGAGGTCGATAGGACAGTCATAGGGGCAATGAGGCGGAGAGTCTCCGCAGCCTTCTTTGAGAAAGCGTCGGCATAGGACCAATAGACCTTGGGAAGAGGAGAGAGGTCTATGGGCATCTCAGTGGTGGTGACCTGCACGCTGTCCCTAATGCATCTGCCTTTACATAAATTACCCCAACCCAGAATTCTCCCTGAAGACCACTCAATATGGGGAGAGTGGTGGCAGAGCCAGGGTAATCCCAACAAAACCTCATCTATACCCTCAGGGAGGGTAAAAAATGATATATTCTCCTGATGGGAAGGAGACATAGACAAGGTGAGTGGAACAGACTGATGGGAGATTTGTGTGGGCAGAATTGCTCTGTTCAACACCCGTACCGACACTGTTTCAGCCAGCAACACCAAAGGCATGGTGTGGCAAGAAGCAAAGGAGGACGGCATGAAATTCCCGTCTGTCCCAAAATCCACACACAGCTTGACGGGTAGTGTGGTAGAACCGTGGGTAATTATCCCCTTGAGGAGCACTTTAGGGGCAAAATTCATGGCGTCCAGTGACCCTGTTCCTACGGTTACTGGGCACGACCGTTTATTCAGCTGCTGTGGACATTGGTTGGCAAAATGTCTCTGCTGCTGGCAAATATAACAAATAGGGGATGGACAAGTGACATGAGATTTAGATCCCGCAGGAGCAACCTCCTGAAGGTCGGGCGCCTGAATGGGCGACTCCAGAGGGGTGGCGAAGGTAGGAGCCAACCGAACCCTCTGCCTACATTGGGCACGTTCCAGCCTCCGCTCGTGGAAACGGAGGTCGACGCGGGTGGAAATAGAGATAAGCTTCTCCAGTGTGGAAGGAATCTCCCTGGTAGCCAAGGCGTCTTTCACATGACCCGCCAGTCCTCTCCAGAACATGGGAATGAGGACTGTATCTGGCCACTCTAATTCCGAGGCCAGAGTACGAAATTGGACAGCAAAATGGCTGACCAAAGCTGAACCCTGGGTACTTGCCAGCAGTTGGAGCGCCGTATCGTGGGTGACCTGAGGTCCTAGAAAAACTTTTTTCAGAACCTCCAGAAAACGAGAAGCGCTCTGCACCACACGGTCGTCATGCTCCCACAGTGACGTTGCCCACTCCAACGCTCTGCCTGACAGAAGAGCTATCACAAAGCCCACTTGTGCCTGATCCGTGGGGAAACGTTCAGCCAGAAGCTCGAGGTGTATGGAGCACTGACTCACAAATCCCCAAAATTGCTTGCTGTCACCAGCAAACTTGTCTGGAAGTGGACAAACTGGATGCAGCTACGCTAGCAGCCTGAACAGCGACTGCGGTAACATCCACAGCTGTGGTTGTGCGCTCAAGAGCCGAAAACCTACCCTCCTGCTGCTGGATGTACAGCTGTAAACGCTGTTCATCCGCCATTTTACTATCCAGACCCTGGCGCTAGTATTATGTTAGGTTCTGCGGAAAGCACCAAATATAAGATGTAGAGAGGTGAGTTCGCAGCCCAGGGTCCACCATGCAGGCGGAGCCTGCTGTTAGTAAGATGGCGCAAGAAGCGAACTCTGTTATCCCACAGAGTCGCCAAAATAAACGCCGTAACGCGCTGTGGCAATATGTGCGAACTCTATTATTCCACAGAGCCGCTAGAAGGAGTGCCGCAGAACTATATTTCGATGTGGGCAAACTCAGTTAACACCACTGAGTCGCAAAGTAAACACGCTAGGGAGCTGTCTAGCGTTGAAAGCGAACCCTATTGCGTCACAGAGCCACTGAGATAAACTTCTGTGTCCTGTTAGGCACCCATGTTCACAGTTGACTGCTAAGCGAACATAGAAAATGATCATGCGCTAATGTCCTCGCAGGAGTCACCCGCAATCTATGGCGTCTGAACGCCAGGCCCTGAATACGGCAATCAAACTCCTCACCGGTTATGCCGGTAATCTAAGGAATGTAAGACTCCAACCGTGAGCAGCTAGCATACCAAGCTCCTCCCCGATTAGGTCGGTATTGTAATGGCGTATTTCAGCCGCCCTAACCACACACGCATAACCATACTGGCGCAAAGCATATAATGGTTGATACTAGCGCACGGCCGTGCGGTAAGGACAGCCTTTTATAGCAGCCATGAGAAAAAAACCTTCCAGGAATGACCAATGGGAAGCTGCTTCAGAACATCAACAGCTACAGGACCTTCCTGAAGGACCAATAGGAGTGGCAGCTGTGACCCCTGATCTCCAATGGGGGATCTTGCCCTGGGCATGCTCAGATGAAGCAACAAAGGACCGCAGCTGGATTGATTCGAGACTCCCCTTGTGCAGCAGCGGGAACTCGAACCAATATATGTCATATAGATGGTATATGAGCTGTTCAGTTTTTACCACAAAATTCTAATACCTCACCAGATATGTCGGATTTTATTTTGCAGCTATTGGATTTTACTTTGAATCACAATTTTTTTATTTTTAAGGGGTCCTTCTACCTTCAACTCCAGGGAACAGCTATGGGGGCTTCTAATGCTCCTGCCTATGCAAACCTGTTGCTGGGGCTGTGGGAGAGGGACCTCTTCCTGTCAGATCGGATGTCATCTATGGACCGCAACATCTTTTTGATCTGGCAGGGGTCTTCTGACTCACTAGCTTCTTTTATGTCAACTTTAATTGTTAATGAC
This sequence comes from Oophaga sylvatica, assembly GCA_033576555.1. Lineage (NCBI taxonomy): Eukaryota > Metazoa > Chordata > Amphibia > Anura > Dendrobatidae > Oophaga > Oophaga sylvatica. The sequence goes on along the minus strand of JARQOD010000001.1, from coordinate 207,636,739 downwards.
TGCAATATACATCTGTCCTACCATGCAGATCCCATTTTGGTGGATTTTTTAGATGTCCGCATCAAACGGCATAATGAGAATGTTCTTCAAACATATTTATATTGAAAACCCAGCTCAGTTAACACCCTAATACATGCTTCTTGGGCTCATCCGTCCTCTATGATCTATCCCGACCGGTCAATTTCTTTGATTGCACCGCATTTGTTCTTCGGATATTGATTATATTAAACAGGCCAAAGACTTAAAAACATGGCTGTGGGAGCGAGGGTAAAGTCACAGATCTGTAAAGAAAGTTTACAATCAAGCAAAAAATTTGTCACATCACAAATTACTCTATTCAGCGAAACAGAAATCTAATGACAACGAAGTTAGGTTTATAACACAATTTCATGCAAAATCTGATGCCTTGAGAGAGTGCCTTCAAAATCATGCCCAATTTTGTTTTTGATCCACCTATATCTTGTTACTTACCCAAAAATCCACAAATTACGTTTCGTCGTGCAAGAAATTTGCATGATAAATTGGTCAGCAGTCACTATCAGCCGATTCCATTATCCACATTTCTGGATAATTATCCCTTAGAGACTGGCTGCATCCCATGAGGTAAATGTGTGGCATGTCCTAATGTCGAACGTGCTGTTTCTTTTACTGACTCAACAGGTAAAAAAATCTTTCAAATAAAACATTCTATAACTTGCATGACAAAAGCTGTCATTTATTATGCCAAATGTCCGTGCTCAAAATATACATAGGATTGACTAAAAGACAACTAAAAGTATGTATTCATGAGCATGTGTTAGGAATTATGGCGGCCAAAGATGTAGAAGATGTTGCTTCACTGAAAACAATACCGAAGTATTTTAGAAAATATCATAATTGTGAGGCATCCCTGTTTAAAGTATGGGGTATTGATACAATTTCCACAAATAACAGGGGAGGCAACATCAGTTGTATACTTGCACAATGGGAAACTAAGTGGATATGGACTCTTAATACTGTGCAGCTACTTGGCCTTAATGATGTTAATACCTTTGCCCCTTTCTCTGACCTTCTGACAGGTTTTTTGGGTTATCAGGAGTTGTATGCCAAAATCATCAGTATTAAAACAATAAAAAACCTGACAAATTTCAGTTGGTGTGTAATGAATCTAAAATATATGAAAGTTTAATTGTAATCATTACATTATGGAAAATAATGAAATTTAGCACTATATGCTAATTTTTTGAGAAGGACCTGTAGACAACTCCTCTTTTTTCAGTTATTTATCCATGTATTTAGTCCAGGGAGAATGCTGTACGCGCGCTCTCGTGGGTGCGTGTGTGTTCCCGTGACGACTGCGTCTCTATGTTTTCTGTCCTCCAGTCACGTGTTCCTGACGTGGTTGTGACATCCTTTGTTACTCTTTCCTAATACATAATATATAAAGGCACACAATATATAGCTACAACCAAGATTTTTTGTTCCATTTTCATCTTCTCCATTCAATACTTGCATGAGCTGGACAAGTGAGTGATAAAGTCTATTTAGACTTGAGACAAGAAGAAAAGGTAGCACACTGTAGCGCTATAGCTTGCAAACACGAAACATGAAAAATATGAAAAATGAATTACATCATTACCTTAGAAATATGAAAAATTGAGAAGTCTTAGCGCATAAGATGGCCAAATTATGTGAGCCTGATAGCCACGTCAAGGCTCTTCTCGTATATCAGGTCCCTAACTAATGCCTATCCTCGCTTTAGAAAAGTCTGTCTGCATGGGAACCTATGAATCCTCTTTTCAGACTAAAATCTACATCTCTGTGGAGGGGTGATGAACCTGCTGTAATTAAAAGGCCTGTGACCACCAGGTGGAGTGCTCAGGCAGAAGGTAAATGAATACATATCAAAAAACTGCCCGGCACATCCAAACTTAGATTCAGTGTGAACAGGTGCTAAACCTAGAGTCACCAACTCATATACATACAAGAAGAAAAGGTAGCACACTGTAGCGCTATAGCTTGCAAACACGAAACATGAAAAGTATGAAAAATGAATTACATCATTACCTTAGAAATATGAAAAATTGAGAAGTCTTAGCGCATAAGATGGCCAAATTATGTGAACCTGATAGCCACGTCAAGGCTCTTCTCGTATATCAGGTCCCTAACTAATGCCTATCCTCGCTTTAGAAAAGTCTGTCTGCATGGGAACCTAAGAATCCTCTTTTCAGACTAAAATCTACATCTCTGTGGAGGGGTGATGAACCTGCTGTAATTAAAAGGCCTGTGACCACCAGGTGGAGTGCTCAGGCAGAAGGTAAATGAATACATGTAAAAAAACTGACCGGCACATCCAAACTTAGATTCAGTGTGAACAGGTGCTAAACCTAGAGTCACCAACTCATATACATACAAGAAGAAAAGGTAGCACACTGTAGCGCTATAGCTTGCAAACACGAAACATGAAAAATATGAAAAATGAATTACATCATTACCTTAGAAATATGAAAAATTGAGAACTCTTAGCGCATAAGATGGCCAAATTATGTGAGCCTGATAGCCACGTCAAGGCTCTTCTCGTATATCAGGTCCCTAACTAATGCCTATCCTCGCTTTAGAAAAGTCTGTCTGCATGGGAACCTATGAATCCTCTTTTCAGACTAAAATCTACATCTCTGTGGAGGGGTGATGAACCTGCTGTAATTAAAAGGCCTGTGACCACCAGGTGGAGTGCTCAGGCAGAAGGTAAATGAATACATATCAAAAAACTGCCCGGCACATCCAAACTTAGATTCAGTGTGAACAGGTGCTAAACCTAGAGTCACCAACTCATATACATACAAGAAGAAAAGGTAGCACACTGTAGCGCTATAGCTTGCAAACACGAAACATGAAAAATATGAAAAATGAATTACATCATTACCTTAGAAATATGAAAAATTGAGAAGTCTTAGCGCATAAGATGGCCAAATTATGTGAGCCTGATAGCCACGTCAAGGCTCTTCTCGTATATCAGGTCCCTAACTAATGCCTATCCTCGCTTTAGAAAAGTCTGTCTGCATGGGAACCTATGAATCCTCTTTTCAGACTAAAATCTACATCTCTGTGGAGGGGTGATGAATTCTCATTGCCACACAATAAGAGAAAAAAGAATGGATTTACCTGTGGCAAAACACTTTTGTATGCCGGGTCATAGCATGACGGATATGGAATTACTTGTATTAAAATCTAACTTCAAATCTGAGAAGGATAGAAAAGTCTGGGAATATAAACTTATGATGACCTTTGACACTCTTAGTGCTGGGATGAATATATCCCAGAGTTTTATGTCTTTCTACAACAATTAAGGAATCTGCTTCCCTGACCTTTTAGGGTCATCACAACACAATACCAGACCCCAATCAGAGGGTAATAAAACTTTCACTCCTTATCTATGAACTATGAAAGATGTGTATCTTCGTATCTATGAACTAGTCATATTTATGTTCATCCCTCTGCCATAGTGACAGTTCTGCTTCACGTCACTTGTCTTACCTATTGCATTATTCCTGTGTCCTTTTGTGTATATAAATATGTGATTCTTCAGCTTTTGTTTTAGTCTTTGCCTGATGAAGAGACCTGCGTAGTCTCGAAAGCTTGCAATTTGTTACCATCTTTTCACTTAGCCATTAAAAGGTATCAACCACTGAGGACTCTCAAGTCTAAATATTTTTCTATCTACTGGCTAACACGGTACGAAGATACACATCTTTCCTATATGATAAAGTCTATGAAATTTTCACAGATCCAATGGCTAGTATGATTTAAAACTTTTTAAACGACTATCATTCTACACGGTGGTAATTTCATATGCGAGTGTTAGGGATCGAGTTCCCACTGCTACACAAAGGGAATCTTGAACCAGTCCCGCTGCGGTCCCCCATCCATCTCCGGCCGCAGTGGAGCCTGCTCAGCGGAGACGTCGGTCCCAGCGTCTCGCTCAGTCTAAGACTGTGCAGAGGCTTGTTGCTGCCTCTTGTGTTTCCTCTATTATAACCAGTGCTAGAGCAGGCAGTCTTGGGACTGAGTCCTGCGTTTCTCCATTTGAGCATGCCCAGAGCAAGATCTCCAATTGGAGATCAGGGGTCACATGCTCAGTTACAGCAGCGACTCCCATTGGTCTGCCAGGAAGGTCCTGAAACTGCTTGTGTTCTGGAACAGTTTCTCATTGGTCCTTTTCTGGAAGGTCCCGTAGCTGCTACTATAAAAGGTGCGCATGTCCGCTCGGCCATGCGCTAGCATCAAATCTGTGAAGTGCTTGCGCCAGTGTGGTCATGTATGCATGTGGTTAGGTCCGGCTGAGATAAGCCCCTAGAATACCGGCTACTCCGGTGAGGAGATTATTGCTTGTGTTCTAATTGCATGACCACAGACTGCAATCCGCTTAGCAGTCATCTGTGTCCCCTGTGAGTCTGACAGGACACAGTCTTTGTCACAGCGACTCTGTGAATTAACAGAGTCCGCTAATATCGCCATATAGCGCTACGGCGTTTACATCTGCGACTCTGCGGGATAACAGAGCTCTCTCATACTGCCTATTTGCGCCATCTTACTAGCAGCAGGCTCTGCCTGCACGGTGGACCCGGGCTGCGAACGCACCTCTCCTTAATATATATTAGGTGCGTTCTGCAGGCCCTTAACATAATACTAGCGCCAGGGTCTGGCTAGTAAAATGGCGGATGACCAGCGCCTAGGGCAGTTCATCCAGAAGCTGGAGGGTAGGTTGGCGGCTCTCGAGCGCACTACCTCAGCTTTGGATGTTACTGCAGTCGCTATTCAGGCTGCTAGCGCAGCTGCAGCCAGTTTGTCCTCCACCACCTCTGCCCCGACCTTATCCCATCTCCCGCTTCCAGACAAGTTTTCTGGTGACAGTAAACATTGTCGGGGATTCGTAAGCCAGTGCTCTATACAACTCGAGCTTCTGGCTGCACATTTTCCCATGGAGTGGGCAGAAGTCGGTTTCATACTATCACTTCTGTCGGGCAGAGCGTTGGAATGGGCAATGCCGCTGTGGGATCGCAATGATCGTGTGGTGCGGAGTACTCCTCGGTTTCTGGAGGCTCTTAAAAAGGTCTTTTTAGGCCCTCAGGTCACCCACGATACGGCGCTCCAACTGCTGTCACAGGGTTCGTCCACGGTCAGCCAGTTTTCGGTCCAATATCGGACTCTGGCCTCCGAGTTACAGTGGCCAGATAAAGTCCTCATTCCGCTATACTGGAGAGGTCTGGCTGACCATGTAAAGGACGCTTTGGCCACCAGGGAGATTCCTGCCTCACTGGAGAAGCTTATCTCCATATCTACTCGCATCGACCTTCGTTTTCACGAGCGGAGGTTGGAGCGGGCTCAGTGTAGGCAGAGGTTCCGGCTGGCTCCCACCTTGCCAAACCTCTAGAATCTCCCATTCAGGCGTGTGACTCCCAGGAGGCCATGGAGGTTGCTCGAGCGGGTTTTAAGTCTCGGCCCGCTCGAGTCCCTGTGGTTTGTACAATTGCCAACAGTTAGGACATTATGCCAATAAATGTCCACAGCGATCGGGAACACGATCGCGTCTAGTAACCATGGGAGGAGGTTCACTAGATTCAGTGGCATTTGCCTCCAAGCTGTCCTTTAAAGGGACAATCTCTTTTGGTCCATCCACTCTAACAGTTGAGCTTTGTGTGGATTCTGGAGCAGAGGGGAGTTTTATGTCCTCTGCCTTCGCTCTCCGCCACACAATACCTCAGGTGATGCTTGCCAAACCGGTGACTGTTCGAGTGGTGAATGGATCAATACTGCCCTCACAGATCACACATCAGACAATCCCTCTCACATTATCTATGTCTCCTTCCCATCAGGAGATTATCTCTTTCCTAGTCTTTCCCGAGGGTATAGATGAGGCTCTGCTGGGAGTACCCTGGCTTCGTCTTCACTCCCCACATATTGAGTGGTCCTCTGGCAGGATACGGGGTTGGAGTGAATCTTGTCAAGGTAGATGTGTGAGGGAGAGTGTTCAGGTTGCTACTGCAGGGATACCCGCAGATCTCACTTCCCTTCCCAAGTGTTATTGGTCCTATGTAGACGTGTTCTCCAAAAAGGCTGCGGAGACTCTTCCTCCTCACTGCCCCTATGACTGTCCTATTGACCTCTTGAATGGAGCAGAACCACCCCGGGGTAGGGTTTATCCCCTCTCTCTCCAGAAACGGAGGCTATGTCCCAATACATCCAGGAGAATCTGGCAAGAGGGTTCATTAGGAAGTCAGTGTCACCTGCTGGGGCGGGGTTCTTCTTTGTGCAGAAGAAGAACGGAGAATTACGTCCCTGCATAGATTACAGGTGTCTTAAAGCCATCACCGTTAAGAATAAATACCCATTTCCCTTGATTTCTGAACTCTTTGAAAGGCTCCGAGGAGCAAGGGTATTTACCAAATTAGACCTGCGGGGTGCTTATATAACCTAATTTGCATCCTTGAGGGGGACGAATGGAAGACGGCTTTTAATACCAGGGATGGGCACTATGAATATCTGGTGATGCCGTTCGGGCTCTGTAATGCCCCAGCCATTTTCCAAGACTTTGTTAATGACATCTTCCGGGATATGCTTTCCACCTCGGTCATAGTCTACCTGGATGATATTCTCATCTTCTCTCCAGATATTGACTCCCACCGGAGAGATGTCGGCAGAGTCTTCGACCTCTTGCGGGCAAATTCCCTTTATGCAAAGTTGGAGAAATGTGTGATTGAGCAGGAGTTTTTACCATTCCTGAGCTATATCATCTCAGCTCAGGGATTGGCTATGGATCCTGCCAAACTACAGGCTGTGATGGACTGGCAAGAACCCCATTCCCTTAAAGTGGTGCAGCGCTTTATGGGGTTTGTTAATTATTATCGCCAGTTCATTCCCCATTTCTCAACTTTGGTAGCTCCCTTGGTAACCCTCATCAAGAAGGGAGCAAATCCCAAATTGTGGTCCGAAGAAGTCTCCAAGGCTTTCATCTCAATTAAGTCTCTTTTTGACAGCACTCCCATCCTACACCGCCCTGATGTTGATAAGCCATTCATATTGGAGGTGGATGTCTCATCCGTTGGTGCTGGAGCAGTCCTCTTTCAAAAGGATGCTCAAGGTCGGAAGCATCCTTGCTTCTTCTTCGCCAAGACCTTCACACCAGAGGAGAGGAATTATTCCATCGGGGACAGGGAGTTGGCTTTCTCTGAGTGGAGACATCTGTTGGAGGGGGCTCGCTTTCCCTTCCAAGTCTTCACCGACTACAAGAATTTGGTATATCTTCAGACAGCCCAGCGGCTTAATTCTCGCCAGGCCAGATGGTCCTTGTTCTTCTCCCAGTTTCATTTCACACTCCATTTTCTCTCGGCAGAGAAGAACATTTGTGCCGACGCTCTCTCTCGCTCTGTTGTGTCCTCTGAGGAGGAGGAGGAGGAGGATCCTCGGCTTATTGTCCCCACAGAGAGCCTAAGAACAGTGGCCCCGGTTTCGCTAGAGTTTGTGAATTAACAGAGTCCGCTTATATCGCCAAATAACGCTACGGCGTTTACATCTGCGACTCTGCGGGATAACAGAGTTCGCTCATACTGTCTATTTGCGCCATCTTACTAGCAGCAGGCTCTGCCTGCACGGTGGACCCCGGACTGCGAACGCACCACTCCTTAATATCTATTAGGTGCGTTCCGAAGGCCCTTAACAGCGAGTTATTAAGTGTATAAACCCCGTACTTCATTGAAGCATTTTGATTTAATTTTATTTATTCTTGATTTTAAATATATATTAATAAAGATTTATGGTTAAATATCAGTGATAAGCGAATAGTGAAATGTACAGATTCAGGAAAATCGGTCCGAATAATTTATAATATTTGTGTATTCGTACCAAATAAAGAATTCATTGCAAGTCAATGGGAATTCCAAATATTTTTCTGCTGGACCCAACAAACAAGTTTGGGTGCCTGAGGAAACAAAGCAGAAAGGGATTAGAAGGTGCTAAAACTAAATGGGAACAGCTTGGAGAAGATGCCTGCATGCCTTTCTGACTCACATATGGTATCTGGGAATAATGTTGTTAGACTATTGCGCCGGTTTTACGGATTTCTAAGAAGACCTACAAAACCAAACTTAATTTTTTTTAAAAGGGAAGAATGCTAAGAAACATTTTTTCCTTCATAATTACTTTTTTATTAATGCAAAAATATATATATACCTCCCCTTCAGCATGTGTTCACACTTAGCTTTTTGGTTTTAGTTTTTTCTTTTATATTTGTGAGGATTCTTACTCCTACATTTGGGAGGTCCCAACCTCATTCAAAATTGTAAGACAGATAGTGGAATACATATTCCCCATCACTTTACAATGATAGCTAAAACATGCCGATTTGAATTTTGGACTTCACCTGCCACCACCGCCACATCCACCGCCATGTCATTAGAGGGACAGCAGGTGCAGTGAAACCTGAATTTGAGAAGAGCCCTCAGGTGGCTGTGTATCACACATTCGGGAGAGCTCTCACTCCTACATTTAAGAGGTTCCTCCCTCATTCAAAATTGTTAGCTAGATAATGAAATACATATTCCCTATCACTTTACAATGCCTGCTAAAACATGCCCATTTGAATTTTGGGCTTGAACCGCCACGACCACCACGTCCACCGCCATGTCATTATGCAGCCCTAGCTTCACATTTTCAGAGGCCCAGCATGTTCCATGAATCCTGAGTTTTGTGAGTTACACAGTTCATTTTTGCCTCCGGATCCCAATGGAGCCACTGTCATAGCGGGTGAAGCCGTTGTAAGGTGAATATAAAACAGGAGTTGGGGGAGCTGTATGATCAATGTTAGTAAATTGGATTCTATAAGACACCAAAATCTTTTGAATGAAGTTTTGAATATAATGTATGCAAGCGAGGGCCTTTATTGTGGTCAGTCTGTCAGGCCTGAGATGCATGTCAGGAACATGTAAAAGCCTTATTTTATGTGGAAGCTGCCTCCTCAAGAGAAAGAGACAGAGTGCCATTGTCCAATCTGCAAAAGCCTACACACTACTTCAGGAAACTACCCAACCAGGCAGACTGTATCTTTTTCGGATTCCTTTTGCAGCCCCTTAGCCCTTACTATGACCATTTTAAAGCCATTTTAAAACACCAAAGTTCAGTTCCCAATTGATATCTATTGGGCTTGAGGTCAAGTTCGGAAACCATACCAAACTTTCAACTGTAGTTCAGCCGAAAATGGTGGACCTGAACATCTATGGGTTCACTCATCACTATTCATGGACCGCCGATATGGTTTCAGGTTCAGGTACCTCTAATGTGGTTTCCGGTTCAGGGACTGCTGATGCAATTTCACGTTCAGGGAGCGCTGATGTGGTTTCAGGTTCAGGTACAACATGAGTAGAGATGAGCGATGTTCGACTCGAACTGTTCGCCAATTTCAAATTCAAGCTGTTTTGGGCGGTGTTCGAGTCGTTCGACGAACCCGAACGATTTGGAAAAAATCCGGCTGTTCGAGATTATGTTCGATAACTGTTCGTGCACTTAAATCGTCACTGGATTTTTTAACAGTTGTGCTGAAAATCACTGATAATACACATTTTGAGTGTCCAGCGTAGCGGGGGGAGGGGCATAGCATGGATCTCTGCAGAGATAATGAAGATCTCCATTTTTTTTCTCTTTCCCGCATTTCCAGTGGGCGGTGCAGTCTGTCAGCCTTTCAGCAGCGCTCACAGGGAGCGAGGTGCTTTTTTTCAAACAAGCAAGGGCATGTTTCATTGGCTGTGTATGTCACATATCCTTGCCCTATAAGACCCAGCCATTTCCCCCCTCGCCACCATTTTCTCCGTGCTGCAGCTCAGTGATAGACAGCACTGCTGCTGTTAGCGCTATATTGTGTGTGCATTGTGCAACAGCGACTTGCAAGCGAAATCGCTGAGAAATAGAGAGGAAGGTTTAGGGAGTAGGGACTAGTTCGTAATTGCAGCCCTTTTGAGGGCTACGTTACACCAGTTCCTAGCAGTTTTAGCAGGCAGGTCTGTGCTCACTCTTAAATAGACAGATAGGTCAACTTGGGACAGAGACTATTTGTAATTGCAGCCCTTTTCAGGGCTAGGTTACAGCAGTTGCTATCACTTTTTGTCAGCTACACCAGCGTTCAAATCACTCCTATTTATTCGCTACATCTATCCTGTTCAATAATTGTGTATGATAAAGAGATAGAAACCATCGCATATACCAGAAAAAATGTAGTACATACAAAGATGATTCATATAACGGGTATATAGCTATGCAGGACAATGCGGGAAAACTGCAAAAGCCATGCAAAATAAACCAATTGTGGCAGCCATAAGATCCCATAAAAATCAACTTTATTAATTGCAAAACATAAAATACAAATTACAAAAGGTGATTGGTACAGATAGGGGCAGATAGATATAGAGGTGTCAGCACATAAACGCCATAAGGGACCGGGTCCCGTCTATCCACATGCCCTAATCAACATGTAAACAATACCCATAATATACTGCAACCATCCTAGGCAATCATATATACTATGCATGTTCATATTATCATTATGCAGAAAATATCATGGAGGAATATAATAAATACCTGATTCAGTGGGACAAGACAGGACCCCAGACCCACCCAGGACTGGTTGCAGTATATTATGGGTATTGTTTACATGTTGATTAGGGCATGTGGATAGACGGGACCCGGTCCCTTATGGCGTTTATGTGCTGACACCTCTATATCTATCTACCAATCACCTTTTGTAATTTGTATTTTATCTTTTGAAATTAATAAAGTTGATTTTTATGGGATCTTATGGCTGCCACAATTGGTTTATTTTTCAATAATTGTGTGCATAGTAGCAGTGTGTGCTGCTCATTCTATTAAGGCATCTATACAAAGCTCCACCAACCTTAAAAAAAAAATTCTATCTGCATGTTGCCTGGACACAAATTTTGGGCATAGTAGCAGTCTGTGGTACTCATTGTATTAGGCTATCTTTACAAAGGTCCACCAGCCTTAAAAAACAAAAAAATAATTCTATCTGCATGTTGCTTGGACAATAGTTTGGGCACAGTAGCAGTCTGTGGTACTCATTGCATTAGGCCATCTCTACAAAGGTCCACCAGCCTTAAAAAACAAAAAAAATCTATCTGCATGTTGCTTGGACAAAAATTTGGGCATAGTAGCAGTCTGTGGTACTCATTGCATTAGGCCATCTCTACAAAGGTCCACCAGCCTTAAAAAACAAAAAAAATCTATCTGCATGTTGCCTGGACACTAATTTTGGGCATAGTAGCAGTCTGTGGTACTCATTGTATTAGGCTATCTCTACAAAGGTCCATCAGTAGGGTTGAGCATTCCGATACTGCAAATATCGGGTATCGGCCGATATTGGCTGTATCGGAATTCCGATTCCGAGTTCCGATATTTTCGTCTTATCGGATACCGGAATCGGGATTGTCACTGTCACTGTCAGTGTCCGTCGGTCGGGTCTGTCAGGAGTCAGCGGCACTTACCTGGCAGAAGATCTCCGGCGGTCAGGTCCTGGACTGCTTGATGGCCGCAATCTTCTTTCCCCGGCGGTCACATGCAGTTTCTCGCGATAACTGCAGTGACTGCTGGGTAATCCCGGCCGTAAAGCAGTCAGTCCGATGACGTCACCGCCGGGGAAGCAGGTAATCAGCTGTGCTGCGTTGCAATGACAGGCTCTGCCTGTCATTGCGATGTAGCAGAGTTGGATCGTCGTGGGACTGTCGTTATGGACTGCGTCGGACAGGTGGTATACTGTTGGTTTGTTTTTTTCCTTTTTTTACAGGAGATCGATGGCGTCGCAGGAATGAGAGAGTAATAAAATTAATGAAAACTGTGTTGTCTCTTTTATTTCATTAAAATACTTTTTTCTTGCTGTGTTTTTTTTTTACACATTTAATAACTTTGGGATTAATAATGGATCGGTGTCTTATTGACACCTCTCCATTATTAACCGGGCTTATTGTCACCGTGCAATCAACGGTGACATTAACCCCTTATTACCCCGCTTGCCACCGCTACAGGGCAAGTGGGAAGAGCCGGGTAAAGTGCCACAATTGGCACATCTTTTGATGCGCCAAATGTGGGGCTGCTGTAGCCTGGTATTATCAGGCTGTTGAGGGCCAAAATCCATGGGCCTTGACAGTCTTTTAATACCAGGCCGCAGCAGTCTGCATTTTACTTGGCTGGTTAACAAAAATAGGGGGACCCCTACGCCGTTTTTTTTTTCGAGGGGATCCCCTATTTTTGTTAACCAGCCAAGCTAAGCAGACTGCTGTGGCCTGGTATTATCAGGCTGGCAAGGTCCATGGATATTGGATCCTTACCAGCCTGAAAAACCAGGCCTCAGCGGTCTGCTTCATCTGGCTGGTTAACAAAAATAGGGGGACCCCACGCCAATTTTTTTCGAGGGGATCCCCTATTTTTGTTAATCAGCCAAGATATGCAGACTGCTGTGGCCTGGTATTATCAGGCTGGCAAGGTCCATGGATCTTGGCTCCTTAACAGCCTGAAAATCCAGGCCTCAGCGGTCTGCTTCATCTGGCTGGTTAACAAAAATAGGGGGACCCCACGCCAATTTTTTTCGAGGGGATCCCCTATTTTTGTTAATCAGCCAAGATATGCAGACTGCTGTGGCCTAGTATTATCAGGCTGGCAAGGTCCATGGATCTTGGCTCCTTAACAGCCTGAAAATCCAGGCCTCAGCGGTCTGCTTCATCTGGCTGGTTAACAAAAATAGGGGGGACCCCACGCCATTTTTTTTTCGAAGGGAACCCATATTTTTGTTAATCAGTTCCCTCTGACGTCACTGATTGTGTCCCTGGCTGACCTGAAGTGAAAGTGGAAAGCAATCAATTAAGCTTTCCACTTAAGGGCCCGTCTCACATAGCGATATCGCTACCGAGATCGCTGCTGAGTCACTAGTTTTGTGACGCAGCAGCGAGCTCACCAGCGATATCGCTGTGTGTGACATTCAGCGACGATCAGCCCCCCTGCCGGGTATCGCTGATCGTCGCTGAAATGTCAGGACCTTTTTTTGATCACTGGTTTCCCGCTGACAGGCACACATCGCTGCGTGTGACAGGCGGGAGACCAGCGATCCGCTGGTATCCAAGGTACACAGCGGGTTTCCAAGCGCTGCGCGGTGCCTGGAAACCCGCTGTGTACCTTGGTTACCAGCGGATCGCTGGTCTCCCGCCTGTCACACGCAGCGATGCGTGCCTGTCAGCGGGAGACCAGCGATCAAAAAAAGGTCCTGACATTTCTGCGACGATCAGCGATACCCGGAAGGGGGGCTGATCGTCGCTGAATGTCACACACAGCGATATCGCTGGTGAGCTCGCTGCTGCGTCACAAAACTAGTGACTCAGCAGCGATCTCGGTAGCGATATCGCTATGTGAGAGGGGCCCTTAAGCGATGTTACCCGCAGTGTCGCTGTCCCAGATCGCTGCCTGAGCTGCCTGTTTGGCAGCTCAGCAGCGATCAGGTAGCGATACACCAGCGATCCTGACAAGTGCATATCGTTGTCGGGATCGCTGGTGTATCGTTATGTGACACCCAGCCTTTACTCTCCTGTCAGGCAGGAGAGGAACTCATTCATTTGGGGTTTACTGTGAGGCTGCAGCATTAGCTGCGGTCCCTGCAGTAAACATTAACCCTTTCTGAAGGATTACACCGTGGGACCTGACTGTGCATGGGATAGGTAAGAATAATTTTGCTTTTTTATTTTATTTTTATTACAGGAAATGTTTTTTGCAGTAAAATAAAAGATGGTCAAAAACATGTGTCTTTATTTCATTAAAATGATTTTTATTTAATTAAAGTGTGTGTGTTTTATTTTTATTTCATGCAATAGGATTAATAATTGATAGTTGTCTAATTGACAGCTCTCAATTATTAACCTGGCTTAAGGTCACCTTTCAATAGCAAGGTGGCTTTAACCCCATATTAACCCATTCGCCACCGCTACAGGGCAATGGGAATAGACGGGCAAAGTGCCAGAAAGGGCGAATCTAATTATAGATTTGTCTTTCCTGGGGTGTCTGGGGGCAGATGTTAGTAGCCGGGGGGGGGGCAAAAATAATGGTCCCTCTCTGGGCTATTATTATCTGCCCCCACTCACTGGCTTTGTCTGTCTGGTTGCGAAAATAGGGCGGGAGCCCACGCATTTTTTTTCAGCAATTTTACACCTCATATATATATATACATGTCATTGAATTTGTGACACATATATATATATATATATATATTTATATTTGTAGTTCATACACTTCTACATAGTATAATAGCCGATAATTCAATTGCCGGCTTTTGTGAAAATGCAGAACCCGACATGAAATGACACTTGGTGTACATAGGGTTAACCATGTCTTTTCATGTCCTTTGCTATCTAATTTGCACAAACAATTAAATCAGTCTATGTGTGCAAAATTTCACACCTGTAGGGTTAATTAAAGGTGTAAATTCGTAGCAAAAAAGTCCGTTTTTTTTACAACGAATTTACACCTTTAATTAACCCCTACAGGTGTGAAATTTTGCACACATAGACTGATTTAATTGTTTGTGCAAATCAGATAGCAAACGACATGAAAAGACATGGTTAACCCTATGTACACCAAGTGTCATTTCATGTCAGGTGCTTCTGTCTTTTCACTGAAGCCGGCTTTACCCGGCAATTGAATCTGAGGATATTTTACTATGTAGAAGTGTATAAACTATACATATATGTATATATATATATGTCACAATAACATGTATATATATAATATATGTATTCTATGTGTGTATATTTAGTGTTTACAAGGAAAGAATGGGGTTTTTTTAGTTGCGATATTTTGTTCCCATAGACTTACATGGGACTTCCGGTATCGGTATCGGGTATCGCCGATATTTTAGTGATATCGGCGATACCATTCCGATTCCGATACTTTAGGATATCGGAAAGTATCGCTCAACTCTATCCATCAGCCTTAAAAAAAAAATCTATCTGTATGTTGCTTGGACAATAATTTGGGCATAGTAGCAGTCTGTGGCACTCATTGTATTAGGCCATCTCTACAAAGGTCCACCAGTCTTAAAAAAAAAAAAAAATCTATCTGCATGTTGCTTGGACAATAATTTGGGCATAGTAGCAGTCTGTGGTTCTCATTGTATTAGGCCATCTCTTCAAAGGTCCACCAGCCTTAAAAACAAAAAAAAAATCTATCTGCATGTTGTTTGGACAATAATTGTGGGCAGAATAGCAGTCTGTGGTACTCATTGTATTAGGCTATCTATACAAAGCTCCACCCGCGTTCAAATACTAAGAATTTTTTTGCAGCCATCGATTTTTGTGGAAACAACTCCACAGTTGTCAATTAGGTAACCACCAAAATGAGTGGCAAAAGGCCTGCTGCTGGTGGAAAGGGGAATAGGCGTGTTGTGAAGGGAAAAAAATATTGTGTCCGTGGGGTATGTGTTAAAGCAACAGTAACATCTGCAGAAGAAAGACCATCTTCCAACCAAACTAAGATGTCTACTTCTTTTAGTGGACAATGTGGTACGATCCCTTTCTTACGGGCACGCCCATCGCTACAAATTCCATATGAGGCACAAAAAAATAAGGTGTTTCAACAGATATCAAGTGCTCCTTTAAGTCGCCTCTCCACCTCAACTTCAACAACACAAAAACTCCAGTCCTCAGAGGTGTCACCCCAATCGCACTTGCTTCCTCACAGTGCCCAAGTCTCCAACTGCCCGTCTGAGTATGGGGTAGAACAGATGGTTGAGTCTGCAGAGCTGTTTACTCATACTATAGCCTGGGAATCAGAGGTCGTCTCCACAGCTTCTGTGAATCCAGACGAGGAAATGATCTGCACTGATGCCCAGAATGTTTAAGAGTCTGATCCAGGACCAGATGAAGAAGGTTCTGAGCATAATGTAGACCCTCGTTCCCAAACTGTAACTCCTGTTGGTGGAGACAATGAGGAAGACGATGATGAGACTCAAATACCAGATGTGAGTGACAACTTGAGTTTTGTGTCAGGGCAGGAAGAGGTTGACTCTGAGGATGACGAGGGTGAGAACACACAGGGTGATGATGACGAGGTTGTAGATCCCACTTACTGTCAACCCACAGTGAGACAGTTGATGAGGTCAGCAGAGGAGGTGGAGGAGGATTCGAGTGACGACGAGGTCAGGGTGCGCCTTCCTGGACAGAGACGTAGTACTGGAAGCACGTCACCAACTTCATCCTCAACCACAACTCTGCCTCTGACCACAAGTCAAGGTGGCTCTTCAGGTCGCATGGGTTCTAAGCCTTGCATAGCCTGGGCATTTTTTAACATCGACAAGGATGACCCAACTCGTGTTATCTGTAACATTTGTGACCTAAAGCTAAGTAGAGGCCAAAAAATCCATAGTTTGAGTACTTCATGCATGAACCGTCACATGGATATGAAGCATAAGTTGCAGTGGCAAGCACACTGTGCTACAATGTGGCCTAGCGGGCCGGCCCAACCACCGTCTGCCCCATCTTGTGCATACACGACCGCGGCCTCTTCATCCTCTGTGACTGGGGGGACAGCAGTCAGACCTGTTTTGAGACTCAGACCTGGCACCTCTTTACCACCTGCTGGTGTTGAGCGCTCTCCGACGTCGAGAGCACCACCTTTGGATCAAGGCAACCTAACTTTTGCGCCTGCATCTTCCTCACAGACCGTCAGTTGTCCGGGGACACCCTACTCAACCCCGTCTACGCACAACAGCCAGCCCTCGGTCACTCAGATGTGGACAAGTAAAAGACCATTTCCTACTAGTCATGAGAAAGCTAAGATGTTGAATTTTACCATCTGCAAGCTCTTGGCTACAGAAATGCTGCCTTTCCGCCTTGTGGACACAGAGGATTTTTGAACCCTTATGTCCGTCGCAGTGCCCCAGTACCAAATGCCCAGTCGGCACTTCTTCTCAAAGAAAGGTGTGCCTGCGCTCCACCAGCATGTCGCACACAACATCACAACTTCTCTGAGAAACTCAGTGTGTGACAGGGTGCATTTCACCGCAGACACTTGGACGAGTAGGCATGGACAGGGGCGTTACATGTCGCTGACTGGCCACTGGGTAACTATGGTGACAGCAGGACAAGGGGCTGCTGTCCAAGTCTTGCTGTCCCCACAAGTTGTGCGTCAATCCTCTTTATCTCGAAGTTCCTCCACTGTTCTGCCTCCTCAACCTCCTCTCGGTCCTCCACCTGCACCAAAAGCCTGTCTGGTCATGCCACGGGCTTTCTAACTGCGCAGAAAGGATCCTGCAGCACACCTTGCTATGCTGGCAGAAGGGCTCAATGTAATCAGGTGTTTTTTATGTTGAAATGTCTGGGAAATGTGAGTCACACAGCTGAGGAGTTGTGATCAGCTCTGGAGAACCAGTTTCATGAATGGTTGTCTCCACTGGACCTGCAACCAGGGAAGGCCGTGTGCGACAATGCCACAAATCTGGGTGCGGCCCTTCGCCGGGGCAATGTCACACACATGATTTGTATGGCTCACGTGTTGAACCTGGTTGTCCAGCAATTTTTAGCCCACTATCCCAGACTACATGGCCTTCTGCTCACTTATAATAATAATCTTTATTTTTATATAGAGCTAACATATTCCGCAGCGCTTTACAGTTTGCACACATTATCGTTGCTGTCCTCGATGGGGCTTACAATCTAGATTCTCTATCAGTATGTTTTTGGAGTGTGGGAGGAAACCGGAGTACCCGGAGGAAACCCACGCAAACACAGGGAGAACACACAAACTCCTTGCAGATGTTGTCCTTGGTGGGACTCGAACCCAGGGCTCCAGCGCTGCAAGGCTGCAGTGCTATCCACTGAGCCACCATGCTGCCCATTCACATCCCGCAGCTCAGCGACTTACATCTCTACAGTAGTCGTTGGGCCTGCCACTTCACCGGCTATAATGCGATGTGCCAACACGATGGAATTCAACTCTGCACATGTTGCAGAGACTGTGGCAGCACCGACAAGCCCTGGTGCAATACGTTCTGAATTATAGCCTGGGCCAACGAGATCCAGAGGTGGGGCAAATCACGCTGGAGGAGTGGTCTCAGATCAGGGACCTATGCACCCTTCTGCACAGTTTTGAAATGGCCACGAAGATGTTTAATGCTGACGATGCCATTATCAGCATGACTATTCCGGTGATTTACATGCTGGAGCAGAAGTTAAACAGAATTCGGAGTCAGGTGGTGGAACAAGAGGAGGTGGAGGAAGTAGAGGAGGAGGAGTTGTATGCGGAAGGGCTAACATCTGCAAGGTCCAGACGGTCGGCAGCACCAAGGCTACTGGCATGGGAGGGTGGGGTAGAGGGATTAACCAGGGCGCATGGTAGCAGCCAAACTAGTGAGGAAGGTGCAGGCCCAGAAAGAAGTGGATGACGAACTGGCGATGGGCATGGAAGACTCATCAGATGAGGGAGACCTTGATCACATTTCTGTTGTGCGAGGTTGGGGGGAAAGGGCAGAGGAAGGAAGCATGAGTCGTACCTCGCCACCAACACAACAGGGACTTGGTGCTCCCGGATGAGTGCCTTCTTGCTGCACTACCTGCAACATGACCCTCGAATTGTCAGAATTCGAAATATTCCTGACTACTGGGTAGCCACACTGTTTAGATCCCCGGTACAAAAGTAAATTTGCCGAAATAATTCCAGCCATAGAAAGGGATTCACGCATGCAGGAGTATAATCAGAGATTGTTGCAGAATCTTACATGTGCTTTTCCACAAAACACCAGTGGTGCACGTAGTGAATCTCACAGTTCTAACTTGCCAAACGTGGGACTGTCGAGTGTTTAGCACTCAAACCGTAACAGAAACACAGTATCTGCTGGTGTTCACAGCAATTTTGCGGAATCCTTTCACCAGTTTTTTAGTCAATCCTTTGCAAGGCCACAGGAGACAAGAAGTCAGACACATAGTCAACGCCTAGAGACGATGATACAGGAGTATCTCCAACTGAACATCGAAGCCATGACTGTGTCACTGGACCCTTGCTCTTTTTGGGCTTCCAATCTGGATAAATGGCCGGAGCTCGACACTCACGCCTTGGAGATCTTGTCATGCCCCAGCCAGCTGTTATGATTTGGTAGCTGAGGAGAGCAAGCAAAAAAGGAAATACACCAGAGAGGTTGGAATCTATGGGATTGCAGTACCCTGACTAACCACCACAACTAAAGGCAGCCGTGGAGCGTACCTACGTTGGTCCTAGACGCCTCGTCACAGCCTGAGAAGCTAACTACACCTAAAGACAGAAAGAGGAAAACTATCTGCCCGGAGCAGATCCCCAAAGAACATAGAAAGCCCCCAAACATGCAATGGCGGTTAGACAAGGGGAAATACAGACACAGACAGAAAATAGAATGAGCAAACGTTGGGGCCCAAACTTCCTAAATAGAAAAGGATAGGAAGGACACTTACTGCAATCCCAAAAAACCCTGAAAAGTACCAACTCTACTAATTACAAAAACACCTGAGATCACACGACCTCTACCACCTAAATTAGTTCTCTGGTGTAACAAAAACTAAACAGCAGCCACTGAAAAAACTGGAAAAGGCAAATGAACAAACAACAGTGGCTGAACTAAACTGAGAGGAGCACAAGCCCTCGGAGGGGACTCGGCAGACCCCCACAGAAGTGCAGCACAAAATGCAAAAAGTAAGCACAAAAAACTAAAAGAAGAAAATGACTTATCTGTTAGCAGAAAGATGCAGGCACGAAACAGCAAGCTACAAAGAGAACAGGAATCAAAGATGAGACCAGAACAATTGATCACCGGCAACCCTGATGGGAGGGAACCTCCCTTATATAAGACCAGTCAGTAACACCTGATCGCCAATCTTCACAATCTTCATTGGATAGTTCAGTACTGTTTGTAACCACCAGAGGGAGCTTCTGCTCAGAATTCATTTCTAGCACATCACAACAGTACCCCCCCCTTGAGGAGGGGTCACCGAACCCTCATTTGAGCAACCAGGTCGGTCAGGATGAGCTCTGTGATACGCACGAATGAGTCTCCTAGCATGGATGTCCGAAGCAAACACCCAAGAATTGTCCTCCTGACCATAACCTCTCCACTTAACCAAATACTGGAGTTTCCGTCTAGAAAAACGAGAATTCAATATTTTCTCAACCACATACTCCAGATTGCCCTCAACCAAAACAGGGTCAGGAGGCACAGCCATAGGAACCACTGGCTCAACAAACCTCTTCAATATGGACTTGTGGAACACGTTATGGATCTTAAATGTCCCTGGAAGAAGTAAACGAAAGGAAACAGGATTAAGAATCTCCATGATCTTATAAGGTCCAATGAACCTAGGCTTAAACTTAGGAGATGCAACTCTCATAGGGATATTTCTTGAGGACAACCAGACCAAGTCCCCCACTTCAAACCGAGGACCATCAGTCCTATGCCGGTTGGCAAACCGCTGGGCCCTCTCCTGAGAGAGGGACAACCTCTCCACTACCTGGTCCCAAATCTGCTGCATACGCTCCACAAAAGAGTCAACACCTGGACAGACAGAAGCCTCCGTCTGTCCTGAAGAATATCGAGGGTGAAACCCAAAATTTCAGAAAAATGGAGACATCAAAGTGGCAGAGCTAGCCCTATTATTAAGAGCAAACTCAGCCAAAGGCAAAAAAGAGACCCAGTCATCCTGATCAGCAGACACAAAGCATCTCAGATAAGTCTCCAATGCCTGGTTTGTTCTCTCAGTTTGTCCATTGGTCTGAGGATGAAAAGCCGAGGTGAAAGACAATTGAACACCAAGTTTAGAACAAAAAGTCCTCCAAAATCTGGAAACAAACTGGACTCCTCTGTCAGACACAATGTTCTCAGGAATGCCGTGTAACCGAACCACGTGCTGAAGGAACAAAGGCACCAATTCAGAGGAGGAAGGCAACTTAGGTAATGGCACAAGATGTATCATTTTGGAAAACCTATCACAAATCACCCAGATAACGGTCATTCTCTGAGAAACAGGGAGGTCGGAAATGAAATCCATAGAGATATGGGTCCATGGTCTCTTGGGCACAGGCAATGGCATCAACAAACCACTAGAGCGAGAGCAAGGCATGGAGCGAGAGCAAGTCCCGCAGGACTGCACAAATTCCCTGATGTCACGAGACAAAGTAGGCCACTAAAAGGACGGACTAACCAAGTCTCTGGTACCAAAAATTCCGGGATGACCGGCCAACGAGGAATAATGAATCTCAGACATCACACTCTTTTTCCATCGGTCTGGGACAAACAATTTCCCAATAGGGCAGCGCTCGGGTTTATCCTCCTGACACCCTTCCAGAACCAGTCTCAAATTGGGTGAGATGGCGGAAAGAACTACACCCTCTTTCAAAATAACAGCAGGATCAGATAACTCAGGAGAGTCCGCAAGGAAACTCCTCAAGAGGGCATCCGCCCTAACATTCTTAGTGCCAGGAAGAAAGGAAACCACAAAATTAAAACGTGTGAAAAACAAGGCCCACCTGGCCTGTCTAGGATTAAGTCGCTTGGCTGATTCCAGATAAACCAGATTCGTATTGTCCGTGAGGACCACCACCTGATGTTTGGCTCCCTCCAGCCAATGTCTCCACTCTTCAAAAGCCCACTTCATGGCCAATAACTCCCGATTACCCACGTCATAATTACGTTCAGTAGGAGAAAATTTTCGAGAGAAAAAGGCACAAGGGTTACTTTTAGAGGTCTCTGGATCTCTTTGGGACAAAACGGCACCTGCCCCAATTTCAGAGGCATCAACCTCCACCTGAAATGGCAGAGAAACATCAGGCTGCCGTAGAACAGGAGCAGAAGTGAATCTCTGCTTAAGCTCCTGAAACGCAGAGACTGCCTCAGGAGGCCAATTCACCACATCAGAACCATTTTTGGTCAAATCAGTCAATGGTTTAACAATAACAGAGAAATTACCAATAAATTTACGATAAAAATTGGCAAAACCCAAGAATCTTTGAAGAGCCTTTAATGAAGTAGGTTGGACCTAATCACAGATGGCCTGAACCTTGACGGGGTCCATTTCAATAACAGATGGGGACAAAATGAATCCCAGAAATGAGATCCTCTGTACGCCAAAAAGACACTTTGATCCCTTCACATACAGAGCATTCTCTCTCAAAATCTATAACACAGTCCGAACATGTTTCACATGAGAGTCCCAGTCATTGGAAAAAATCAAGATATCATCCAAATAAACAATCAGAAATTTATCCACAAAATCCCTGAAAATGTCATTCATGAAGGACTGGAAGACAGAAGGAGCATTAGTGAGTCCAAAGGGCATCACTAGGTATTCAAAATGCCTCTCTGGGGTATTAAATGCCGTCTTCCATTCATCCCCGTGCTTAATGCGAATAAGGGTATATGCCCCCCTGAGGTCAAGCTTGGTAAACCAAGTAGCGTTTTTCACCCTGGAAAACAGGTCAGAAATCAAGGGTAACGGGTATTGATATTTCACAGTAATATTGTTCAAAAGACGATAATCAATACACGGCCTTAATGAACCATCCTTTTTGGCCACAAAGAAAAAAACGGCACCCAAGGGTGAAGAGGATGGTCTGATATGACCCTTCTCCAATGACTCCTTGATATAAGACCGCATAGCGTCATGCTCAGGTACAGACAAGTTAAAAAGGCGACCTTTAGGGAATTTACTACCAGGCACTAATTCAATAGCGCAGTCATAGCTCCTATGGGGGGGCAAGGATGCAGATTTACTTTCGCTAAACACATCAGAAAAATCAGTCAAAAAGTCAGGAACATCCTGAGCCTGGGGGAGGCAGAAAAAACAGGAGTGTTGGTATTAACACATTGGCAGCCCCAACTGGTTACAGACACAGATTTCCAATCCAAAACAGGATTATGAGACTGTAACCAAGGGAAACCCAGTACGATAATGTCATGCAGATTATACAGCACCAAAAATTTGCAACTCTCCTGATGATCAGGTTCAACCCTCATTATCACCTGAGTAGAGAACTGAGGTTTATTCTCAGCCAAAGGGGTAGAATCGATCCCCAGTAGGGGACTAGACTTCCGTAGGGGTATCAAGGGAAACCCACAACGTTTAGCAAAATCAAAATCCATCAGGTTAATAGCTGCTCCCGAATCAACGAAAGCCTGAGCATAAAATGTGGACAGGGAGCAAATCAGGGTAACAGTCAACAAAAATTTAGTCTGAACACTACCCAAGACAACTGAGCGTGCAAAACGTCTTCCCCGCTTAGGGCAGACTGAAATAGCATGAGAGGCATCACCACAGTAGAAACATAACCCATTCCGTTTTCGAAACTCATGACGCTGTGCCCCAGAAGCCACTCTATCACACTGCATGGGTTCAGAAGCTGGTTCACAAGGCAACACTATTCCACGCATACCTCTACGCTCACGCAAACGTCTGTCAATTTGAATCGCTAATGACATAGAATCATTGAGACCAGAGTGGACAGGGAATCCCACCATAACATCTTTTACATTCTCTGACAGACCCTTCCGAAAAAGGGCTGCCAAAGCATCGTCATTCCATTTGGCCAGGACTGCCCACCTTTGGAATCTCTGACAGTATAACTCAGTGTCCTCAAGCCCCTGATTTAATGCCAACAAGGCTTTTTCAGCTTGATCAGTGACATTAGGCTCATCGTACAATAACCCCAGAGCCTGAAAAAATGCATCAACATTACTCAAAACAGGATCCCCAGGTGTCAGGGAAAAAGCCCAATCCTGAGGATCGCCGCGCAGGAGAGAGATGACAATTTGAACCTGCTGTGCTGCGTTCCCTGAGGACTTAGATTTCAAGGCAAAAAACAACTTACAGTTATTTTTGAAATTCAGAAATTTAGCTCGATCCCCTAAAAACAAATCTGGCATGGGAATCCTAGGTTCCACAACAGGTAACCTCGCAAGATAGGTAGAAATACTCCGAACTTCAGTGGCAAGCTGATCCACACGGCCAGACAACTGTGCAAACTCCATTGAGAGAAAAAAAAAAATCCTCCTCAGCACCCAGAGATACAGAGGGAAAAAAAAAAAATCTCTGACAACTCTGACAATCTTCTTTCTTTAACCCCTTCACCCCCAAGGGTGGTTTGCACGTTAATGACCGGGCCAATTTTTACAATTCTGACCACTGTCTCTTTATGAGGTTATAACTCTGGAACGCTTCAACAGATCTTCGCGATTCTGAGATTGTTTTCTCGTGACATATTGTACTTCACGTTAGAAGTATAATTTCTTCGATATAACTTGCGTTTATTTTTGAAAAAAACACAAATATGGCGAAAATTTTGAAAATTTTGCAATTTTCAAACTTTGAATTTTTTTTCCCTTAAAACAGAGAAATATGTCACACAAAATAGTTAAGAAATAACATTTCCCACATGTCTACTTTACATCAGCACAATTTTGGAACCAAAATTTTTTTTTGTTAGGAAATTATAAGGGTTAAAAGTTGACCAGTGATTTCTCATTATTACAACAAAATTTACAAAGCCATTTTTTTAGGGACCACCTCACATTTGACGTCACTTTGACGGGTCTATATAGCAGAAAATAGCCAAAAGTGACACCATTCTAAAAACTGCACCCCTCAAGGTACTCAAAACCACATTCAAGAAGTTTATTAACCCTTCAGGTGCTTCACAGAAGCTGAAGCAACGTGGAAGGAAAAAATGAATATTTAACTTTTTAGCCACAAAAATGATCTTTTACAAACTTTTTTTTATTTTGACAAGGTAAAAGGAGAAAATGGGCAGATAAAGTTGTTGTGCAATTTCTGCTGAGTACGCCAATACCCTATATGTGGGGGAAAACCACTGTTTGGGCACACAGCAGAGTTCGTAAGGGAAGGAGCGCCGTTTGACTTTTTCAAACTAAAATTGTCTGGAGTTGAGATTGGACGCCATGTCATGTTTGGAGAGCCCCTGATGCGCCTAAACAGTGGAAACCCCCCACAAGTGACACAATTTTGGAAACTAGACCCCCTAAGGAACTTATCTAGATCTGTTGTGAGCCCTTTGAACCCCAAAGTGTTTCACAAAAGTTTATAATGCCTGGGTGTGAAAAAAAAAAAAACAATTTTCCACAAAAATGATTTTTTAGTCCCAAATTTTTGATTTTTCCCAAGGAAATTGGACCCCAAAAGTTGTTGTCCAATTTGTTTTGAGTACGCTGATACCCCATGTGTGGGGGGGAAACTGTTTGGCAGGGCTTGGAAAGGAAGCAGTAACGTTTTGGAATGCAAACATTGATGGGGGTCATGTTCCGTTTGTAGTGCCCCAGATGAGCCTAAACAATGGAAACCCCCCACAAGTGACCACATTTTGGAAGCTAGACCCCCTAAGGAACTTATCTAGATCTTTGGTGAGCAATTTGAACCCCCAAGTGCTTCACACAAGTTTATAATGCCTGGGCATGAAAATAAAAAATCCTATTTTTTTCCCACAAAAATTATCTCTTAGTCACTAATTTTTTATTTTCCCATAGGTAACAGGAGAAATTGGACCTCAAAAGTTGTTGTCCAATTTGTCCTGAGTACGCTGATACCCATATGTGGGGGGGAACCACTGTTTGGGCGCATGGCAGAGCTCGGAATGGAAGGAGCACCATTTGACTTTTTCCAACCAAAATTGGCTGGAATTGAGATTGGATGCCATGTTGCATTTGGAGAGTCCCTGATTTGCCTAAACAGTGGAAACCCCCCACAAGTGACCCCATTTGGGAAACTAGACCCCCTAAGGAACTTATCTAGATCTTTGGTGAGCAATTTGAACCCCCAAGTGCTTCACACAAGTTTATAACGTAGAGCCGTAAAATTAAAAAATCATATTTTTTCCACAAAATTGATCTTTTCACCCCAATTTTTATTTTCCCAAGGGTAACAAGACTCCAAAAGTTATTGTGCAATTTGTCCTGAGTACGCTGATACCCCATATGTGGGGGTAAACCACTGTTTGGGTGCATGGCAGAGTTTGGAAGGGAAGGAGCGCCGTTTGACTTTTTCAACGCAGAATTGGCTGGATGCCATGTCGTGTTTGGAGAGCTCCTGATCTGCCTAAACAGTGGAAACCCCCCACAAATGACACCATTTTGGAAACTAGACCCCTCAAGGAACTTATCTAGATGTGTGGTGGGCACTTTGAACCCCAAAGTGCTTCACAGAAGTTTATAACGTACAGCCGTAAAATAAAAAGTCTTTTTTTTTTTTTTTACAAAAATGATTTTTTCGCCCCCAATATTTTATTTTCACAAGGGTAACAGGAGAAATTGGACCCCAAAAGTTGTTGTCCAATTTGTCCTGAGTACACTGATACCCAATATGTGGGAGTAAACTACTGTATGGGCGCACGTCGGGGCTCGGAAGGGAAGTAGTGACGTTTTGGATTGCAGACTTTGATGGAATGGTCTGGGGGCGTCATGTCGCATTTGGAGAGTCCCTGATGTGCCTAAACAGTGGAAACCCCCCAAAAGTGACACCATTTTGGAAAATAGACCCCACAAGGAACTTATCTAGATGTGTGGTGAGCACTTTGAACCCCAAAGTGCTTCCCAGAAGTTTATAACGTACAGCCGTAAAAATAAAAAATCCTTTTTTCTTTTACAAAAATGATTTTTTTCGCCCCCAATATTTTATTTTCACAAGGGTAACAGGAGAAATTGGACCCCAAAATTTGTTGTCCAATTTGTCCTGAGTACGCTGATACCCAATATGTGGGAGAAAACTACTGTATGGGTGCACGTCTGGGCTCGGAAGGGAAGTAGTGACGTTTTGGATTGCAGACTTTGATGGAATGGTCTAGGGGCGTCATGTCGCATTTGGAGAGCCCCTGATGCGCCTTAACAGTGGAAACCCCCCACAAGTGACCCCATTTTGGAAAATAGACCCCACAAGGAACTTATCTAGAAGTATGTTGAGCACTTTGAACCCCGAAGTGCTTCACAGAAGTTTATAACGTACAGCTGTAAAAATAAAAAATCTTTTTTTTTACAAAAATGATTTTTTCGCCCCCAATATTTTATTTTCCCAAAGGTAACAGGAGAAATTGGACCCCAAAAGTTTTTGTCCAATTTGTCCTGAGTACGCTGATATCCAACATGTGTGAAAAAACGACTGTATGGGTGCACGTCTGGGCTCGGAAGGTAAGTAGTGACGTTTTGGATTGCAGACTTTGATGGAATGGTCTGGGGGCGTCATGTCGCATTTGGAGAGCCCGTGATGCGCCTAAACAGTGGAAACCCCCCACAAGTGACCCCATTTTGGAAAATAGACCCCACAAGGAACTTATCTAGAAGTGTGGTGAGCGCTATGAAGCCCCAAGTGCTTCACAGAAAATTTATAACATACAGCCGTAAAAACAAAAAAAAATCATTTTTTTTTTTACAAAAATGATTTTGTCGCCCCCAGTTTTTTATTTTCCCAAAGGTAACAGAAGAAATAGGACAAATTGCACAATAACTTTTGTGGTCCAGAGTATGCTGATACCCCATATGCGGGGGTAAACTACTTTTTGGGCGCATGGTAGAGCTCAAAAGTGAAGGAGCACCGTTTGACTTTTTCAACCCAGAATTGGCTGGAATTGAGATCAGACACCATGTCACATTTGGAGAGCCCCTGATGTGCCTAAACAGCAGAAACCCCCAAATTTTAACTCCAACCCTAACCCCAACACACCCCTAACCCTAGTCCCAACCCTAACCACAAACCTAACCCTAACACACCCCTAACCCTAATCCCAACCCTAACCCTAATCCTAACGTTAGCGCCAACCCTAACCCTAACTTTAGCCGCAACTCGTGTTGAGCGATACGATACTGCAAATATCGGGTATCGGCCGATATTAGCTGTATCGGGCTTTCGATTCCGAGTACCGATATTTTCGTCATATCGGATACCGGAATCGGATTTGTCACTGTCACTGTGAGTGTCCGTCGGTCGGGTCTGTCAGGAGTCAGCGGCACTTACCTGGCAGAAGATCTCCGGCGGTCACGTCCTGGACTGCTTGATGGCCGCCATTATCTTCTCCCTGGTGGTCACATGCAGTTTTTCGCGAGAACTGCAGTGACTGCAGGGTAATCCCGGCCGTAAACCAGTCCGATGACGTCACCGCCGGGGAAGCAGGTAATCAGCTGTGCTGCGCCGGGATGACAGGCTCTGCCTGTCATTCTGATGTAGCAGAGCTGGATCGTCGTGGGACACTCGTTACTATGGACTGCGTCGGACAGGTGCTATACTGCTGTTTTTTTTTTTCATTTTTTTACAGGAGATCGATGGCGTCGCAGGATGAGACTGTAATAAAAGTAATGAAAACTGTGTTGTGTTTTTTATTAAATTAAACATTTTTTTTATGAACATTCACCCGTCCGGGTACATCAACAATTTAACTATTTACATACAGGGACCCTGTCCGGGTTATTTATAATTCTTTGGCAGGGGTGTTCCAGGTACCACCTGGTACTGTTCTGATGCTTGCCAAACATCCGAGACACCAAGGACCACCAGGACCTGATGACATCGTGTGGCCTGTACAGTCAAGTCGTGACCCGCTATCTGTGTCTGTGTGGCCACCTTTTTCATCTCCCTCCGGGTCTGGAGCCCTATGTCACGGACTGAACGAACCCCAGGGGGCCTAACAGGCACTGGGTACGGGCCAGCTATAGTTATCATGTCCATAGCTGGGGCTGCTGAGGAGACCACTGAGGGAGGCTGGGGAGATTTACGGCGTGGGGTGGGCACTTGTGCAGAGGCCTGGATGTGGGAGGCAGAAGGCTCCGAGGGTCTCACAGGTTCCTGACACTCTGGGGAGTAGGGGTCGCACCTGGTAACATTTAGGGCGTACCATCCATTGTAACCCCAGTGTCGGGTGTAAGTCACCAAGTCTCCTGGCAACAGGTCCCTCCCTGGGTGTCCTTCTGGGAGGTGAGTCTCCATGTCCTGCCGGGTCACAAAGACTTCTAAATAAAGTCCAGGCTCCTGGATGAAGCCCCAACCACCTTTCAATTTAAAGCTCCGTACTGCACCCTTACGCCGCGGCTCCCACAGAGTTCCTTTATCTTTTCTCATCCGGTCCTTATCTGCCCGGCCCTTCTCCAGTTGACGTTGCCGAAGCTTTTGGGATTCTCGCTGCTCCCTTTGTCACTCTGCTTCCCGCTCCCAACGTCTCCACTCTTCCTCCTGACGCCGGTTGTAATTCTCCTCCACCAGCTGCTCCATGTCTCCACCATCAAATGCCAGCTTACGATGCCCGGTTTGCGGCAGCTCTCCTGGCGCCCCCAGTCCTGGCGGGGCTCACCTGCGGAGGAAGCAGCCGGCTCTGGAATAGATGACAGTCGGGGCTCCGGTACAGACAGGTAGACCTCTGGTGCCTGCGCGGCCTCCTCCATGAGGACGGGTGTCGCTTCTTCTGTCTCAGCGATGGGGGCAGACAGCGGGATATGGGGTGCTGCCGGTGCAGAGTTTTTTGCACGAATGGGTGCCTCCACTGCGACAACGTCAACCGGATCACATTGCAAGGGCTGGGATGCCCGCACGGACTCCTCTACTAGAACGGGTGCCTCACCTTCCGGTACAGACACTTCAGGTAAGAGGGATTGGCGCCGCTCCAAGTTTAGTTTTAGGGCACGCCAGCTGGCTTCCATCCTGGCGACCTCCTCCCGGTGCCGGGCCAGGCCTCTTAGGGTATCCTCCGCTTTTTGCAGCGTAGGAGGGTTTCCAGGCCGGGTGCCCAACGGTGGTTCCGTGGCGATCGGGTCGCTTCCGTGGGGGGAGAGCTCTGACTGCTCCATCCCTTCACACTTCTGCTCATGTCCACTAGCCATCTCTGCCAAGTCACATGTGTCATTAGCATCTGGAGAGGGCCCCTCTTTTGTAGGGAGGCGGGACCTTCATGTTAGTTTCCGCACACTGAGGAGGATGAGGAGGCGGAACTGAAGAGCTGTGGGGCACGATCTTACATTGCAGTACCATTTAGAGTGATCGGCCATCGTTTTCGCGCCACTGAGTGAGTGTACACCCATGAAGAGCACGCCCTTCTTCTTCACCAGTGCCTCGTCATGACGCAGATATAGCGGAAAAATGGCAAATACATTCTCTGATGATTTTAGCAATTCTCAAGCACAAAACCAGTTCAATTCAGGCACACAGGACTCGCTTATAGCGAGCTACAGAATCCTGTTCGTGACGCCCAAGTTGAGTCGCACAGAGCCAGAGGTTTTGGGGGTACTCGGCACCGAGCCCGTCGACTTCTATGGGGTATGTCACGGCTTTACCCGGCAATTGAATCAGAGTCTATTTTACTATGTAGAAGTGTATAAACTATAAATATATGTATATATATATATATATATATATATATATATATATATATATATATATGTATTCTATGTGTGTATATTTTGTGTTTACAACGAAAGAAAGGGTTTTTTTTGTTGCGATATTTTGTTCCCATAGACTTACATGGGACTTCCGGTATCGTAATCGGATATCGACGATATTTAGTGATATCGGCGATACCATTCCGATACGATATTTTTAGATATCGAGCAGTATCGCTCAACACTAGCCGCAACCCTAAACCTAATGGGAAAATGGAAATAAATACTTTTTTTTAATTTTATTATTTTTCCCTAACTAAGGGGGTGATAAAGGGGGGTTTGATTTACTATTTATAGTGGGTTTTTGTGATTGGCAGCTGTCACGCTAAAAAACGCTTTTTATTGCAAAAAGTAATTTTTTGCATCACCACATTTTGAGAGCTATAATTTTTGCATATTTTGGCCCGCAGAGTCATGTGAGGTCTTATTTTTTGTGGGACAAGGTGATGTTTTTATTGGTACCATTTTTGAGCACGTAACATTTTTTGATCGCTTTTTATTTCGATTTTTGGGAGGTTAAAATGAACAAAAATCAGCAATTCATGAATTTCTTTTGGGGGGGGCGTTTATACCGTTCCGCGTGTGGTAAAATTGATAATGCAGTTTTATTCTTCGGGTCAGTACGATTATGGCGATACCTCATTTATATCATTTTTTTATGTTTTGGCGCTTTTATAGAATAAAAACAATTTTATATAAAAAATCATTATTTTTGCATCGCTTTATTCTGCGAGCTATAACTTTTTATTTTTTCACTGATGATGCTGTATTACGGCTCGTTTTTTGCGGGACAAGATGACGTTTTCAGCGGTACCATGATTATTTATATCGGTCTTTTT
>JARQOD010000001.1:207547085-207605352 GCA_033576555.1 Oophaga sylvatica | reverse complement strand
GATCGCGTGTTATTCCACTTTATGTTCGGCGGTATGATGATAAAGCATTGATTTTTGCTTAGTTTTTTTTTAAGGGGTTCACTAAAGAGGTTAACTAGTGGGACAGTTTTATAGGGGGGGTCGTTACGGACGTGGCGATACCAAATATGTGTACTTTTATTGTTTTGTTTATTTTATTTACAGGAAGAAATGAATTTATTGGGGAATATTTTTTTTTTTTTTTATGATTTTTTTTTTACCACTTTTTATTTTTATTTTTTTTACTTTTTTACTTTGTCCCAGGGTGGAACATCACTGTATTTTAGCAGATCGCTGGTGTGACAGTGTGCACAGCACTCTGTCACACCAGCGATCGCTCTGGCATCGCTGCAGCCTTCCTGACGAAGCCGCCTCCCTGCAGGACCCCGGCGCCATCTTGGATCCGGGGACCTGGAGGGAGGACGGACCCTCGGAACAGCGCGACACATCGCGCTGCTCTGAGGGTCTCAGGGGAGCGCGCCGGGAGCCCCCACCCTGCGTGATCCTCCCCTGTGCCCCGGGGACACCGCGATCATGTTTGATCGCGGTGTGCCAGGGGTTAATGTGCCGGGAGCGGTCCGTGACCGCTCCTGACACATAGTGCTGGGTGTCAGCTGTGATATAGAGCTGACACCCGGCCGCGAGCGCTGCTGATCGCATATGACGTACTATTCCGTCCATGGGAATTAGGTCCAGGGTCACATGGACGGAATAGTACGTCTGGCAGAGAGGGGTTAACACTATTTTTCCCTTCTGTGAGTTTCATACAAATATCAGTTTTTGGGCAGGTGATTAGTGTTGAGCATTCCGATACCGCAAGTATCGGGTATCGGCCGATATTCGCGTTATCGGAATTCCGATACTTAATTCCGATACTTTTTCAATATCGTATACCGGAATCGGAAGTTCCCATAATTCTTTGAGAGGCAATGTGATGTTAGTCAGCCAATGATGAATCTTATGAAGTGTGGGCACATCCTGTAATGCTGCGGTCATCTTAACTAATGGCATGGCTGTGATTGGCTGCTGAAATGATGTCAGAATGCACTATAAAAGGCGCCGCAGCCATTTTAGCGTCACTGTGCTGTGAACTCAGTTAGGGACAGAACGCTACTCTGCTCACTCTGAGGGACAGTTAGATATTGCGATTTTGTGTACTACTGTGCTTGAGGCAGGCTAGTTTACCAACCGCTGTGTAAAGCTTCATTTTGCCAGTGTTGTTTTAACAGCTCTGTGCAAGGTGTGTGTGTGACAGTGCAGGTGACGCTGCAGTTTGCTCTGCATCCACCGCTGTTTGTAGGCATCTGCACGTGTCACTGACTCTTTTTTTTTTTTATTTTATTTTGTGGAATTGGTGCAGCTCCATTATATTAGAAAAAAATCAAATCTATTAGTGTGACGTGCTTCCATCCGTATACAATACATTGGTTGCAAACACTATAGAAGTACAGAAAGGAGCCTTTCACAGCTACTGAACAGTTGTCTGCAGGGTTTACTGTAGTCTGTGAGCTTTTAATTTTGTGAGTGCAGATTACGCTCCAGTTAGTTCTTCAACCACTGCCGGTTGTAGTCTGCTGAGCGTGTGTCACTGCCTCATCCTTCACATTTTTCTCTAATTGGTGCTGCTCCATTTTAGTGGAAAAAAATCTAATCTATTAGTGTGACGCGCTTCCATCCGTATACAATACATTGGTTGCAAACACTATAGAAGTACACAAAGGGGCCTTTAACAGCTACTGAACAGTTGTGTTTCAGTGTTCACTGTAGTCTGTGAGCTTTTCATTTTGTGAGTGCAGATCACGCTCCAGTTTGTTCTTCAACCACTGCCGGTTGTAGTCTGCTGAGCGTGTGTCACTGCCTCATCCTTCACATTTTTCTCTAATTGGTGCTGCTCCATTTTAGTGGAAAAAAATCTAATCTATTAGTGTGACGCGCTTCCATCCGTATACAATACATTGGTTGCAAACACTATAGAAGTACACAAAGGGGCCTTTAACAGCTACTGAACAGTTGTGTTTCAGTGTTCACTGTAGTCTGTGAGCTTTTCATTTTGTGAGTGCAGATTACGCTCCAGTTTGTTCTTCAACCACTGCCGGTTGTAGTCTGCTGAGCGTGTGTCACTGCCTCATCCTTCACATTTTTCTCTAATTGGTGCTGCTCCATTTTAGTGGAAAAAAATCTAATCTATTAGTGTGACGCGCTTCCATCCGTATACAATACATTGGTTGCAAACACTATAGAAGTACACAAAGGGGCCTTTAACAGCTACTGAACAGTTGTGTTTCAGTGTTCACTGTAGTCTGTGAGCTTTTCATTTTGTGAGTGCAGATTACGCTCCAGTTTGTTCTTCAACCACTGCCGGTTGTAGTCTGCTGAGCGTGTGTCACTGCCTCATCCTTCACATTTTTCTCTAATTGGTGCTGCTCCATTTTAGTGGAAAAAAATCTAATCTATTAGTGTGACGCGCTTCCATCCGTATACAATACATTGGTTGCAAACAATATAGAAGTACACAAAGGGGCCTTTAACAGCTACTGAACAGTTGTGTTTCAGTGTTCACTGTAGTCTGTGAGCTTTTCATTTTGTGAGTGCAGATTACGCTCCAGTTTGTTCTGCAACCACTGCCGGTTGTAGTCTGCTGAGCGTGTGTCACTGCCTCATCCTTCACATTTTTCTCTAATTGGTGCTGCTCCATTTTAGTGGAAAAAAATCTAATCTATTAGTGTGACGCGCTTCCATCCGTATACAATACATTGGTTGCAAACACTATAGTAGTACACAAAGGGGCCTTTAACAGCTACTGAACAGTTGTGTTTCAGTGTTCACTGTAGTCTGTGAGCTTTTCATTTTGTGAGTGCAGATTACGCTCCAGTTTGTTCTTCAACCACTGCCGGTTGTAGTCTGCTGAGCGTGTGTCACTGCCTCATCCTTCACATTTTTCTCTAATTGGTGCTGCTCCATTTTAGTGGAAAAAAATCTAATCTATTAGTGTGACGCGCTTCCATCCGTATACAATACATTGGTTGCAAACACTATAGAAGTACACAAAGGGGCCTTTCACAGATACTGAACAGTTGTCTGCAGGGTTCACTGTAGTCTGTGAGGAATAACCACACTTAGGCCTTATAACTTTTCTGACTTTCTTTATCAATCTACCAAGATGAAGAAGTCAGTGAGTAAGGCACGTGGTCGTGGTCGAGGCCGTGGATTTGCAGCAGGGAGAGGACGTGGGGATTCTGTGGCTGCTGCCGCACCCAGTGACACAGCATCCACCAGTTTTCCCCGTGAGCGTTCCTTTATGCGCACTTTTGTAGGAGCTCAGCATACCCCCCTGCTGCGTGAAGAACAAATTGAAGCCGTTGTTGGTTGGATGGCAGCCAATGCATCGACTTCAATAGCTTCCACCTCCTCTCAGGACCACAGCACTGTTGAACAACCATCAGTCTCTTCACCGCCTGCCAAATTGCCCAGGCAGTCAGAGAGCTCTGTACAGGAGCCAGCTGAGTCTCTGCTTCTGTTCTCAGAATCTGTTGGCTTGCAAACAGGGGCCCAGCCAAGCAGCATTCTGGAATATGAAGAAGAGGCAGTATGCAGTGATGCGCAACAGCTGTGTCTCTCTGAATCTGAAGAGGCGGGTGAGCCAGTGCCGATGGTCAGCACACCGCAGAACGCATCTGATGATGATGAGACTCAGTTGCTAGTTTCTGTTGAGCATGGTGCTGGCCAGACCACCCAACAACAGCAGGTGTTGGAAGAGGGTAGTGGTGGAGATGATGAGGTCCAAGACCCAACATGGCGTGAGGAACAGGAAGGTGGTGGGAGCAGCTCTGAGGAAGAGATTGCCCCAACGGTCCAAACAGTAGGGAGAGGTAGGCTGCAGACTCGCTTGCCTGTAGCCTCCAGTTTGGCACCCGTTCGGAGCAGTTCTCTTCCAACAGCCAAACCGGGCGCTCCCAGGACTTGCTCTGCGTGGTCCTTTTTTGATACAGTTGCAGATGATATTTGCTATGTCAAATGCAAGCTGTGTAATCAAAAAGTTAAAAGAGGTAAAAGTGTCAGTAACCTTAATACAACAAATATGTGGAAACATGTGCGGTCAAAGCACTTTGTTGAGTTACAAAGACACACTGGAGATGTAGGCCAACCTACAGCAGCACCTACATCTTCAGCTTGTGTTGGAGCCTCTTCCTCCAGTTCACACACAGCTGGTTCGGCTTCCTCACAGGATCGCCATGGAAGAACCTCTGTCACTGTTGTCCAGAGACACAGTGTTATTCCACCCACAGCTGCAAGTTCCCTGTCATCCTCACACACCCAGGCCACAAAACAGCCATCGGTAGCACAGGCATGGGAGAAAAGACGGCCATACTCGGCAAACCATCCACGAGCACAGGCTCTGAATGCTGGCATTGCAAAACTCCTGTCCCTTGAAATGCTGTCATTCAGGCTGGTGGAGACTGACAGTTTCCGTGAATTAATGGCATCGGCAGTCCCACAATACAATGTGCCCAGCCGATTTTATTTCAGCAGGCAAGCCGTCCCTGGTCTGCAAAAGCATGTTGAGGCAAAAATTAAACATGCGCTACTAAACGCCGTCAGTAGCAAGGTCCACCTGACCACCGATGCGTGGACCAGTACCCATGGCCAGGGACGATACCTTTCACTCACTGCCCATTGGGTGAATGTTGTGGAGCCGGGTACACATCTTGCGAGTGGCGCTGTACGTGTTCTGCCAACTCCAAGGATTGCCGGAATAAAGTCTGTCCACATTGACTCCTCCTCCTACTCCAGTTCCTCAGAATCATCGCTGCAGGAGCCGTCACGGTCTACCTCCACATGGACCCGTGGACGCTTACCTGATGCGACCGATATGAGCACAGCCGTGGCCAAACGGCAACAGGCCGTTCTGAAATTAATTCCCATGGGGAATCGAAGCCACACAGCGCAGGAGGTCTGGAATGCCATCAAGCAGGAGAGCGACGTGTGGTTTTTGCCAGCGAATCTCCAGCCAGGCTTGGTAGTGTGTGACAATGGCCGAAATCTGGTGGCAGCTCTGGGCCTTGGCAAACTCACTCACATACCATGTCTGGCACATGTGCTCAACTTGGTCGTGCAGAGTTTTTTGAGGGACTATCCGGATCTTGATGCACTGCTGCACAAGGTCCGCCTAGAGTGCGCTCACTTGCGACGTTCCAGCATGGCCAGATCGCGCATTGCAGCTCTGCAACACAGATTGCGCCTTCCTGAACATCGCATCATATGTGACGTATCCACCAGGTGGAATTCAACGTTACATATGTTGGAGCGGTTGTGTGAGCAGCAGCCAGCAGTTATGGAGTATCAGCTGCATCAGGCGCAATCAACACGCAATTTGCGCCGTCCACACTTCACCATTAATGAGTGGGCCACTATGAAGGACATGTGCCACGTTTTGCGTGCGTTTGATGAGTCAACGCGGATGGCGAGGGCAGATGATGCACTAGTCAGCCTGACTGTCCCCCTTATCTGCCTGCTTCAAAAAACACTGCAAGCAATAAGGGATGAGGTTTTGGAAGAGGTGGAGGATGAGGAGTCACAAATTCCATCACCTTCTGGAAAGTCAGCGCAACGTGGTTCCTCACAAAGGGCTGGGCAGGGCTCACTTTGTGAGGAGGATGAGGAGGAGGAGTCAATGTAGGAGGAAGACATCGCTCCAGAGGGAGGTACACAACGCTCTAGTCAGTATGTAGAGCGAGGGTGGGGTGATGCAGAGCAGGCAGAGATAACGCCTCTTGCAGAGGACAGCGTTTCTTTGCCAGTTGGGAGTCTGCAGCACATGGTTGATTTCATGCTGCAGTGCCTAAGAAACGACAGCCGCATCGCCCACATTCTCACGACGTCTGATTATTGGGTGTACACCCTCCTAGACCCTCGCTACCAGGACAATGTCAAAAGCCTCATCACACCGTTGAACCGGGAGCGTAAAATGCGGGAGTACCAAGACACACTGGTGCAATCCCTAATGTTCTACCTTACTGCCGAGAGCACTGCTGCTGCTACTGCTTTACAAAGCAGCTCTGTGCGTCGAGGCAGTGTAGAGAGCTCTGCAACAAGAGGGAGCACACGCAGTGCCTCTGCACAGGGAAAGACCAGTATGTTAAAAATGTGGCAAAGTTTTGTGGCAGCGCCAGAAATGTCTACACCATCCGAGAGGGTCC
The DNA here is from genome assembly GCA_033576555.1 of Oophaga sylvatica. NCBI lineage: Eukaryota > Metazoa > Chordata > Amphibia > Anura > Dendrobatidae > Oophaga > Oophaga sylvatica. Next base: position 207,599,137 of record JARQOD010000001.1, on the reverse strand, counting down.
CAGTCAGCGGGAGGCAACGTATCCGTCAGATGGTGACAGACTACTTGGCTTTGCCTCTCAGTGTACTCCCAGATGGCTCTTCCCCATTCAAGTTTTGGGTCTCTAAGCTGGATACATGGCCAGAGCTTAGCCAGTATGCATTGGAGGTGCTGGCTTGCCCTGCTGCCAGTGTATTATCGGAGCGCGTCTTTAGTGCTGCAGGTGGTGTACTAACAGACCGTCGCATGCGACTATCCTCCGATAATGTAGACCGGCTTACTTTTCTGAAAATGAACAAGGCATGGATCTCGCCAGAATTTGTCTGTCCGTTTTCAGATTAAATAACTGGTTCGCAACATTATCCATGTCTCCTGTTATGTTCATCTTTCTACCACCTGAACTCTACTCCCTGGGCTCCAACACTGCCAGTTGCTGCTCAGAAGTGTCGTGTCCACAGAACAAAACACAAGCTCTACTGTTAGTGGGGTTCAGTAACGCCAGCTGTTCCCCTGCTGTGTGAACGGCAAGAAGTCTCCTGTTCGCGACACATGGACAGAAAAACACATGACCAACATGCTCCAAATAGGGAAGAGCCGTCACCCTGCTTGTTATGCTGAAAACATGAAATTGTGAAGTTTTGCAGGCCTAGAATGATAAATTTTTATGACAAATATGGACAAATAATAATTTGTCATCACAGCGCATATCTGCACATGTCTATTAGAAATGGTAACAAAAAATAAAACATAGTCTACTCTTCACATTTTGAAATTAATGCATAAAAGTACATTTCAGACTTATGAATTAATGCTTTTTAAGGAACTTTATCTGTACCTGTAAGATAATGCAGTCAATGGATGTACGAATCATTAAATCCTCATCATCATCATCACGAGTTTTATTAATGACAGACATTATAAAATACACATACTGATGCCAACTGTAACTTCAAACACCATATATGAAATGGCCAGCATGTAAACATGGTAATAATGTCCAATAATAAATTATTACATCTAGAAAGTGCATCATGCATACTGACAATAGGTAGTTATACCTGCAAGTGCTGTTGAAACAACCACAAGAGATATAAATTAATACTGGTATATAGGTATCACAGTGCATAGTTACTCATGGACAATGTTGATGTAATACTGTATCTCAATTAAGTCAGCGTCAACCATTAGGCTTGTTAGTCTTGTACATTGTTAAAGAGGGAACGTAATTTTTTGGTTTGTCATAGGTGGAGTATTACACATTAAATTATTACTGCTGTATTTTTTTTTGCGTCCCTAGTGCGCAATAACGCAGCCTAACCTCACATTTGATAGTCAGCTAATTGCCACACGCTACCCTACCCTACGCGTGACAGTAGGAAGGTAGTGTTGACGGATAAAGCTTTGCGCAACCAGACATTCTTTTACCCTCTTCAACACTCTACAAGCAAAAAATGCATGATTTCAGCCGCAGACTTTATTGACGTACAGTATAACATCGGCATTACCCATCAGAGGCTGTCCACTGTCTGATACAGACATAGAATATACCTTTGCTATCCGTAGCCTTTGTTTCACCTACACTTGCAGGCACACACTTAAATTGTGACAAACAATGCCTAATGTTTTTTTAAATGGTTATTTTTTATTGTACATTATTGTGTCATCAATCACATTGATGAGTCCATGCTGGACATGTCATACATGCTATAGAAAGTTACGATTTTATGAACTTAAATAATTGAAATCTCTGTGACTGTCACATAAAATTTGCGATGATGATGATGAGTGACTATTACAAAATCCATTGTCTTCACTATGTTATGGTTTAACATAGCGTTCCTTAAGCATTATTCATAAAAAAAAAATGGACTTTTATTCTTAAATTTACAACACTATATTTTGTTACCAATTTTTTGGGTGTTGTGTTGTTCCATTTATTTTTGGCATGTGCATATATGCGTTTATATTTGTATTTTCTTTATTTTTCCTTCTTGAAATTAGAAAACATGTGTATCTTTCTACCGTGTTAGCCAGTAGATAGAAAAATATTTAGACTTCAGAGTCAGCAGTGGTTGATACCTTTTAATGGATAACTGAAAAGATGGAAACAAATTGCAAGCTTTCAAGGCTACTCACATCTCTTCATCAGGGAAAGACTAACTAAAAAAATTAAGCATCACATATTTCTATACACAACAGGACACAGGAATAGTGCAATAGGTAAGACAAGTAAGTGACGTGTATCAGAACTGTCATTATCTCACAGGGATGAACATAAATATTGGAACAGTTCCTAGATAAGGATAGAAAGTTTGATTGCCCTCTCATTGGCGTATTTTTTTCGGGTTTTCATGACCCTGGAAGGGCATAGACGCAGATTCCTTAATTGATATAGAATGACATAAATCCATGTGATCTATTCATTCCATCACTAACAGTGTCAAAGGTCATGATGAGCTTATATTCTGAAACCTTTGTACGTTTCTCATATTTGAAGTTATATTTTAATACCAGTAATTCCATATCCATGATGCTATGACCGGGCATACAAAAGTCTTTTGCCACAGGTAAATTCATTAATTTATCTGTGATTGTGTGGCGCTGATAATTCATCCTTGTTCTCCTTTTTGTTGCCGGTCTCCCCTCACTTGTCCCTCCCTCACTTGTCTTAGCTATTCCTGTGTCCTGTTGTGTGTAGAAATATGTGATTCTTCATTTTTGGCTTTACTCTTAGCTTGATGATGAAGACACCTGAGTAGTCTCGAAAGCTTTGAATTTGTTACCATATTTTCAGTTAGCCATTAAACGTTATCAACCACAGAGGACTGTCAAGTATAAATATTTTTGTATTCTTGTAATTGAAATTTATCATTTTATTGTTGTAGTAAAAGTTCATTTATTCTTGTTTGAAGTACATACATTTGCAATGGCCACGTAACAAGGCAATAACCTCCTTGACCCTGGGCTTCAACAGCGCCAGTTGCTGCTCAGAAGTGTTAGATGCACAGATGAAAACAATCGCTGATGTGTTTGTGGGGTTCAGTAACGCCTGCTGTTCCCCTGCTGTGTGTCTGGCAAAAATTACTGCTGCTAACTACAACTTCAACTTCAAACGTCTCATACTAGGCCTCTGCCTACACCCTCCTTGACCCTGGGCTTCAACAGCGCCAGTTGCTGCTCAGAAGTGTTAGATGCACAGATGAAAACAATCGCTGATGTGTTTGTGGGGTTCAGTAACGCCTGCTGTTCCCCTGCTGTGTGTCTGGCAAAAATTACTGCTGCTAACTACAACTTCAACTTCAAACGTCTCATACTAGGCCTCTGCCTACACCCTCCTTGACCCTGGGCTTCAACAGCGCCAGTTGCTGCTCAGAAGTGTTAGATGCACAGATGAAAACAATCGCTGATGTGTTTGTGGGGTTCAGTAACGCCTGCTGTTCCCCTGCTGTGTGTCTGGCAAAAATTACTGCTGCTAACTACAACTTCAACTTCAAACGTCTCATACTAGGCCTCTGCCTACACCCTCCTTGACCCTGGGCTTCAACAGCGCCAGTTGCTGCTCAGAAGTGTTAGATGCACAGATGAAAACAATCGCTGATGTGTTTGTGGGGTTCAGTAACGCCTGCTGTTCCCCTGCTGTGTGTCTGGCAAAAATTACTGCTGCTAACTACAACTTCAACTTCAAACGTCTCATACTAGGCCTCTGCCTACACCCTCCTTGACCCTGGGCTTCAACAGCGCCAGTTGCTGCTCAGAAGTGTTAGATGCACAGATGAAAACAATCGCTGATGTGTTTGTGGGGTTCAGTAACGCCTGCTGTTCCCCTGCTGTGTGTCTGGCAAAAATTACTGCTGCTAACTACAACTTCAACTTCAAACGTCTCATACTAGGCCTCTGCCTACACCCTCCTTGACCCTGGGCTTCAACAGCGCCAGTTGCTGCTCAGAAGTGTTAGATGCACAGATGAAAACAATCGCTGATGTGTTTGTGGGGTTCAGTAACGCCTGCTGTTCCCCTGCTGTGTGTCTGGCAAAAATTACTGCTGCTAACTACAACTTCAACTTCAAACGTCTCATACTAGGCCTCTGCCTACACCCTCCTTGACCCTGGGCTTCAACAGCGCCAGTTGCTGCTCAGAAGTGTTAGATGCACAGATGAAAACAATCGCTGATGTGTTTGTGGGTTCAGTAACGCCTGCTGTTCCCCTGCTGTGTGTCCGGCAAAAATTACTGCTAGCTACCTAATCATGGTGAAAAAAACATGACATCTCAAAGTGTCTAGTGCTACACATAGATATGAGGCTACACCATGATTTCTAAGCTGTAAACATTTGAAACGTCAACTTTCAAACCATAAAATGATTTGTCTTTGTCACAAATCTGTAACAAAATAATTGTGACATAATATTACAGATATGCACATGTCGAAAACAAATGCAAACACAAAAGCCTACTTATGCTATAGGATACTGATGGTCAACCTTGTCACTCCATAGCTTAGACAAATCCAACTCACATCATGATGACTCAAATACTGCAATGTTGGAAGTGCATAATGTGGGTTGAACTTTGACAACTGCTGCAGTGCGAAGGTTATACTTCAGTGTTCTTGCCTTGAATAAAGCATACAAGTAAAATAATCCAATGTTGATTAAGGGACGTGATGTACACCTGTAATATTGTGCAAACAATGCATGTAGGAATAGTCCTCTTCAACATTACTTATATTTGTGTCATTTTAAAAAATACATATTTGATTAGAAAGTTAACAGCCCATATCATAAAGGTCCTTCATGTAAACATGATAATCGCTAACAAAAATCATGCATTACCTTGGTAAAGTCAATAGTGCATAGTCACAATAGCAAAATATATACCTGTAAGTGGTGCTGAAAGAACGACAACTGATAGAATAGGTGAATGATATCTATTTATCAGACTGAATAGCGACACCTGTACAATGTCGATATAATACTGTACCTTAACAAAACACTGTGTCACACCTCACACGCATTTTTCTTGTAGCTTGTTATGTAATAGGGCACATGCGTGTATGTTTCATCATAGGTGCATGTTTACTGAGTAAAGCAGTCATGACAACGCCTTTGTGTTGTCGGTACGCTTGCGATGATGAACGATGCGCACCGTGAATGTTAGTCTGCGTCATAAGACGCACAGACGCTCCAATACCCAACGCGTCACAGCAGGAAGCCAGTCTGTGCGTCCAAACAAAGGCGCAAGCATACATGCACGTACCCTTTTATAAAGCTATATAAAAAAAAGGATGTAGTAGTAACGCACACTTTATTGAGGTACAGTATTACATCGCCATTCACCATCTGTGGCTATGCAGTCTCATCTATATATACCTTATCTATCCGTTGTCATGCTTGCAAGTCCACAGTCAGGCATAAATAGCTGTTTTCACTATGCACTTTTTAAAGGTTTTTTTTGTTAATATAAATGATTGGCACATATTATCAGTATTACATGATGGAAATTTTAGATATTTTTAAAAAATTTTTAGTGATATTATTCAGCAAATGAAAATGGTGTACATACTGTTACTTATCCATCATTAATGGATTCTGATATGTACTTGTATGCTTTTATTTAAAACCGTATAGCAGATTATTTAACCGATTTTTATTGTGGTTTGCATTGCTTTTCAACATGTTAATGTATGCGTTTATGTTTGTCAATTATTAATTTACATATATTTTTTAAAGTAAAATCATCATCTTATGGTACTAAAGGTTATATTTCTCTTGTTTGGAGTATAGACATTTTTAATTGACACGTAACAAGGAAAATACTTGATCTAGTATTTAAACATCCTCCTTGACCCTGGGCTCCAACACCGCCAGTTGTTGCTCGGAAGTGCTGTTAGCACAGTCAACACTTGCTCCTGTGTTACTGGGGTTCAGTAATGTCAGCTGTTCCCCTGCTGTGTGAACGGCAAAAAGTCCTGCTGCCTCCACCCTGTTCTCTTCTCATCCCTGGGTTACAACACCGCCAGTTGTTTCTCGGAAGTGCTGTTAGCACAGTCTACACTTGCTCCTGTGTTACTGGGGTTCAGTAATGTCAGCTGTTCCCCTGCTGTGTGAACGGCAAAAAGTCCTGCTGCCTCCACCCTGTTCTCTTCTCATCCCTGGGTTACAACACCGCCAGTTGTTTCTCGGAAGTGCTGTTAGCACAGTCTACACTTGCTCCTGTGTTACTGGGGTTCAGTAATGTCAGCTGTTCCCCTGCTGTGTGAACGGCAAAAAGTCCTGCTGCCTCCACCCTGTTCTCTTCTCATCCCTGGGTTACAACACCGCCAGTTGTTTCTCGGAAGTGCTGTTAGCACAGTCTACACTTGCTCCTGTGTTACTGGGGTTCAGTAATGTCAGCTGTTCCCCTGCTGTGTGAACGGCAAAAAGTCCTGCTGCCTCCACCCTGTTCTCTTCTCATCCCTGGGTTACAACACCGCCAGTTGTTTCTCGGAAGTGCTGTTAGCACAGTCTACACTTGCTCCTGTGTTACTGGGGTTCAGTAATGTCAGCTGTTCCCCTGCTGTGTGAACGGCAAAAAGTCCTGCTGCCTCCACCCTGTTCTCTTCTCATCCCTGGGTTACAGCACCGCCAGTTGTTTCTCGGAAGTGCTGTTAGCACAGTCTACACTTGCTCCTGTGTTACTGGGGTTCAGTAATGTCAGCTGTTCCCCTGCTGTGTGAACGGCAAAAAGTCCTGCTGCCTCCACCCTGTTCTCTTCTCATCCCTGGGTTACAACACCGCCAGTTGTTTCTCGGAAGTGCTGTTAGCACAGTCTACACTTGCTCCTGTGTTACTGGGGTTCAGTAATGTCAGCTGTTCCCCTGCTGTGTGAACGGCAAAAAGTCCTGCTGCCTCCATCCTGTTCTCTTCTCATCCCTGGGTTACAACACCGCCAGTTGTTTCTCGGAAGTGCTGTTAGCACAGTCTACACTTGCTCCCGTGTTACAGGGGTTCAGTAATGTCAGCTGTTCCCCTGCTGTGTGAACGGCAAACAGTCCTGCTGCCTCAACTTTAATTTCCATGGGTACCTTCTGCTACCCATCCGGGTTCCAGTACCGTCAGCTGGTTCTCCGCAGTGCCTTTGGCCTAGGTGCCTCCATGTCGGTATCCGAGTTCCAGCAACGTCTGCTGGTCCTTGGTAGTGCTTTGGAGCACAGGTACCTCCTGCTTAGTAACCATGTTCCAGTAACGTCAGCTGGTCCTCGGTTGTGCCTTTGGCTCTTTTCCTTCTGCTGCCCCTCCGGGTTCCAGCACAGTCAGCTGGTCCTCGTCACTTGCATTGGCTCTTGTACCTTCTTCTACCCGTCCGGGTTCCAGTAACGTCAGCTGGTTCTCCGCAGTGCCTTTGGCCTAGGTGCCTCCATGTCGGTATCCGAGTTCCAGCAACGTCTGCTGGTCCTTGGTAGTGCTTTGGAGCACAGGTACCTCCTGCTTAGTAACCGTGTCCCAGTAACGTCAGCTGGTCCTCGGTTGTGCCATTGGCTCTTTTCCTTCTGCTGACCCTCCGGGTTTCAGCACAGTCAGCTGGTCCTCGTTACTTTCATTGGCTTTTGTACCATCACCAACAGGACAAAGAAGGTTAAGACAAACTACAAGATACAGAACAAGAGACAGAAGAACAATAAGCAGAAGATCAAAAAGCAGAAGAACATTAAGTATAAGACCAAAATGAAGAGCAAAATATATGCTCTAAATTCTAAGCAGAAGAAGACTAAGCAGTGTATGGGGGTGAGTCCGTTCCTCCTCGTGGTGCCCCTGGAAAATGCCTGATGCTGCTGCAGGCTAAACTGAACGCGGACAAATACTGTTGTAATTAAAATCTTTCGTGACAGCAAGAACGGAAGGATGAAAATTCAGAGTTTTACAGATTACAAGTACAGGAATGTCTGTCACAAATAAGAATATGATGAAAAGGATGAATAGGAAGAAGATGAAGAAGTAGAATATGAAGAATAATAACTGTTTAATAAGAACAATATAAGTAATGTTAACAAAAAGATGAATAGCAAGAAGTTTTAGAAGATTAAGAAGGTGAAGATGAAGAATAATTTGATGAGAAAGATGATGCTGCTGAAGATTATGAAGGAGAAAGTGTGTGAAAAGTTAAAAAGGTGAAGAGCATGGAAGTTGTGAAACAGACATATTTGACAAAATAGAAAAAAGGTTAACAACATTGTCAATTTCTTCGTCAATCCAAACGTATTTCAAAAAAAGAAATATTAATGCTATTCCATTGCATTGTGTTAAACATCTATGCCTTTAATGTCTCCTCAACCTCCCCCAATAAATTCTACATTACTCTTTGTTGTTTTCCTTCATGTACAATTAACCAACAAGGCAAGAATGGGTTTTTTTTAATTCCGATATTTTGTTCCCATAGACTTACATTGTATTTCCGGTATCGGTATCGGGTATCGCCGATATTTTTTGTGTATCGGCGATACCATTCCGATTCCGATACTTTTGGATATCGGAAAGTATCGCTCAACTCTACCGTGATACTGTTATGATTTGGTAGCTGAGGAGAGCAAGCAAAAAAGGAAATACACCAGAGAGGTTGGAATCTATGGGATTGCAGTACCCTGACTAACCACCACAACTAACAAGCCGTGGATCGTACCTACGTTGGTCCTAGACGCCTCGTCACAGCCTGAGAAGCTAACTACACCTAAAGACAGAAAGAGGAAAGCTATCTGCCCCGGAGCAGATCCCCAAAGAACATAGAAAGCCCCCAAACATGTAATGGCGGTTAGACAAGGGAAATACAGACACAGACAGAAAATAGAATGAGCAAACGTTGGGGCCCAAACTTCCTAAATAGAAAAGGATAGGAAGGACACTTACTGCAATCCCAAAAAACCCTGAAAAGTACCAACTCTACTAATTACAAAAACACCTGAGATCACACGACCTCTACCACCTAAATTAGTTCTCTGGTGTAACAAAAACTAAACAGCAGCCACTGAAAAAACTGGAAAAGGCAAATGAACAAACAACAGTGGCTGAACTAAACTGAGAGGAGCACAAGCCCCCGGAGGGGACCCGGCAGACCCCCACAGAAGTGCAGGACAAAATGCAAAAAGTAAGCACAAAAAACTAAAAGAAGAAAATGACTTATCTGTTAGCAGAAGATGCAGGCACGAAACAGCAAGCTACAAAGAGAACAGGAATCAAAGATGAGACCAGAACAATTGATCACCGGCAACCCTGATGGGAGGGAACCTCCCTTATATAAGACCAGTCAGTAACACCTGATCGCCAATCTTCACAATCTTCATTGGATAGTTCAGTACTGTTTGTAACCACCAGAGGGAGCTTCTGCTCAGAATTCATTTCTAGCACATTCACAACAGCCAGAATTCTCTCTGAACGTGTGTTCAGCGCTGCTGGTGGTGTGCTGACAGATAAGCGCACGCAGCTGTCCACTGAGAATGTAGACAGACTCACGTTCATAAAGATGAACAAATCATGGATCCGCAAGGACTTTCCTACCCCTGTGTCATCCTGGGGAGAGTAAAAGCTTGAGGATTTGGTAAAATCACCTCACCAAACGTTTTAAGCTTTAAAATTGCTAATAATTTGTAGCTGCATCTAGGCCGGAAAATAATTTTGGGCCTGTAGCAGTTTGTGTTACTCATTCTAATAGGCCATCTATAATAAGCTCCACCAGCTTTCAAATTAAGAATTATTTTAAGCTGCACCTTGGCTGTAGAATAATTTTGGGCCTGTAGCAGTGTGTGGTACTCATTGTAATAGGCCATCTATACTAAGCTTTACCAGCTTTTAAATTAATAATAATTTTTAGCTGCATCTTGCCTGTAGAATAATTTTGGGCCTGCAGCAGTGTATGGTACTCATTCTAATAGGCCATCTATACTAAGCTCCACCAGCGTTCAAATTAATAATTATTTTTAGCTACAACTTGCCTGTAGAATAATTTTGGGCCTGTAGCAGTGTATGGTACTCATTCTAATAGGCCATCTATACTAAGCTCCACCAGTTTTCAAATTAATAATAATTTTAAGCTGCATCTTGCCTGTAGAATTAATTTTGGGCCTGTAGCAGTGTATGGTACTCATTCTAATAGGCCATCTATACTAAGCTCCACCAGTTTTCAAATTAATAATAATTTTTAGCTGCATCTTGCCTGTAGAATAATTTTGGACCTGTAGCAGTGTGTGTTACTCTGTAATGTATGTAGTACAGTTCATATAGCGTCTTGTGCTTGGGTGCAATGAAAACACAGGAGTCACAGGTTTGATATAGAAAAGTCCTGTATTACTTCATACAAGTTGGCAGAAATAGTCACACAGTTTGCAGACACAGAAACAGGAGACACAGCAGGCCAGAGTAATCCAAGCTCAGCAATCACTCTCCAATACAGATTCAGGATCTTCTTCTCTGTTACCGTAAGTCCATGCAAACATGGGTCTTTCAAAGAGCAGGGTTCAGAGTCCACAAGTGCTTCAGAGTTCCTCAGTAGGAATACCTGGAGTACAAGATCCAAGGCTTACAGGAGTCAAGTCACAGGTTCACTGCAGGCTAGATTCTGAAGCACTGATTGCTCAGCTGTGGCTGCTTAAGAAGCAAAGGAGAGAATCAGGGCGGGAACATGCAAGCTGGAAACTCCATTTTGACTGAGGGCAAGATAGCTGCAGCAAGACAGAAAGTAAAATGGCTGACGAACAAACTGAGTTTCAGGAATATATACATAGAACCTTACATTACTCCCCCCTTAAGGACAACCTCCGGATGACCTCAGACCAGGCTTGTGTGGGTACCTCTGATGAAACTGACGGAGCAAGCGAGGAGCATTAATGTTATTGACCGGTTCCCATGAGTTGTCCTCCACTGGGTAGCCCTGCCATTTAATCAGATATTATAACTGATTTCTATACAACCTGGAATCTAAAATCCTTTCCACCACAAATTCTTCCTGACCATCGACTAGCACTGGGTCAGGGCAAGGAGAGGAACGTCCAGGAAACGTATTGGGTGTCGTAGCCTTTAGTAGGGATACATGAAAGACAGGGTGGATTCTCATAGTTCTGGGCAGTTGAAGACGACAAGCAACGGCACTTATAATTTTACTGATTTTATAGGGTCCAATGTACTTATGTCCCAACTTAGACGATGGAATCCTTAACTTAAGATTTCTGGTTGACAGCCAGACCAAGTCTCCTACCTTGAAAGCTGGTGCAGGTTTACGAAATTTATCTGCTGCTTTCTTGTACCTTTCTTGAGCCGATTCCAGATTTTCCTTTAGAAGATCCATATTCTTCTGTAAAGACGTGATTCTTTCAGCCACTGCTGGTAAAGGCGTTTCTATGGGAAATCGTGGTAGAATGTTAGGATGATAACCTAGATTAGAGTAAAAAGGAGACTGTTTAGTGGAGGCACTCTGAGAGTTGTTATACGAGAACTCAGCTAATGGAAGTAGATCCACCCAATCATCCTGTAGGTGGCAGACAAAGCAGTGGAGATACTGCTCCAGGGTTTGATTGGTTCGTTCGGTCTGTCCATTAGTCTGGGGATGAAAAGCAGAAGAAAGGTTTACTTTAATGTCCAATGCTGCACAGAAATTTTGCCAAAACCTAGAAGTGAATTGCACCCCTTGATCCGAAATAACCTCATCCGGTACTCCATGTAAGCGAAACACATCTTTAATCATCAAATCTGATGTCTGTTTTGCAGTGGGTAAGCCGACACAAGGGATAAAATGAGCTGCCTTTGTTAGACGGTCAACCACCACTAGAATGGTGTTCTTCCCCTGAGAGGTTGGTAACTCCACAATGAAGTCCATAGAAATGGATCCCCACGGGCGGGACGGGGTGGGAAGAGGCTGTAACAGACCAGTTGGTGAGGAGCGAGGTGTTTTGCATCTTGCACAGACCTCACATGAAGTGACATAATTCAAAACATCCTTCCTGCAAGTGGGCCACCAAAAGAAACGAGAAATAAATTCCTGTGTCTTTAGAATTCCTCTATGCCCAGCTATCTTGGAATCGTGAATGAGTTGCAATACTCTTAATCTGACTGTTTCAGGAATATACAGACGTTGTCCCTGAATCCACACACCATTCTTAAAGACAAGACTTACGTCCCTTGGGGGTTGTGCCAAAAAGGAATCCGCATGGTATGCTTCCTTGATGTCCTTAAGTAGGTCTTGATTATGAATTACTCCTAGGAATCTAGAGTCAGGAAGAATAGTCTTAGGAGGAGTAATTGGACGTGTCTCTGCTGAGTAAATCCTAGAGAGTGCATCAGCCTTTCCATTGCGCGATCCTGGTCTATAAGAGATGATAAATTAAATTGGTTTAAGAAAAGATTCCAGCGAGCCTGGCGAGGAGTCAGGCACTTAGCCGACCTGATAAACTCAAGGTTACGATGGTCTGTCAGGACGACTATTTGCTGTGCAGCTCCCTGAAGAAGGTGTCTCCATTCTTTGAAGGCGGCAATATTGGCCAACAACTCTCTATTGCCCACATCGTAGTTCCTCTCAGCCGAAGACAACTGCTGGGAAAAGAAGGCACAGGGATGCAAGACATTCTTCTCACCTGTTCTCTGAGAGAGTATAGCTCCAACGGCACAGTCTGAAGCATCCACCTCTATTATGAAGGCAAGCTCGGGGTTGGGATGTACTAGGATAGGTGCAGTGGTAAATTTATCTTTTAGACGGGAAAATGCTTCCTGGGCTTGGGGAGTCCAGGAAAACCTAGACTCTTTCCGGGTAAGTTGAGTGATAGGTGACACTATCTCAGAGAAATTTCTAATGAAACGTCTATAGAAGTTGGCAAACCCGATAAAGCGCTGTACCTCCTTCACATTTCTAGGACTTGGCCAATCCTTGATGGCTTGGGTTTTGCTTCCATCCATACTAATTTCTTGTGTAGACAGTACATACCCCAGAAATTGAATTTCGGTCCTATGGAATTCACACTTTTCAAGTTTGATGTAAAGATGATTTTGTCTTAGACGTTCCAAGACCATTCTCACATGTCCATGATGTTCCTCTGTGGAGTTAGAAAAAATTAGAATATCATCCAAATAAATTACCACGAATGTATCTAGGAGATTCCTGAAGATGTCATTCACCAAGTGTTGGAAAGTGGCTGGGGCGGTACTCAGACCAAAAGGCATAACTAGATATTCAAAGTGTCCATAGCGTGACCTGAATGCAGTCTTCCATTCATCCCCAGGTCTAATACGGACTAAGTTATAGGCCCCACGAAGATCTAGTTTAGAAAAAATTTTGGCATGTCGCACTCTCTCCAATAACTCAGGGATTAAAGGCAATGGATAACGGTTTCTAATAGTAACCTTATTGAGTTCCCTATAGTCTACGCATGGTCTCAGAGATCCATCTTTCTTCTTTACAAAGAAGATGGGTGCACCTGCAGGAGATGAAGAGGGCGTATGAAGCCCTTGGCTAGATTTTCATCTATGTAATCCTTTAAAGCCTTTAGCTCGTGCCCCGCCAGGGGGTAGATCTTACCAAAAGGTATCTCTGCTCCAGGCAATAATTCAATTGGACAATCATATGGACGGTGAGGAGGAAGCTGGTCAGCGTTCTTCTTGTCACATAAATCCACATAGTCCTGGTATACAGCTGGTAGTTCAGGGACTGACATGATTCCTTTAGGAACAGAGCAAGCTGAAACTTTTGGACTCATCTGTTTCTCCGGAAAGTGTAATTCCTTGGTCTCACAGTTAATGGTAGGATTCTGAGCCTGCAGCCATGGTAGCCCTAGAATAATGGGAAAGTGGGGAGAAGAGATAAGCATAAAGGACAGTTTCTCTTGATGATCTTTACCCATAAGAACCCTCAAAGGCTCTGTTTCCTGATCCACTGGTCCAGAGGTCAGCAGGGAGCCATCCACAGTTTCCATCTGTACTGGAGTAGCCTTCTTCACTGAACGTATTCCCTGTTTCAGAGCAAAGGAGACATCCATAAAATTTCCACTTGCCCCTGAGTCGATCATAGCAGAGCTAGACACCCAAGCTGAGTCAACCCAGAGTTTGATGGAAAGAAAGCAATGAGAATTGTTTTTCTTACAACTCAGCTGGACACCGCTGAGGAAACTTGAAAAATGGCAGCGTTTACACAGTCAACGTCCTCAGAGGTAACGGAGTTTAAGTCCGAGAAATCAAGATCTGTTGCTGCAGATCTCTCTGGAGCCTGAGGCTCGGACCTGACAGATCCCCTCTCGCAACACTCACAATGAATGAGTGCTGCAGTAGTCTTACGAGAACGGCTGGGGCAGTTTATAATGAAGTGCCCTGACTTACCACAATAGAAACATAGATTCTCCTTAAAACGATGTTCCTTGCGTGCATCACTAACCCGTCGTTGTAAAGAGTCTACCTGCATGGGTTCAGGTTCAGGTTCCCGTGTAATCCTACTCAAAGGTTCCTTAGCTGGAGAGGAAGGTAGGAAAAGGTTAGTACGATTGCTTTCGAACCATCTCTCTTGCCTGCGTTCAGTCAGACGAGTATCAATACGGATGCAGTAGTTAATAAAGTCACCTAACGCAGTGGGAGGGTCGGCACGAGCAAGTTCATCCTTAATCAGTGGAGATAACCCCTTTCGAAAAATAGATTTTTTGGCGGAACTGTCCCAGGTGGTATCAAGGGCCCATCTCCTGAAATCCAAGGCATATTCAGCTACCGAGTGCTTACCTTGGCGCAAAGCTAACATGGCTGCTTCAGCTGTTGCACCTCGATTGGGGTCATCAAACACCTGCCCCATGGCTGAAATAAAATCATCAAGGTGATTCAATCATCCTCAGTCTCAATCAGAGGGTTTGCCCACATTAAAGCCTTGTTGGTAAGCAACATAATTATAGTAAGCACCTTAGATCGTTCAGTGGGAAATTGTGAAGCATGTGCAGAAAAAAAAAGATTGCATTGATTAATAAATCCCTGAATTTCTCACGTTCACCGCCAAAACGAAAAGGGGGCAACTTGGGAATCCCAGCACTCGGGGCTACGGCAGGAGCCTGGACTCGCCCCTCTAGAACCTCAATCCTGGCTCGCAAATCCTGGGTAGTCTGTCCAACCACTTGCAAATTGTGATTATTGAGGTCCTGCAGATTTGTAAAACGGGTCTTTATATTCTGCAAATCTGCAAGGATATTATCAGTCACTCCGCAAAGTTCCTTTATGCGGGCCTCCATTTTCCAGATCTTTTAAGACAGGATTACTGGAAGAAGAGGAGAGAAAAAAAAAAACAATAGTGTTCACCTGTGGCAACACTGCAGAGAGAAAAAAAAATTAAGGGAACTGCTCACCTGGAATGGTTGTGAGAAGTCACAACCACTATCATCACAGAAAGTTTCAACCAGACATCTGATATCCAGAGTTACAGCAGACAAAAAAGAGAAAATAAAGGAAAAAAAAAAAAAACAATAGTGTTTACCTGTAGTAACACTGCAAAAAGAAAAAACTTAAGGGAATTGCTCACCTGGAATGGTTGTGAGAAGTCACAAAAACTGTCATCACAGAAAGTACAACCGGACGTCTGATATCCACAGTACAGCAGACACAGCCTTCCAGACCCAGCAGACACTAACGTTTTGGCTTCAGAATCTTGTAATGTATGTAGTACAGTTCATATAGCGTCTTGTGCTTGGGTGCGATGAAAACACAGGAGTCACAGGTTTGATATAGAAAAGTCCTGTATTACTTCATACAAGTTGGCAGAAATAGTCACACAGTTTGCAGACACAGAAACAGGAGACACAGCAGGCCAGAGTAATCCAAGCTCAGCAATCACTCTCCAATACAGATTCAGGATCTTCTTCTCTGTTACCGTAAGTCCATGCAAACGTGGGTCTTTCAAAGAGCAGGGTTCAGAGTCCACAAGTGCTTCAGAGTTCCTCAGTAGGAATAGCTGGAGTACAAGATCCAAGGCTTACAGGAGTCAAGTCACAGGTTCACTGCAGGCTAGATTCTGAAGCACTGATTGCTCAGCTGTGGCTGCTTAAGAAGCAAAGGAGAGAATCAGGGCGGGAACATGCAAGCTGGAAACTCCATTTTGACTGAGGGCAAGATAGCTGCAGCAAGACAGAAAGTAAAATGGCTGACGAACAAACTGAGTTTCAGGAATATATACATAGAACCTTACATACTCATTCTAATAGGCCATCTATACTAAGCTCCACCAGCTTTCAAATTAATAATAATTTTTGTTCTCTCTGAACGTGTGTTCAGCGCTGCTGGTGGTGTGCTGAGTCTGACAGATAAGCGCACGCGGCTGTCCACTGAGAATGTAGACAGACTCACGTTCATAAAGATGAATAAATCATGAATCCGCAAGGACTTTTATACCCCTGTGTCATCCTGGGGAGAGTAAAAGCTTGAGGATTTGGTAAAATCATCTCACCAACTGTTTTAAGCAACTCTGGGGCAATTGATGGAAAAAATGGAGACTCTTTTTGGAGTCCCCTTGCTGTGTTTTACGTGACGTTGGCATCGTCAATTACAGGTGGGTTGGGTCTTTCCCCACCCCCCTTTTAACCGTAAGAACCTACATACACTATGGCTTGGGGTAACACAGATGGTTGAGTGTGAAGACTAGAGCTGTTTACTCATACTATAGCCTGGGAATCAGAGGTCTGCTCCAAAGCTTGAGTGTCTGCTAGTCAGCGGAGTAGCCACCGGCTGTAGATATAATTACAAATTTTTAACTGCATCTTGCCTGGACAATAATTTTGGGCCTAGTAGCAGTGTCTGCTAGTCAGCGGAGTAGCCACCGGCTGTAGATCTAATTACAAATTTTTAACTGCATCTAACCCAGACAATAATTTTGCAACCAAATTCAGATAGACGGTTTCAAAGGAGCGCCAGGCTGGCGATAAAGGCAGATGAGATTAAGGTTGTCCGCTGCAGCTCCGGCCTGGTACCTCAAGAGAGGATCAGACATAAATGATGATAAAGCAATCCGGTCATAAGGAGCACGAGGGACGCAATTCAGCTGATATTAAAAAGTCTTCATTTATTAATATCCACAACTCGTTTCAACGGAATAGCTCCATCTTCCTCAGGTGGCAGTTATACATAGAATGGAGTAGGAAAGCTATATAAAGGTGGAGCAGCAAATGAAAATTAAAAGGCAATTAATCAGAACACCCACATGATTAAAAATGCAAATATGACTGCAAAAAAGAAAAAAAAAAAAACACAAATAAATTGAATAAAACCAACGTAAAAACGACATAAAAACAATGTACACAAGGAAAAATAAATTAAAATAAATAAATAAATAAATAAATAACAAAATGCATATATTAAGTGATTTTTTCAATAGTGAGGTTTAACCCCTCAGGGGCCAGTGTACCAAGTTTAAAAATCCAGAAGCTCTCCCTTGTTATTAGATTATTATACCGATCAGGTATATCATGTGGTATCTGGTCAATAACAGTGAGTTTTAACAAATTCAAATTCTTTTGGTGCACTAGGGAGAAATGTTTTGAGAGACTGTGTAGCATGAACCCATTTTGGATATTTTGACGGTGCTTGTTGAGCCTTGCATGAATCGTCTGTATCGTCAGACCGATGTACTGCAACCCACAACCGCACTCAATTAAATAAATAATGTAGCACGATTGGCAATTGACATGACAGTTGATTTTAAAAATGGTGCCTGTGGTACGAGATTGAAATTCTTGCACCCCATTCATAATAGAGACGCAACATAAACACTTAGAGGTCCTACATGCAAAAAAGATTAGAATTTATCCAGGTTGCAGATGAAGATAAGGACTTTAGAGTTGAGTTGCTGGGGGCAACTAGAATTTGAAGAGTTCGGTTTTCCCGAAAAAACAACAATAATTTTGGGCCTAGTAGCAGTATCTGCTAGTCAGCGGATTAACACAGCTGTTAAGCAAGCTACACCACCTGTACTTTGGACACTTAATTTTTTCAAAGGAAATGATTCGGACCCCCGGGAATATCAGTGAAGAGCATCGGGGAGGCACCCCAAGGCACAGGGGCTACGAGTGGCGGTAGGACGCCTTGCGGTGGACCGCCAAGCTCAATCCTTATAAAAGCTTTTTAACTGCAGCAGCTTTACTGGACGCTACTGGACCTGGCATTACCGCAGCTGCTGGCATGAGACTTGCCCTCCAATAGATCCTTGTAAAAGGATTTAAAGTGTACTCATTCAAATTAGAGAGACAATTTAAATAAAAATGATTATACCTGCCTCCACCGCAGGGGGGCTCGCTCGAACCACCAGCGGACAGGCACCAGTGTTGGGAGAGGGGGGCTGGCTGTCAGGGTCCACCGCAGCTCTGGCACAAACCCGGCTACACGCAGGTCGCACGGGCAGGAATGGACTGGCCGTGTCGGCTTGGCACTTTTTTGGTTTTAGAAGGGCATGACATGCCTATATCTGTGTCTCCCCCTCCTTTTACTCCTCCACCTCTTTTCTTTTCGCATGACTATATGTACTTGTCACTTTTCCATGTGTTAGTTGTGTCTTGTGAGCAATTTGTCAGCTTTTGGACACCTTTGAAGTGTTTTCTATGTGTTTTCTTTGTGTTTCTATGTGTTTTGGTTTGCCTGCCATTGGTTTTAATGGTTTTCGACGGTGTTCGACGAACAGTTCGACGAACAGTTCGTCGAACACACGGCTGTTCGGCGATCCGAACCGTACTCGAACACTACGGGGGTGGCTCATCACTAAACACGAGTCTCAGGAAACTGGTAAAGGATCAAACACTATGTAATGTTCTTTGTCTCTGTTGACATGTTCCTTGAAACTCAGTTTTCCGTCGGCCATTTTGCTTTCTGTCTTTCTGCAGCTCTTGCCCTCAGTTAATATGGAGTTTCCAGTTTTCATGTTCCCGCCCTGATTCTTCCCTCTTGCTTCTTAAGCAGCCTCAGCTGAACAATCAGTGCTCCTGAATCAAGCCTCAGTCAGTCTGTGACCTGACTCCTGGAAGCCTTGGACTTGTACTCCAGCTATTCCCTACTGAGGAACCTTGGAACACTTTTGGACTCTGGAAACCTGCTGTTTGGTGAATCCATGTTTGCAGAGGAATTACGGTACAGAGAAGAGATCCTGAACCTGCTTTGGAGATTTATTGTAGTGCTTAAAGTTACTCTGGCCTGCTGTGTCTCCTGTCGCTGTTCCTGCAAACTGTGTGAACTTTTCAGCATGCTTGTATGAAGTAATACAAGTCATTTCATTTCAACCTATGTCTCCTGTGTTTTCCTCGCACCCAAGCACAAGACGCTATAGGAACTGTACACTATACATGACAAGATTCAGGAGCCAATGTTTAGTGTCTGCTGGGTCTGGGAAAGCCGTGTCTGCTGTGACTGTGGATATCAGATGTCCGTTTAATACCTTATGTGATGACAGTGGTTGTGACTTCTCACAACCATTCCAGGTGAGCGCATTCCCTTAAAATTTTACTCTGCAGTGTTACCACAGGTAAACACTATTGTTTTTTTTTTTTTTCCTTTCCTCTTCCAGCACCTCTGCCTTAAAAGATCTGGAAGATGGAGGCCCGCATAAAGGAACTTTGCGGAGTGACTGATACAATCCTTTCAGATGTACAGACTTTAAAAACCCGTTTTGCAAGCCTGCAGGACCTCACTAATCATAATTTGCAAGTGTTTGGACAGACTACCCAGGAATTGCGAGCCAGGATTGAGGCTCTAGAGGAACGAGCCCAGGCTCCTGCCATAACCCCAAGTTCTGGGATCCCCAAATTACCTCCTTTTCGTTTTGGCGGTGAACGTGAGAAATTCAGGGGATTTATTAATCAATGCAATTTATTTTTCTCTGCACATGCTTCACAATTTCCCACTGAACGATCCAAAGTGCTTACTATAATCATGTTGCTTACCAATAAGGCTTTGATGTGGGCAAACCCTCTGATTGAGACTGAGGATGATTGTTTGAATCACCTTGATGCTTTTATTTCAGCCATGGGGCAGGTGTTTGATGACCCCAATCGAGGTGCAACAGCTGAAGCAGCCATGTTAACTTTGCGCCAAGGTAAGCGTTCAGTAGCCGAATATGCCCTGGATTTCAGGAGATGGGCTCTTGATACCACTTGGGACACTTCCGCTAAAAAATCTATTTTTCGGAAAGGGTTGTCTCCACTGATTAAGGATGAACTTGCTCATGCCGACCCTCCCACTGCGTTAGGTGACTTTATTAACTATTGTATCCGTATTGATGCTCGTCTGACTGAACGCAGACAAGAGAGATGGTTCGAAAATAATCGCACTAACCTTTTACTACCTTCCTCGTCAGCTAAGGAACCTTTGAGTAGGATTACAAGGGAACCAGAACCTGAACCCATGCAGGTGGACTCTTTACAAAGACGGGTTAGTGATGCACGCAAAGAACATCGTATAAAGGAAAATCTATGTTTCTACTGTGGTAAGTCAGGGCACTTCATTATAAACTGCCCCAGCCGTTCTCGTAAGACTACTGCAGCAGTCATTCACTGTGAGTGTTGCGAGAGGAGCTCTGTCATGTCCGAGCCTCAGGCTCCAGAGAGATCTGCTGCAAGAGATCTTGATTTCTCGGACTTAAACTCTGTTAGTTCTGGGGACGATGACGGTATAAACGCTGCAATTTTTCAAGTTTCCTCAGCGGTGTCCCAGCTGAGTTGTAAAAGAAACAATTCTCATTGCTTCCTTTCCATCAAACTCTGGGTTGACTCAGTCTGGGTGTCTAGCTCTGCTATGATCGACTCAGGAGCAAGTGGAAATTTTATGGATATCTCCTTTGCTCTGAAACAGGGGATACGTTCAGTGAAGAAGGCTACTCCAGTACAGATGGAGACTGTGGATGGCTCTCTACTGACTTCTGGACCAGTGGATCAAGAAACAGAGCCTTTGAGGGTCCTTATGGGTAAAGATCATCAGGAGAAAATGTCTTTTTTGCTTATCTCTTCTCCCCACTTTCCCATCATTCTAGGGCTACCATGGCTGCAGGCGCAGAATCCTACGATTAACTGGGAGACCAAGGAATTACACTTTCCGGAGAAACAGATGAGTCAAGGAGTTTCAGCTTGCTCTGTTCCTAAAGGAACCATGTCAGTCCCTGAACTACCAGCTGTATACCAGGACTATGACGATTTATGTGACAAGAAGAACGCTGATCAGCTTCCTCCTCACCGTCCATATGATTGTCCAATTGAATTATTACCCGGAGCCGAGATACATTTTGGTAAGATCTACCCCCTAGCGGGGCCCGAGCTAAAAGCTTTGAAGGATTATATAGACGAAAATTTAGCCAAGGGCTTCATACGCCCCTCTTCATCTCCCGCAGGTGCACCCATCTTCTTTGTGAAGAAGAAAGATGGATCTCTGAGACCCTGCATAGACTATAGGGAACTCAATAAGGTTACTATTAGAAACCGTTATCCATTGCCTTTAATCCCTGAGTTGTTGGAGAGAGTGTGGCATGCCAAAATTTTCTCTAAACTGGATCTCCGTGGGGCCTATAACTTGGTCTGTATCAGACCTGGGATGAATGGAAGACTGCTTTCAGGTCACGCTATGGACACTTTGAATATCTAGTTATGCCTTTTGGTCTGAGTACCGCCCCAGCCACTTTCCAACACTTCGTGAATGACATCTTCAGGGATCTCCTAGATACATTTGTGGTGATTTATCTGGATGATATTCAAATTTTTTCTAACTCCACAGAGGAACATCATGGACATGTGAGAATGGTCTTAGAATGCCTAAGACAAAACCATCTCTACATCAAACTTGAAAAATGTGAATTCCATAGGACCGAAATTCAATTTCTGGGGTATGTACTATCTACGCAAGGGATTATTATGGATGGAAGCAAGACCCAAGCCATCAAGGATTGGCCAATTCCTAGAAATGTGAAGGAGGTGCAGCGTTTCATCGGGTTTGCCAACTTCTATAGACGTTTCATTAAGAATTTTTCTGAGGTAGTGTCACCTATCACCCAACTTACCCGGAAACAGTCTAGGTTCTCCTGGACCCCGCAAGCTCAGGAAGCATTTTCCTGTTTAAAGGATAAATTTACCACCGCACCTATCTTAGTACATCCCAACCCCGAGCTTGCCTTCATAATAGAGGTGGATGCTTCAGACTGTGCCGTTGGAGCTATACTCTCTCAGAGAACAGGTGAGAAGAATGTCTTGCATCCCTGTGCCTTCTTTTCCCAGCAGTTGTCTTCGGCTGAGAGGAACTACGATGTGGGCAATAGAGAATTGTTGGCCATTATTGCCGCCTTCAAGGAATGGAGACACCTTCTTCAGGGTGCTGCACAGCAAATAGTCGTCCTGACAGACCATCGTAACCTTGAATTTATCAGGTCGGCTAAGTGCCTGACTCCTCGCCAGGCTCGCTGGAATCTTTTCCTAAACCAATTTAATTTTTTCATTTCTTATAGACCGGGATCGCGCAATGGAAAGGCTGATGCACTCTCTAGGATTCATTCAGCAGAGACACATCCACTTACTCCTCCTAAGACTATTCTTCCTGACTCTAGATTCCTGGGAGTGATTCATAATCAAGACATACTTAAGGACATCAAGGAAGCATACCATGCGGATTCTTTGTTGGCTCAACCCCCAAGGGACGTAAGTCTTGTCTTTAAGAATGGTGTGTGGATTCAGGGACAACGTCTGTATATACCTGAAACAGTCAGGTTGAGAGTATTGCAACTCAACCACGATTCCAAGATAGCCGGGCATAGGGGAATTCTAAAGACACAAGAATTTCTTTCTCGTTTCTTTTGGTGGCCCACTTACAGGAAAGATGTCTTAAACTATGTCACTTCATGTGAAGTCTGTGCAAGATGCAAAACACCTCGCTCCTCACCAACTGGTCTGTTGCAACCTCTTCCCACCCCGTCCCGCCCGTGGGGATCCATTTCTATGGACTTCATTGTGGAGTTACCAACCTCTCAAGGGAAGAACACCATTCTAGTGGTGGTTGACCGTCTAACAAAGGCAGCTCATTTTATCCCTTGTGTCGGCTTACCCACTGCAAAACAGACATCAAACTTGATGATTAAGAATGTGTTTCGCTTACATGGAGTACCGGATGAGGTCATTTCTGATCGAGGGGTGCAATTCACTTCAAGGTTTTGGCAAAATTTCTGTGCAGCATTGGACATTAAAGTAAACCTTTCTTCTGCTTTTCATCCCCAGACTAATGGACAGACAGAACGAACCAATCAGACCCTGGAGCAGTATCTCCGCTGTTTTATCTGCCACCTACAGGATGATTGGGTGGATCTACTTCCACTGGCTGAGATCTCTTATAACAACTCTCAGAGCGCCTCCACTAAGCAGTCTCCTTTTTACTCCAATCTAGGTTATCATCCTAACATTCTTCCTCGATTTCCCATAGATACGCCCTTGCCGGCAGTGGCTGAAAGAATCACTTCTTTACAAAAGAATATGGATCTTCTAAAGGAAAATCTAGAATTGGCTCAGGAAAGGTACAAGAAAGCAGCAGATAAATTTCGTAAACCTGCACCAGCTTTCAAGGTAGGAGATTTGGTCTGGCTGTCAACCAGAAATCTTAAATTAAAGATTCCATCGTCTAAATTGGGACATAAGTAGATTGGACTTTATAAGATCAATAAGATTATAAGTAGTGTTGAGCGATGCGATAATGCAAATATCGGCTATCGGCCGATATTAGCTCTATCGGCCTTTCGATAATTCGTTTCGATATTTTCGTCTTATCGAATACCGGAATCGGAAGTTCCCATAATTCTTTGCGAGGCAATGTGATTTTAGTCAGCCAATGAGGAATCCTAAGAAGTGTGGGCACATCCTGTACTGCTGCGGTCATGTTAACTAATGGCATGGCTGTGATTGGATGCTGAAATGATGTCAGAATGCACTATAAAAGGCGCCGCCGCCATTTTAGCGTCACTGTGCTGTGAATTCAGTAAGGAACAGAACGCTGCTGTGCTGACTCTGAGGGACAGTTAGAGATTGCGATTTAGTGTACTGTGCTGTAGGCAGGCTAGCACCAACCGCTGTGTAAAGCTTCCTTTTGCCTGCAGTGTTGTTTTAACAGCTCTGCAAGGTGTGTGTGAGTGCAGGTGACGCTGCAGTTTGCTCTGCATGCAACGCTGTCTGTAGGCATCTGCACATGTCACTCACAGACTCTTTTTTTTTTCCTTCAGTGTAATTCTTGCAGCTCCATGCAATTTAACTATTAGTGTGACGCGCTTCCATCCGTATCCAATACATTGGTTGCAAACACTATAGAAGTAGACAAAGGAGTAGCCTTTCACAGATTGTGAACAGTTGTGTTTCAGTGTTCACTTCAGTCTGTGTTTTTTATTTTTTGAGTGCACATCACGCTCCAGTTACTTGTTCAAGCACTGCTGCTTGTACTCTGCTGAGCGTGTCTCAGTGGCTCATCCTTTTCATTTATCTCCAATTGGTTCTGCTCCATTCCATTTAAAATATAATCTATTAGTGTGACGCGCTTCCATCCGTATACAATACATTGGTTGCAAACACTATAGAAGTAGACAATGGAGTAGCCTTTCACAGATTGTGAACAGTTGTGTTTCAGTGTTCACTTCAGTCTCTGCGTAATAACCACACTTAGGCCTTATAACTTTTCTGACTTTCTTTATCAATCTACCAAGATGAAGAAGGCAGGGAGTAAGGCACGTGGTCGTGGCCGTGGAGTTTCAGCAGGGAGAGGACGTGGGGATTCTGTGGCTGCTGCCGCCCTCAGTGACACAGCATCCACCAGTTTTCCCCGTGAGCGTTCCTTTATGCGCACTTTGGTAGGAGCTCGGCGTGCCCCCCTGCTGCTGGAAGAACAAATTGAAGCCGTTGTTGGTTGGATGGCAGCCAATGCATCGACTTCAATTCCTTCCACCTCCTCTCAGGAACACAACACTGTTGAGCAACCATCTGTCTGTTCACCGCCTGTCAAATTGCCCAGGCAGTCAGAGAGTTCTGTACAGGAGCCAGCTGAGTCTCTGCTTCTGTTCTCAGAATCTGTTGGCTCGCAAACACGGGCACAGGCAAGCAGCATTCTGCAATTTGAAGAAGAGGGAGTATGCAGTGATGCGCAACAGCTGTGTCTCTCTCAATCTGAAGAGGCGGGTGAGCCAGTGCCGATGGACAGCACACCGCAGAACGCATCTTATGATGATGATGAGACTCAGGTGCCAGGTTTTGTGGAGCATGGTGCTGCCCAGACCATCCAACAGCAGCAGGTGTTGGAAGAGGGTAGTGGAGATGATGAAGTCCGAGACCCAACATGGCGTGAGCAACAGGAAGGTGGGGGGAGCAGCTCTGAGGAAGAGATTGTCCCAACGGTACAAAGAGGAGGGAGAGGTAGGCTGCAGACTCGCTTGCCTGTAGCCTCCAGTTTGGCACCTGTTGGGAGCAGTTCTCTTAGAACTGTCAAAATTGGCGCTCCCATGAATTGCACTGCGTGGTCCTTTTTTGACAGACTTGTAGATGATATTTGCTATGTTCAATGCAAGCTGTGTAAGCAAAAAGTTAAAAGAGGTAAAAATATCAGGAACCTGAATACCACAAATATGTGAACACATGTACGGACAAAGCACGTAGCTGAGTTCCAAAGACACACTGGAGATGTAGGCCAACCTACAGCAGCACCTACATCTTTAGGTCATGTTCGAGCCTCTACCTCCAGCTCTCACACACCTGTTTCGGCTTCCTCACAGGATCTCCATGGAAGAACCTCGGTCACTGTTGTCCATAGACAAACTGTTATTCCACCCACTGCAGCAAGTTCACAGTCATCGTCACACTCCCAGAACAAAAAACAGCCATCAGTAACACAGGCATGGGATAAAAGACGGCCATACTCGGCAAACCATCCACGAGCACAGGCTCTGAATGCTGGCCTTGCAAAACTCCTGTCCCTTGAAATGCTGTCATTCAGGCTGGTGGAGACTGACAGTTTCAGGAACTTTATGGCATTGGCAGTCCCACAATATAATGTGCCAAGCCGATTTTATTTCAGCAGGCAAGCTGTCCCTGCTCTGCAAAAACATGTCGAGGGAAACATTAAACATGCGCTACTAAATGCCGTCAGTAGCAGGGTCCACCTGACCACCGATGTGTGGACCAGTACCCATGGCCAGGGACGATACCTTTCCCTCACTGCCCATTGGGTCAATGTTGTGGAGCCGGGTACAGATCTTGCCAGTGGCGCTGTACGTGTTCTGCCAACTCCAAGGATTGCAGGAATCCAGTCTGTGCACATTGATTCCTCCTCCTACTCCAGTTCCTCAGAATCATCGCTGCACGAGCCGTCACGGTATACCTCCACATGGACCCGTGAACGCTTACCTGTTGCGACCGATATGAGCACAGCCGTGGCCAAATGTCAACAGGCCGTACTGAAATTAATTCCCATGGGGAATCGAAGCCACACAGCGCAGGAGCTCTGGGATGCCATCAAGCAGGAGAGCGATGTGTGGTTTTTGTCAGCTAATCTCCAGCCAGGCTTGGTAATGTGTGACAATGGCCGAAATCTGGTGGCAGCTCTGGGCCTTGGCAACCTCACTCACATACCATGTCTGGCACATGTGCTCAATTGGTCGTGCAGAGTTTTTTGAGGGACTATCCGGATCTTGATGCACTGCTGCACAAGGTCCGCCTAGAGTGCGCTCACTTGCGACGTTCCAGCATGGCCAGATCACGCATTGCAGCTCTGCAAGTCAGATTTCGCCTTCCTGAACATCGCATCATATGTGACGTACCCACCAGGTGGAATTCCACGTTACATATGTTGGAGCGGTTGTGTGAGCAGCAGCCAGCAGTAATGGAGTATCAGCTGCAACAGGCGCAATCAACTCGCAATTTGCGCCGTTCACACTTCACCACTACTGAGTGGGCCTCTATGAAGGACATCTGCGATGTTTTGCGTGCGTTTGATGTCTCAACGTGGATGGCGAGTGCAGATGATGCACTAGTCAGCCTGACTGTCCCCCTTATCTGCCTGCTTCAGAAATCACTGAAAGCACTAAAGGAAGAGGTTTTGGAAGAGGTGTAGAGTGAGGGTGGGGTGATGCAGAGGAGACAGAGATGACGCCTCTTCCAGAGGACAGCCTTTGTTGGCCAGTTGGGAGTCTGCAGCACATGGTTGATTTCATGCTTCAGTGCCTGAGAAACGACCGCCGCATCGCCCACATTCTCAGCAAGTCAGATTATTGGGTGTACACCCTCCTAGACCCTCGCTACCGGGACAACTTACAAACCCTCATCACACCGGTGAACCGGGACCGTAAAATGCAGGAGTACCAAGACACACTGGTGCAATCCATACTGTTGTACATTCCAGCCGAGAGAGCTGCTGTTGCTACTGCTTTACAAAGCAGCTCTGTGCGTCGAGGCAGTGTAGACACCTCTACAACAAGAGGGATCAGAAGCAGCGCCTCTGCACAGGGCAAGAACTGTATGTTACAAATGTGGCAACGTTTTGTGACAGCGCCAGCAAGGTCTACACCATCCGAGACGGCTCCAGTCACCAGGAAGAAACGTTTCCGTAAGATGGTGACAGACTACTTGGCTTTCCCTCTAAGTGTACTCCCAGATGCTTCTTCCCCTTTCAAATTTTGGGTCTCTAAGTTGGATACATGGCCAGAGCTTAGCCAGTATGCATTGGAGGTGCTGGCTTGCCCTGCTGCCAGTGTATTATCTGAGCGTGTCTTTAGTGCTGCAGGTGGTGTAGTAACAGACCGTCGCATGCGACTATCCTCAGAGAATGTAGATCGGCTTACTTTTCTGAAAATGAACAAGGCATGGATCTCACCTGAATTTGCCTGTCCGTTTTCAGATTAAATAACTGTTTGGCAACGTTTTCCATGTCTCCTGTTATGTTCATCTTTCTACCACCTGAACTCTACTCCCTGGGCTACAACACCGCCATTTGTTGCTCGTAAGTAATTGGCAGGGGTACTGACTCCTAGCCAGCCTGGTTACAGCACGACAGCTGTTTCCTGGCAGTGTGAACGTCAATTATCCTCCAATAAGTTGTGCTGTCGTGTTGCATTCGGGTTAGCCGACTCTATGGTGCCTGCAGTTTAGGTGATTCCTATGTGTGCTGTGGGATATGTAAATAAAGGCGGTTTCCATTGTGACAATAGGATAAGCACCCACTGTAGGACTGTGTGATTCGGTAACTGCGGACGGCTTGCGTCCTGTCAACTTACATTTTCATGGGTGCGTTCTTCTACCCGTCCGGGGTCCAGTACCGTCAAGTGGTTCTCCCCAGTGCCTTTGGCCTAGGTGCCTCCATCTCCGTATCCGAGTTCCAGCAACGTCTGCTGGTCCTTGGTAGTGCTTTGGAGCACAGGTACCTCCTGCTTAGTAACCGTGTCACAGTAACGTCAGCTGGTACTCGGTTGTGATATTGCCTCTTTTCCTTCTGCTACCCGTCCGGGGTCCAGCACAGTCAGCTGGTCCTCGTTACTTCCATTGTCTCTTGCTCCATCTGACACCCGTCAGGGTTCCAGTAACGTCAGCTGTTTCTCGGAAATTAGACGACATTAAAGACCACCCAGAAGAAGATGACGACAACAAGGACGACGAGCATGAAGCCAACCAGCCTGAACACCATCACAAAGAAAAAATAAAAGATTACCCAGAAGAAGATCACCAACAGGACAAAGAAGGTTAAGACAAACTACAAGATACAGAACAAGAGACAGAAGAACAATAAGCAAAAGATCAAAAAACAGAACAACATGAAGTATAAGACCAAAATGAAGAGCAAAATATATGCTCTAAATTCTAAGCAGAAGAAGACTAAGCAGTGTATGGGGGTGAGTCCGTTCCTTCTCGTGGTGCCCCTGGAAAATGCCTGCTGCTGCTGCAGGCTAAACTGAACACGGACAAATACTGTTGTAATTTAAATCTTTTGTGACAGCAAGAACGGAAGGATGAACAATTCATACTTTTACAGATTACAAGTACAGGAATCTCTGTCACAAATAAGAATATGATGAAGAAGATGAAGAGGAAGAAGATGAAGAATTTGAATATGAAGAAGATTAATTAGTTTAATAATAACAATATGAGTAATGTAAACAAAAACATGAATAGCAAGAAGTTTAAGAAGAAGATTAAGAAGGTGAAGATGAAGAATAATTTGATGAGAAAGATGATGCTGCTGCTGAAGATTATGGAGGAGAAAGTGTGGCACTGGCAAAAGTTAAAAAGGTGAAGAGCATGGAAGTTGTGAAACATACATATTTGCCAAAATAGAAAAAAGGTTAACAACATTGTCAATTTGTTAGTCAATCCAAACGTATTTCCAAAAAAAAATATATTAATGCTATTCCAATGCATTGGGTTAAACATGTATGCCTTTATTGTCTCCTCAACCTCCCCCAATACATTCTACATTAGTCTTTGTTGTTTTCCTTCATGTACAATTAACCAACAAGGCAAGAATGGTTTTTTTAATGTCGATATTTTGTTCCCATAGACTTACATTGGACGTCCGCAATCGGAATCGGATATCGACGATATTTAGTGCTATCGGCGATACAATTTCGATACGATATTTTTAGATATCGAGCATTATCGCTCAACACTAATTATAAGTGCTGTTGCTTGTCGTCTTCAACTACCCAGAACTATGAGAATCCACCCTGTCTTTCATGTATCCCTACTAAAGGCTGCAACACCCAATACGTTTCCTGGACGTTCTTCTCCTTGCCCTGACCCAGTGCTGGTCGATGGTCAGGAAGAATTTATGGTGGAAAGGATTCTAGATTCCAGGTTGTACAGAAATCAGTTGCAATATTTGATTAAATGGCAGGGCTACCCAGTGGAGGACAACTCATGGGAACCAGTCAATAATGTAAATGCTCCTCGCCTGCTCCGCCAGTTTCATCAGAGGTACCCTGACAAGCCTGGTCTGAGGTCATCCGGAGGTTGTCCCTAAGGGGGGAGTAATGTAAGGTTCTTTGTCTCTGTTGACATGTTCCTTGAAACTCAGTTTTCCGTCGGCCATTTTGCTTTCTGTCTTTCTGCAGCTCTTGCCCTCAGTTAATATGGAGTTTCCAGTTTTCATGTTCCCGCCCTGATTCTTCCCTCTTGCTTCTTAAGCAGCCTCAGCTGAACAATCAGTGCTCCTGAATCAAGCCTTAGTCAGTCTGTGACCTGACTCCTGGAAGCCTTGGACTTGTACTCCAGCTATTCCCTACTGAGGAACCTTGGAACACTTTTGGACTCTGGAAACCTGCTGTTTGGTGAATCCATGTTTGCAGAGGAATTACGGTACAGAGAAGAGATCCTGAACCTGCTTTGGAAATTTATTGTAGTGCTTAAAGTTACTCTGGCCTGCTGTGTCTCCTGTCGCTGTTCCTGCAAACTGTGTGAACTTTTCAGCATGCTTGTATGAAGTAATACAAGTCATTTCATTTCAACCTATGTCTCCTGTGTTTTCCTCGCACCCAAGCACAAGACGCTATATTAACTGTACACTATACATGACACACTAATTGACTCAAGGACAGGGACCTGGCAACATACTAGTTGCCCACTGACGGTAAGGAAACTAAGGGGTTGCCCAAGCGCCTCAGAAAAGGGGAGCATGCCTTATATACTTGATGGCTCTCAGCATTTCAAAAGTCCTCTCTTCTTTAAAGTGTTAGCTATTATGATCGGCAGGGACCTCTTTCTCTTCTATAGTGTGCAAGCTCTTATGGTGAGTGGGGTCCTCTCTCTTTCTCTAGTATAAACTGTAAGCTATTTTTGTCAGTGGGGTTCTCTTTCTTCTCGTCATGTATATTTTATGAGCAATTACAAGCTTTCCAGTACTGATATTTGCGCACATCTCTAATTACAGATTATACACCATGGCAAGACAGAGAACAGCAGGAATACACAAGGTAGTTATACTGAATTAGCAAAGTCTCTCTTAGCCAAAGATATAAAAGTAATTTTAATTATGTGTTGTTCAAGCTCTTTTGAAGAACCACCAAGAAATGAGCAACATTGAGGATCGTACACAAACTTTATTACAGCAGATGAAAGACTCATCATGCTTACTTCCATTCAAAGTTGGAAGATGCCTAGCAGTGACATTAGCTCAGCACTGGCAGCAACCAGTGGAACCCAGCTTTATCCATCTATTGCTCAGATAAGTCTTTCCAAAAGTGATCTGCAAGGAAGATTTGAAGCATAAAAAATCATACCTTCAATGTGGAAACAAGACTAAGTAACTCATTGGGAAACATAAGAAATGGGCTGCAGAAAAATGGCAGTAGGTGTTCTGGACAGATGAGTCAAAATGTTATGTGAAATATTTGGCTGTAAAAGAAAGCAGTTTGTTTGTCAAAGGGCTTGAAAGTGGTACAGTAATGTGTCTACAGGCAGGAGTGAAGCATGATGCCTGAGATGGTTTAGGGAATCCTGCATTGAGCAGAGGATAAACACGATGAGCCTGGAAATCCCTTCCAACTCTAACATTCTAGGAGTCTATGATGATGAAGGTGAGGATGCATTCCAGCAAAGTAAGTTAGAATTTGATCAGGATTAAATAAGTCCTCAAAGTTGAGAAATATAAGCAGATACTTGTTGTGAGGTCTGCTCACGGCAGGTCTGAACTGCAGATAAGACAGCACTCCGAGAAACCCCGAGACCCTTTACCCCTATACAGGGATCTGGAATTACAGCGAAGCCCAGGGGGTAGCTGCCTATGAGAGCAGTGGACCGGAGTAGGATGGACGCTAGGAAGGGAATAAAAAGCGAGCCCAATTGCAAAGTCAGAAGTCCAAAGATCAAAACCAGGAGGGCGGCAAAGGTATAAAATCGGCAGGCAGTAGAACAGTCAGAAATCCAGGCAAAGATCAGAAATACAATAGCGAAACAAACTAGCACACTGGGGAAACCAAGACTATATCTGGCGGCTTGCAAGTCAGGCTCCAAGGCATTTGAAGGGCATGGCTACCTCTCACAGGTTCACAGTCTGATGACCTCATCTGGACCGCCCCAGAACCAGGCCAGATGATGATGCATGACTGACACCAACCACTTCACCTCTGACAGCAGAGCGAAGCCTACGCCCATCAGACACCTGAGTCCGGCGCCTCCTAGCGGCCAAGTCAGGAACACCAGCCACTGAATCCAACGGCAACGTGACAGTACTCCTCCCTCAAAGAGGGGCCTCTGGACCCTCAAAACCCGGTTTGTTGGGATGAAGGAGATTAAACTTCCTGATCAAACCCTTGGCATGGACGTTACTGGCAGGCACCTAGGACCTTTCCTCCGGACCATAGCCCTTCCAATGCACCAGATACTGCACGGATCCTCTCACTAAATGGGAATCAAGGATCCTTTTGACTTCATATTCCAAAGCACCCCCTACCAAAACCGGAGGAGGAGGGGACTGGACAGGATGAATCGGAGAGCGGTACAATTTGAGAAGGGACTTATGGAATACATTGGGCAGTTTAAATGATTGAGGGAGCTTCAGACGAAAGGCTACTGGATTAATCACCTCAATAATTTCATACGGACCAATAAACCTGGGACCTAGTTTGGCAGATGGCACTTTGAGTTTAATATTCCTGGTAGAAAGCCAAACTTTCTCCCCAACTCCCAGGTACGGGCCCTTGGAGCGCCGTCTATTAGCAGACGAAGTCTATCTAGTCTGAGCCCCTTTCAAGTTTACGTTGACTTCTGACCAGATAGTTTTAAACTGGTCTATGGTCCTTTCTACCCCAGGGATATCTGACATCCTAGAAGAGAACGAACCAAAGAGTGGGTGTAGCCCATGATTACAATAGAAAGGGGTAGTCTTGATGGACTCCTAGTACTGATTATTCATGGCAAACTCTGCTAGCGGGAGGTGTTCCACCCAATCGGACTGATGCGCAGAGATATAGCAATGTAGATTCTGCTCAAGCGCTTGGTTGGTGCGTTCAGTTTGACCATTGGTTTCAGGGTGATAAGCAGAGGAAAAGTACAATTCCATTCCAATTCGTTTACAGAATGCCCTCCAAATTGGGTGCCCCTATCCGACACGATATTCACAGGAATACCATGCAATCGCACAACATGAGTAATGAATAATTTGCTCAGGGTCTCAGAATTAGGTAATCTGGACAGAGGAACAAAATGACACAGCTTGCTGAATCTATCCACCACCACCCAGATACACGTCTTCCCTTCTGAGAGTGGCAGATCAGTAATAAAGTCCATGGAGATATGGGACCAAGGACTTTCAGGGGCAGGCAGGGACTGGAGCCACCCGGCAGGGAGATTATGGAGAGACTTAGCGCGAGCACAGGTTTCACAGGCCAGTACATAGTCCTTACAGTCCTTTACTACAGTTGGCCACCAAAAATTCCTAGTTACAAGTCTGATGGTGTTTTTGATGCCTGAATGCCCTGCAAGGACGGAATCATGTGATTCTTCAGAACTTGAAGGTGGAATGTGGCAGGGACAAATAGTTTTTGGGAGGAATTGTGTCAGGTGCCTGCTCTGGGGATCTACGGATTTCTTCCAGAAGATCCAAGGATACAGCTGACATAACAATTCCCTTGGCTAGTTTTGGAGTCGGTTCAGAGTCCTCGACCTGTGAGGGGCAAAAACTTCGAGAAAGGGCATCAGCCCTTACATTTTAGTACCCGGTCGAAAAGTAATCACAAAATCAAACCTAGAAAAGAACAAGGCCCACCTTGCCTGTCTGGGATTCAGTCTTTTTGCTGTCTCCAAGTAGGTCAGGTTCTTGTGGTCAGTAATTACAGTGATCCTATGTTTGGCACCTTCGAGGAAGTGGCGCCATTCCTCAAAGGCCCATTTGATTGCCAACAATTCTCAATTACCTATATCATAATTACTCTCAGTGGGAGAGAATTTTTGGGAAAAGAAGGCACACGGACAAAGTTGAGTGAGGGATGCAGTGCCTTGCGATAGCACTGTCCCGACTCCAATTTCAGAGGCATCTACCTCTACAATAAAGGGGCGGTCCAGAACAGGCTGAACCAATATCGGATTAGAGGAAAAACATTTCTTTAAAGCAGAAAAAGCCTGAATTGCTTCAGGCTTCCAGTTAACCACATCCACCCCTTTCCGTGTTAAATCAGTGAGTGGTTTGGCTATCTCGGAAAAACCTTTAATAAATTTACGATAGTAGTTAGCGAAACCCAATAATCGCTGCAGTGCCTTTAGAGACTGGGGTTGTACCCATTCCTTAATGGGTTGAATTTTAGAAGGATCCATGCGAAACCCTTCAGGTGACAAAATATACCCCAGAAACTGTATCTCCTGCTCCATGAAGACACATTTCTCCCATTTGGCGAATAAAGAATGCTTTCTGAGTCTCTGGAGGACAGAGTGGACGTCTTGGACGTGCGTCACAATGTCAGAAGAGTAAATCAGGATGTCGTCAAAATAAACGACTACATAAACACCACTAATGTCTCTGAAAATCTCCTTCACAAAATTCTGAAACACTGCAGGTGCAGTACTGCGTTTGAACGGCATTACAAGATACTCAAAGTGGCCGAGAGGTGTGTTAAACGCGGTCTTCCACTCATCTCCCTTTCTTATACGGACAAGATTATATGCTCCTTGGAGGTCAAGTTTAGTAAACCAACGGGCTCCCAACATCTGATTGTATAGATCAGGAATGAATGGAAGCGGATACTGGTTTTTCACAGTGATTGCGTTTAACTCACGGTAATCAATGCAAGGTCTGAGACCACCATCTTTCTTTTCCACAAAAAAGAACCCGGCCCCCACTGGCGAGGTGGATGGTCTAATAAACCCTTTTCGCAAACTGTCTGTTTTGTAGTCTTACATGGCCTGACGTTCTGGACCAGAGAGGTTAAATATTCTCCCCTTAGGGAGGCGAGAACCTGGTACTAAGTCTATGGGGCAATCGTACTTTCTATGAGGGGGTAATTTCTCTGATTCCACAACAGAAAATTCATCCTCATAATCTCTGAATGCATGGGGTCTAAAGGGAGGAGGTGTGACCTTAACTTGGTTCACTGATAGCGATATACACTTATCCTGACACTCTGGACTCCAGCGCACGATATCACCCAAGTGCCAGTCAAGGACTGGATTATGTTTACGTAACCATGGCATACCCAGAACAACAGCGGATGATAAACTGTGGAAAACAAAAAATGACACATGTTCAGCATGTAACGATCCCACTGACATTGATATTTCCTCAGTGATAAACTCCACTCCATTCTGGACGATAGGAGTGCCATTAATAGCAGTGGTTTTAATGGGCACATTAAGCTTTAGCAGTGGTACACCACGATTTCTCACTACCAGGAAATCTATGAAATTCCCTTCTGAACCACTATCCACATAAGCATCCACACACACAGATTTCTTCAAATAAGACAAAGAAGTAGGTAAAAGGACTTTGGCCACATCAATACCTGGGCACCTGGACAGGCATAGCCAGCGCTACCCAGGTGCTGACATTCAGGGAGTGAAGGCTTCTGACATCCAGTGTTCTCCCAGAGCTCTCCAGACAGTGGCTTATGCAGCATGTTAGTAGGAGATGATGGGAGTGATCCTCCACAGGACTGAACAATGAAGCCGGACACAGGAGCTTTAGCAACCCAATCAACTCAGAAAAGGAGAGGAAGGAAAAAAAAATTCAGAGAAAGGGTTAGGAAATGCTTTCATATATATAAAAACGTTTTTTTTTTATATGGGCCAGATATAATTTGACGTCCACTCACGGCAGGTCTGAACTGCAGGTAAGACAGCACCCCGAGAAACCCGAGACCCTTTACCCCTGTACAGGGATCTGGAATTACACTGAAGTCCAGGGGTAGCTGCCTATGAGAGCAGTGGACCGGAGTAGGATGGATGCTAGGAAGGGAATAAAAAACTAGCCCAATTGCGAAGTCAGAAGTCCAAAGATCAAAACCAGGAGGGCAGCAAGGTACAAAATCGGCAGGCAGAAGAAGGGTCAGAAATTCAGGCTAAAGTTAATGTCAAAACCAGGCGGGCAGCAAAGGTACAAAATCGGCAGGCAGTAGAACAGTCAGAAATCCAGGCAAAGGTCAGAAATACAATAGCAAAACAAACTAGCACACTGGGGAAACCAAGACTATATCTGGCGGCTTGCAAGCCAGACTCCAAGGTATTTGAAGGGCATGGCTACCTCTCACAGGCTCACAGTCTGATGACCTCATCTGGACCGCCCCAGAACCTGGCCAGATGGTGATGCATGACTGACACCAACCACTCCACCTCTGACAGCAGAACGAAGCCTACGCCCACCAGACGCCTGAGTCCTGCGCCTCCCAGCGGCCGAGGCAGGAACACCAGCCACTGAATCCAACGGCAACGTGACACTTGTCAATTATGCAATGTCATCAGGCAACGCATCTGAATAGCTCCAAATTTATTTTGCAGCAAGACAATGACCCCAAACATACATCTAGTGTCATTAAGAACTGACAAAAGAGAAGGTAATGCCAGCTAACCATTAAAGTAAATGAGGATCCAGTATGCACGGAACTACGAGCCGACCACTCATGTTGGCAATGTGGGAAAAGGAGAAGGAGTTCCAGCTTCTGGTAAAATATTAAATGTTGTCTTTATTCCATCAAAGTTAAAAAAATCAAGGACAGAATGGTCAGAAAGCATCACATTTCGAACACGGTTGTTCTTTGTCATTCTTAGTTAGAAGTGGCCAAACAGCAGTTTTAAATACACAGGTGAGGTGAAATCAACACACATGAAAAATAAGTAAACAATTGATTTATCATTAAATATAATGTCATGAAAAAAAATCTCAAAATCAGTGGGATAAGTTGAAGCCTTCCAGTGTTATTACCACATAAAGTGACACTGATCCGATTTAAAAATAAAGTAACCCCGTCACTAAGGGGTTAATTAGAAATGCATTATTATTATAGATTTAGTGTAGCTGCAAACATTTTACAGTGTGTTAAAATAATAATTTCCTTATTATAAGCAGATATATTTATTCTTCTATTTACAAGTAATTTGATTTCTAAGATTTCTCTATTCTGAACAGTGTCGGTAAAAGAATAAGTGCTTGAAATTGAGTAGTCGTGAAATGTGAAGTAAACTATAAATGTACAGAAATGAACTCATACACTTTTTTTCATCAACTTACACAAGGGGTAGTAAATGAATTCATGCAGTCATAACGGTTACTAAGAAGGCTAATATTCATGCTCTGCTGTGTGAGACTTCTATGTTTTCTCTATCCTATTAATGGCTATTAATTTTAATGGCTAATGCACTACATTTATACTTTATTAGACTGCAGAAGTTCATAAAAAACATTGAACTGCTCAACCATTGATATTTAGTTACATTTACTGTGAATATATGAATGTTAATACCAAAACTGCATCTAAATATTTTTTGTGCTTTGTGTTACCATCATAAAGAAATAAAGAAATATTATCAGCCTTGAAATTACAGTAATTCTCTATGTTAAATTATTTAATTCCATATTTGAACACATAGCAGTGTTGTACAGGAAGGTAAGTCATTCAGTCTTTTGACTTATAAAACACACCAAATGAGTAGATTTTTATCTATATTTCACAAAATATAATTACACTAATTATATGTGGGAACAATTTTTTGCTAATTAAATTACCGTATATACTTGAGTATAAGCCGAGATTTTCAATCCATTTTTTAGGGCTGAAAGTCCCCCTCTTGGCTTATACTCGAGTCATTTACCGGGCGGTCAGCGGGGAGGGGGAGCGCAGCTGTCCTAGATACTCACCCACTCCTGGCGCGGTCTCTGCAGCCCCTGCTTTTCTCCCACAGTCTCCGTCGCCTGTGTTCAGCCATCAGTGGTACAGCACATTAAAGTCATAAATATGCACATATTCATGACTTTAATGAGCGGTACCACGTGACCGCTGACGTTAGGCATAGCGCCGGAGACTACGAGAGAAGAGCAGGGGCTGGCGGGGGTGAGTATATTAAAATATTCACCTGTCCCCGTTCCACCGCTGGGCTCTGCTCCGTCATCGCGTCCTCTAGCTGTGAATGTTCAGGTCAGAGGGCGCGATGATGTGGTTAGTGCGCGCCGCGCCCTCTGCCTGAACATTCATTGCTGGAGGACCCGGAAGACAGCGGTGTGCAGGGGTGGAACGGGTGCAGGTAAATATCCCAGGTGCCAGGGCCTGAGCGAGCGGTAACACCGACACCTGTCCCCCATAGCGCGCCTGTGTCCCCGCCTGCTCAGGACATCGGCACCTGGCCCCCAGCAACGAGAGGTGAGTATGTCATTTTTTTTTTTTTTTTAGTTACTTTAATTTTACTTTTATTGGTATCTATTTTTAATTTTGAAATTTACCAGTAGCTGTCTCATTTTCCACCCTAGGCTTATACTCGAGTCGATAAGTTTTCCAAGTTTTTTGTGGCAAAATTAGGGGGGGGGTCGGCTTATACTCGAGTCAGCTTATACTCGAGTATTTACGGTATTCAACATTAAAAAAGTAAAACAGGTGCAAACAATGGAAAATGGAAAATGACAACAGTAACTATATTGAACCCTTATTTTCCTTGCAGATAAAGGTCCTTTTGGTTTGTTTGTAAGAAGCTGTATCTTGATGGACTTAAAAAGAACCTGACAGTAGAATCAACCCTTCTAAACCACTTATATGGGCTTGTAGGTTATAGGAAGTCATAGGAAGCTGAGTAAAATTATACCTTGATATCTGCAATCGGGTATATTACTCCATAGAGATCCATGTTTTTCTTATATGTAAATGAGCTTTTCAGGATGATGAGCCAAAAACAGATCTCCCAGAGAATCTGCCACCAGAGCGTGTCAGAAATATTAGGGGAATTTAGCAGTGTGAGAAAAGTAAATAGCAAAGAACAGTCTCTATACAAACACATTTGCTGCTGATCTCACAGGTCTGCTGCATTGCAACAATATTGCAATCCTGTCTGTCTGTGAAAGGGAAGCTGAAGCTGAGAGGAACCTGCAGATGTGTCAGTTATAATCACACACAGCTCTGCTGTGAGATCAGGAGAGCAGAGAGCGGCCATTATATGTCACACTGGTAACTCCTCCTTCATGTAAAATAAGCTCTGGATGCAGATTCTCAGGGAGATCTATGTCCTGCCCAGGAACAGCTCAGTTACATATAAGATATAAGAAAAATGTAGATTTTTTTTTTCTTAATAAGACATTAGATTGCAAATATCAAGGGATCATTTGATTCAGCTCCCTGTGAACTTCATGCTGAAATAGACAGCGTGCGAATAGAGATGAGCGACTTTGCCTCCGAGAGGGTCAAGTCGGGTTTCGGACCACCCGACTTTCTCGAAAGTCGAGTCGAACGAAATCGGCCGACTATCGGAAAAAGTCGAAGTTCCGACTGAAACTCAACCCGACCCCAATGCAAGTCAATGGGGAAGAAAAGTCAACAGTGAGTGGAGGACAGTAAACACACCTACAGTGCCCATTTCAATGCCCACGACATAAATTCTTATTGCTTAAGCTTGTCAACCTTAATTTACTTTATAATAGTAACGCATTGAAAACTGGGGGTTATTTGGCTAAAGTTGTGGGGGGGCCGGGGTGGCTTCAGGTTTTCGTGGGCCCCAGGCGAAAGAGTCTCAGTGGGCCCCTTTAACACATACCACAATTCATGATGCTCCGATACGGCAGAGAAATATAGGTATAGTACAATGCCAAATACTTCACTTCTTACATTACATGAGTGATATCTATTGTAGATTCTGCAATAGGTCAAAAACCGGACAGTATAGTCCTCCATACAGAATAATGAGTCCCATATACAATGCTCCATATATAATGGGCTCCAAGTGATGCTCCATATATAATGGGCCCCATATGATGCTCCAGAGTATAATGGGCCCCCTATATGATGCTCCAATGTATGATGGGCCCCATTTATGATGCTCCAGTGTATGATTGGCCCCATACATAATGCTCCAATGTATAATGAGCCCTATCTATAATGCTCAAGAGTATGATGGGCCCCATATATAATTCTCCAGTGTATAATGCTCCCCATATATTGCTTCAAACATTAAAAAAATGAAATACCTCTCCTCGCTGGGCACTGCTCTACTCTGCACTCCTCAGCATCGCAATCTTAAAGCTCTCTGCACTGTGATTGTTCAGGAATAGGGCGCACAGACGTGATGTCTTAGCGCTCTCTGACCTGAATGTCACTGTCAGGAAACGCGGAAGACATCACAGTGGTGGAGCAGGAAGATTTAAGTATTGCAAGTGCTAGGGCCCTGAGCAAGCAGGGGGGGGCACATTCGTGGGTGCCCGCACTGGCACAGGGCCCCTCATAGTACGCTGGTGTCTCTGACGGTGAGGGGGCCCCCCACCTGCTCAGGGCCCCGGCACTTGCCCGGGTGTGCCAAGTGCTGAAGACTGCACTGGGGGGGTACAGCCCAGTTAGGGAGGTGGAAAAACTGGCATATGTTGAGGTGTAGGCTGGACATTCAGCTGCTGCAAATGGAGAAATTGGAGAAGTTGGAGGAAGAGGAGGACAAAGCGAGCCATTTTGCTGGCAACCTCTGTGTCATCAGGGGAAGGTGGTACAAAATCCTTTAAAATCCAGGCATGGTTCATTTTAATGAAGGTGAGATCACCAACATTTTGGGTCGACAGCCAAGTCCTTCTTTCTGTCAAGATTGATCCAGCAGCACTGAAGACTCTTTCTGATAGCACACTACCAACAGTTCAAGCGAGCTCCTGTAAGGCATATTGTGCCAATTCAGGCCAGGTGTCCAGTTTACAGGCCCAGTAGTCAAAGGGGAATGAACTGTGAGGGAGAACATCGATAGGGGAGGAGAGGTAATTTTGAACCATAGTTGACAACTGCTGTCTCCTGTCTGTTGCAATCGATTCAGTATTACCAGTCGTGTAAGCGTTACTCGAGAAATCAGGCCACATCATGGTCATGAAGCCCCTGTCTCCAACGCCACTTCGGCTGTCTGCACCACGAATACTTCTTCCATGTTGCCCAGTACGGCTCGTGGTAGAACCTGCACCGCTGCTGTGTGCTGGGAATGCCTCTAACAAATGGTTTACCAGAGATGCTTGTTTGTTCGCCAATGTTAGCTCTAGGTTCTATTGTGGCATGATGTTCTGTAATTTGCCTTTATAGCGTGGATCGAGGATACTGGCCAACCAGTAGCCGTCATCCTTCATAATTTTAGCAATGCGGGGGTCCCATTTTAGGATCCGCAAGACATAATCACACATGTGGGCCAATGTTCCAGGTGTCAATGATGCACTGCCAGTGGTGGGTGGAGGAGCACTTCCTGCCAGAAGCACATCCCTCCAGTAACGCACAAACCCTGTACCTGACCTTGGCAAGCCAACATTTTCTCTTGCCCCCTGAGAAGCATCCTCCTCCCCAAAATAATCATCCCCTTATGCTCCACCTCCTCCACTTCTTTCTGCACCTCGTCCAGGACAGTTCCCTGAGCAGACAATGCCTGACTGTCATCAAGACTTCCCTCCTCCTCCGCCGCTGCAGACGCCTGATCCTTAATGTGCGTCAAAGTTTGCATGAGCAGACGCATAAGTGGGATGCTCATGCTTATGATGGAGTCGTCTGCGCTTACCAGCCATGTGCATTCCTCAAAACACTGAAGGACTTTAGAGGTCTTTCAGCTTTGACCACTGCACACTCGACAACTCCATGTCTGCCCTCAAACTGCCTGCCCATGTATCCTCCCACAAATGAATTACAGCCTGCCTCTGTTCGTAAAGCCTCTCAACCATGTGCATTGTGGAGTTGCACCTTGTTGCAACTTCTATGATTAGGCGGTGCTTGGGGAGGTGGAGTGATCGCTGCAGCCTCTGCATACGACCAGAGTTTACGGGCGAGCGACGGATGTGCGAGCACAGTCTTCGCACCTTATGGAGCAGGGCTGGTAACTCCGGATAATTATTTATGAAACACTGCACCACCAGGTTCAAGGTGTGAGCCAGCAAGGTATGTGTCTGAGTTTTGCCAAGGCTATGGCCGCCACAAAATTACGGCCGTTATCACTGACTTCCTTGCCTGGCTCAAGATGTAGACTGCTTAGCCATGACTCAGTTTCTTGCTGCAAGTAGTCGGCCAGTACCTCTGCAGTGTATCTGTAGTCACCCAAAGACATCATCTTTAAAACAGCCTGCTGACTCTTACCTCTAGCTATTTGATAGTGTGACACCTCGTGTGCAACTCGTGCGACTGCGCTCTGTCGACGAGCTTTCGCTTCTGGAGGAGGAGGAGGGTCGAACGCCTACAGCCAAATGTTGTCTATACCGTGGGCTAGGCAGCACTGTCCCACCACCGCTGTCCCCTGTGTACCCTGCATCCACCACATTAACCCAGTGCGCAGTGATAGACACGTAACCGCCTTGACCATGCCTACTGGCTCATGCATCTGTTGTGAGGTGCACCTTTCCACTCACTGATTGTTTGAGTGCATGGACAATGCGGTCTT
Source organism: Oophaga sylvatica (assembly GCA_033576555.1). Lineage (NCBI taxonomy): Eukaryota > Metazoa > Chordata > Amphibia > Anura > Dendrobatidae > Oophaga > Oophaga sylvatica. Next base: position 207,556,667 of record JARQOD010000001.1, on the reverse strand, counting down.
TCACATGCAGGTTGGGGGCAGGGATGGATTTTCGAGCAAAGTAGTGCTAACTGGGTAGATCATAGCATGGGACGGTGTTGGCCATGAGCTCTCGGAATGCTGTGCTTTCAACCAAATGGAAGGGCATCATCTCTAATGAGATCAGTTTGGCAATGTAGGCGTTCAAAGCCAGTGTACGCGGATGAGAGGATGAGTACTTTCTTGTCCTACTCAGAGTCTCTGCTACGGTGAGCTGGACTTGAGTGCTGTATATGGTAGAACTAGCGGTGGGCATGGCAGAATGAGAGGGGTTGGTGATGGTGGTGGTGGTGGTGATGGCCTAGATGCAGTCTTTCGTTGGAAAACCATTGGGATTGCCTGACTGCTTTGGCCTTGCAACGACATGTTATGGGTCTGCGGAACACACCAAAAATCTAATGTAGAAAGGTGCGTTCGCAGCCCGGGGTCCACCGTGCAAGCTGATCCTGCTGCTAGTAAAACTGGCGCGAGAAGCAAACTCTGTTATCCCGCAGAGTCGCCAACATAAACGCCGTAATGCGCTGTGGCAATGAGTGCGAACTCTGTTACTCCACAGAGCCGCTAGAAGGAGAGCCCCAGCGCTATATGGCGATGTGTGTGCACTCACTAGACACAACTGAGTGGCAAAGAAAACACGCTAGGGTGCTGACTAGCGTTGAAAGCGAACCATGTTACGTCACAGGGCCGCTGAGAAAAAGCACTGTGTCCTGTAAGGCTCTCAGGTACACAGTTAAGTGCTAAGCGTACATAAAGCGTGATCATGTGCTAATGTCCATGCGGGAGTCACCCGCAATCTATGGCGTCTGAACGCCAGACCCTGAATACGGCAATCAAAACTCCTCACCGGTTATGCCGGTAATCTAGGGCATCTAGGACACCGACCCTGACCAGCTTCCATACCAAACTCCTCACCGATTAAGTCGGTATTCTAGTGGCTTATTTCAGCCGGGTCCCTATCCACACATACACATGACCACACTGACGCATAGCATACAATGGTTGATATTAGCGCATGGCGGCCCAGCCATGCTACCCTTTTATAGCAACAGCTACAGGACCTTCCAGGAACAAGGACCAATGAGAAACTGTTACAAACACATGTAGCTACATGACCTTCCTGGCGGACCAATAGGAGCCGCTGCAGCACCTGAACATGTGACCCCTGATCTCCAATGAGAGATCTCACTCTGGGCATGCTCAGAAGGGAAAACGCAGGACTTTGTCCCAAAGACGTCTGCTCCAGCACTGGCTATAATACCAGATCCAGGAAAGGCAGCAGCAAGTCACTGCACAGTAGTGGAGTGGGCAAGACGCTTGGACTGATGTCTCTGCTGAGCAGGCTCAACTGCGGCCGGAGATGAATGGGAGACCGCAGTGGGACGGGTTCGAGACTCCCCTTGTGCAGCAGCAGGAAATCGAACCCTAACACGACACCTCAACATTTCGTGCTATCCGGTGGGCTTACAGTGGGGGAAGCGATGTAGCGTTGCTGGCTACCTTCAGTCGGAGCATGTGCACGTGTGCTACCTGAGGCTTTGTAGTCCGTCCACACTTGCAAGTGAATGGTGTTTACATGTCTAAGCATGCAACTGGTATTCAAATTTCGGAGATCGCACTTCTTACAGATAACCTTTGCCTGATCAATAGGATTTTGGTCAAAAAGTGCCACACTGCACTCTTCCTACTATGGGGAAACTTTTCAGGGCTTGCACGCTGTGCTAATTTGACCATCTGGCCAAGCTGTCCTGCAACTCTTTTTGTCTTTTTAAGACTTTTTTGGACTGCTACGGGCCTGCCAGATAACAACAGCTGCGATGTCAATGCCTGCTGCGGATCCTCCTCCTCTTCTAAGCTTTTGTCAGCTGAACCCTCTTTCCCCAATGGACGCCAATTCAGGTCAACAAATAGGTCATCCATCACCTCCTCTTCAATTTCATCTGCACCTTCCTCTATGTCACCGTGTAAGGTGGCATAGTATGCCGAAAGGGGCACCTGAGTTTCATCAGGGTCAGATTCTGGCTCAGTAGACTGCGAGGACAATGTAGTGCTCTGGGTGAGTGTACCAGCAGAATCATCTAGCAGTAGCTGTGCATCAGTGCACTCCTTGTCATATTCATCTTGGACTGGGGAATTCAGGATTTGACTTGATGAGTTAGGCATGGTAAGTGAAAAGATCTCCAGGGAGTAATCTGAAGTGTGGCCTGTCGCATCCTTCACTTTTGGTGGGGGTGAAGGACACAAGGAAAGGTGTTGTTCCTGACCAGTGCTTGCAGTTTTTGAAACTTCAGAAGAGGAGGCGATACAGCTGGAGGCTGTTTCGGCAATGTAAGCCAAAACCTGTTCCTGATGATCCGGTTTTAAAAGTGGTTTACCTACTCCCAGAAAAGGGAGCCTTCCAGGCCTTCTGGAGCCAGACGATGGCGCAGGCTCAACACCTCCTGCCTTAGGTGCTATTGTGCTTTTGGCACTACCAGGAGATGCACTACCACCACCATGAGTACAAGCTGGTCCCCCAGCCCACTTCCGCGGCCTCTTCCACCATACTTCCTCATGTTTGGGAAAATGTAACAAAAATACCAGCAGATATATGGTACTTTATGAGGAGTGTACAGCTGTATACGGTGTAGGGGAAAATTAAAATCTCCGTATATATTTCCGGAGACACACACAGATGCTCACTCAGTATGGATTTGACCGTAATACAAAAGGAATAAAAACGGTACTGTATCAGAAGTGTAAAGCTGTAGTCAGTGTAGGGGAAAATTTAAATCAACATATATATTTCCGGAGTCACACACAGACGGTCACTCAGTATGGATTTGACCGTAATATAAAAGGCAGAAATATAGTACTGTATCAGGAGCGTACAGCTGTATACAGTATAAGGGAAAATTTAAATCTCCGTATGTATTTCCGGAATCACACACAGACTCTCACTCAGTTTTGATTTGACCTTAATACAAAAGGCAGAAAAATGGTACTGTATCAGAAGCGTACAGCTGTATACAGTGTAGGGGAAAATTTAAATCTCCGTATATATTTCCTGAGTCACACACAGAGGCTCACTCAGTATGGATTTGACCGAAATACATAAGGCTGAAAAACGGTACTGTATCAGAAGCGTACAGCTGTATACAGTGTAGAAGAAAATTTAAATCTCCATATATATTTCTGGAGTCACACACAGACGCTCACTCAGTATGGATTTGACAGTAAAACAAATGTCAGTAAAATGGCACTGTATCAGAAGCGTACAGCTGTATACAGTGTAGGGGAAATTTTAAATCTCAATATATATTTCCGGAGTCACACACAGACGCTTACTCAGTATGGATTTGACAGTAATACAAAAGGCAGAAAAACGGTACTGTATCAGAAGCATACAGCTGTATACAGTGTAGGGGAAATTTTAAATCTCCGTATATATTTGTGGAGTTACACACAGACGGTCATTCAATATGGATTTGACCGTAATACAAAAAGCAGAAAAACGGTACTGCATCAGAAGCATAGCTGCTGAATACAGTGTAGGGGAAATTTTAAATCTCCGTATATATTTGCGGAGTCACACACAGATGCTCACTCAGCATGGATTTGACCGTAATACAAAAGGCAGAAAAATGGTACTGTATCAGAAGCGTACAGCTGTATACAGTATAAGGGAAAATTTAAATCTCCGTATATATTTCCAGAATCACACACAGACTCTCACTCAGTTTTGATTTGACCTTAATACAAAAGGCAAAAAAACGGTACTGTATCAGAAGCGTACAGCTGTATACAGTGTAGGGGAAAATTTAAATCTCCTTATATATTTCCTGAGTCACAAACAGACGCTCACTCAGTATGGATTTGACCGTAATACAAAAGGCAGAAAATTGTTACTGTATCAGAAGAGTACAGCTGTATATAGAGTAAGGTGAAAATTTAAATCTCCATATATATTTCCTGAGTCACACACAGACGCTCAGTCAGTATGGATGTCACTGTAATACCAAAGGCAGAAAAATGTTACTGTATCAGAAGCGCACAGCTCTATACAGTGTAGGTGAAAATTTAAATCTCCATATATATTTCCTGAGTCACACACAGACGGTCACTCAGTATGGATGTCACCGTAATACAAAAGGCAAAAAAATGGTACTGTATCAGAAGCGTACAGCTGTATATAGTGTAGTGGAAAATTTAAATCTCTGTATATATTTCCGGAGTCACACACAGACGCTCACTCAGTATGGATTTGACAGTAATACAAAAGGCAATAAAATGGCACTGTATCAGAAGCGTACAGCTATATACAGTGTAGGGGAAAATTTAATTCTCAATATATATTTCAGGAGTCACACACAGACGCTCACTCAGTATGGACTTTACCTTAATACAAAAGGCAGAAAAAAGGTACTATATCAGAAGAGTACAGCTGTATACAGTGTAGGGGAAATTTAAATCTCAGTACATAATTCCGGAGTCACACACTGACGCTCACTCAGTATGGATTTGACCATAATACAAAAGGCAGAAAAATGTTACTGTATCAGAAGCGTACAGCTGTATACAGTGTGGCTGAAAATTTAAATTTCCATATATATTTCCTGAGTCACACACAGACGCTCACCCAGTATAGATGTCACCGTAATACCAAAGGCAGAAAAACGGTACTGTATCAGAAGCGTACAGCTGTATATATTGTAGGTGAAAATTTAAATCTCCATATATATTTCCGGAGTCACATACAGAGGCTCACTCAGTATGGATTTGACCGTAATACAAAAGGCAGAAAAAAGATACTGTATTAGAAGCGTACAGCTGTATACAGTGTAGGGGAAAATTTAAATCTCCGTATATATTTCTGGAGTCACACACAGACGCTCACTCAGTATGGATTTGACCGTAATACAAAAGGCAAAAAAAACTGTACTGTTTCAGTAGCGTACAGCTGTATAAAGTGTAGTGGAATATTTAAATCTCCGTATATATTTCCGGAGTCACACACAGACGCTCACTCAGTATGGATTTGACCGTAATACAAAAGGCAGAAAAACTATACTGCATAAGAAGCATACAGCTGTATACAGTGTAGGGGAAATTTTAAATCTCCGTATATATTTGCGGAGTCATACACAGACGCTCACTCAGTTTGGATTTGACAGTAATACAAAAGGAAGTAAAAGGGCACTGTATCAGAAGCGTACAGCTGTATGCAGTGTAGGGGAAATTTTAAATCTCAATATTTATTTCCAGAGTCACACACAGACGCTCACTCAGTATGGATTTGACCGTAATACAAGAGGCAGTAAAACTGCACTGTATAAGAAGTGTACACCTATATACAGTCTAGGGGAAAATTTAAATCTCAATATATATTTCAGGAGTCACACACAGATGCTCACTCAGTATGGATTTGACCATAATACAAAAGGCAGAAAAACGGTACTGCATCAGAAGCATACTGCTGTATAAACAAGAAAGGCAGCCTCACCGTGTCCTCTTGGTATAACTCAGTCCGTCTTGCAATGTTATGGGTCTCCAACCAATAGCCGTGACTAAGGCTTCACATAAGAAAATGAGTAATGGTGAGTCCCAAGAATAATAAAATCCTCAAATTTATTGAAAAAAGATTAAAAGATCATACAGGTTGGGGATACATCTCTTGAGATCTTTTAATCTTTTTTCAATAAATTTGAGGATTTTATTATTCTTGGGACTCACCATTACTCATTTTCTTATACTGCTGTATACAGTGTAGTGGAAATTTTAAATCTCCGTATATATTGCGGAGTCACACACAGACGCTCTCTCAGTATGGATTTGACAGTAATACAAAAGGCAGAAAAATGTTACTGTATCAGAAGCGTACAGCTGTTTATAGTGTAAGGTGAAAATTTAAATCTCCATATATATTTCCTGAGTCACACACAGATGCTCACTCAGTATGGATGTCACCGTAATACCAAAGGCAGAAAAATGTTACAGTATCAGAAGCGTACAGCTGTATACATTGTAGGTGAAAATTTAAATCTCCATATATAATTCCTGAGTCACACACAGATGCTCACTCAGTATGGATGTGACCGTAATACAAAAGGCAAAAAAAACGGTACTGTATCAGAAGCGTACAGCTGTAAATAGTGTAGTGGAAAATTTAAATCTCCGTATATATTTCCGGAGTCACACACAGACACTCACTCAGTATGGATTTGACAGTAATACAAAAGGCAGTAAAATGGCACTGTATCAGAAGCGTACAGCTATATACAGTGCAGGGTAAAATTTAAATCTCAATATATATTTCCGGAGTCACACACAGACGCTCACTCAGTATGGATTTTACCTTAATACAAAAGGCAGAAAAACGGTACTATATCAGAAGAGTACAGCTGTATACAGTGTAGGGGAAAATTAAATCTCCGTATATATTTTCGGAGTAACACACTGACACTCACTCAGTATAGATTTGACCGTAATACAAAAGTCAGAAAAACTGTACTGTATCAGAAGCGTATAGCTGTATACAGTGTAAGGGAAAATTTAAATCTCCGTATATATTTCCTGAGTCACACAAAGACGTTCACTCAGTATGGATTTGACCTTAATAAAAAAGGCAGAAAAACGGTACTTTATCAGAAGCGTACAGCTGTATACAGTGTAGGGGAAAATTTAAATCTCTGTATTTTTTTCCGGAGACACACACAGACTCTCACTCAGTATGGTTTTGACCGTAATACAAAAGGCAGAAAAACGGTACTGTATCAGAATCGTACAGCTGTATACAGTGTAGGGGAAAATTAAAATCTCCGTATATATTTACGGAGTCACACACAGACGCTCACTCAGTATGGATTTGACCTTAATACAAAAGGCAGAAAAACGGTACTTTATCAGAAGCGTACAGCTGTATACAGTGTAGGGGAAAATTTAAATTTCCATATATATTACCGGAGTCACAAACAGACGCTCACTCAGTATGGATTTGACCGTAATACAAAAGGCAGAAAAACGGTACTGTATCAGAAGCGTACAGCTACATACATAGTGTTGAGCGATACAATACCGCAAGTATCGGGTATCGGCCGATATTAGCTCTATCGGACTTTCGATACTTAGTTCCGATATTTTCGTCTTATCGGATACCGGAATCGGAATTGTCACTGTCACTGTCAGTGTCCGTCGGTCGGGTCTGTCAGGAGTCAGCGGCACTTACCTGACAGAAGATCTCCGGCGGTCACGGGCTGGACTGCTTGATGGCCGCCATCATCTTTCCCCGGCGGTCACATGCAGTTTCTCGCGATAACTGCAGTGACTGCTGGGTAATCCCGGCCGTAAAGCAGTCAGTCCAATGACGTCACCGCCGGGGAAGCAGGTAATCAGCTGTGCTGCGTCGAGATGACAGGCTCTGCCTGTCATTGCGATGTAGCAGAGCTGGATCGTTGTGGGACTGTCGTTACTATGGACTGCGTCGGACAGGTGGTATACTGTTGGTTTGTTTTTTTTCTTTTTTTTACAGGAGATCGATGGCGTCGCAGGAATGAGTGTATAATAAAATTAATGAAAACTGTGTTGTCTCTTTTATTTCATTAAAATACTTTTTTCTTGCTGTGTCTTTTTTTTTATACATTTAAAAACTTTGGGATTAACCCCTTCACCCCCAAGGGTGGTTTGCACGTTAATGACCGGGCCAATTTTTACAATTCTGACCACTGTCTCTTTATGAGGTTATTACTCTGGAACGCTTCAACGGATCTACGCGATTCTGAGATTGTTTTCTCATGACATATTGTACTTCACGTTAGAAGTAAAATTTCTTCGATATAACTTGCGTTTATTTTTGAAAAAAACGCAAATATGGCGAAAATTTTTAAAATTTTGCAATTTTCAAACTTTGAATTTTTATTCCCTTAAAACAGAGAAATATGTCACATAAAATAGTTAAGAAATAACATTTCCCACATGTCTACTTTACATCAGCACAATTTTGGAACCAAAATTTTTTTTTGTTAGGAAGTTATAAGGGTTAAAAGTTGACCAGCGATTTCTCATTTTTACAACAAAATTTACAAAGCCATTTTTTTTAGGGACCACCTCTCATTTGAAGTCACTTTGAGGGGTCTATATGGCAGAAAATACCCAAAAGTGACACCATTCTAAAAACTGCACCCCTCAAGGTACTCAAAACCACATTCAAGAAGATTATTAACCCTTCAGGTGCTTCACAGGAACTAAAGCAACGTGGAAGGAAAAAATGAATATTTAACTTTTTAGCCACAAAAATGATCTTTTACAAACTTTTTTTTATTTTGACAAGGGTAAAAGGAGAAAATGGACAGATCAAATTGTTATGCAATTTCTCCTGAGTACGCCAATACCCAATATGTGGGGGAAAACCACTGTTTGGGCACACGGCAGAGCTCGTAAGGGAAGGAGCGCCGTTTGACTTTTTCAAACTAAAATTGGCAGACTGTATTGTATTATTGACATTTGTTCCAGCTGACACTGGAATTGCTTTATTATTGTCAAACTAAAATTGGCTGGAATTGAGATTGGACGCCATGTCGTGTTTGGAGAGCCCCTGATGCGCCTAAACAGTGGAAACCCCCACAAGTGACACCATTTTGGAAACTAGACCCCCTAAGGTACTTATCTAGATCTGTTGTGAGCACTTTAAACCCCAAGTGTTTCACAAAAGCTTATAATGCCTGGGTGTGAAAAAAAAAAAAACAATTTTCCACAAAAATGATTTTTTAGTCCCAAATTTTTGAATTTTCCCAAGGAAATTGGACCCCAAAAGTTGTTGTCCAATTTGTCCTGAGTACGCTGATACCCCATATGTGGGGGGGGGGAAACTGTTTGGATGCACGGCAGGGCTTGGAAAGGAAGTAGTAACGTTTTGGAATGCAGACGTTGATGGGGGTCATGTTCCGTTTGCAGTGCCCCAGATGAGCCTAAATAGTGGAAACCCCCACAAGTGACCCCATTTTGGAAACTAGACCCCCTAAGGAACTTATCTAGATCTTTGGTGAGCACTTTGAACCCCCAAGTGCTTCATACAAGTTTATAATGCCCGGGCATGAAAATAAAAAATCCTATTTTTTTCCCACAAAAATTATCTTTTAGTCACTAATTTTTTATTTTCTCAAGGGTAACAGGAGAAATTGGACCACGTAAGTTGTTGTCCAATTTGTCCTGAGTACGCTGATACCCCATATGTGGGGGGGAACCACTGTTTGGGCTCACGGCAGAGCTCGGAATGGAAGGAGCACCATTTGACTTTTTCCAACCAAAATTGGCTGGAATTGAGATTGGATGCCATGTTGCATTTGGAGAGCCCCTGATGTGCCTAAACAGTGGAAACCCCCCCACAAATGACCCCATTTGGGAAACTAGACCCCCTAAGGAACTTTTCTAGATCTTTGGTGAGCAATTTGAACCCCCAAGTGCTTCACACAAGTTTATAATGTAGAGCCGTAAAATTTAAAAATCATATTTTTTCCACAAAAATGATCTTTTCACCCCAATTTTTATTTTTCCAAGGGTAACAAGACTCCAAAAGTTATTGTGCAATTTGTC